>JAMXBD010000301.1:0-1206081 GCA_024138025.1 Combretum micranthum
CACTCTCCGTTTTTTTTCCCCCCGTCTAATGTTGTTTCTTTCTGTTTTGCCTTAGTCCTCACCTTTGCTATCTTTATTTTCTTTTGTGTCCTCATATATTAGATTTATGAAGTCTATTGTTAGATCCAGTGGAGTGTTGAAGAATTCCAATAAGTTTAATGTAAGATGATTTTATAAATTTTTATGATATGATTATTTCATCAATATCAATTTCAGGATCTTTGAACTTCATGATTTTCACAACAAAATTAGATAAGATACATACCTTTATCTATAGCCATAGCAATATCTTGAATTTGAAGAACAAGAATAAGAATACTTTAATTTCTTCAAATCACCTTATCCCTCCAATCCAACCTTATTTCACCAAAAGAATGATTTCTCTTCCTTTCCCTTAATTTAATATGATGGATTTTAAAACATAAAGACAAGAGTATGTGCTATCTCTTAATGACAACTCTTGTACATATATATAAGGGTAGGAAGAGGACCATACCTCTTCATGAAACATTGTCTCCCATCAAGACACCTATTATGAAGAGTTACAACTCTTCATATATATCATTTCATATTTGGGCCACAATTCTTACATTCTCCCACTTGGCCCATATATGTTTCTTAATAACTTAGAATAACATAATGTGCACGATAACATTATTCTAAGTCTTCATTATGTTGATATACCATATATCACATTATTAAATTAAAAATTAATTAGAGTCATGGCGGTTGTACGTCATCATCTCGACATAGTTCCTTCCATGTACTACATAATTAATCTCTAATTTGACCTTAACTTAATGAAGAGATAAATAAAGGTCTAACTTTAATGTCTTTATGAAGACAATTCCTGTTAACATAATTCTATTACAATCATGTATACAATATAGAAAAACAGGAAATATCAGAAACACTATAATTGAGCTCAAGAGTGTCATATACACAAATACAATAATCTTTAATCAGGACGTCCTTTAATGCCCATTCTTTCAACATGCTCTCTAAAAATATTAGGTGCTAATCCTTTTGTTAATGGATCTGCAACCATCAGTTTTGTACTAATATGTTCAATTGACACCCTTTGTTTCTGAACTTCTTCTTTAACGGCCAAGTATTTGATCTCCATGTGTTTTGCACCTTTGAATACTTGTCGTTCTTTGAGAAGAAGACTGCTGCGGAGTTGTCACAGTAAATTTTCAGCGGCCTACTAATAGTGTCGACAACTTGAAGCCCTGAAATAAAATTCCGCAGCCATAAGCCATGAATTGTGGCCTCAAAGCAAGCCACAAATTCTGCCTCCATAGTCGATGCAGCAATGACAGACTGCTTCGCACTCTTCCATGAGATTGCCCCTTCGGCTAATAGAAACAGGTAACCAAATGTGGATTTTCTTGTATCAACACATCCAGCATAATCTGAATCTGAATAACCAACCACCTCTAGCTGATCGGACCTTCTATAAGTGAGCATGTGGTCCTTCGTTCCTTGCAAGTATCTCAAAACTTTCTTTGCAGCTTTCCAGTGATCCAATCCTGGATTACTTTGATATCTGCCTAACATCCCAACACTGAAACTGATGTCGGGTCTAGTACAAGTTTGAAGATACATCAAACTCCCAACAACAGATGCATAAGGAATTGTTGCCATTTGTTCTCGTTCCAAATCATTCTTTGGACATTGCATATTTCCAAATTTATCTCCTTTCTGAATTGGAACTATACCTGCCGAACATTTGTCCATCTTAAATCTTTCTAGAACTTTATTGATATAAGCCTTTTGGGATAAGCCTAACAATCCTTGTGATCTATCACGGAATATTTCAATTCCTATCACATATGTTGCCTCTCCCATATCTTTCATTTCAAAGCTCTTTGAAAGAAAATTTTTGGTTTCTCGTAATAAACCAAAATCATTAGCAGCAATTAGGATATCATCAACATATAGGACTAAAAAGACAAACTTGCTCCCACTAACCTTCATATATATACACCGATCAACGGTGTTTTCTTTAAAACCAAAAGAAGTTATGGTATCATTGAACTTAAGATACCATTGGCGAGAAGCTTGTTTAAGTCCATATATTGATTTCTTAAGTTTACATACCATATGCTCCTTTCCTTTAATTGAGAAGCCTTCAGGTTGGTCCATGTAAACTTCTTCTTCCAAATCTCCATTAAGAAAGGCAGTCTTGACATCCATTTGGTGTAACTCTAGATCATAATGAGCAACCAAGGCCAAAATGATCCTAAGTGAGTCTTTCTTTGAGACCGGTGAAAAAGTCTCTTTATAATCAATACCATCTTTCTGAGTGAAGCCTTTGGCAACAAGTCTGGCTTTATGTCGTTCAACATTGCCATTTGAGTCTCGTTTTGTCTTAAAGACCCATTTACAACCAACTCTTTTACATCCTTTTGGCAATTCAACGAGTTCCCAGACTTGGTTTTGATCCATAGATTTCAACTCATCTTTCATGGCATTTACCCACTTAATAGAATCATTACATTCAATGGCTTGTGAGAATGAAACTGGATCATTGTCAATTCCTATGTCAAGTTCTGACTCTTGTAGATAAACCACATAATCATTAGGAATAGCAGATCTTCTCTCTCTTTGAGATCTTCTCAATGCTATTTCATGTGGTTCCTCCACTATAGGGGTATCGCTTATAACTTCATGATGTGTTTGATCCGTTACTTGTTGTTCTTCACTTTGGTGAATTTCTACAACATTAGGATCAATTGGCTTAGAAGGTAAAAGTATAGGAACTTCTACCCTAACTTCTTTAATGCACACATCACGTCGTTCTTTACTCCCACTAGTTTCACCATTTTCAATAAACTTGGCATTTCCAGTTTCAACAATTCTTGTACTATGATTAGGACAGTAAAACCTATAACCTTTGGACTTTTCAGGATATCCTATAAAGAATCCACTAACTGTTCGAAAGTCCAATTTCTTTTCTTGTGGATTATAAATCCTTACTTCTGCAGGACAACCCCACACATGTAGGTGTCGTAAACTAGGTTTCCTTCCAGTCCACAGTTCAAAAGGAGTCTTTGGAACTGCTTTACTAGGAACCCTATTTAACAAATATACTGCAGTTTTTAATGCATAAACCCACATGGATATAGGTAATGATGAATTACTTAACATACTCCTAACCATGTCTAATAATGTACGATTCCGCCTCTCTGCAACACCATTTTTGGTGTGCCTGGCATAGTGTATTGAGCACATATGCCATGCTTTTCAAGAAATTTGGCAAATGGACCTGGGCATTGCCCCGATTCATCATACTTCCCATAGTATTCACCACCCCTATCGGATCTTATAATTTTCACTTTTCTATCTAATTGTCTCTCAACCTCATTAATGTACACCTCAAGGGCATTCATAGATTGAGATTTTTCATGCAAAAGATAGACATAAGTATAGCGTGAAAAATCATCAATAAAGGTGATAAAATACTTTTCTCCACCAAAAGATGGAGCATCAAAAGGTCCGCATATATCTGTATGTATAATTTCAAGAAGCTGTGTGCTTCTTGTGGCTCCTTTCTTAGTGTGTCGAGTTTGTTTTCCTTTAATACAATCAACACACATTCCAAGGTCAGTAAAATCCAAAGTAGGAAGAATTTCATTCTTTACTAATTCTTGCAATCTTTCTTTGGATATGTGACCTAAACGTTTATGCCACAAGTAAGCAGAGTTATCATTAATCAAACTACGTTTAGTTCCAATATTATGATGCAAGGTCATTAAGGTCTCAGCAAAATAATCATCAAGTTTAAACTTGTAAAGACCATCACATAAAATTCCTGAACCATACAGTTTATTGTCCTTATACAAACTGAAAGATTCAAATCCAAACTTAAAAGAAAAACCTAATACATCAAGTTTTGATAAAGAAACCAAATTGCGAGAAAATGTAGGAACATAAAGGGTTTGGAACAAATCCAAGTGATGCCCAGTCTCCAAAATCAAGCGATAAGTCCCGATTCCTTCAACTGAAGCTTTGTTTCCATTTCCCATGAATACAAAATTCTCATTTGGCTTTATAGTTTGGATCGTAAGGAATCCCTGCATAGTATTGGAAATATGAGTTGTCGAGCCAGAATCAATCCACCATGTATTATAAGAAACTTGTGTAAGGTTTGATTCAAAACAAACAAAAGCACAAGGCTTACCTTTCTTTTCGAACCAAGCCTTACGTTTCAAGCAGTCTTTCTTCAAGTGTCCAATCTTTCTACAGAAATGGCACTTGATTTCCTTTTTGTGGATTTGTGCATCTTTAGAAGATTCATTCAGGTTGTGTAAACCTTTCTTCTTGAATTTTCTAGCCCTTTTCTTTGAACTCGATGCAACTTCTTGATGACTTGTAAAATGAACAGAATGAGTCTTTTGGTTCTTTAATCTTGTTTCCTCCTGAATTAGCATACTGGTCAATTCATTGATATTCCACTTATCCTTTATAGTGTTGTAATTCATTTGAAAAGGCCCATATTGTTCAGGAGGCAAGGAGTTCAATATGAACTGTACCAAAAAGAACTCATCCACAGTCATTCCTAAAGTCCTTAATTTTGCTGCTATATTTGTCATTTCAAGGACATGCTCATGCATAGTACGAGACCCATCAAATTCATGTTGGTCAAAGTACCCATCAATGTACTAGCAAGAGATTTGTCAGCAGTTTGAGAACGCTCTTCCACAAATTTAATGAATTCCTTAGCATTATCAGTCTGGGGAAGAGTAGCTTTAATGTTGTTTGCTACTGTCATTCTCATAAACATCAAACTTAATCTGTTCGACCTCTCCCAAAGTTTATGGAGACGTTTTTCCTCATCACTGCTTTCATCAATAATAGCAATGGGTTTCTCAATTTGAAGAGACAAGTCAAGATCCAAAACACCTAAGTGAAATTGGACCTGCTCATGCCAATCTGAGAAATTCAATCCATTGAATATCGGAACAGATGAAGCATGAGAATGCAGAGAAACAGGAACAGATACTGCAATAATAAAAGATACGGTAGCCATTAATGCTTTGAACAATCATAAAATTCAGATTCAATCAACTCATGGAATAACATAATTATATATATCAAAGTCCACCTTTGGGTGATACTAAAATATATATAAACATTAATCATAACAAATAAGTATGCATACAATTTGATATATTTGCTATCTTTGGATATACAAATAAATCAAATAAAATATACTTATCATAAACACTTGCGTTATGTATTATAAGAACAAAACCATCTTTGGATGATTTATAATATCTTATAATACAAACTTTAATACCCAAATCATATTCTATTATGTCATTTGTAAATAAAATTCAATGGGTAAATTTTAAAAACTTAAATTTAATGAAACTTATAGATTTGGCCACTTTGGTGACTAACAAATCAAAATTTCATACCTATACATTTATATAAAGTAAGTTATCCGCAAAACAAATCAATAATTCAATTATTTTATTTGATAATATTTGATGTACAAAAAAATATATATATATATATTTTCTAATTCATCGTGATTTTAACATACGAATTATACTTAATATCATTTGAAACTCAATTTAAATCTTTATCCACTGTTTCGACGCGATGGTAAAGTTAGCATTATATGGTTTAACGGTTATTTTACAATGAAAGCAATATTCAATGGTTTCATTTCAAACCAATCAACGAGGCCCAAGTATTCCATATACGTGTCATTTACTGTTAAGTGTTTCTAAACTCTTACTTGCAGTGTTTTGGCAAATTGAAACTGTTTTGACAATATTAAAATAAGGGCAGTTACGACAAATTTAAACCATTCAAAAATGGTGCAATCCCTTCCATGCTTTTTTTAGGTGTGTCGCATTTCTTAGATTTGCCAAAATGGTTTCATGAACAATGCTAAAATATTTACTATATTAACGACATTCGAATAGTATCACCTTCCATAATTTTTTTTTAATACACTCCATTCATGATTCATGTCCATGCTAATAATGCAGTAATGCACAACATACTTAGACTCAGCTCCACAAATGATGAAAATCCAATAATGGGAACACGAACGACATATCCATTAGGCAATTGGGAGGAACTCTACGTATTATCATTTATCAGTACAGTAAGCGAGTAAAACTATCAAATAATGCCTAAAATTAAATACAAGCAAATGAATACAATTCATAAACGAGAAGTCAATTGTCATATTTTAAAATTTCATAGAACAAGATTGAAACTATAATAAATTCCAATAGATGGAAAACCACAAGTTCTTCAACGTTGCTCTGATACCACATGTAAGATGATTTTATAATTTTTTATGATACGATTATTTCATCAATATCAATTTCAGGGTCTTTGAACTTCATGATTTTCACAACAAAATTAGATAAGATACACACATTATCTATAGCCATAGCAAATCTTAAATTTGAAGAACAAGAATAAAAATACTTTAATTTCTTTAAATCACCTTATCCCTCCAATCCAACCTTATTTCATCAAAGGAATGATTTCTCTTCCTTTCCCTTAATTTAATATTATGGATTTTAAAACAAAAGACAAGAGTATGTGCTATCTTTTAATGCCAACTCTTGTACATATGTATAAGGATAGGAAGAGAACCATATCTTCATGAAACATTGTCTCCCATTAAGACACCTATTATGAAGAGTTACAACTCTTCATATATATCATTTCATATATGGCCACAATTTCTTACATATTAACGGATCCCTCTTGGTCAATTTAGACTTAAAAAAAAAAAAAAAGAGAGTGAAGTTAGTAATGAATTTTTTATGATCAATAAAGCAATTTTTAATAAATCTTTGAACAAAAATGGTGTTATTAATATATCCAAACGTTCATGGAAATTGTTTGGTGAGGTTCGGATCTCTGCTGTAGGACGAAATCTGTTTGTCATTGGATTTTTTATAAGAAAATTGGTGAAACTATTGTAGAAGAAGGTCCTTAGGCTATTATGGGTAGTTTATTGATTTTGAAAGAATTGAAACCTTATCTTAGAATGGAAGATATCAATCTAAGTTCTGTTTCTCTATGGATGCAAATCCATGGATTGCAATTTATGTCTATTCCTACTGCTAATAAATTAGGTGCTTTAATGGATATGGTGTTGGAAGTGGAACTCATTCGCTCTAAATCGAGTTTTAAAAGAAAATTCTTAAAGATCAAAGTCAAAATTGATTCTAAACCACCTTTGAAGAGTGGTACACGGGTGAATAGAAGAGATGGTAGTCAATATTTAGCCAGTTTTAAATAGGAAGGAATTTCTTATGTATGCTCTAATTGTGGTCGATCGAGTCATCTAAATAATTATTGCATGTTTGAGAAAGTTGGTTCTGGGACCTTTAATGCTTCTATCAGAGCTACCCTTGTTCGTTCATTGGATAATAGAACAGGCTACCCTCTTTATCCTTGAATCCAAACATTATCCCAAACTTCCCCCTCGTCTTCATGTTGAACAAATCTTCAACCCTTTCCTCCTTCCCTACTCATTCTAAAACTTCTCCTCCCCTTACCCTTAACACCTCTTTTACCTCTCCTAAATTTCCCTTAAATCTAAACTTAAACACCCACATCTCCCACCTATTCCAACCCATCCATAGCCATATGTAATATAGATACCAATGCCTCTCAATCCCAACCTTTTGAACCTTATGAAGGGTGGTTTTGATATTTTTACTAAGCTAAATGCTGGTCATCTTTCAAATATAACATATGCTCCTAAAGAGAGTCAAGCTAATTATTTTGTCACAATTCTCTCTAATGATGAGGATATTAATTCGATCTTAACAGTCAAGAATGTGACGGAGTATACTAATGTAGTTGTGGAACCTAAGATGGTGAAGAAACAAGATTATGATGTTTTGGTACTTGTACAAGTGTTAACTAATATGATTTTGAAAAGAGCTTTCCATCTTCCTCTTAGTAATGTAGAGAAGAATCTGAAGGTTTGTATTGAATATTAGAAGGAAAAAGAAATTGTAGAATGTAGAGAAGAATCTGAAGGTTTGTATTGAATATTAGAAGGAAAAGAAATTGTAGAGATCCAAACAATTAAGAAAATCACTCAAAAAAAAAAGTTGTGTGGAAGACATCAATTAAAAGTAGCAAGCAAAAGAGTACGATGTGCCCTAATGCTAGAGGGAGGCACTGTTTGTTTAATGTGTCTGTTGTTGAAGCTACTAATGGTGGCGGTGGTAGATGGCCCGTAACAGCCACACGGGGGCCATGATACATGTTTTTTGGAATTATAAAAGCTTTGGGTTAGCCTTGACAATTCATTAACTAAATGATCTAATCCATAAGCACAATCCTTGTTTAATGTTTTTAATGGAAACTAAGAATAAAAGTTCCGAGTTGGAAAGCATATGGAATAAATTTCAATACTAAGGATCCTTTTATGTACCATCTAAAGGTTTGAGTGGTGCTTTGTCTTTGTGGTGGAGTGATGAATTTCAAGTTACTATTATTGAGAGTTATAGCTCGTTTATACACTATGAAGTGTGCTAGAATGATAGTTCATTATCTGGTTTCTACACTTTGTGCTATAGTCCTACTGATTTTAGAGGCAAGTTGCAACTATGGAAACGTTTCGTTGAAATTTCCAAGTTAATGGTTGTTCTTTGGCTATGTATTGAAGATTTAAATGAAATCATTGATATGATGGAGAAGGATGAAGGTCGATCTAAGGATAGACACTCAATGGATGCTTTTAATTCTATGATTTTTTATTCTAGTTTAGTTGATTTAGGGTTCAAAGGTCCTATGTTCACATGGATTAATAATAGAAAAGGTGATGCTTTGATGAGAGAAAGGCTTGATCGTGGTTTGTCTTCAATAGATTGGATAGAAAGATACTCAAAAACATAAATTTTTCAAGAACCAATTTTAGGTTCTGACTATACACCCCTTCTTGTTAACTTCAATTTTTTTTTTTTTTTTATATGAAGGGGAAAAAATGTTTTTGGTTTTGAAAATCTTTAGTAATTATCTGGTGAGTGTGGTGACATCATAAAGGGTGCCTCGAAGGATGGAGGCATTATATGTACTTTACAGGGAGTAATGTTTAACTTGGATGAGTATAGTAGTGCCTTAGTGATTAAAGTAAAAAAAAAAAATCCAAATAACAGGAGACTTAATGATGATCTAAAAAGAAATTGGAATCCTCTAAAGTACTCTAACGATGATGCTCTTAAGGAAGAAGAGAAGATTCAAGCTGAAATTGATGAATTATGGGATAGAGAAGAGATCTATGAACATCAAAGATTATGTGTTAATTGGTTACTTTATGGTGACAAAGGTACTACCTTCTTTCATCAATCTCATCATTAGAAGAAATCGAAACAAATTGTTGAAATTTGATAGAGGAGATGGTATCTTGGTGGAGGATGAGAAGGAAATAGGTGCCATGTTTACAAATTACTTTCAAAATTTTTTTAGGGTTAGTCCTATGAGGCAATGGGGAACTTATTTGGATTGGGTAGAGAAAGTGGTTTCAGATGAAATGTACATGGGGCTTTGTGGGTTGATTATGGAGGAGGAAGTTAAATCAGCTGTTTTCCAATTGGGAGGACTTAAAGCACCTAGTCCAAATGGTTTTCTAGGAGTTTTCTATCAAGCTCATTGGAAGTCTATCCGTCATTCTATGGTGACAACAATTAAGCACTTCTTCATGATAAGTAAACTTCATCTCTATCTCAACCAAACTGATCTTGTTCTGATTCTTAAATTCAAAATCCCACCCTGGTTTCACAAATTAATATACATTAGTTTATGCAATAATCTGTACAAAACAGTGTCTAAAATTATTGTGAGTAGAATAAAAGCTTTTCTTAGTGGAATTATATTGGAAAACTAAAGTACCTTTATTTCAAGACGTATGATTCACGATAATAGGATATGAGCAAAGCTTTTGATAGGATTGAATGGGACCTTTTGGAAGCAGTCATGGTGAAAGTGGGCTTTGATTTACAATTGGTTAGGTGGATACTGGAATGTATTTCTAGTGTCTCCTTTAATATAGTTTTTAATGGCAAAATTATGGGGATGGTTCAACCTTCTAGGGGTTTAAGACAAGCGGACCCTTTGTCCCTTTACCTTTTCATTCTTATGGTTGTTGTTCTCTTTAAAAGAATACTCAAAGCAGCAAATATGAGTCCTATCTAGGGGTGTGCAAAAAAACTGAATGTTTAGGATAATAGAACCGAAACCAAGAAACCAATTCGAAAAAGAGGTTAACCGACTATCGATTTCGGTTTAGGATTAACATTTTTATTTTTTTCGGTTTCGGTTTCAGTTTTTAGATACTAGAAACCAATAGATTCGATTAACCGATCTGTAATTATAAATATACATAATTTATAATATGCCCATATAATTATTTTTTTAGTGTTATCAATATGAATTATGTTGAAATGAATGATTCAGATAAGAAGAAACAAATGCATATATGTTTGAAAATTGGAATGGTGGTATTTGATTGAGATTTTGTATTGAGCTTGATCGATCAAGGTTGATAAGAACACATGAGTAAAAGGCTATGATGATGATTATCTTGATGGCACTGATATATATTAACAACTATTTTACATGTCTTACATTCTTAATTTATAGTTTTTAATATAATAATACAAAAAAATAATCTATTTTTTTATGGACATATTTAAAAATATGGTTAACTGTAAAATTTACATAACCATTATATTAAATGGTTAAAAATCAAAAACCGAACAAATTAACTGTAAAAAATGGTTAACTATTAAGGCGGTTAACTATTCATAATGGATCGGTTTAGGATCAAGATATTGAAGATCCGATCATTACTGTTATGATCAAAAAATAGGACCACGGACCGGTTAACCGAACCGTGAACACCCCTAGTTCTATCAATGGTATTGAATTCAAATCATCTTACCCTACCCTAATGCACCTTCTTATTGTAGATGACTGATTGTTTTTCTCGAAAGCAAGTAAACAAAACTTACAAAATTTCTAGAGGATCCTTATGGATATTGTAGTGCCTCTAGATAAGAGGTGAATTTTAGCAAATCTACTATTTTCTTTAGCCTAAGTACGTCGACGAGTGGAAAGTAATGTTGTTAGAACAAGACTG
This sequence comes from Combretum micranthum, assembly GCA_024138025.1. NCBI lineage: Eukaryota > Viridiplantae > Streptophyta > Magnoliopsida > Myrtales > Combretaceae > Combretum > Combretum micranthum. Next base: position 11,141 of record JAMXBD010000301.1, read on the forward strand.
GGGTTTGACCTGGACATACCAGGAGGTCAAGAGTTAAATCGAGGGTCAATAAAATAATAAAAATATAAGTTATATTTTAATTTTATTGATAGAAAATGAAAAAGTCATCATTTCTTTAAAAATTAATATATTCATTTATCAAATAAAATAACATAGAAAGACAGTGTAACTAAATTCAAAACATAAGCAGCTTCCTTAAACTTTCAAGAGTGGACGTTTAACTACTAAGAATGTAGAAGAGTCTTGTCTTGTCTAGGGAAGAGATAAGGGACAGATATGCTTATGTTTTAATTTTGCTAGTTCTGTGCACAATCTTTTCACATAATTTATTGACCCATCTTTTAATGATAATATTATTTTTATTGATGTACAGTGTATCATAATGATTGTACGAGCTTTAATATGTATACATTTATATAGATAATATGCTGACCACAACAATGTTTTTCCTTCCTTATAGAATATATTTAGTCCACAATCATTTTTTTCATGAATTTATTTCCTTCTTATGGTTAAACCATTGATTGAAAAGAACACTTTAGTGTGATAGGGCCTTAACTTAAAGAGGCCCACTAAGTTTAGACCAATTTTGCATCAATCACTTGTGAAATGGGTTTGACTGTAAGGAAAAAAAAAAGAAAAAAAAACTTGTGCAATAGAACCAATTATTTCAAAGGATTGGCCCATTATCGTGTCTGATTCTAATAGAACTGGATTAAATTGGCTAGGCCAGTCCGAGTTTGACTACCTTGGTAGGAAGTGGAGGTAGGCCGAATGTTAAGAATTCCTAGCATTGTGGATCCAAGTCAGTACTTAAGAGTTAAGACTCATACCATGTAGGGTAAAACGAAAAATGAGGCTTTGAATTTTGTTAAAGAAAAGATAGAGGAGAAATTATAGGATTGGAAACAAAGATTACTTAATGAAGCTAGTAGAGAGATTTTGATCAAAGCAATAGCCTTTGTTATCCCAATCTATTTGATGAGTATCTTGAAATTCCCTATTAAATGGTGTCATCAATCCAACTCAGTTATTGCTAACTTCTGGCAGGGGTAGAAAGATTACGAAAAGAGAATCCATTAGATTTAAGAGAGTAAAATGACATAGGTTAAGTTCTCTGGAGGCATGGGTTTCTAAGATTGACATAACTTCAATCTTAGATTTTTAAAAAATTAGCTGGGTGCGTTCAAGCTAACCCTACATCTCTTTGGGTTAGGGTCTTTAAAGGGATCTACTTTCCAAATCAAGAATCTTGGGAAACTAGTAAAGAAAGTCATGCTTCCTAGGTATGGAGTAGTATCTTTGATAGTTGTGAATTGTTGTTTAAAGGGGCTATTTGGAAGGTGAATTCTGGAACCAAGGTTAGTATAGGAAAAGACAAGTGGGTTTCAGGTCTTAAGAGTGGAGGTTTAGAGAGGAAATGTTGTGGACCCTAATATGAAGGTAGTTGATGTTATGGACAAAGAAACCTTGGAGTAGAACTTGTGTAGTATTAGATACCACTTATCATATGACAAAGTTAAGGCAATCAAAGCCATACCTATTCTAACTTCAACTAACGATGATCCGCTAATATGGCCTTTGATCGTTAGGCGCACTGTACAGCAAAATCAGTTTATCTTCCTACAAAATGCAAAGATGAAATTTTAAACAAGCCCTCATCATCTACAAGACTTTCTATTTTTTAATGGAAGATCTAGCAGTTGAAGTCCTTATCGAACTTTGCCATTTCCTATGGCAAATTGCATCAAACTCCATTCTATGCTACAAAACTTAGCTAAACGGTAGGTGGTTACTTCGGATTTGTGTTCATTTTGTAGTGCTTCTGAAACAATCGAACACGCTATTTTATGTTATGATTAGGTATAGTGTGCTTGGTTTGTAGTTTTGGGAATCAAAATTGATAAGCAAAAGGTACATACCTTTATCAAATGGTAGGGAAACATGGTTGAGTGGGGTAAACAAGGATGGGTGGAATCTTTTGTGGCTGAAGTTGCCTGGTTTATATGGAAGGATGTATGTGATTGCGTGTTCAATAATAATAATAATAATAATAATAATAATAATAAACCCTAACCCTAGAGCTATAGTAGGTAAGGTCCAAGCTTTTGTAGAGAAAACAAAGACGGAGAAAGCTTCTTTACCTTATTTTAAAGGTCAGATCTTTTTTGGTGAAGAGCCTTCTAATGATGTGAGTCCCCTACTTTGAATGGTTTGATACTAAATGAGTTTAGCTTGAGGCAATAGGTGTTGGGTTTTGGGTGACTTGAATGCGCAACACCACGTGGAGAAGACAGTCTCTTTTGGTAATGATTCTCCTGTTAATCCATGTTTCTATTTGAATTAAGTCCTCATTCATGTTGATGGATCATGGGTTAGGCCTCATGTTGATGCTGCTATTGCAGCAGTGGCATGAAATCATAAGGGAGAACTCATATGGTGAGATTTAAAATATGTGGGCTCCTACTATAGTAGCCTGTGAGCTCATGGTTATTTCTCTTAAGTTGGAGATGGCATCTACAATAGGCTGGATGTCTTTCTCTGTGATCTTAGATTGTCTTTAAGATGTTTGTGCTTTCATAGGTAGATCGAATTGCTTACACTAGTAGTCCCTTAGCTTCCCTGAGCAAGCTCGTATGTATTTAAGATCTAGTCTTTGTTTTTTTTGGAGGAAATGCAAATCGCATAGCTGATTAAGTAACTTTTTTTTTTTTTAGAAGGAAGATATGTCCTTATGATTAATGGCTATCCACCCCATTCTCTTTGAAGCTCCTTAGTTTGGATACGGTGTCTTTGGCTGCAAACTTTTATAACCCTCTTGACATTAGTTGTTGAATAAAGTTTACTCTCCAATGGCCCTCTTTGAACCATAAAGGGGAAAAAAACCCCATGAATGATTTTTAGCTTATGTGCTCGAATCCACCCTCATAGGATGTAGGAGCATATTTTACTTCAAAAATATTAGGTTTTACTATATGTTAAATCGAGAACTTTGAAGACAACAATGATTAGGAAGTAGATATGCTTATTGCTTAGGTTGATAGTTCAACATTTGAGACAACATAAGTATCAACCAATCTAATTACATTTATATTATGGAGAATTGATTTCAATTTTATTAGTTGAACAAGTTAAAATTTTATTAAAAGCCAAGCCAAAGATTGAATATTTATTTAATGTGTGTGATCATAGTTATATAATGTGTCTCATGTGTAGATTATAGTTTATAGGGATGTCTATTAATAATAAAAAAAAACTTATCTAAATACAAATTATATAATTTTAATTACAAAAACCACATGTATCATATGATTTTCTTTTTAATCAAAACAAATGCATGGACAAGATGTAACTTAGTAAAAATTGTACCTTACTAAGTTGCATCTTAGAATAACTACCATGTGCTATCTATGTTAGTCCTTAAATCACACACATGTATTTCATAGAAATAGTATCCATTTGATGCAACTTTACATTAATATTTTTGTAATTATTTTTATATAATATAGGGTTAATGTCGAATTTGGTAGCTAAACTTTGTCAAAAAATCCAATGAACTACCTTAACTTTAAAAAGTTCAATTTCAGTACCTAATTAAACTTTTGAAACTATTTTTGGTATCTCACTTAACTTTGTTGCTGATATGGACGTACAAACCAATCATAATATGATACGTGTCTCATAAATATAATTTCATTTTATTAATTGTATATATATATAATCATATAACTAATTTTAAGTTTTATACTTATAAGCATATGATTGATTTTAATTTATAACAAAATTTACTTTGTCACAAAGCTTACTCTTATCCTCAATAGGGAAGCAACCGGGTCGGTCATTAACGGGTTTTCGACCCGTCCAACCCGATAAAAACCCTATAGGGTAATAGGATCGGGTTTGGATATAGGTAAAAAATCCTGTAGGATATTAGGGTCGGGTTTGGATACTATTAAAACCTGATGGATACCCACTCGACCCGTTGGTCCAAGTAAAAAAAATTATAATGTAAATACAATTACTAAATATAAACATAGTGACATGTTAAATTTAAAAGTAGATTGATAAAGAAAAGGTGAATTCCTATATTATTAGATTATTATTTTATTAGGTTAAGTCTGTTGAATCTATTGAAGAAAAAAAACAATAAGCAAGGCGGGTTTTGGTTGATAATTAGGCCGGTGGTCGGGTAGGTAATCAAGTTAATAGTCAGATGAGTAAACGGGTGGGTGGCGGGTTTTAGAGTAAAGCCTGTAAAGCGGGTTTGGATATAGAAGGAAAACCCTATAAGGTTATAGAGTTGGATTTTGTTGCCTATAATGTAGCGGGTTCGGGTTCGGGTTCATATGACCCGCCCAAAACCCGACCGGTTGCATCCCTAATCCTCTAGCTTTTCACCAATTCAAATTTTCTCATGTATTGCTTTAGCACCTGATTATATATAAAAGAGTGGTTACAACAATTTGCTAATGTAGGGCAATAGAAAGCAAGCCCTCAAGTCTTCCATTTGCTAACCAAAAAGTGTCTACCCCTCTCCATTCACTTATATTGTAAGTATATTTGTTAATAAAATTTAGCTTATATTTTTAGCATTTTGCATGTAGATTAGTTTTATGTGTAAAAATACAAAATCAACCAACGAAATTGCATCTTGTAACTAAAAGAAATATAAGGCATTCATACCTTTTAGAATATAGACTGTATATATCAATATAGGAAATTAATGTAGAAGCATTTGAATGTGTATAATTATATATAATAGCATTTAGCTATCGATTTTTATGTGATGTATTTACCAAATAAATATACATATGTATTTATGGCGTTTGTTAGATGGGAAAGAAAAAATTGCAATAAAAAAAAGATCAAAAACCTGAAATTTTCAAAAAACAATTTTATACATATCCCAACACTTCTCACTGTTTATAAATTCTCTCTCCAAACATTACAACATAATTCGTTCTTTCAACAACTTGTTCTCATTTACTGTCAAAATTCTACTGTGTTATAAGTTTTAATTTCACTTTGCTTTGCTTTTTAAAGCTTGGAAATAAGAATTCTTGTTTACTCAAACTCTAACAAAACGTACTTTATATTGTTTCCACTTTATAAATCCATTTCTTCGATGAAAGTAATAATCCCACTATACCCTGTTTTTACTAAGGAAAACAGAAGAGGAAGAACATCCTTCACTCGCTAAAAAGAAGTAACACATGTAGGCAAAGGAACGTAGTTCAATACAATAAATGTGTTAGCAACAGCTAAAACCATATTGATTTAGAAGTGAAAGCAAGTTTTAGTTTCATTCATGGGTTGCGAAGGTAATGGTGAAGTGTGTTTAAAATCAGTTTCGGGCTTAGTTTTAAGTTTCAATTTTTTTATGATTTTAGTTTATTCGATGTTTGTGTCATTGCAGATGATGATTGTTTGATTAGTGAAGTAGTGGTATCTTGTGTTTTTAGTGTGTTGAAGGTGAAGTGCTTGATGGTTTTGGGTGGCCAAAAGTGTAGTTGGCACTTAGAGATTGTTATGGAAAATGATGAGTTAAAGAGAAAGTTAAAGATTGAATAAAAAGAGCTGAGATACAACTAGAGCCCTTTAATGAAAAAAGGTTCAAGAAGTTTTAAAGGTGAAGCTTGAGAAAAAAGAGACTAAAGCCCTTTAATGAAAGGAGGTTCGAGAAATTTTGAAGGTGGGAAGAAGGGTTAGGGTACAAAAAAATTTGTCCACCATTGCTAACTTTTAAGCAATAATTTATCTTTATAATGTCTAATTTCATAGATCTTTCAATGGACGTTTGTGTATTTTATTATTGTAGTTAGTAAATCATATGATTATAAGTATAATGATGGTAATATTAATTATGATAAAATTAATTAAATATTACGTGTCATGTTTTAATTGATCCGTTTGTCCACTCAACAAAAGAGTTAAGTGAGGTACCCAAAATAACTTCAAAAGTTTAATTAGGTACTAAAAGTTAAGATACTTAATTGAATTTTTTGGTAAAATTCAAATACAAAATTCGATATTAACCCTCTAATATATATATATATATATGTAATTTTTATTTAATGGACAGTTTATATGTATTTGCAGGTTGCAATAGCGGGATAGTCCCTTTTTTTTTTTTTTTTTTTGCCCGATGCAGTAGTGGGATATTCATACAGGGTTCCGATGAATAAAAAACAAAACATTTAAAATTAAAAAATAATAAAAAGTAAAAAAGGGGAAAAAAAGGCTTAGGGACAAGAAAAAAAACAATTAAAAATTTTCTGAAAACTAACATCTTTTCAAGGAAATCCCAAAAACACCCCTTTTGAGTTTTGAAGTCATGTCTTGTATCTAAAATCATGCATCCAAAACATATCTCAATATAGTATACTATTTTGGGGGTTTCTTTTTCCAAATATATTGATTTTTTCTTTTTTTTTTAAATTACAAAATTTTCCTTCTTCCCAAATTAGCCTCAGAGATCTGGTGGATAAGATTCATCAAATGGCAGAAAATCATCAAAGGTAGCAAATATTGTTCTCGCATCACCGGCCACAATTAATTAAATCAATTTTTCATACGAAGAAAACCACCAAAAGAATAAATAAGAAAAACTAAACTAAACTAAAGCAAAAATGATTAATAATAGACGAAGATTGCATGATGAGTCAGAAGTAGGTTATGATATCATTTTGTATAAATCAATGGAATCCGTCTGATTTTTTTCATCATTCATCATCATGCATATCCTCAAACTTAATTTCACAACTCAACATCGAAGATTTCTACGGTGAGAATCCAACACCGGACAATTGAAATCCAATTGTATCCGATGATGAACCCAAAAAATCTTAACTTTAATTTAGAAATAAAATTAATTAAAACCTAACTAAACAAAGAAAAAAAAAAAGTGTATCTACCTTGTCACCGATAAATCAAATTGGTAAGCAAAAGCAAAGAAAAATCGGAGCTAAAGGTAGAGAACATATAGGAATTATATATGACAAACGTTGATTTCGCCTAACGATAGATTCCTTGCTCAATTCGTTTGAACAAGCAATTGCAATACTAGGCATTTGAATACGAACTTCAAAAAAGTAAATCAACATAAAGAAAAAAGGATCAGATCGTTAATCAGCTGAAAAAGCAATCAATATTAAGATAGAGAACGACCTGGATTAAAGAGAAATTAGGGCTTTGGAACTAGGTTTTCATTCGATTTCGAGTTTAAGAGTAAAGCTACGCGAAAACGACGACCGAAGGGAACAAAGAGGAGATGCAGGAGGGGGGTGGGGAGCGCATGCGGCGAAGGATTTCCGAGCAGCGGGTTCTATCGTCTATGTCCACTATCCTGGTTGGGGTAATACACGAGGGGCTCCGAAACCCTAACCCTAGCCCCGGAACTGAGCTGCGAAGATGACAACGTGCATAAACGGTGAATTTAGTTTCGTGCATGGCCTCGGCTTTTGGGTAGGATAGCATTGTATTTGGCCCAGTTTGTGATTGGGCCGCATTCCTTTGGTTTTGCCCAATGAAAGTTAAGTTAGCCATCTCATATCTAATTATCAAACTCTAAAATTTGTGACAGGATTGGAAATATAAATATGTAAAAGATTTAAAAGTCGTTTAGCTGTAACTGATCTAGACATGCTAGAGTGTTAGGAGGTTTTGTTGGGCATACAAAAAGCTTAAGGTTAATGGATGAAACCGAATTGAATTAAAGTTGAACACGATCGAATATCACCATATTAACTTTTGTAATCATACCTAATTAAATGATTATGCAAATTAGCTGTAAAGAAGGTTTAAAATGTACGAGAATTTAACTATGATGAAAAATCTAGATAATTGGCAGTATCTAAACTTTTTGAATATAACAGAAGTGTATCTAAATAAAATTTTTGCCTACAAAAATGGTTAAATTTTCTAAATCTTACACTTTATATATTTGGCTGGAATCCGACCAATTCTTTGGTGAGATGCTAACGTATACAATTATCTCTCTTAAAAAAAATACTTTCTCTTCCTTGTTAGCATATTTGTCTCTTTTTTTTTACTTCTCTCTCTCTCTCTCTCTCTAACTTTACGCAAAAAGCCACAAACTTCCAAACAAATCATCTCAACACCATCGAAGTCCAACCATAGATCACCAATCTAAGGTAGGCTAGTTACAGCACACTCATCAATTCACAGGCTCATTGAACTAGCTTTTTTATTTGTTAAAATAAAAAAAATTAATAATATTGTAAACATAATTTTTTAAGAGATAAAATTAAAAATTAGAAAAAAAAAGATGAAATAAAGTTAAAATTATTAATAGCCATTCTTAAAGAAAAAATTTAGTAGGGTTTTGTTTTTTAAAATTTTAAACTCAATTTTTTAAATCGTTAATAATATGACGGTTCAATTTACCCATCGGGTTTTTTTAATGATCCGAACCCAACCCGAAACCCTATAGGGTTAACATGTAATATTTCAAACTCACCCCGCGATCCTATAAGGTTTTTAACGGTTCAGACGAGCTGGGTAACCTACAATGACCCGTCCGGATTGCATCCCTATATAGTATATTAATAATTATTTAAGGGTATATTTAGAATCTCCAAATGATAATTACTCTTTATATGGTTTGCAAACATTATAACAAAATATTAAGTATTTCATGTAAATGGAATATTTTTTTCTTAGTTAAATAAATTGTCATTTTCATCGAATAATTTTTTATTAAAAAAATATCATATAAACTAAAATTATAATAAAATAATTGTCACTTCAGAAAAAAATAATATTGGTAAACTAATTAACTCATGGTCAATTATCTTATAACCTAGTAGCATTTTCTTTGATCTTTGAAATCTTATAACCTAGTGGCATTTCCTTTGATCTTTGAAATGAGATATGCAAGTTCAAATCTCCATCTCTATTGTAATGACAATAAATAAATAAATAACTGCACAGCAAGTAGCATTACGAATCATACCTCCCATCATAGGCCATTCTCTTATTTCTGGATTCGCGCATCTTAAAAGCAGAAAACAATTTCAAACATGAAATAACTTCAAATGGTATGTTTGAATGAGCAGTCTCTTCTTCACTACTACCCTGTTATTATTAAGCAAAACACTCTGACAAGTAATGGATTGACCTCCATATCCTATAACATTTTCGCTCGCTAATCCATTATCATTAGTAGCAGCTTCGGTCTCATCAAAACTAGACTGCAATTCTCCCTGTAACAACACATAATTGAGCAAAAACTAGTTGGTTACTCTGAGAGTTCTAATTTGTGTGCACTCATGATCAGACAATTTTCTCATGTCCATTTCGATATCCAACGCTTGCTGGACAAGATTCTTCTATTATGCGACAAAGTATCATGGAGTGTGTTGTTAGAATGGACATTTCGATAAGCCAAGACAGAGTTTATGGGATTTTTCTCCGATGGTAGCAAATGCAGATTAGAAAGTTCATGACAAGTTGAATGAAAATGAAATGGCAGAAGCCGCAGGACATGTACGGATTAAGATTCTGTTCGGATGCTGTAAAATGAGGCATGCTTCAGAGTCTGGTATATATAAGGCATAGCTGAAGACATAGCCTAGTAATCCCGTTGTTGTATGGCTAATAGGACTTTATTACTTCATAGCATAACCGTCAAGGCGATGTAGGGGCCTAAAAGATTGAAATGATCAAGCTGTTAAATGTTAAATATGTTTGTTTTTCCTATTAAAGTTTTTCTCATCAATTTCGCCTCAAATCATATGCTAGTATTGATAAATGTTTAAAATTACTCATTTATCTCAGATATGTAGCACATTATCAGGATGTATTGACATTTTTATAGTGTAAATTTGATATAAATCAACGAAATTTCATGACTTTGGATCAATGGTGTGAATTTGTGCAAAAAGGGCTGTAATAGGATTATTGACTACTAGATTTAGAGTGCTTGCTTTGACTGGCTACTTTGGATTGAACTTAGTTATTCATTGTTCCCAATTGCTTGTTTCCAGTTTTTCAATCACTAATTCAATGCTGTAATTATAATAATTGCTGTTATATTCTGTCCAATTTTTGTTTGGGAGGAAGGGACTTTGTTCAGCGCATTTCTTACTTGGTCCCTGTTGTGCATTCCTTTTGAATCTAAGCAGCACCAGTTAAAGCATGCTGAGCTTGTGGTGCAGACCAGAATTATTACTTCTTCAACCTACCGAAATGCTGCACATGAACTTCAATGCTAAGAATCGTAGCAGGGGTTTGTCTCCAATTAAGGGTAGGAAGAGCAGTAACAATGACCATCCAAACTCCAAACCGAGCAGCCAAGTAGTTGTATGGAGCATTTATGGCAACACAATAGAACATCCACATTTAGCCAAGCATCAATGAAAGTTAAAATTTGCAACTTGAGGCCAAATTTGCAGAACCACCTGATCCAAGAACCAAGTCCCAGCAGCGACTAACACGAAGTAAATGCAGTTGCTCATGCACAGAAGACCTAATCTGATAGAGCTGCAAGAAAATTGCAGCAATAGATAACTCAAGCTTTGTACCAAACATCATATCAGAAGCTTAAGCGACGAACTAAGCTAAGTGAACAGCAGCTGCACATTCAAACCAAGGCGTCACGCACGCACCAAAAAATCTGAGCAGAACATGGAATTCAACCAAACCGAGCAACACAGCGCACTAGAGATCAAGATTGGACAGTCCTGACACAGTTCCATAAACCAGACATATCTTTCTCATCCGAGCTTAATTGGAGTTGATTTAAAATGCTATGAAAAAATAAGAAAGAGATATTTAACTTTTATATTTTGAGTTTTGCAAAATTCTGGATGAATAAGGTTAAAATTGTGCTTGAAGTTATTGCACAAGCAGGTGTGGCATCTTAAGTTGTATTCCAGTAGAGTTCTGTAAATTACGCATATTTCTCTCATTTGATCTCCACTTGACTTGATTCAAATTCCTATGAAATATGAGAGAAAGATCTACAACTTTTATAGTTTAAGTTTTGCAAAATTGTGAAAGAATTAAGGTGAAAAATATTTTGTGAAGTCATTGTTTGTACAGTATAGTGCTCAAATTTGCAGCTCAATACAGTTTTGTAAATTTTGCGTCTCTCTTATCTGAGCTCCGTTTGATGTGATTCAAGATCCTATAAAAAGATGAGAGAGAGCTCTACAAGTTTTATGGTTTGGATTTTGGGAAGTTCTTAATGCATCTGGGTCAAAATCTGTAATAAAGTTCCTTCATGGTGCAAAATATTCTGAGTCATTGCTGTCATGCGAATTTGAGCTGCTAAATTCCGTGCTAATGCAACCCAAGCCGAGCACCCAGCAGAACAGAGGAATGAATAACTGCTAATACACAGCAGAAATAAGATATCCAGGCGTCATTTGTGCTTTGAGCATATATGCTGACTACAGCAGCACCTAGAGCAGTCCAAATGCATCACAACTGACCCAACACAGCAGCTGAGTGTCCGAGCTGATTTGTCGAGACCAAGCTGAGTTATTTAGCAAAACAACAGCAGGCCACTACATGGCAGTGACCGAGCTCCACAATCACTGACCGACCTGAGACAAGCACTTTCGAGCCAAGTTTGTCTGTTGCACAGACATGGAAGATCAGATCCTAGCGTCAAAAGCTCCACCGAGCGCCCAGTCATGTTGAATGAAGTGCCCACCACATGATACAAGCAAGCTTCTGCTAAACAGCCTGTCCTAAATTTCCTTCTGATCAGAGTTGCTGTTGTTGCTTGGTTGGTGTTTTCAAGTTCTATCATACACACTCCACTAATGCTAATCAGTGCTCGGTTTCCTGCTGTGATGTTGCTGTTGAATATAGCAGCTGCTTGGCAATATTTCCCGTTCAGCACAAGAGAACTGATCGGTGGTCTGCCTTGTCTCCAAATAGCTCGGTGCAATGACTTGAAATAGCAGCTCGGCATGGCTTCAAAATGCTGTCATGAGAAGCAATTGAGGTTCGACTCGGTTTTCACTTGCTGCTGCAGCTTCAGGTTGGTGCTGTCTTCAACACATGCTGCCATGTCTTGATTTGAAGCACATCAGTGACTCAGATCAAGTATGCGTGAAAATTCTCAAGTATGTGTCCCAAAAATTGCTTTCCATTATACATAGTAATTATAATAAAATCCATGTAGATAAGATCAATCAAAGAACAATCTACTGCATAATATATTTGATGAACCACAATGAATTGGCAGAAATCATAATAGAAAAAAAGGGACTAAAATGAAAATTTTCTCTTTTTGTATGAAAGGTTTACGTCAGGAACTTTAAGGAAATCAATAAGTGAGAAGAAAAAGGATACTTTTATTAGTCCTCTTGAAAATATGGAAGACTTGAACAACATAGTGAAATGACAAAAAGTCATATGAAATAGTATAGAAAAGGTGGAGAACTTGACTAGAAAAGTCTACTTTTAAATTTGTCAGGCTACACCAAAATATTAAGGAATTGCAAAAAACGAGGAATACCAACCATGATTTTCCATTAGATGTACAAAAGTACATTTAATCGACAAAGGTGGATTCTCATGGTTTGCTTTTCTTTCAATTTCTATAAATTTACTACTTAAGATGTTATCACGTGTAATTAATTGTTAAGATTATTAGTAAGAATATGATGTCATAATGATGTCACAAGGTATTTTAAAATCTAAACAATTTCATTCATTCATATATAAATTGATGAAATTTAAAAGGATCCAAATTAGATTCTGCTTATGCCATGTATCATTGAAACAGCTTTGTAAATTTACCTAGTGCTGTTTTCTGCAACTTACAATGGTGCCAGTTTATCTGCTTGCTTATGTTACTGAAGATAGAAGGGAGGGAAAAAAACATGAGATTGAGAAACTTCAGGAATGGAAATTGAATATTCAACTACTATTAACATATACATAGCTCTGTACAGGCTAAGGATGACAAATGAACAAAGTAAATACAGAATGAAATCTCAGTATATTCATGTACATGATAGCACTTGATATCTATCCCTCCATATCTATACCTCCAAAATTTCTGTTTCCGGTTCAACCACTGAATTCCTTCTGCTGAAAAATTTTGAGCAAAGCAAGCCAAAAGCAAAGATGATTGGCCAAACTGACAGTTTGATGGGATCATCAGCATGCTTACAAAAAAGGCGTAAGCAATTGAAGCAAAAACACATTGCAATATGGAACAACTGAGTGCTATCACATCAACGAGGGTTCCAAATGGAATGCCATTTGGACTGAAAAGCCAGTATATCTTGCCACTCTTCCTCCAAGCAACCTTTTCCTTGGAGCCTCTGTATATGAGCTCAAAGATACAAACGAGCAAGGTTGCCAAAGACATTAACATACCGATTAGTCCTAGACGAGGCTTCCTTTTCGAGGAAATCTGATTGAAGATTTCAGAAAGAAGTTCCAGAAGCAGATTGGCAATTGGGAAAATCCACTCCAACGTTACCTGTATTGCAGAAAGAAATCTCAATTTATTGAACACAAAATTTTCGGAAAGAAAAAAATCTCGATACATTCATTTGCCTATTCCTTTCAAATGCAAGCCTTCCTCAAATTAAGAAGCTTGAAAACATCAAGTTAGAGCTTAAGCCATAGTCATCACTGATACCAAAAAGAAAAAAGAAAAAGAAAAAGAAAGAAAGAAAAAGAAGAAGAAGAGTTGATCTTCATCACAATCACAAGAATAATATGAAAAAAATCACCTTTGCAAATAAAACTGCTAGTCTAAAAACAAGTTGCATTAGGTAATATCCTAATAACTTGATTATAACAAGTTCAGTCTGACCCTAAAGAGTTTGGTATGTGAATTAGGTGCAGGCTCATCTGGGGCAGTGTTCAGACTAAAATACTCAGAATCGGCTGTCTCAGCAGAAGCTGGAGAAGAAAGTAGAACTTCAGCATGTTCTGTGCCATAGATAGTCCCATGATCCTCATCCCTACCGCTACCCTGAAAAATATCACACCATGAAATCAATTGCTGAAATAGAGTTTTTACAAAGAAATACACAAGTATAGGAACCAGCTACAGACTGAAGGGAAAAGAGCTGTTATTGCAGTGTTTGAAGACACTTCAGTCAAAGAGTCTGTCTCTGTCCCTGTGGCAGGTAATTGATTGGTTTCCAATTCCAACCAACTTTTCCATGAAAACCCATCTTCTCCATTAAAAGATCGGTGTTCTTGTCTGAATCGGACTACAAGGTTGTTGTCAAAATGAACTAAGAATTTGAAATATTAGAGATTTAGCAGAGGACATTTACCCCATGTGGTCGAGAGAGTTCAGTGGCTCGACGAAACCGCCTATGGCACCTAACCACAGCTACTATACATAACCATCTCTTCACCGCAATACTTCTCCTTGCTCTTTTAGGCCATAAATAACCTGGAATAGCACCCAAGATTCCATAACACCATTTCATGCACTCCATCGTTAGTTGTATCACTTGTTTGGTTCTGCTTGCATTTAACTCATTCCGTTAGCAAATCATTATACGTGTCTTAAGTCTTTAAGTCTTAGTTTGCTTGTTTCTTTTTTGGATTTTCTTCAAGGGGTTAATGTTTGAATACATATTAGTCAAACCACGGGATTGGGCTTAAAAGACCAACGAAACAGGAGATGAACTGAAGCAAACACTGTCATTTTCCGAACACAAAATGAACACGTAGAGAATAGACATGGATGCATCGTAGAAGCTTCAGAAATTAATACCACGGGAAAATTTCCACCAGACATTTTCTTAATGGGGACAGACCAATTCCATCACTTATTTAACAATTCAGATTGACCAATTCCATCACTCATTTAATAATTCACATTCATATTCAATTTGATATATTTAATGTATCAATTATTTTTAATGATGAGATAATTGATTAATGAATCTTGTTTGTAAAAATTTCCTTTATGAAATGGATAAGATAGAGATTCAATTGTTATTATTTAAAAATTGAATCAAGAAATAATGAACATGTAAAATTTTTGGTAGAGAAAATCATGGATAAGATTAAAGAATGATTATATTTTTATCAGATTAAAGGAAAAATAATAATTGCATTGACCTTCTAAAGGAATTACAAATCTCTTTTTTCAAGCAGTTGTAATTTTATGAAATAATTATTCTGCAAACTAAACACATAAATTTATAGAAAAAGTGATTATTCTATCCTACTAAAATGTTAACAAGACCTTCGTTTGTTTGTTTCGTCATATTTTGGTCATTTTGGTATTAGATTTTTGTTGTTTTTAAACATATGCTTGTCAAAAAATAAATATCGATGAAAAATTAACAGTTTTATTTATAAACAGACTAAATATATACAATACAGATATAATACAGATAAGTTACATATACAAATTTGATACAATATGATAAAGATAAAAATCAGACAATTCAAACAGATAAAATATAAAAATCAGATAATTCAAACAGATAAAATTTAGTTTAAATGAACACCATCGCCACGTTTCCATGGATATTATTAATTATAATACTGGATAAGAATAATTTGTCTGTTCACTTGGTATGAATGACTATTCATTCCCTCTTCGTCTACGTAAATATTTTATTATAATATTCACTTGAGGAGAATGGTAATTCATAATGAGTTGCTATTACGTGAAATAATGAATAGCCATTCATATCATCACTCCCATGAATTGCTATTTAATGGTTTATCTTTCAGCTTTTTCATAAATACCCCTGTCTTGAAAATATCACCTATATAATTATCATCTCTCTGTGATAAATATAAGGGACATCATAGATATTTTACATTTTATTCCAATAAATACTTGTTTTACTTTTTATACCAAGTGAATATTATAATAGTCATTATAACCCTATTACATTCCCTTTGAATTGGAATTTCATTCCCTTCTTATTCCATATTACAAAGTGAACAAGCCATTTAGTGTTTTTTTTTTTTTTCCATTATAATGGAGGAGGGGGATTCAAACCTGGACCTCTCACTTGAGAGATTAGGAAGATATCACTAGATTACAATACCAATAATGAATAATATTACAAAAATTATTTTTGGAAAATAAATGTCTGGATTGTAAATGTAACTAGGTTTTTTTTTTCCCTTGGAAAATGCCTTTTTGTACTGATTGATTTCAAATTTGAATTTTATCAATATTGCATGTTTTTACCTTTCTTTTTTGAGGTACATCATATTTGATACCTAAAATTGGTTCAATTCTATGAGTAACTACTTGAAGTTTTTCTTTTCTATCACCTACTAATTATCTAAAGTTTAAAAACGTAAACTTAGTATTGATAAACTTTTTAGCTTTTTTTTTTTTTTTTATAATACCCAAATTGGGTAGTTAATTGAAAAGGGGCCGATGTTAGGGTAATAAATTACAAAAATCCACAAATTTCAAAAATTAATTGTAAAATGGGAAAAAAGATTAGGTTTTATAATGATACTTTTAAATTTTAGACAATTAACGTAACTGAAATGATCCAAATATCAATCATTAAAAATTTAAATAAGTTAGAATCAATAAAAGCTAATTGAAGTAATATAGGAACTCAAATGGTCAAACTTTCAAAAATTTCCAATTAGGTGCCTAATCGATAATCTAAAATTTGAAAAATTTAAAAACAATCCAAAATACCAAAAAATAAATTAAGTAAGAATTTAATATATATATATATATATACGTGAAACATTTGCAAGATAAATCAAATACAATCCTTTTAAAGCTCCAAAATTTTCACAAATTACCATTTTGCCCCTAACCAAGAAACCAAGGACAATTTAATTTTGGAAATTAGTGAAAATAGTAATAATAAGTTGGGGGATAATAAAATTATAATATTTCCTTATTTCAAAATTCAAAACCTAAACTAGCAAATATTTTACATATAGAAAATCAGACGCTGCGGATTTTGCCATGTAAAATAATCTAAGGCCCTGTTTATTTTAATGAAAATATTTTTTAGGAAAATATTTTTTCATTTTTCATATTTGCTTAAGAAAAAATAGTATAGTTAAAGGAAAACATTTTCCCTTGTTTAAGAAAACGTAGACTTTTAATAGCTTTTTTTTTTTTTTTTAGAAAACGACTTACAAAATATAAATACGTAAGTCATTTTTTCACTGATTTATGAGTCAATCTACCAATCATTACTACTCAAAAACATTTATTATTAATTTTTAAAATATTTTTCTTTTAAGTAGGTTTATAATATACATAATTTTTTTAAAAAAAGTATATTTAAAATATATGAATTACCTTGAAATTATAAACAAAAGGAAAACATTTTCATAAAATTAGCCAAACATTTGAAAATATATTTTTTTTCAGAAAAATTTCCAAGGAAATTTTATTTACATCAATAAATACTTTTCTTAAAACAAGCAGGACCTAAAATAGGACATCATTTTCCTTTTAAATCCCTGACCCTACCTCTAGCACCCCTCATATTTAAACTTTTTTTCCATTTTCTACCTCCTTTCTCTTTCTAGAAACCCTCTCCAAGCTTAAGATAAGCTTCTAAGACCTCAATCCTTAATAACCTCCATTAGTGCTAATTAAGTAAGGTAAGTAGAAATTAGCATTAATTAGTGATTTCACCAAGTTTTCCATGAGGTAAAGGGGGATGAAAAAGTAATAGAAAGAGAGGAAGTTATACAACATCTCTAAATTTCGTAATAACGTAAGGGTAGTACTTTAAAGTATTGTAAGTTGAGTTTAATAGCTTTCTAAGCTTAAAAATTCAATTGGGTATATTGATACATGTTTTGGGTTGCTAAAACCAGAGTATTAGAGTGGTTTTTAGACCTTCAATCTTCATAGTACCTGAAACAAAAGGATTGTTGCATTTAAAAGAAAGGTAAGACACTGAACTCGTGATTGAGAGATTTTATGTTTATTGTAATTAGTCTGTTATTTATTATGTGAAATACTTAATAAACTAGGATTTTGGTGTTGTTGCTACTGAAAATGGTTGGAAGATAGATAAACATTACTTTAATGAAGAATGAAATTATTTAAGCTAAAGACGTAGTTTGAGTGATGATTCAAACAAGTAAAAATGGAGATAAATCGTGTTTGGTATGGATAAACTTGATAGGGAATATTTGAAAAGGAAAATCAATGTTTAACTTGAGGAAACTTAGGCATCAATGTAGTTAGAACGAAGCAAGTCACAAAGCTAAGCTGATATACCCTGCAATACAGTCCATATAGGAGGTTGTATTACTCTCTGGAGTTCACCTAGGGTGATATGCCCTGCAATACGACCCATACAAAGGGTCATACTGCTTACAGTATTACCTATGTGGAGGGTGGTAGACTTTTTGGTCAACCTTGTTTTTGAACCAAGGCCTCCATAGCCTACACCACGGGTCGTGCCATTGCCTATGGTCATCCTTAATCTAATCTAGAGACCACCACACCCCTCCTATGAGACATACCCTATCAGGAGTTACTCTTGTTTTTCCAAAACATAAAAAACTT
The DNA here is from genome assembly GCA_024138025.1 of Combretum micranthum. Lineage (NCBI taxonomy): Eukaryota > Viridiplantae > Streptophyta > Magnoliopsida > Myrtales > Combretaceae > Combretum > Combretum micranthum. Next base: position 29,631 of record JAMXBD010000301.1, read on the forward strand.
TGGTCTTTAACTTGTAAAACCTTTAAATCTTCTATAAATCGACATAACTTCTAATCAAACTACACGACATAACAGCACAAAATGTCTCATCTAAATAAAAGTTTTATACATAGTTGCCTAATGATTGGAATAAGATGTAAGAAATTTAGTGGATTGGTGACTATGAGAATCTATTCTTGGAAGGCTAAGAATCGAATCCCACAAAAGTATATCTCATTAAGGATTGGTTAACCTAAACACTACTATCAATCCTAAACTACATAATTAACTAGGTAACTTGATTAGATGAAATAAATGACATAGAAACCTAGGAAATATCACTTATTCTTAACTCGGACTTGATGTACACAAATGAGTTGAGTCTTAAACCGGGATCCATGATCACGTGGATCTGACCCAAGTTTAATAAATGAGAATTTCAATAATTAACTAAGATTACTTGAATACTCATCCTAACACAATATATTTGAATTTATGAATAGCAGAGGACTTTAAACTTGGAAATAGGTACACAGTAATTAAGTGTTGCTTGCTAGGGTATTATTAATAGCTGAGCTAAGACTTAAACTCGGGTAAATTATGCGTTGATTACTACTTTATTTCTTACCTTAAGAAGTGGTACCATCGGACTGTGTTGCAAGCCTAATCGTAACTTCGAGAGGATACGATAGTTATAGGTAGCTAAACCCCCACAGAGTGCATGATAAGGTCAGATAGCTAGTCGATAGGGGATATTCTGAAACCAGGCGATCAATTAGGAGCTAGTGCAAAGTTGTAATGGAGTTATGTGAGGGTATAAGCTCTTGCATAAAACGTTATAATGAATTGTGCTCATTAATGGCTATTTGTGTGGTATTGATCCATATGAGACTATTTTTTCTTTTTCTTTTTCTTTGCTGATGAGTTCTAGGGACTTATCATATGCTCATCTTTGGTTCGTGATCTGTTGAGGGAACTCTACTCCTTTGTTTGACAAGAATCTTGAATACTATTATATGTGTTGTTATTTCTAAGACGTCCGGAAATGCTTCGCTCGTAGACTGTGAGATTAATTACCTAACCTATGGATGTTGTATTAGATTAGGTGCATGTGACATGCATACATTTGCTTGTTTACTGGGTATTGAGTTTCACAGCTCATTTTTTTTACATTTCAAGCTTTATTGATATCCCGTTGGGGATGCGAACTTTGAGGAATATTTTCAGTGGATGACATGATATGAGATACTATTCGTATATGTATTCCAAAAAGGGCTTTAATGTAAAGTTGTTATTTTTGTATAGTTGGATGACTGTGTATAAGTAACTATCAAATATTTTATTGCAAGATGGACATCTATTTCCCAAATGTTGCAGACTTAAATTGTGTCCTTTTTTATGGGCCTTATAGGCAAGTTTTATAAATAAGTATTTTATATAATCGATTTTCTAAACAGGTTAAATTTTTTAGGTTTTGACAAACCTAAATCATGGAAAAGCAAATGGTACTCTGCCGAAAATTTTGCAAAATTAACAGTGTTTTCTATATTAAAACTTGATTAAAACTCACTTATCAAGGAAATGCCTTGTACGTGTCACTTAGAGGTGATATGTGCAGTTTAACTATCACGCCCTTCACACTCGAGGAGGGGCTGTTATGGTAACGTTCACCATTCTTTTATTTAGAAATAATATTAAAATCATTGTCTTTGAAAATTCTAAAACATCTAAAATTTTCTAAAAATAGTTTATATTTTTTTATTAACAAAAACCTAAAAGTAAATTTTGTAATTTTAAAGGACCTAGAATTGCATCTAATAAGATTTAATCTATATGACAGAATCTAAGGAGTTAAGTAACTAAAGCAACTAAAGTAGAGATTACTTTTGTGTTAGTTGTTGAAAGCTAAAAAATTCTCAATATTCTCATGAAGTAAGCATGAATAAACATCCTCATTGGGTGCGCAGTTGCTCTAAGACCCGTACTTTTCTTGATTTAGTTAAGTCTAAATTAGTAAGAATCCATCGAGTCGTCAATTCCAAGTCCCATTTGTTTTTATGAAAATGCTATCTTGGAATATCTCTTTTCATTTTTCCATGTTTGTTTAACAAAAAATAGAATAAATAATTGAAATCATTTTCCTTGTTTTGAAAACTATGGATTAATTGATAACTTATTTTTTGGAAAACAAATTTGTAGATATAAAACCGTAAATCATTTTTCTATTAATTTACCATCTCTATCTATTATTATTTACTATCCAAAGACATTTATTATTTATTTTTTAATATTTCTTCTATAGATAGATTTATTTCTCATTATAATATTATGTATTTTTTATTTTTTATATTTAAAATGTTAAAATGAATTATTTTAAATGTGATTTTGATGAAAGCAAAAGTTATGAAAAGATATTTGATAATATTATAAAGAAATATGAATATAGAAATCTGCCTTGTGTATTTATGCGTGTGTTGTGTTTATGCTTGTAGGCATAGCACTAGCAAGTCGGTCCAATAAATGCAAGAACAGAGGCAGTCGAGTCCTAAATTCAAGGTACGACCAAAGCACGAAGAAGAAATTTTGATGCGCGGCATGTGAAAACCTTGGACCAGTGAGCTGGTGGTCAATTGATTCAACCGTTACACACATTAATCATTGTTGTTTGATAGACTTTATCTCCGACGGGCATTTAAGTTTTTGAGGACTATAAATACTCTTTGCTTTGGAGATTAAAAAAAAAATTATTGACAACTTTTGGGAGCTTTCATTTGCAAATAAGCATATCAAGCTTACTTACTTAATTTTTGTTCTCTTGTTCATAATTTGTAAAATCTAAGTAATAGAGAGAAAATCATTCTAATGCTCTACTCTTACACTTATAAATTTATAAAAAGAACATCTATATAGTAAAGGAAATGTTTTATTTCCTGAACTGTTGTGATTTGTGTATTGCTTAGCTTGAGCATGTATTTGTGGTGATCAATAAGGCGATTGTGAATTCCTTAGTTGCAGGCATTTGTGGATTGTAGAGAGAAGGAAGTGGGCTGAACTGTACATTAAATCTTAGCTAAATTTTTCTATCCCTATCTATTTTACATTCGATATCTTAATTTTTTTTTGTTATATCTGATTCATTGCATGAAAAATAATTGTCTATGCTTGTTAAGTAAAATACTCAATTCATTCCTCCCCACCCCCTCTGAGTATTCTATAGTGTGTTTTCATTTGGTATTAGAGCCTCGTCTCTATTTGTTTTGTGCTTAATCGCATATAGAGTAAAGATCATATCATCAAATATACTAGGGTTTCTAGAGAGGCAAGCTATAAATAGACCATCGCTTCTATGTAGGGGTAATTACCCATATTAGAAGTGCAGGATGAAATTTTTTCTTAAAGCTCAAAATAAATTAATTTGGAATTATAGAAATGGTCCTTTAAAAATAGAAAGAAAATAAGAAAAAGATTACAATGAAAAGGACTAGAAAATATTAGATTTGAATGAAATTGCTATAAATATTTTGCATTATGGTATAAATGAAAGCGATTTCAATAGAGTATGTACATGTAAATTTACTAAAGAAATATATGATGAACTGGAAAAGACTTATGAAGGAATTCTAGAGTTCAAGATAGAAATATAGGTCTTTTAAGTGGACAATTCGAAAATTTCAAAATGCTTCCTAATGAATCTATAGATGAAATGTATGATAAATTCATTAATATCATAAACCCTTTGAGTGTACTTGGGAAGAATGTTACTAACTTGGGAATAATTCTAAACTTCTTAGGTCATTACCCAAGGATTGGGAAGCGAAAAGAACTACTATAGAAGAAGCACGAGACCTAAGTGTTATGCGTAAGGAAGAACTCCTTAGAGCGCTCAAAACGCATGAGCTCATCAAAAAGCAAGGGAAAAATCAAACAAGAAGGCTATTACTCTAAAAGCCACAAAATATGATTCTAGCGATGGTGAAGATGATCATGATCATGAAAATGAGGAATTATTTTGATGGCTAAGAAGCTTAAGAAGTTCATGAGGCCCGGTTTCAAGTCAAGAAGAGTGGACAACGATAGCAGCTCATCTAGACACAAAAAGAAGGACGTGATGACTTGTTTCAAATGTCACTAACCTGGGCATATTTAACATAACTATCCACTACTCAAAAAGGCATTCAAAAGATCTAGAAAAGAAAGCACTCATCGCCACTTGGAGTGATGATGACTCAAGTGACTTGGATAAGGATGCGTATTTCATGGCACTAAATGATGAGGTAAACTCCCTCTCTTCTCCTTCTTATGCCGAGTTGTATGCCATGTATAATAAAATATGCTGCAAGTTATATTAAAGTAAGAAAAAGAACAGTATGCTTAAATCTTTAATGATAGAAATAGGAGAAGAACTAGAAAATTTTCAAACCAAGCATAAAGAGATTAAATCTGAAAATGAAAATTTGCATGAAGAAAAAAATTGTTTGAAATTAGAAAAAGATAAGATGAATAATAAGTGTAAGAAACTAAAAACTAAAAATGATGAGTTAAGCATGATCAATGAAAAATTAGCTATTGAGAATGACTTGCTTGATCTAGAAATTAAAACTATAAATAATGATAGAGTTGATATGCTACTAGTAGTGAAAATATTAAAAAAGAGCTAGAAGATTTAAAAAATGAAAATATATTGCTAAAAGCTAGCTTGAATGATTCAAAAGCTACTACAGCCTAATTCAAAAGTAGGAAAAAGAATTTGAATACACTTCTTAGAAATCAAATGTATGATTCAAACAAATATGGAATTGACTATAATGGAGAAAGTAGTTACAATCCCACAAAACTCATTTTGTAAAAGCTACCCATGGGACATTTAATTACTGTGGCAAATCTACTTACATTGCATATAATTGTGCAACAAGAAAAAATCATGCATTTAAATCATAAAAACAAACTAGTTTAGGTTCCTAAGAAAGTGATTCTTGTTCCACCTAACCAAAAGGGACCCAAGCTCGAATGGGTACTTAAGAAATAATACTCTGTTTTGTAGGGATCTTCAAGTGGGAACAACAAAGGATACTTGGACAATAGCTGCTCTAGACACATGACTGGAGACGCATCCAAGTTCACATCTCTAGACTTGCAAGATCAAGGGAATGTTATCTTTAGAGATAATTGCAAATAAACTATTCTTGGTGAAGTTAACATTCTTATAAATAAAGATTTAGTTATTAAAAATGTGCTGCAAGTTGATGATCTAAAACATGATCTACTTAGTGTAAGTCAAATGTGTGGTAATAGTTTTAGAGTATCATTTCTTGCCAGTTGCCAATAACTGTTCTATTGAAAGAATTGACAATAACTAAACATTTTGAAGGATAGACAAAGAAACATTTACAAAATCAATTTAAATGATTTTTAATCATCAAATGAAACTTATCTATATTCCTAGAATGACAATAGTTGGTGATAGCATAGAAAATTAGGACATATTAGCATGGATATAATTTCAAAACTTGTTGAATAGAATCTTGTCAAAGCTTTACAAAAAATAATTTTTCTAAAGGACAAATTTGTCATGCATGTCAACAAGAAAGCAAACTAATGCCTCTTTTCAAGTCTAAGGATGTTGTTTCCACTACTAAGCCATTAGAACTATTGCATATGGACTTATTTAGTCTTACTCGAACTTTAAGCTTGGGAGACAAAAATATACTTTGGTTATTGTTGATGATTTCACGAGATTTACATGGACTTTCTTCCTTGCATATAAAGACGAAACCAAACCATGTCTTTTTAGATATTGTCAGAAAGTCTAAAATGAAAAAAATCTTAATATTATATCTATTTGAAGTGATCATTGAGGAGAATTTGAAAATTATGAAATATGATTTTTACAGTAAATATATCATTGAACATGCTTTTTCAACACCTATAATTCAACAACAAAATGGTGTAGCCGAAACAAAATATAAAACTTTAATTGAAATGGCTATAACCATGTTGTGCAAAAATAATTTACCAAAATATTTTTGGGCTAAAGTAGTAAATACTGCTGATTATATATCAAATATAGTTTTCATAAGGTCAATTCTTATGAAAACCCCCTATGAGCTTTGAAAAGAAAAAAAACCTAATATTTCTTTTTTCCATCTATTTGGCACTAAATGTTACATTCTAAATAATAGAAAAGAATAATTAGCTAAATTTGATGCTAAAAGTGATGAACGAATATTTCTAGATTATTTTTTAACAAGTAAAGCATATAGAGCGTTTAATAAAAAAACATTAGTTATAGAAGAATCTATACATGTTGCTTTTGATGATTCTTTGACTTATTTATGCTCAAATGATAATATGGATATTGTTTGTGCTGATTTAAATAAATTTTCTCTTAAAAATATAATAAAGAAGATAATGAACATAAAATGGATGTTGTGCATGAATTTGTTAATTATGATCTTCTTAAAGAATGGAAATATGCAAGATCACATCCAAAAGATTTAATAATTGGCGAACATTTTAATAGAGTACAAACATAATCATCTTTAAGAAATATAAGTATATTATTTTTTTTCTATCTCAAATCAAGAATAAAAATTCTAATGAAGCTTTAAAAGATGAGTTTTTGATTCAAGCTATGTAAGAAGAACTAAAGCAATTCACAAGAAATGATGTTTGGAAATTGGTTCCTAGACCTAATAGTAGACCGGTTATTTTAATCAGATGGGTTTTTAGAAATAAGCTTGATGAATATGAGATAATAACAAGAACTAAAGCTAGATTAGTTGCTAAGAATAAAATCAAAAAGAAGGCATAGATTTTCATAAGACCTTTGCTCCAGTAGCTAGACTAGAATCTATAAAAATGATTTTGGCATTTGCCTCTTTCAAAAAACTTCACTCTTTTTAAAATAAATGTCAAAAGTGCTTTCTTAAATGGTTTTATAAAAGAAGAAGTTTATGGAGAGTAACCACTGGGCTTTGAGAATAATGAATTCCCCAATCGTGTCTTTAAATTAAACAAAGCTCTTTATGATCTCAAGCAAGCTTCTAGAGCTTGGTATGAAAGACTTAGTAGGCTCCTTTTAATCAATGGATTTTCTAGAGGAAAAAATAATATAACTTTGTTTATTAAAAATCATAAGTCAGACACATTGATTGTACAAATCTATGTGGATGACATTGTGTTAGGAACTACTAATATGAGCCTTATAAATGAATTTTTTGAGTCTATGAAGAAAGAATTTGAAATGAGCATGATGAGAGAACTCAACTATTTTGTAAGTCTTCAAATCAAACAATCCGAAAGTGGAACTTTCATCAATCAATTAAACTATACAAGAGATCTGTTGAAAATATTTAAAATAGATAATTGTAAAACAAGACCTACACCTATGGGCACAAATATAAATCTTGATAAAGATGAAAATGATAAAAATGTTTGTTAGAAGCTCTATAGACAAGATAGGTAGTTTGTTATATTTAACAGCTTCTAGACCTGATAACATGTTCTCGTGTGTGTGTGAGTGTGTGCACAGTTTCAATCTTGCCAAAAAGAATCACACTTAAGTGCAATAAAACGCAGATTCAAATATCTTGCAAGCACGATTAAAATTGGCTTGTGGTATCAAATGTTTACCTCTTTTGATCTAATTAGATACTCCGATACTGACTTTACCGATTGCAAAGTAAATTGAAAAGGCACAAGCTGCACATGCTAGTGAAAACTATTTAATATCTTAGCACTCAAAGAAGAAATAATTCAGTTGTACTTTTTAACTGCCGAAGTTGAGTATATAGCTGTTACTGTACACAAGTTTTATGGACGGAACAAACTTTGCTTGATTGTGGTTTGAAATATGACTATGTTCTAATTCGTTGTGATAACACAAGTGTTATAAATCTAACAAAAATTCCAATTCAATAATCAAGGACCAAGCATATTGAAATTTGACAGTGAAGATTGCTTTTACACTTTGTGTAGAGAATTAGGCACGATTAAACAAGATGAGTGCTAAATATCATCGAGCCAAGTTAATCTAGAACTTGTCTTTGGGCTAAACAAGAGTTAAATACAATAGATGCATATACATTTGATCTACTTTTGAAATGTTCTATTTTAGATGTTGCACATTTCTTACAGATTGGCTCATGGATCTCCCCTTCACTAGCTCAACAGTGTGCACGTTAAGGCTCGACATTAGGCTTAACTACCTTTATTTTGCCTAAAACAAGCACTAGCTCGCCAATGGTTAAGGAACGGCTCGCCAGTCTATGCTTGAGGGGTTCATCGAAGGCTCGATCTGACCCTCGATCGATTCTTTGGATTCGTTGTTTAAAATCTGTTAATACTAGCTCCCTGGCACATAATTTATCGCATGCATATATATATGTTCTTCTCTCTCTCTCCTCTATCATTTTTCTCTCATTTCCTTCTTTCTATTCTCTCCCTATCGCTTCTTCTCTCTAAATACCTCCAGAATCGTGCTTTCTCTCTCTCTCTCCTCCCCTTCTTCCTACCTTAAACCACCACCACATTCCTAACCACTACCCCACCATCTCTTACCTTTCTCTTTCTCTCTCTTTTTCTACATTGCTTCTCTAGCTCTCTATTCATTATTCCGCCAAGAACAGCCCGGCGATGTGTACTACCTGCTTCATCAGCATTTGATGGGTCTTGTTCCCCTCCAGAAAGCATTCGCATAGCTTCTGGACTTCTCCTTCAATACCATCAGCTTAGGTACTTGGAAGAGGCAAGAAGGAAGATGGGTCAGAAAGAAGCCCTTTAAGCCTTTGGTTGGTGGTGGTGCTCTACTTCCTGGTTCTGGCATGGACACGGCTTTTTATGATGATGATAAGCCTCCAGCTCCTCCTTCTGGTACTTCAATTCCTAGTTCTTTTGTATCATCATTTCGGGAGCTTAGAGATCATATGAACACTAGATTTGACACTATTGAGCACCAGATTTCTGATATTCATTCAAATTTCCAAACTTTCAGCTCTAATATGAGAGGCTTCATGGATTATTTCTATTTCATTCATCCTCATCTACCTCTTTCTCCTTGATCTTTCTTTATATTTAGTGTCGGTTTTATGTATAAATCTCTATATTTGGACCTCTATGTGACTTTTCTTATGCTACCTTGATCTGTTCTTAAACATCTTACTTGGCCGTTTATTCTAACTGTTTCTCTTAATTATTTTTGTTCCCTATCTTATATAAATCTTTTTGATGAGGTCAATGGGGAAGAAATAATAATGTTGTATGCTTAAGGGGGCAAAATAATGATATGATTTATGAGGGAGAAATGGAATCAAATGTGCAAAAAATGAAATGAAATTCTATAATCTATTGCTGTTATTACAAAAATATGGGTGACTTTTCATTAAGGGGGAGAAAATAACAAGTTGCTTTTACATAACTATTTGCTCTCATCAAAATGAGGTAGATTGTTAAAATGAATTATTTTAAATGTGATTTTGATGAAAAAAAAGTTATGAAAAGATATTTGATATTAATATAAAGAAATATAAATATAGAAATCTACCTTGTGTGTGTATGTGTGCACTATGTTTATGCTTGCAGACATAACACCGGTAGGCCGGTCTAATAAATTCAAGAATAGAGCCAGTCGAGTCTTAGATTCAAGGTACAAAGAAGAAGATTTGATTTGCGACATGTGAGAACCTTAGACCGATGAGCCGGTAGGTCTAAGGATTGGCGAGTCGGTAGTTAATTAATATGACCATTGCGAGCATTAATTGTCGCCATTTGACAGACTTTATCTCCTACGGGCATTTAAGTTTTTGAAGACTATAAATACTCTTTGCTTTGGAGATTAAAGAAAAAAAATTATTGACAACTTTTGAGAGCTTTCAATTTCAAACAAACAAATCAAGAAACTTAATTTTTGTTCTCTTATTCATAATTTGTAAAATCTAAGTAAGAGAGAGAAAATTATTCTAGTGCTTTTTTGTTACGCTTGTAAATTTATGAAGAGAGCATCTAGAGAGTAAATGAAATATTTTATTTCTCGAAGTGCTATGATTTATGTATTGCTCAAGTTGAGCATGTATTTGTGGTGATTAATAAAGCGATTATGAAGTCAATGGTTGAAGGTATTTGTGGATCATGGAGAGTGGGAAGTGGGTCAAACTTCACGTTAAATCTCAGCTAAATTTTTTTATCCCTATCTCTTTCATATTTGATATCTTAATTTGTTTTGTTATATTTGATTCATTGCATGAAAAATAATTGTTTGTGCTTTTTAAGTCAAACATTCAATTTACTCCCCTCTTGAGTATTTTAGTGTTTTTTATAAAATATATGAGTTATCTTAAAGTTATACAACTAGAGGAAAAATATTTTCATAAAATTGTTTAAAATATGTTTTTTTTTTCAGAAAAATTTTTCAAGAAATTTTTTTTATTAACAAATATTTTTCCTCAAAATAAATGAGACCTAAGTTGGTTTACTAGCCATGGACTGTGGACCTAGCAGGTTCATAAAAAAAAAGATATATATGAAAAGTAATGCAAAAGTAAAAAAGAAATAACATTAAATGTTTATAGTGAATATAAATTATTTATTATCTATTCACAATATTAAATGCATTGTCGATAACAACATGAGAAATAATTATAATTCAAAAACATGCTTATTTGTTTTATATAGAGTTTTACAAAGGAAATAATCACAATTATAAATAATATGAGACTTTTGTCTCTCTTATAATCTCTTTTAGTGTGCTAGTTTATTCCTACATGATTAATATTTCAACTTAAATATAATGTTTGTATATAAATAAATGTACATTCTTGATATTTTCATGTGAAAATAAACTAAAGATTATGATATACTTAAGTTTAATTTTCATTTTAAGTTTAAATTATTATTATTATATATATATATTTGAAGAAAAATATTATGGGCAAATTTAGATTGGCCTCGCCAGGTCCATGGTTCAAGACCTACCTCACATTAGCCAAGGCAGTCTTATGTTCCAAATTTCAAACCCTAAAACCATTGATTTGACCCACCTATGAGAATGTTCAACCATAACAATGGTGGATCGTCCCACATGAGGAGAAGAAGATGAGAAACGGAAATGGCTTCAAATTTTCTCTCTTTCAAGCCTAATTTGAGTATGCAAAGGGTAAATCCTGTATTATTTATTTGATATGACTTTTGAAATAAGTGACATAATAAATTAAGTTAGGTTTATATTGGAATGACCTAGGAAGATCTAGCTTGTTGAGTTCATAATAGGATCGTTTAATCAATTCATCCATATTCAATATTTTTCAAGTGGGTTTATGCACACAAAGGAAATCTATTGGCCTTAATTTATAGCAGTAAGCTCATTCAGGATAACCTATCATTGATTATTGACATGATCTGATGATTGTAATCAACTCCAAGTGCTTCTAACTACTAAGCATTTCTCCTCATTTCTAACTTTTGGCAAAATATAGATAAATAATATTACTTAGAAATTATAAGATTGACGAGCAAGACACCCTAAGCTCTCTTGTACGTTACTTTTACATTTGAGACATTATCGGTGTCTCCTTCTTTCTATCATTCTCTCTATATCATCTCGTTAGGTGTCATCTAATTGTTTTTACTCACATGTTATACATGTGACCATTTTATTCAGAATCTCAGACTTATAAAGGATATATATGCGCGTGTATGGATTGGTGTTTAGAGTGAGACATTGTAGATTTGCAATATGATACATTGTTAATTCATTTGATTAATACATACTATAGAAAAAAAGAAGAAGAGAGAACTCTATGTAGAATTAGATTGTCGATTATGCGATTTATAATATAGTTTTTGTGTTTAAAGGCTCAGTACTTAACTATAATGATACCCATGTTAAATATAAACAAAAGAAAGAGATCGTGGAATTCATATGATCAAGGCGGAATCGAAATAGAATGTGATATGGCAAAATGATATGGGCCAGTTGAAATGATGGGAACTACTTATGTCTGTCAATGCCAAATCATCCGGACTAGTTCAAATTGCAGAATTACTCTAATGTTGAAACTTTGAAAGATTGCATCTTTTGATTAAAGCTTTGAAGTGTTTCATGTGTTCAGGTCACATCCATTCATGATTATGATTTAATGTCAGTTACAAACTATTTTTAATAAAAGTCTAATGGATATAATTTAAATCCTAAAGGTTATGACTCTTGTAAAGAGTTACATATCTTCAACTTTATTCAAAGATATAAAATGTGCTACTTCTCTAAATTCATGGAGATGTGTCGTATGAATTTTTTAGTCTTTTTTGTATCTCTCCTTAAAACAAGAACAAAATATAAACATTTGTATAAATCCAAAAGTGTGGTTTGATTCTTGAGTTTTACTAGTATCAATACTTAGTTATATCACGGGAGAATTCCACATTCAAATCTCATAGCAAAGTTAGTAGGGTTATAAATTCTCCAAGAAAACAATTTTATTTGTGTATCTAAGTTTATTATTGTTTTTAGTTTTATTAGACCAAACTTGTAACATTATTTAAATTATTTTATTTTCACTAATCACATATTTTTCCTTAACACTATGCATGAAAATTCCTGGTTAATGATGGCTTGATGTGATATTTTGCGGCATAAACCATTCGATCTTATTTGTTTCTATTATTTCTCTTAATTCAGTATTATTAAATTATTCATGTGAATTTCTACCCAAAATTCAAGAGGTCCAGTGTAAATCGTTAGAAATGTATGGACATGGAAAATGAAAATCCACGCATGATGGGAAATTGGTTTTCACTTGAATCGATGAGATTTTTAACCATGAATTTTACTTATATACTATTTAGAAAAAGAAAAACCGAAAAATATAGTCTACAACAACTTTGCAAGCATTAATCACAAGGGATCAAGTTGGATCAAATGTATCTATAAATGATCAAACATCGTGAAGATCAGACAAATTTAATTACGTAAATATTAACCTAATTAACTTTCTAACCTACCTATTTTTAATATCACCTTCAATTAAGAATGTGGCGCATAAATGAGCAATTTTATATGTGATTTGTGTGCTAATGCAATTTGGTTATGATAGAAGTATTAGCAAATATATGAGGAAAGATTTAATAAGTATTATAAGCCACGGACTATTTGGATTGTCATTTTATCGTTATTTTGGCATTATTTTCAAAGCAAATCGATATTAAACCGATATAGATATTATACCGATAAAAAATTAACAGTTTTACTTATAAATTGACCAAATTGAATCGATACTAATATTAAATCAATACTAATTTGAAATAAATAAAAATCTTACGATCAAAGTAGGTTACACCGCGCTTATTTAATATTTGTCAAATATTTTGGCGTATTACTTTCGGACTTTCATGAATGAAGCACGAAACTTGGATTTTCGTATAACTGCTACTCCAGCAAAGAGTTTCTCAAAGATGGGCCCTTGTATATTACCAAAAGAGAATTAGAGTCATGGATCCAGGTGGGCCCATTCTAAGCCCATATCATTTCTCACGCTTTCACTACAAACGCCATCGTTTTTAATGGAGCTGTCTTCTTCCTCAGTCAGTCCCACTGCATCCCTCTCTCTCTCTCTCTAAACTTGGCGGAGTCGGGTCGGAGCATGCTCTTGAAATGTACCTAGTTGTTTATAAACAGCTTTAAGATCAAGTGCTACCATAATCCAACACCTAATTACGAACAAATCAACACCCATAATTACACCATCATTTCTTGTCCTTGTAATCATATGATAGAAACATTAACATGAACCCTCGTACCATATTCATCACCGTATCGTTTTTCCTACTTTCGATTGTTGTTGGATCAGCTTTTTCTTCAATACCCAAAGACCCTTTTCTTGGAATTTCTCCCGAAGGTCGCGCATTTTACTTTATCTTACCTTGTTCTTATTCTTTCTTTGAAATTTGACTTATTCTTGATATTTGGTTCATAGTATGATTCTTAATGTGGGATTTTTTTATCCTTTTTTGTGATTTCAGATGAAAAATACTACAAGTCGTCTGATGTCATAAAGTGCAAAGACGGATCCAAGAAATTTACGAAAGCTCAGCTCAATGATGATTTTTGTGATTGCTCTGATGGCACCGACGAACCCGGTATTATTCTTTTATTTCAATTTCTTTGTTGGCTCTTTAGTTCTAATTTTCACGAGTCATGGCTTTCTTTGGTTACTCTTGCTCTGTTTTTTTTCAATTTTTTTTCTTTTAATCTTAATTTAGTAGCTTGGAGTGTATCAATCAAATTATTGGAATCCTTAAAGATCTTACGTTGTTATTTAGGTTGACGAATGTGTTGCGTTTTTGAAATTAAGTGTTCTTCCTTGAATTTGGATTGTAGTTGTACTCGGAATTTTTTTTTTTTTTTGTAGAGGGTAGCTTGTTGACAAACACACCATGGCTCATTACTTGATGCCTTTGGTTTGTTTTTGGTTATATGTGTGCTAATGCTTGAATAACTAGACAGGAAGAAATATTCCATTAATGGGTATCCGGGACACATGTTAGGGGTCTCAAAGAGAAACTGTTCATATCTTTTCGAGATCAACAACACACTTTACGAAAAAGCAATTACATGAAGAAGTGAAAAAAATTCTTTATTCGGGCTCTGAGCAACTACCCCTGGCGTGCCCGTTAACCTTTTTCCATTGATAAATATGCATAATTGCTCTTGCTGATTAGATTGTCTTCTGAGTAGCTTTTAGCCTTTCTTTTGGTAAGTGAGTAAAGCATCTTTTAATTGCTTCCATGACTTTTAGGCGAGAGTGTTCCGTGAGCATACATAGTATTATTCACTCATAGTTTGTAATTTCTTTAAAATGAGAAGATACCTTTAATAGTGATCAGTAGCTTGTGTGCTTTCGGTGTGCCTAGAAAACATTCTTTGGTTGTAATAAACCATGTGTTTAGATGAGTGGTAGGTAAGTGTCGATGTACCTTGACAAAGGTAATAAGTGCACTTTTTAAGAAAACTGTGGACAAGTTAAATTTGACTAATAGTTATACGCTTCTAATAAGTTCATGTAACGTGTTAGTATATCATTTTTCTGTACATGCCATGCAATAATGAGTGATTGCTGTAACTCAGTGTTGATTATATAATTAAATTATTAATGGGATTATATTTTGTGGGTTGCAGGAACATCAGCCTGCCCAGCTGGGAAATTCTATTGCCGCAATGTGGGACATTCTCCCATGGTGTTATTCTCTTCAAGAGTAAACGATGGTATATGCGGTAAGTAACAAAGTTTCAATTTGTTTGTCATGCGTTGTTTTATCTGAAGCATTTTTAATATATCAGTTTGATAAATGCCTCTATCTCTTTATGCACCGAGATTACAACATTACTAATTGAGCTACAACTTCATGTACATACACAAACCTGCAATTTCTCCCAACACCTTTCTTAAGTTTGAAGTGAAGTATACATTCTAGAATAGTTATGCTATGAGAAAATTGCACTAGAATATCCGACGGACGCTGCATCTTGGGCTTGTCAAACTTCCAATTGAGATTTTGTCACTTAACCATCAGTGTATCATTTAGTTAGTTTTAGAGCATCGAATTATGTTTCTCAGAATCTATTAAAAAACGAGGAGGAACTAACCTAATTTTTTTTGGTGTCAAAGGCACAAGGCATCAGGTGAATAGAGAACATGTTCTGTAAACATACAAGCATGATGAATTAAATTGCTTTATTTTTCTGTGTAAAGACAATGATTTTTAGTCCTGAATAAATAAAATTTGCTAATCCTATTTAAATTAGGTTTCTCTCAGTTAGATGTACAAATTCAACTAAAAAGCTAAAAGTGATTGCTTCTCTTGATTCTTGACCCAATGCTTATATTTATCTGCAGACTGCTGTGATGGTAGTGATGAGTACGATGGTAAAATAAAGTGCCCCAACACATGCTGGGAGGCAGGAAAAGTAGCTAGAGATAGGCTGAAAAAGAAAATTGCCACATATCAAGAAGGTGTTACCATCCGGAAGCAGGAGATCCAAAATGCAAAACTAGCTATTGCAAAAGATGAGGAAGAATTGTCCAAGCTGAAAAATGAGGAGAAAATATTGAAGGGGCTTGTCCAGAAGCTCAAAGGTTGGTTATCTCTATCTTTCATCCATTGTTTGGGCTGGTCTATGTGATACCTTTTGGAAAATTTTACATTAACCAGATATGTCTGGGGACTAAAACCAGTTAATGTTATATTAAGTGCTATTGCACTAGCTATTTTAGATTCCTTATCCTAACCAATATGGCAGTTTTAGCTAAAATTACCCTTTTTGATGATGAAAAATTTTACTGAAGTTATTTAATATTTGTATGGATTGAATGTGTTAGTGGGTGGTTTAAGTATTAGATGATGCGTAAATGCTTTCTCATTGAATTATGTGCTTGTCAATAGAAGTGAGTGAGTGGAAGTAGCTAGATGATGCACCATGCATTCATGCTATTTATTTTAAAGACAATTGGTCACTCCCATCTACTTCATTCTACAAGATATATTTTATGTATGAAGATTTCTTATGTGGTACGTTGACTTGGAAATGAGTATTTTATCCTCCACAAAGGTGTAGCTACAGAAACAAATGTGTACATGTTTAAGGCTGTATGTCTAATATCATCCCTCTCTTGCAATTGTTATTTGTGAAATAAGGCTTTGAAGACAATAATGGTGAAAATGATGGATGTCCTTAAAAAGTAGCGACATGAGTGAGTGACAAGAAAGTAATTTCCTCTAATGATTTTACTTCTTTCCTTGTTTACCTCTTATTTAGAGCGTAAAGAGCAAATTGAGAAGGCTGAGGAGAAAGAACGCTTGCAAAAAGAGAAGGAAGAAAGAGAGAGAAAAGAAGCTGAGGAGAAAGCTGACAAGGAAAGAAGCAAAATAGAGGAAGACGGCACCGGGCAAGAGAAAACAGAAGGTGAGCCAGGAGAAGAAGGTGATAATAAGCTTGCAGAATCTATACATGATGAAATCGGGCTTGTGGATGAGCCTGCTACAGACCAGGTTAGACTAGACTTCCTTTTGCAATGAAAAACTTATTATAATCTAGAACTTGAAGACTTTACAGTTCTCAGATCTCCATGTTCTTTCAATCAGTTGTTTCACGTTGAAGCTTTCTTTCAGTGTCCTTAATGCTTGTTCAGCACATAATATTGGATGGGTTTTGTTGGGATTGTCACTTTGTCTTGTCCCTTTGACATGTTATGGAGTCCCTGCAGTGAACTTCTGAATACTGTTGTCTGTTTCTCATTAAATACATGCTCCTTTCTCTGCATCTTATTGCTTCGATAGGACTTTGTGGACAACAGAGAGGAGAATCATAAGGATGTTTCATCCGAACTCCAACACAGTGATGGTGGAGCAGATGAGGGGCAGGCAGTTAGCAACGTTGAGCAGGTAGTCAAATTCTTTTTATCCAAATAATAGTTAAATATACACATTGTGATTTTCTAATCATACATAATAAATCATTTGGACAATTGTTCTTATACAGCATGGAAAGGAGGGTGAGCATAAAGGCTCTGTTGTAACAGAAGGCAAGGAACATTCTGTTGCAACTGACACTGTACTTGAAGATGAAAATAAAGATGCCTCTGTTCATGAAAAGGTGATGATACTTAAAATTTTTCCTTTTGGATAAAAAACATCCTTCAGAACTTTGTTGTGCTTATTTCTGTTTAATAAGAAATTGCCTTTGCTAGGGAAATCTAACACCGTACGTTTAGTTCACTGGAGTGAAATAAGATTGGAAAGAAATAGCAATTCCTTATTTTATAGTATAGGGTATTTTTGGAACAAAATATGCTTTTTTGTCAGAAACAGCCACTCTTTCAATAAAGAGAAGGAATGAGGATTCCTTACCTATTTCGCATTTTATGGAATAGACATTCATTTAACAGAATTTTTGCAAACCAAACAAAGGAATAGATTTACCGTGGTAATAAAACTGGAATATTGATTCCTTTCCATTGAACCAAACACATTGAGTTATTGCCTTTAGCAATGTATAACTAAGCATAATAGAAACGAACAAAATGAGATTATGGAATCTTGATCAAATCTCTGATGGCATCTGTAGGAAAGTTTTATCTTCCTCCTTTTTGCTGTGATTTTTTTGTAATCACTTGTTTAGATTGAGACACGGAAATTTTGTCTATGCACCGTTATTTATCTTACATGTTGAATGTTCAAAAGCTTCTCTGCATTTAGCCTTCTTTTACAGACTCCCTGCTCTTTTCTGTAGACTTTCTTTTGCACTGAAAAAAGCATAAAGTTAGAAAATATAAGAAAATGTACTTTCTTGTCAACTCGGTCTTGCAAATGTCTTTGGATATAAAGCGTGCACTAGCTGATTTATTTATTGTTATGTTCCTTAAATTTCATTCCCCACAATGGTGTAGTTTCCTCCTTTTCACATTATCTTTAAAATGTGTGCAGTAGTTTAAATGTTGCTGGATATGATTAATATTAAAGGACTGTTGCTGGATATGATTAATATTAAAGGACTAAAATATTAATTATCTGAGTCAGTAATGCTGGGTTTTCTTTTTGAACTTTTGGAGCAATATATTTCATATTTGCAGAGTAACGAGGCCTCTGAGAGTACTGAAGGATTGTCAAAAGAAGAGTTAGGTCGGCTTGTGGCCTCTCGTTGGACTGGAGAGAAGGTTGAGAAAGAAAGTGGGGATGTCTCTTCAGAAGACCATCGTCAGGAAGCTCATGAGCATGAGGAGTTGCCAGGTTACACACATGATGACGATGATGATGGGTATGCCTCAGAAACTGATGAAGACAGTCGTAAGTATGAGTATGATGATGCAGACGGTGAGAGCCATGAAGATATTAGTGAGGACAATCATGATGATTCTACTTCATACAAACCTGTATCAGATGATGAATCAGATTTCTCAGGTTGCTTGCTCTTTTCGGTGACTCCTGATGGATGTAATTTATGTTTATATATAACTCTAAATGATCTAATTACTTGCAGATTGGAGTGATGATGACAATTCTTCTTGGTTTGAGAAAATCCAAAGAACTATCCGACACATCATCGATTCTGTTAATTTCTTTAAGGCTCCTATTGACAAGTCAGGTATAGTTATCAAGTTCCTGTTTCATGCTAATTCTTTTAAGAATTAATGGCGCTTAAAACTCAACTTTTGAATTTAATTTATATTGTCCAGAGGCTGCCCAAATACGCAAAGATTATGACGAGTCCAGTTCCAAGTTGTCTAAGATTCAATCTAGAATATCAAGTCTGTCACAGAAGTTAAAACATGATTTCGGTGAGTTTGACAACCTCACCCTGATGTTTCTAAGAATGAGTTTATTGAAGGATGCTTCATTACATCTTTTCAGGGCCTGATAAGGAGTTTTATTCCTTCCATGGACAGTGCTTTGAATGCAAACAGAATAAGTAAGCTATATTTTGCAGTTCAAGTTACGAGCACCTTATAGTGGGATTAGATACTTCTTATTTCTTACTTTGTCAGTGCCTCTGTTTCTTGTTTTCATTATTAAGTAAGCTATATTTTGCAATCAGTTGTCGTAATTTGCTTTATTGATTTCATTCAGGTATGTTTACAAAGTCTGCCCATTTAAACAAGCTACACAAGAGGAGGGCTATAGTACGACGCGATTGGGGTATTTGTCTAATCCTTTATTATTTCTTGGATTCATGTCGTCGTTTATTCCTTTTGGATATAAAATCTTGGTTAGAACATCATATGACATGGATGAAATTGGAGTTTAGTTTTGTTCCATTCCCGTAATATAAAGACTCTTTTAGTTCCTCCTGAAGAGTCTCTGCCTGTGTTATGTCTTCTGACTACTATTATAAAACAAGGTTGAATTGTGTTCAATGTTATAAATCCCTTTTTATACCACCATGAACTTTTCTTTTGGTTCCCCCCCCCCCCCCCCCCCCAAAAAAAAAAAAAAAAAAAAAAAGGTTATACGTCCCTTTGATTAAAGATATTTTCATATTTGATCCCTTATATACTCCTACTACCATAATCCATTTATTTTGGCTGGTTGTTAGTTCTCAAGTCCTCTTAAATAGACGCTATTTATGTGCTAATTTGATAAGGTGTTCAGTTTCGTAAGTTTTCAAAGATAGGACTCCGTGTTTGGATGAATGGATTTTTTGATAATCATTTGTGCAGTCTAATCTAACATCTTGATGCAATGTTTTATTGGATTCTATTAAGCATGAAACAATCCCTTTCTCCTTTCTTCTGAGTTGATTATTCTCCATGTAAATTCTAGGAGCTGGGACAAATTTGAGGACTATAGAGCCATGATCTTTTTGAATGGTGACAAGTGTTGGAATGGTCCTGATAGAAGTATGAAGGTACTCAATCGCTTCATTGGCATTGTGCTTTGTTTGTAGTAGCATAACATGACAAACATATGATGAGTGTGCCACTTTTCACAGACAGATGTAGTAGAATTGGCCATCATTCTGAAATTCATTCTTTTGTTGTTCTTCCTGCTGTGCAATCAGAATATTGTCTATAGCTACTGCATGGTTTAGTAGGGAAAATTGACATTGAACTGCTTTTATCATTTGTCAGTGAAACTGTAAGGAATTCATGTGTGGTAATTTGAATGGAGGAAGAAAGGGGGAAGGGGAGGAACTTTCTTGCCAATATGTTTCTATCTTTGCTCTGATGGTGTATAAGCTTGTAATTAGGCAAACAAATTACATATTGCATCCTGAATCTTAGGAGAAAAACTGTTTAGTTATTCTTATAGAAATTTTCATAGCTATGAGCACTTACATGTGAAAATGATTCAACACCATTTTAGTGATGTTTTGACAGTGTAAAGAGATATGAAGTCTCAAAGGTGGATATGTCCAACATGTCATCATGCACTCCAATGCTTTTATGAGACACAATTTGTATAAGTTGCCTCTTTGCCTCTTAAAACTAGTGAGAAACTGGCTTGATACCTGGGTTTCATGAATTTGGAAAATTTGAGCAAAACAGATCACAGTAATATGATTAAAAATCCATTCAATTATACTTTTGGTTAAAACTATGTTCAAAAAATATATTCATTTCAATTTTAAATCCATTCAACTAAACAGAAGCTCTGATCACGATGTAAGCAGTCTTTTTCTCATGTACTAGTATGCCTTACCATTATAGGCCGAACCAAGCAAAAATATCCCTGAAATATTATAATCAAATTCTCACATCAGATGCTTATCTGCACTGTATATCAGGATATTGAATAGGCAGCTCCTTGTTAGTCTTTCAATATTATTGTGATTTTATATACTCCACATCCATCAATAAATCAACAACGAAAAGGGATATCTATTGCTAAGTAGAGTAAAAACCTGTATAAATGATAACGGCAAAACCATAAATACTCATTGAACACCTGAGAGAATGTCCATATTCTACATTTATAATTACCCTTATCTTTATAAACTTCTCAACTGCATCATATGATTTATCTGTTCCATGTCTTGTTAGTTAATGTTGGGGAATTCATTATAAATTTTATCTAGCTGAAGATCACCAATGATGAAGTAAGAGAGTTGAAGATATCTGATAGGCATTGTTATTTGCCCATACCATGAATCATTTTTTTGCTGACATCTGTAATGGTGTTTTCCAGGTAAGGCTAAGATGTGGGTTGAAAAATGAAATTGCTGATGTGGATGAGCCAAGTCGCTGCGAGTAAGAATATCATCCTCTCTCCTTCCTATGCCTGTGCTTGCTCTCTTATGAATCAACTTTTAGTTTGTTAAACGCATGTATGTGTGTGCCTGCATACAAACTGCATATCCATGCATGAATCTAACTGGGGGTTTTGGATGATAGATATGTAGCATTATTATCTACTCCAGCTCTTTGTTTAGAGGAGAAACTCAAGGTACAAACTCTGTGCATCAATTATGCCAAGTTTTTCTTCACAAAAGTGAACTTCATGATGGGATGCTTATTGTTTCTGCCCCTAATATGACAGGAATTACAAGACAAGCTAGAGGCACTGAACAAGGACCGACCTCAAGACCACGATGAGCTCTAACTGTTGGATAGGTTTCAGTTGGGATTTGGGAACACTTTCCTTTGCTAACAGCTCCAGTTGCTTTTTGGGGTCGTGCTTTTGCTGATTGAAGATCAGAGATCAAGAGGATTAGTGATTAATTGTTTTGATTATCATTGGCAAGTAAATTGAGACAGAAAATTTTCTCGTTCTGTGCTGATTATATGCAAGGGAGTTTCAGAAAGGGGGGCAGTTAGATGAAATCCTGCTTGACCAGATGCTGAATTTTGGTAGTATTCATTTTGCTTCAACACTTACAAAAATGATGTTATCGATCTTGTTAGCTTAACAGGGGCATCATTGGTGGACTTCCCATTTTTGCCCCATTTGGAGTATCATCCATTTACATATGTTACAAGGATAACGTTAGTGAATGTCCATGTGGCATTTGTTAACAACCAAAATAAGATTCTTTTAAAAAGTTTATTTTCATATAATGTGTGATTCGCTTTGGAAAAATGAGGAGTTTTCTTCTTTTAGGCCGTTAATTGATGCTCTGGGTCTGGGATACTTAAAAGGGCATCTTTTTATACTTAGTTTGATTGGGTAACGATTTGAAAATCTTCTAAATTTACTTGAAAATGTGAAGTACGGAAAGTTGTGGAGATCAGGGAAGAGACATTAATTTGGCCTCGGCAATGTGGAAGCAATCATAAGACATATTATGCGGTTGTTGTTGGTTTACTTCTTCTTCTTCTTCCCCCCCTCTCATATTCTTAACCCCTAATCCCCAAATCAAAACATAATGTGTTGATAATTCAATGAGATCATGGAGCTTCATATAATTACTGAAATTCGAGTCTACTTTCCTATTATAAGATGAGCATTTACTAGGGATTAGGATGCTAGCTTGAGGGAAATGAAAGGAGTATATTGATATAAGAAATGGGATTTACTTGTTACCTCTCGTTTTTCATTGTAGTATAATATAAGCGAAGTAACAAAATATAAATACAGATATAAAAAAAAGAGGTAAAGTGAAATTCATTTTATATGAAAAGGAGGGTACAGTTAAAAGAACTTAGAATTCAATGGTCACATGTATATGGTATGAGTTTGATGCTTTATGTAATCCTATAAGAATGGTGTATCCTCTTAATAGGTTTCTTTATCGGCCTTCTTGGATTCCCATAGATAGCTTTTTCGTGTGTATGAGCTTACTTGAAAAAGTTTAGTGTATTGACCCGTGTAATGATATAGCTTTCTTGAGTGCATGAGCTTACTTGACAAAGTTTAAGAGTGAATTAGCCGGTGCAACGATCCTATTTCAAATTCTCATGCAAAGCCTTCTTAAGTTATAGACTTAACCCCATGCCTTATGATTAGTCTAAATCATCAAATCCGATTTGTGACATGCTTTTTTTTTTTTTTTTCTTTTTTCCGTTGTTGATTATTACATGTTTAAACATAAAACATTGTAAATCCATTTTAGTTTATTATTTATCTATTTATTTATTTTGTAAGTTAGCCAAGAAGTTGAATTGACCAACATTCTGCAGAAACAAGGGATTTTAAATGTCTCAACTGTAATTTTCAACACCTCTTATTCTGTAAGGTGTTTGTTCTTTTTTATTTTTTTTCTTTTCCCTATTTCCCCCCTTCTTATAAAGACATGATATATCACAATTAAAAGTGATAAAACAAAACAAACAAAATACAAACAAACCCTCCTCCTGCTAAATTATTTCATTATGCCACATCATTTAGTTTCTTAAATTCTTGATCTTCACTATCTTTTGAACGAGAGACATGTGAGTGGTCGTTGGACCACCTATCTTTGACAATACTCTCTATTAAGAGTATGCCAAATAAGCATGTGGGACCGTATGTGGTACCACATATATACCGTATGTAGCCCCACTTGCTTATACGGCATATCCTCAATGGAGGGTGTTACCAAAAAACCACCTATTTATTTTTCCTCTTAAACTATTCCTCGCCTAAACTAATCATTAGTTTAATGAACTTCAGTTTATTTACTGGAGATTGGAACCGAGGCTATTTCTACTGTTAGTTTTACCATATTTAGATTAATGGTTAATTTTCACCTCTTAAAAATTGGGAATTAGAAATTACTGTTTTTATTTTTTAAAAAAATTATAAAAATATCATTGGGATGAAAAATAATCTCATATTTAGGTAAGTTGAGCCGTCTCTTGAACATACGAGGTTATAAGTGGTTGACTTCGTCTCTTGAAGAGATGAGCTTAGTATTTCTCTAACCTTGTCTGCTCAATAGATAACGTTTGCCAAAAGAAAAAAGAAAATTAAAATTAAAACAACAATGACATGTAGTACGTGGATCCAAGACATATTTCACTTTACCGATTATCAATAGTAATAAAGTTTGAGAATAAGAGAGAGAAATGTACAAGCAAGTTAAGAATGTCAAATAACGCTATAGAACTGTGTGAAAAGAGCACTAAAATAATACCTTGGACCTTCATTTTACCAATGCATTTCTTGGGTTTTGATGCAGGTTCCTCATAGGTAGGTTCTAAAGATCGCTCTTCTAAGAGCTCCTTCTTTGATTGCAAAAGCACTTGATGCAAACTGTTTAGTAAGAACTAGTTAATGCTTCCTCTTTTTTGTTTTTTTTTTGGATAATTAAGAACTAGATGGGGTTGAATTTTGCTTGTTACAAAACATGGCAACGTGAGAGAAAAATTGTTTTGTTTATGATTGCAAGATGTATGTGTTCTTGCATTTGTGGACGTCATCAATGTTTCTATTTTTTTTTTTTTTGGCCAGCCTTGCCTGTTGAACAAACAGGATTAAAAGAAATACTAATCTTATTTTTTCAACATACGAGATCAACTACTTCTAATCTCAACTGTTCAAGAGATAAGCTCAACTTATCTAAATGTGGGATTATTTTCATTCAAGTGGCATTTTTATAATTCTTTTATAAAAATAAAAATATTAATTTCCTTTTTCCTTAAAAATGCCCCAAAAGTTAAAGTTTGTCAAAAAATCAGGTAAAGGTAATAAGAGTGTTTATATTATCAAATTTGGACAACTTAGTGCTCTTACTTGAAAACAAAGTCTAAGTTAGTATTTTTATTAAATATACTCATTATCACGTGTTTTGAGCTAACATGGCACCACTTGCCCTTTTGTTTTTCCTTTTTCTTTTTCATTTTTTTTTTAACACTTGGCTTCTAAGTGGAATGTCTTATTGATTAGATCTTGAAAATTATGAACAGTACCACAAGTTGTCCTGTTATGCCCTATTTAATTTCTTTTGTTGTGAATTGGAAACTATTTTAGAGTTGTAATACAATAACTTTTATAATTTCTAAGATGTTAGCTAGTTGTGAAAGGGAAATTATTTTAGAGTTGTAACATAGTAACTTTCATAATTTCCATGATCCTAGCTAGCTGGATGCTTTACGCGGATGTAAAGTGTTTTAAAAAAAAAAAAAGTAAAAATGTTAAATGTCACGTTGGATTTTCCTTTTTTTTTTTTCTCTTTTGCAGTGACAATAAATTTTGCTCATTTCTATAATGTGTATGTGTGTCCTTTAGTACTTAAACTTTGATAAACTATGCAATTAATTACCTAAAATTCAAAATTGTCGATTTACTATCCGCGAAGTTTTTGAGTTGATTTATAGTTCTAGATGGGGTAGTGAAATGAAAAAAAAAAAAAAAGAGAGAGAGTAAAGTTTAAATAAGTAATTACAAAATTTGGTAAAGTTTAGATTGTTAATTATAAAAGTGGGTAAAGTTCAAATAGTAGATCGATACTTTTAAACTTTGAAGTAGTTTACTCTACAAATTGGCAAAATTCAAGTGCCAAATATGATGTTTTTCCTTTTATAATTAACTACTTGAACTTTGTTTATATTTATATACCTAATTCAAGTATTGGATATGATTTCTAAGAGCTATAGGTAGTATTTTGACAATTTTAAACTTTGAGTAGTTAATTGTAAAAATTCAAAAAGTAGAAGTATTACATTTGACATACACTAAAAAACAAATGACAAATAGATTTTGTCTCAACTCAATATAACATTTTTCAAATTGTTTATCTAAAGGAGACACTAAATTGAATTTTATTTTAAAGTAAGAGTACTAAATTTAAAAAAAAAAAAATCAAACTTTAGCATTAAATTGCTTAGATTTGATAGTGTAAGTGGTTATTCTCTTGAGAAACCATCCATAGATCTTCAACATGCACCCTAGTCATTAAGAATGAAAATAAATAATGGAGTGTTACTCTTGTTACCAAGAAATGCATTGCCGAAATAAAATATAAATAAGGTAATACTATTACTCTGACAGAAAATATTAAAAAAATAACCAAAAAAAATGCCAATGGAGGTTCAGAACTACCTCAATTTCACATATTATTAAAATGAGTATAAAGTATTGATTTTGTAAGTAGGAGGTTGAATTGGTTATTATGAAATTTTAAATCCTTTTGCAAATTAAGAGAATGGCCCTTTTATTAGATTATACACAATGGCCATAAAAAATTTCCAATGTGTAATCAGCATGAACAAGCAAAAATAAATAATGCGCAAATGGACCTTTGACTTTTTGAAATCTCTTGAGCTTCGTCTAATATAACCTATATAAAACATGCTTCAAGAATGTTAATTGCACTTCAAACTTTAAGAGGAAAACATCCATAAACTTGAAAAACATCCTAATCACTTTCAATTAATTCTGCAAAGATCTACTTAGATGAACCAATAAAAAACTTCAATTGTCAAAAGATGAAATTGATAAATCACCATTGATATACTTGTCCAAATTAAATTAGTAGAACATGTTGGAGTTAGACCTTCATTGCAACCAAAAGTCATTGTTTGAGCTTGATTATGAACATTTTGTACACTCCCGGGTTGAAGACATGTTCATATTGTTTAGATTCTGAGGTTTAGTCTAAATAATTTGATACTTACAGTATTCCCCAGTATACCTTCTAAGGTGTAGTCTAAATTGTATTGTTTCATAAATACTTTTAAATTTTCATTGATGCTACTCTATTTCTATTTGAAACTTATTTGACAGTAATATGCACACTTGAAAGCAACATTAGTAAACAATATCCGTTTTGTTATCATAAAAAATTCATGAGAGAATCTAACACCCCCACCTCTAATGATAATAAAACCCTTTCTGAAAAAAAAAAAAAAATCAAAGATTAAGTTATCTTAAAATTTGATTAATCTGATTTTATTGCAGCCTATAAGTTTGATAAGTTTTAAGCTTGCACATGATAGATATGTTGAAGAAATTCTAAAATTTCAAACCATAGAAAGATGAGGTACAGATTTTATTATTGAAAATTTTTAACTTTAATAGCCATAATAAATTATTCTCATTATTTCTTTCACATCAAATTATTTTCCTGCAACATCAAAATTTAATTTTGAATTACTCTTCTTCTTTTTGTTATCATGAAGTAAATAGCTCTCTTTTCATCATATGAAAGAAGTAGCAGAGTATCGAGTGTATAACACTTTTGGTTAATAATGAATCTTTTTCGACTCCATTTGTAACGAACTAATTAAAACATTGTCGTTATAAAACTTTCAAATTCAAGCGTTTTAAGCTCCATTTGTTTCATCATTTCTCGATCATTTTGGTACCGTATTCAAACTAATGTTTGTCAACAAATCGATATAGATAAAAAATTGACAGTTTTACATATAAACTGATCAAATAAAACCGATACTGAACTACTATAAATATATAAGATAATTTATAAATACAGATACAATACAAATACTCACAAAAATGTTACAATCCAAACGGACACCTTATATTTCAGACTGCTTACTGCAACCTTGCGTTACCGGGCAGCCCATGATTGCATTTACGTAGAAAGTTTGCGGCCTTCATTTTAGGATTATGTTTGGATGGTTAATTTTTTATTATATCAGTATTGAAATGATATATATAAATATGTTCAATTCATATTTATTTTATTTATATTTAATATATTTTATTTTTTTCATAAGAACTGTCAACTTTTTTTTATCTGTATCTATTTCTTAATAAATAATTTTATAGAAATAAGTTTTAAAAAAATACCTATATCTGTAAAATAAAAAAATAAAAAACTAGCCAAACAGAGATTAAACAGAACATGGTTGCTTGTTGCTGCCTCTATTGTTATTATCAATTTTTTTTTTTTAAATTGTGGGCACTCGGCAGCACTGGTTTTAAACCCGCGGTCCGTGCCTGGATTTGGATCTGCACCCACGTGCCAGGTCTGTCTCTCGGACCCGGTGAGACGACGATTTAGTTTGTGCTCATGTCTCATGTCACATACATATAATTCATAAGAATTATCCGAAATAAAATTAGATATGATATGGATTATTGTTTTATTCTAGTGTTTCACTTGTGCATTTCGAAAATGTAAGGAAATGATAAGTTGTATTTGTTAAAAAAAAAAAAAGGAAAATGCTTTGATTTCTATCAAATGAACAAATACACCACCTAGTAAGGGAAAGTAAATCACTCATTACGATATATGTTATAATATATATTACACATTATATCATAGATAATACACAATGTACATAGTGCATATTATATGTTGCATTATTATTCTCTAGTTAATACACTAATGTGTGATAATAAACAAGGAGGTTTAAATTTTACAATTATTGAACACACAAATTACTAGCCAAAAAAGAACACAGATCAATAATACACGTATTAATAAGATTTAAATTAAAAGAATATAAATGTGTTTATTTTAATAATATGGGGATAAATTTATATATAATATATATCTTCCTTTTCAAAAGGAAACGATATTACTATGGATTAATGTCACAAATTGCATCTAAACTTTGCCAAAATATACAATTAGGTACTTAAACTTTGATATTGATCAATTCAATACCCGAACTTCGAAATTGATCAATTTAGTACTTGAAAAAACTTGATAGAGGTATTGTTGGAATGCAAGAAAATTTTTTTAAGTACCAAATTAATTAATTTCAAAGTTTAGATATTAAATTGATGAATTTGAAAGTTTAGATATCTAATTGAATATATTGCCAATTTTTAAGTCATATTCGTGATATTAACCCTATTACTATTCCAACCCTTAATTTTAGGAATTAAAAACCCATTTATAACTAGACATTGATTACAACATATCATTATTTTAAATGGGTTCAAACCAAGTCGAACTTTTGAAGGATCAAAACTCGGCTTGTTTAAAATTTATTGAGCTCGAATTCGAGTGGCTTTACTTGTTTGCAGTTATAATTTCAACTTTTGAAATCACAATATAGGAAAAAACGTAAACATGTAAATATGATTCCATTTATACGTTATATTGGCTCAATTCTAGCAAATATGCTATTAAAATATTCCATCCCTCTTATTTTTAAAATTCAATGTAAATGTCTAGACCGTTGCTTTAATTTCTATAATGCTTTTCAAAGCATATCGTTTCATGCAAACAGGAGGCATATTGACCCACTTCACCATCAATGGACACAACTTGCTCAAAAGAGACAGAGAACCTACGTCGTGCATAATAAGTTAATGACACGTTGATGTCGCTTTTGCCCATTGACATATAAAAAAAGAAAGAAAGAGGGATTATGTTGTCTGACCCTTGCGAGGCACTTTCAGACAGGCTTTTCTTCACGTAAAGGCCGTTTTCAGCAGGGCAAAAGGTCAATCAGACCCAGTTGTTGTTCAAGATTAGACTGCGGAATTTGGCATGAGAAGTCAAACTCAAACGCTTCTCAAATATATAGACTAGGGGGAAAAAAAAAAAGAATCGGCTCAAATTGCAAACATATATGTTATTTTGACATTTCTTTGGATCAGGTCCGAATCAGTAGAATCTCTTCTTATATATCAGGGTCCAACTCTGCTGATGAAATTTGCCATGAATAGTGTTCAATAATGCAGCAGGTCAAGTCATGGATCCGACCAAACGAGACAGGTCTAACCAGCTAAGCGGACTTGTCAAGTCTATGGATCCAAGGCAGATCGTATATGTAGACCCGGTGGATCCTTAAGGGTCTACCTTTAAAAATTAAAAAAATTCAATATATGTATTAAAAGAGGACAGGTTAGATCCATCCCAGGACCCGATGAATCCACGGTTTGGAGCCCCCGTCCCCTTCCCGAGATGGTGACGATCCATATTTTTGGATCTGGACCAAGTGGGTTGGGTCACTGGTTGGACCGTCCCCTACGTTCAGAGATGCCTACTTATTCTTATCTATTGGTTATGTCATGTATGGAAAAGATTTGTTGTGTATTTTAAGTCAGATGCACATAGGTTTGATAAGTGAGTGTCAATAATGTTTGAACATTCTATTGTTGTTTTATAAATATGTTAAGTATTAAAATTTTATATTAGTAGTTACTCACAATATGTATATTACTCATGACTCATATATACATATAATATTTTCATCATATATGGCCTTAACAGTTAAGCGCAATTTAATCTTTAAATAACTTTTAAGAAACATATATACAATCCTTAAATCTTCCCTAAATTCCCATAATTTTTAGGATTTAATAAGGTTTTTGGTTTTTAATATCTTAAAATTTATTAAAGAAAAGACGACATCACACATTTTCTTCCCAGAAAAATGACATTATACTTAAAGATTTATAAATTTATCCACATTTAATTAATAATTTAGATAAGGTACCAGCAGCTATGCTAAAACATTATTTATAGGGAATTATTCTTAATGGTAATTTATTAAAGCGATCACTACTCTTTGATTTTTGAAACAAAGTTTGCGCATGATCGAATAGATGACATCAACCAAGCATGAAACACAATATATAATATAGTATACTGTCGGTTTTGGTTTTATATTTTGGATATATTCAACGTGTCTCGTAGTATAAAAAATTACGGGATAATGGGAGGTGAAATACTCGTATTTTTAATTTTTGATTATTTAGTGTTTTATCTTTGATAAATTAGTGTTCGTATTTTTAAAGTATATGTGATTCAGTATCTCTGTTGAATAATATTTGATAATTATTCAATTTGATGACATGATAATGACTGATTGGGTTCCTATACTTTTAATGTTTAGCATTTTTTTTTGGTAATTTAGTTCACATATTTGGATTTTAGCAATTTTTTTACAAGTGTCATCAAAATGAACACTTGTCAAATATTATTTAATAGATGTACTGAATCACACATACTTTGAAAGTACAAGGATTAATTTTTTAAAATCTAAAGTCGAAATACTAAATTATCAGAAATTAAAAGTATAAACACTTGGCTTGCCTTTGTCCTAAAAATTACCATCATATTATTACAATATGTAAATTAATTAGTTGTAAATAAGTTGTAGTAAATTTTAACAAGTAAATACTTTTTTAAAAACTATGTATTATTATCATCATTTGTTCATAAAATATTGATACTTGTCCACTATTTATCTATGCTAGTAGCATAGTAGTATTAATAAATCTTTTTTTTTCCTTTTTTTTGGCCATTATTTTTCCTTTTATTTATGTGTTTCCTATTTTAAATGTGACCAAGAATTATGGGATTATGGTGACAATCCTTAAAAATATCAAAATTACTGATATAAAAAAAATCGCATTTAAGCTATATAAAAAATATTGAATAAATTATATTAAAAAAGGTAATTACTACAAAATTTCTTTTCCAGTACCACGTCATTTTTTACCTTCGAACAGGAACTCTATTATATAATATAGATTGAGAATTTTTTTTTTTATATCTTTTAGTTATTACCTTTTCGTATTATAAATTTTTGATAATTTTTGTTCGTAATATTACCTTTTCGTATAAGACATTCTTTTGCGTATTTTTTCATTATTACCTTTTCATATTGTAGCATTTTTAATATTACCTTTTTGTTGTTGTTACATACAATAAATATTACCTTTTCGTAACATCCTTTTCAATATAAACTTTTTGTATTGTTACATCTTATAAGGAATTGCATCAATTTTACCCTAACTTTCAATAACTATAATGTATATGATTTGCTATAATAATGTATTATCTATTATGTTATAATATACAATTTCAAAAGTAGTTTACCATAATTACATTTTATGAAAAGCCATCAGGTTTTTTATTTTAATTGTTTTTCTTTATCGATGACCTTGCAGCTAAATGATATTTACACTAACCTCGTAGGTAGGATGAATGAGCTCTCTCTTCTAGTTGTAATAACAAAATAAATACACACACACATACATATATACCTCTTCATGGTCACTATTTTCTTTATTTTTCTCCATTTCTTATGAAATGGAACTACATTAATGCTAACATCTAATGTACCATATAATTTACATACAACACCATTCTTAACTTTTTTTTTTCAATTTTATTTTTATAATTTTTTTAATTTGTATCTTTTCCTTAATAATATATATTTTTTATTGTTTCTATCATCTGTATTTTTCTATTACTTAAAAAAAATTATATTTTTGTATACAAAATACTATTTATAAAAATGTTGCGACTTTCACATAATTCAATATAAATGACAAACCCTTCGCATATAATTTTATACTTTCATAAATAAATCAATATTTTTAAACTTAAGGTAATAATTTCATAAATAGATAAAATTCATGCATCAAATATAATATTTACCTTTTTTTAAAAATAATAAAATATATGGCCATATGTACAATGGCATTTACAACTATATTAATAATTTACATGCTCTTTCAAGTCTAGCAATTTCCAGCTATATATAGAAGGAGACGATGGGGATTGAAATCAATGAGAACTGTGAAGAAGCAGCGGTGACGTGGTGGTGTGGGGCAGAGGCTAAAATTGAGAGTGTAATGGTGTGAGCTTTGAGATTGGCAGGTGTTATGATGGCTAGGGTTTTCAATGAAGAAAGAGAGTTAGAGCAATTCAGTTGTTATGGTGCAATGATATGACAAAAAATGAGAAGAATAAAGAGAAGCTTGAGATAGAAAAATATCAAGTTTGATATCTGAATTTTTGTAGAAAATTTTAATTTAGAATATTGAAGTGATTAAATTAATACGTAATTAAATTTTTATATCTAAACCCATTCTAAAATCCTTTTAACTCAATCTAGTTACATTACTATGGTTGCATGTAATTTTAGCATATGAAAATAGATGTTGTAAATTTATTATTATTACTTTTAAAAAGGCTGCACATAATGCATTTATCAAAAATTAAAATAAAAGGAAAAAACATAGTTTGGGCTATTTTAGAAACGTCAAAGGCATGCTATATTTTTGTATTATTAGAACCTTAGTAATGGACAGATTGTTAAATAACATTATTAAATGTATAAAAATATATACCCTAATTCATATGGCTATTAATAGGCATATAAAACATTATGATATTCTAAAGGTTATAATTATTTCAGTTATGAGTGTGGTTGTCAAACTCAAGATTCTACCTAGATTTGATAGAGAATCTATAGAATTGGAACATAGAATCATAAGTTTCTACAATCAATTTAAATTTGCTTGCTGAAACTGTAGATTTACTTAGAATACCAATAAAACTTTAAATAAATGATGAAAATAAAAAGATTCAACATTAATTTTATTTACATAATGAAGACACAAGACTTATTATTTTATGCATTGAGTAGCTAGTTTTGTGCATTGATGAATATTTTCATGTTTACTATATATTTGTGCAAAAAATCATTAAATACATGACGAATAAATTACATACAGAAAATAAAAAAAAGGGAAAATAAAGCACTCTATATGTCTATTTAATTTTCGTTCCAATCATTCAAAATATATTTGAGCATATAACCCAAAAGAAAAAAACCTCTAAAAAAAGAAATAAAAGGAAATAAAAAAAAACTAAAATTAGGTAGCTTAAGATAAACATCAAGAATCAATCCAAAATTTTCCAAAATTAAACATATTAAATTACTTATTATTTTTGAAGTTCAAATAGAACAAAAATGTATAAAATTATTATACCATTAATTCTACTATCGATTCTACTATATAGAATCACAAGTCTAGAACAAGTTGTTCTAAGAACGATTTTGTATTTGAGTTAAATTAAAATCGTATCACCAACTCGTAAACTCGTAAAAACTTATGAATAGACTTGCATTTGACAACCATGTTATTAACTACAAACTTTTTTGAGGTCATTTCTAATATCGTATGGGATAGCTAACTACAAAAGTGACAAGTTCAAGCAATTAATTGCAAATAAAAATAGATACATAATTATACAATAGCCAGTATACTAGTAATGCATTAAAGAAGACATTTTCCATTTCCATACCTTTGTTAAAACTTGTAAACATATTGTTTTGCAAATATTTACTCTTTCACCAAAGGTTTTGCAAATATTTACTTGAAAATAAATATTTTAAAAAGATTTCCTACAATACTGGTTATATTTGGATGCATCTTTAGAAGTCGGAAAGGTTGAAATTGATGATTTTGACTTTAAAGGGGAATTCCATTCCACTAATTAAAGGTAGAATCACAATTCCACTCTAATTTCGTTAATTATACGTGATTTAATTATCCTTTTATTGTATCACATATTTATAATTTATATTTATTGCTAAGATATTTTTAACAAATACACTCTATAACTATTACATTCTATGAGTAAATGACTTATAGCTAGTTTCAAATAGATCGGAATCCAGGCGAATGTCTTAAATGTGAAGTCAACGTATCTATATGTATGTAGATATCTATAGGAGATCTAAAAGGAAGATTCGATTGTTTTGGACCTAACCAATTAGATGAATTACTCCTAAAGCAACAGGTTACATCGGAATAAAATAGCGCTAGTTTATCAGAGTTACTTTGAAAATAAATAAAATAAGAAAGTAAAGTCAAATTCATTTGGATTTTTTTCTCAATTCTAATAAAAATGCAATCGGATTGAGTATGAGTTGGCGTGATGCAAACATAGGAATGAATCTATCATTTCAAAGCTCATTCGATTCCAATCCATTTTAGTTTAAACTATTCTCACATACCAAACATGATTTTGAGAAATCCCAATTTAGATTTTTTTTCCCATTACAACATAAGAGAAAGGTTTATTTATTTACTTACTTATTTTTTTCCATTACAATGAAGGAGAGGGGTAGACATTATCACAATCCAATTTTGTTCCATAACCGAACCAAACCCAGTAGTTAATGAAATTGTGGGAGTTAAGCCAATTCTCAATGGTTTCTACAATTCGGTTCATGTTGAGTTAAGCCAATTTTCAATGGTTCCTACAATTCGGTTTATGTTCTATAGGAACCAATCTTGTGAGTTTTTTAATTGCGAAAATTTCCAAAAAAATATTACCTAACTTTACTCTATTTAAATAATAGAAAAACTAAATTAATTTTTTAACTTGAAGTAAAATTGAGCCTAAGAATAACAATCTTTAACTCATTTGTCAAACAAATTGTTTGAGTTGTGTATCTATTTATACACAAGTACATTTATTTTTTATTGTAAAGTTAGCAATATGGGTTTGCAAAATACTCATAATACAAATAAGTGCCATATTTTTGAGAAACAAGTATTCACTTTGGTTAAAAGTTCATGTAATTCCAAACAATATTTATTATTTGTGTTGTTAATAACAACAAAATACGAATAAGAAATATTATTCATATAAAAATAATTCAAAGATTTGTTTCTTATTTCTATTTATTTATTTCTTCGAATTTCCCCCTTTTCTTCTTTTTTTCATATTTATTTTAATTAATGTTAATTTGAATTGGTCTAGTGGGTCAAAACATATGTCCTTCGTCTTTAAGGTTGGAAATTGGCCCAACTTGGTTGAATCGACGTGTCTTGGGCTGGTTTCAAACCACCGATCTTGATTTCAAAACCATGGATGGTGATTCAACTCTAGTTCTGATTGGTTCATGATGATGTTTAGAAAAGAAATTTGAACCTGATTTAATCATTTGAGGTAGTTTTTAACAAACTTGGAGCTATGAAGCGGTTCTATCCACTGAAAAACCGCAAATGTGAAAAATAAAAAAGTAAGTCTAGAATTTCTCTTATTGGTCGAAAAGAGGGAGCTTGGTCATGCTTTATGCCTCCACTATAGACATCATCACGAGACGGTTCCGAACCGGGAACGCCCCGAACCGTCACCGGCGGTTCCTGACCCGGGAACCGCCCCGTCGGTGACGGTTCCGAACCGTCTAAGGCGCGGAACCGGCGGGTCCTAGCGGTTCGCGTGATGGAACCGGCGGTTCCAACGGGTCCGGAACCGCCATATATTTTATTTTAAAAAAAAACAAAAAGAAAATAAAGACATGCAGGTTGTTTCTGGGCGTGGGGATTGCTGTTGGGGGGTAGGGGGTAAGGTTTTGGTTTTTTTCATATTTTTCACCAGAGAAAAAAAAAAAAAAAAAAAAAGCGGTTCATGGAACCGGAACCGGAACGCCAGAACCGGCGGTTCCTTGGAACCGTGAACCGCCCCGGCTCTGGCGGTTCCGGTTCCACGAAATGTGGAACCGTGAACCGGCGGTTCCGGTTCGGGTCGAACCGTGCCGACCTCTACTCCACTAAGCATCTCTGTGCGAACATTCCGTACATGTTCATTTGTGGACATAAAAGCAGGACAGCTTGGAAAAAAAAAAAAGGGATTCTATCAAACCATTTACAACAAACGGGGTTAAAACTCTATAACTCGATTA
Source organism: Combretum micranthum (assembly GCA_024138025.1). NCBI lineage: Eukaryota > Viridiplantae > Streptophyta > Magnoliopsida > Myrtales > Combretaceae > Combretum > Combretum micranthum. The sequence continues at coordinate 66,371 of JAMXBD010000301.1, forward strand.
ATATAAATTTATTTTCTTGGAGGATAGTGGTATGCAGTTTAATTTTTGCTTTCCAAATCGATGTATAATATGTAATTGATCAAAAAACCAAAAAAAATGGAAAACGGGAAAAACTTTTAGCATTGGAAATAATGAATGAAATTAAGTCCGATTATTAAGAAGCATGTTATTATATGAAGGATCAATATGCATAATCCCATATGCTTATTGCTTCCCAATTAGAATACTTCTCCAAACGCCCTCAAACCACATGGAAAAAGGGAAAAAAAAAAAAAAACAAATGAAATTAGAAGCTAGACCAAGGTGTAGTTGTATGTAAGTTTAAATTTGTTTGTGTACTATTTGAGTTTCGCTTGATATTTACTCGACTTTAACTTAAAAACAGTTAAGTCAAACTTGAGTCGTGCTTCGATAAATTATTAAGTTAAGCTCAAGATCCATGATTTTTAGTTCAATTATGGCTCAAATCTTAATTCAACTAACAATATTAGTCAAGTTTGGGTTTGATTTGGAATTTAATTTTATTTTAATTAGAACAACATTTGCTAGATAAATTGAGTATAAAGGAGTTTAATTAAGTTAAGCTTGTTGAGTGCTATCTTAAGTTAACTTAAACTTAAAGTTCTAAACTTGAATCAAGCTTGAGCTCGAGCTCAACTCTATGTTTCTTCATAATTTATTTGAACCCCTAATCTAGATTGTTAAAATCACTAGAATAAATATAGATATGAGGCCTAATCCAACCAACCCACCAAAAATAAACGAGTTAGCTTTAATGTGCCTAATTATAACCAACCTATAGTTGGGTAATTTGGTGCTAGGTCATTAAGCTTAGTAGTTCGAACAATTTGGCTCATGGTTTCGAAAATCATCATACTAACTTAATTTTTATGTTTAAATCCTTTATGTAAAACTTAATAATTTTGAGCACAAAAACTAAGCAAAAAGGATTTGCTTATATAAAATCACACCTCACTTATGTTATAATACGAGTAATATGGAATAAAAGGATGAAAATAAACAGTTATGAGAAGCAAGTGTCACCCGGTGAAGTAATAAAAAGTTTATATATTCATATATAAAACCTTATATATCCCAAATCAGGTTATTGCTAGATATGTTTTTAATTCTTATATTATTAACAGCTTTGCATTGAATATTAGTGAAAAAAAAAAAATCTATTATGACTCATTAAAATAATTTAACTTTTTGTCATGATTTAATTTTATATCATTATTTTATTATATGCACTTATATTTAATTTTATATCACTTCGAGTTATCAAAGCTCATCAAGTATATTTATATATTTATATCGTTTAAGCAAGATCAGACACTTTGTTGTCTTTTTAGCTATTTCCACAGATGTCCTAAAAATAAAATCATATTTTTTAGGATAAATTATATTGACACCTATTAAAAAGTTTTAAAATTATGCAGATCCTCACTTTTTTAAAAAGTCAACCATTATCCTCTTGGAGCAATAGTTTGGTTTACATATATTATTAAATGATAGCTTATTTGTTTATTAAAATAAATAGATATGAGAAAATTAATTAAAAAAAATGTCATATCATATTTATCTATTGATGTGGTAATATGATCTTTTTTTTAACAAAAACTAAAACATGGATTTCTTAACAAAAATATAATCTAAACCATTGAAACTTGTTTTTTTTTTTCCCTTTCCATCTTTTTAAATGAATCTATTTTCATTTTCTTTACATTTTTTTTAATTTAAGACGTATGAATATCCTTAAGCTTACAGATTTCCAAGTGAGATTCCTCACACCGTGTCTAGTGTAGAGAAAATAAATAAAGGAAAAATAGTTATTTGACTAGGCTAGAAAGTAATGAAAAAGACTATATGTTTTCTCTCTTGTTTGGAAGGAAATAAAGAAATAAATTAATAAATGAGATAATGAGTCATTGTAAATATTGCACTAAAATTTAATTAAATATCATATAGCAATTCCTAATATAGACACTCTTTTTAAGAAGGAACTGGACTTTAAGGTTTAAACACTTATCTCTTAATAAAACCAATTAGATTACATATGCATGCCTAATTGTCTTCATCTCTATATATGAAATTGGAATTTGTGAACACAAATAGTAATGTTATTTCATAAAAAAATTTAAAAAAATAAAAAGAAATTAGAAATGTACATTTCATTTAAAAAGATAAAAAATAGGGTTTTGGTTTACATCAGTATTTTTATTAAGAGAGACATGTTTTGGTTTTTGTTCAAAAGAAAAAAAATGGATTATATTGCCACGTCAATAAATAAATATGATATGACATTTTTCGAATTAATCTCTCATACCTATTTATTTTAAAAGACAAATAAATTGTCATTTAATAATATATGTAGACCTCATAACTACTTTAAGGGGGATAAATGTTGCCTTTTGAAAAGTTAGGGATCCATGTAATTTTAAAACTTTTTAAAGGGTGTCTATGTAATTTATCTTATTTTTTTATTTGCTAAAAACTTACAAAATTAATATTTACAACTTTCTAAACATTTTATTAATTTTAATTGATAGATAACTTCCACTACCCACTATTCTCACTCCCTTTCTACTTTCAAAAACGTAACTTTCTTATATTCAAAATAATAACAAAATTTCAAAAATATAACTACCCCTCTTTTCTAGTAAAATAATTCTTTCATTAAATTTTTACGATAAAGATATATAAAATTTTTAATGAACTTTAATTTTTCAATTAATCATTTTAATAGCATTAATTTGCACACATGATACGGGTAGAGCATCGGCCAGTAGATCTTTAATACCTGAGATGGATGATCGAACAATGTGGTCGGCCCATCCTGTGTCCGTCCAAGTGCCAACCCCACAAACCCAATTACATTTTGTGGATAAAATCTATGATAAATATAAATAAAAATAAATATTTTTATTTATAAATATATCAATCATATAATATATATATATATATCAGATATAGATATAATTTAAATATAAAAATAAATAAAAATAAAAATAAGATAATTCAAGTAGGCTCTAAATCTAAACGAGATTGTCCACTGTATTAGTACCAGATATAATATATATATATATTATATATATTTCAAATCATGGTCGAAGGACGAGTGCCGTTAAAACCTAAATTCTAGAAAATCAAAAGTAAGAGCAAAACAACCATGACCTGACTTTTATTATTTGAAAAAAAAAAAAAAAAACCAACACAGCCGTTTCGAAACTCGGAAGGTTCTATTTCTTTATATTGTTGCGTTGGAATTACACTCAATAACATCTTTTTCTCTCATTATCAAATTGTCTTGTTGGTCAAGAAACGAAAGCTGTCTTTTTCTCTCCGAAGTCCACACTTCCTTAAATCATAAAAGCCATAAAAAAACGCAAACCTTAACAGATACCCCGTGATTTCAGCAACTCCCCACTTTCTTCTTCTTCTTCTTCTTCTAATTTCAACCATCTCATATCTCATCCTTAGTACATACATCATACAGTGATCTTGATTCATGGCGATAGTAGATCAACCAAACGGAAACGGTGTTGTCTTCATGGAAAGAAACCGAAGACGAAGATCGTGTGCACGCTCGGACCGGCATCCAGGTCGGTTCCGATGCTGGAGAAGTTGTTGAGAGCAGGCATGAACGTAGCTCGATTCAATTTCTCTCATGGATCGCATGAATACCATCAAGAAACTCTGATAATCTCAAACAAGCCATGGAGAACACCGGTATTCTCTGTGCCGTTATGCTCGATACCAAGGTAAAAAAAAAAAAAATATACCTTTTTTATTCCTATGGGGATTCGGATATTGTTTTAAATGAATCCGGAAGCGAACAATAAAAAGAAATTTTTGGTGTAAACAGTAGGAAAAAGTTGATTACTTTGATTTTGTGTCGTCTGTTGCTGCACGTAGTAAACACTGGCCATTGAAATCTCTTGAGAGATCCACTCCGCTAGATCTAGCTGTTTGTGTTTACTACAACTAATCAAATTTAACATAAAATTCATGCCAAAATCTCATATCTTACTTGTGGGACTTGCAGTGCCATGGATCATAATCTAGTTTTTAAATACATACAATGACAAAGGACTAAGGGGAAGTGTTTTAATTGATTAATGTTGATTAAGTGTTTGATTGGATAAAGCCACAATTATTCCTTTGGATAAGCTAGATGGATTATCTTTTACAATTTTTAAGAAAGACCTTGCTATGGAATACGGGCAATTTGCATCTTTGTGTAGGTTGCGTAGTGTTATACGCAGACAGTCGAGGAATTTCTGCTTTATTCGTCTGAATGGCATTTGGATTCCGGAATTTCTACAACTTGAATGATGTGTTGCTTAATTTGTGTTGAAAGTTCCTGGAGACAGGTTTACCACTCGTATTATGATTACTGTTATTCATTCAGAGATGATTTGAGTAAGAGTAAAAAAGTAGAATGGTGTATTTTTCCCTAATGGTTATTTTAGATCTCAGTTCATGCTGACTTTCTAGCATGTTAGGTGTAGTTTATGGTTGGAAATTGAAACCAGCCAATGTATTGCATATGGTGTTCTTCATGGTGCGGAGGTGGTCCAAGTCACAAGTTTGAGTCAAGCATGTTGTGATAGGTGCTTGGAGAGAAAATCTCTGTTCCTATTCTTACTGATCATGTTACAAGGCAAAAAAAAACTGTTGGCTTGGGTATGAATTTGCATCTATTCTTTGGATGCCCATGGTGTTAGTTATTAGGTCAAGTTATAACGGGTTTGAGTCATTGGTTAAGTCAAACTACAGTAAAAATTTCTTCTTTGCTGCTTCACGGTCAAGCTTTTAGGTGCATACTTGTTATTATATCTATCTGTCTGTAGTATACACTCAATCCAACACTTCCCATGGGATGGTGTTATTTTGGTTGCCTACTCTTTATGTGTTTAGGAAGGTTCCTTGCTGATATACATTTTTTTTTTTGGTTGCCGTGATCTTAAAGCAGGATTTTAAGCCATGATGAAATTAAACAAGAGAAGTTTCTAATTAATTTTATAATCTGCAACAGGGGCCAGAGATTCGGACTGGATTCCTAAAGGATGGCAAACCAATTCAATTGAAACAAGGACAGGAAATTACAATATCGACTGATTATAGCATAAAAGGAGATGAGACTATGATATGCATGAGCTACAAAAAGTTACCTGCGGATGTAAAACCAGGAAGTGTAATACTTTGTGCTGATGGGACTATTTCATTTACAGTACTATCCTGTGACAAAGAGGCGGGTTTGGTTCATTGTCGTTGTGAGAACTCTGCAATGCTTGGAGAGAGAAAAAATGTCAATCTTCCAGGGGTAATAGTAGACCTTCCAACTTTGACAGAGAAAGACAAGGAAGATATCTTGCAGTGGGGCATACCCAATAAGATCGATATGATTGCTCTTTCCTTTGTGAGAAAAGGTTCAGATCTTGTGGAAGTTCGAAAGCTTTTGGGAAAGCATGCTAAGAATATTCTTCTTATGTCTAAGGTATGAGGACTCTGTTGGAATTTCTATGGAATGGATCATCCTCAATGCTGTTGGTTGAGTTTTTTCCCCTGGCATATTCTCTTTTTTCTTTTCACCTTATTACAGGAGCACACTGTCAAAACAAATTGGAAGTTGTTGGCTTTTTATAAATTGCTGAAAGATCATAAGCAGATATAAATATTGTTTTATAGTAATATGATAAAGAAAGTGGAATCAAGTGCATATTTATTGAGTCTTATGTTATATTAATTCAAAACATGAAATATTGAATGTTGATGATTTCTGGATCTCTTATTGACCTTATTGCTATTACATTGTGCAGGTTGAAAATCAGGAAGGTGTAGCAAACTTTGATGACATCCTTGCAAATTCAGATGCCTTTATGGTGGCCCGAGGGGACCTTGGAATGGAAATCCCCATTGAGAAGATCTTCCTTGCGCAGAAAGTGATGATTTATAAGTGCAATATCCAAGGTAAGCCTGTTGTAACAGCAACTCAGATGTTGGAATCAATGATCAAATCACCTCGTCCCACAAGAGCTGAAGCTACTGATGTGGCTAATGCTGTTCTTGATGGGTCCGATTGTGTGATGCTTAGTGGTGAAACAGCTGCTGGAGCATATCCAGAGCTTGCAGTTTGTACCATGGCCAAGATATGTGTAGAAGCAGAAAGCACGCTGCAATATGAGGATGTGTTTAAAAGAATTATGGAACATTCACCGGTACCAATGAGCCCATTGGAAAGCTTGGCTTCTTCTGCTGTTAGAACGGCAAACTCTGCCAAAGCATCTCTCATATTGGTGTTGACAAGAGGTGGAAGTACTGCAAAGCTGGTGGCCAAGTACAGGCCAGCCATGCCAATATTGTCAGTGGTCGTTCCTGAGATTACAACAGATTCTTTTGATTGGTCATGCAGCGATGAATCTCCAGCAAGGCATAGTCTTATATTCCGCGGGTTGGTTCCACTTTTATGTGCTGGATCAGCAAGGGCATCAAGTGCAGAAACAACAGAAGAAGCAATTGTATTTGCCATGCAATATGCCAAGGCTAACGGACTGTGCAAGGATGGAGATTCCCTTGTGGCATTGCATCGTATTGGAAATGCTTCAGTAATCAAGATTTTAGTTGTGAAGTAAAGATCATTAGGGATAAGGGTCTCTGTGGTAGTCTTTGTTTTTTTTCTATTGAGAGCATCTTAGCTCGAATACGGTCTTCCACAGGATAATAAGATGGGCTATAATGATAATCTTATAGGGAATGTAAGCAACATTATAAGTTTCAAACTCTGCATAATTTTGGACTGACTTTTATTGTCCTGTATCCCTTATGTCGAGCATGTTTCTATCGATCACATACACACACTTCATTCAATGGGTTAAACGTAAGTCTGTTTGGATAGCCTTTTTTAGTAGATGTACACTTTTTTAAAATTTTTTTCTTACAAATTATTTATCAAGTATAAAAAAAAAAAATTGATAGTTTTATAAAAAGATTAAATATAGATTAAAAAAAATAAATGTGAATCAGACATATTTATATGTATTGTTTTGATATAGATAAAAATATAAGTGAGAGACAGAAAATTCGCACGGTTACATATCAGTTTCTTTTCATAATTATATATCAAATCTTTAACGGAGTTATCCATCCTGGACTTTGGAGAAACCATGGTTGTCTCGTAACTATATTGTGAATACATGAATTTCATGAGAATACCATCATAAATCGGTTGATATGCATTTACTTGTGCTGTTTCCATGAAGTCCATCAAATTCTCAATTGCATTCTCGGCTCTTTCTATGGATGCATGATCGCTTCAGTACTGAATACTGAATTAAACATTTTTGAAGTCATTTATTTGCATAACCGGGTAGATAAGAATGTAAGCGGGCGGGTTCTTATAAGGTATTTGATCTGCCCCACTCGATAAATACCATATAAGATATTATGCTATAGAGTTTGGGATGGGTTTTGGGATTAATAATAAAACTCTATAAGGTTTTGGATTGGATTCTAGGATGGGTATAAAATCCATTGAGAATTCAAACTTAATAAAATATATAAATATAATCATGTCTAGTCAGGTTACTAGTTGTCCTCCACTAAAGTGATTTTTTTTAATTATTATTAAAGCGTAAGAAACTAAAAAACCCTAAATCCACATTAGATTCACACAACATAGTAAATACTCTCCTCAGTCCTCACCTCGTCTCACTCGCCACACAGTAGCACTCCTTGTCCTTCCAAGTTCCATCTCTAACTGTCCTCCTCGGCCTCATAGCTTGCAGATTGAAAATAGTAAGTAAAAATGGTACAAAACACTTGCCTAATCATTAAGCAAAGTGCATTGAAAGAAGTCAACCAAGAGGTATAAGACAATATCTCTTAGTAATGGAAAGAAAGTAAAGTGAGAGTAATAGAAGTAGTTTGATAATAGGAAATTGGACTCTTAAAGCAAGAAATTGCTGGGTAGAAACTTGCAAAGGCAATTGTTGTCCATGAGTATTCTATTTCAATAGTTGAGTATGAATATTTTAGAGAACATATAGAGAGTATTCAACCTCTTATTAAGCATGTGAATTGAATAACCATAAGAAAATAAATCTTGAGCATTTATAATGTAGAAAAGGAAACATTGAAGGCACTTCTAAAATGGCTTAATTCTTGAGTCACAGTAACAACTTATATGTGGACTAGAAATCAGAAAAATGATACATGATTGTTACTACACACTTCGTTGACAACAACTAGAAACTTCAAGATCAACTCTTAAAGTAAGTCTCTTTACTTGTATATAATCTATTTAATGTATCTAAAAATTAGAATCTCTTTGAATTATGTTTACATTTATATGCATTTTTGTGTATGTTCCAACTCCACGCACAAATGAAAATCTTATTGAGGGATTATTTGATTCATTGATGGCATGGAATCTAGATAGAAAATTATCTACTATCATTATAGATAATTGTTCAACAAATGATGCAATGATTGCAACTTTATTATTGAAGTTATAGAAGGATGATTTGATTCTTCTAGTAAGATATTGCATATGTATTGTTGTGCACATATTTTGAACTTAATCGTGAGAGATGGTGTGATGTGATAGAAAGTGTAATAGAGAGAATTCATGATAGTGTCTAGTTTTGGTCGCGACTCCATCACGAGTTAAGAAATTTGGTAAAGCTTGCAAGCAACTAAATGTGTTATACAATAGAAGACTTTGTTTAGATTTCAAGACTCGATGGAATTCTATATATGAGATGCTTCTCACTGCCACTGGAAAAAAAGAAGTCTTTTTTATAGAATTCAATAGATGTATAGACATTATAAATGTCTTCCCTCAAATGGTGATTAGAGTTGGCTGAAGGAATTTGCAACAAGTTGGCTATTTTTTATGAGATAACTAACCCTTTTTTTTTTTGGTACTCAATATCCAACTACAAATTATTATTTTTGTGAAGTATATACAATTAGGAATGCATTGATTGAATGGAAGAGTTCTCTTGATCTAAATATTAGTGTCATGACTGAAAAGATGTTTGGAAAGTTCGAAAAACATTGGGATGATGTGCATGCCATTATGACTGTATGTACAATTTTGGATCCTCACTTTAAGATGTAGGTGGTGAATTTTGTGCTTCATAAGGTCTTTCGAGGAAATGCTTTTAAAGAGATACAAAATGTCAAGGATACTGCTTATGAAATAATTCAAGAATATCAAGATTGAGCTGAATCTCACCAAAGTAAGAGCTTAGATAGTAGATCTTCTTCAAATCCTTTAGAAGGAGGTAGTGACACTAATGCTCCAGGATCATAAATGATCCTATTATGGAATGTTATTTAGAATACCTAAAAATTACTACCACTATGTCTAGGTAAAGTCAAATTTAGATCATTATTTAGAGGACCTTGTGGAGCCTGGGTGGAGAACTCTAAGTTTGATATTCTTGAATGTGGAAGTGAATGTAACGAAATATCCTACATTAATAGAGATAACTAGAGATATACTAGATATTCTCGTGTCCACAGTTGCTTCTCAATCTGCATTTAGTACTGACGGTCAGGTAATTAGTTCGCATAGAAGTCAACTCAAGGCAAATGCGATAGAGGTATTGATGTGTACTCAAGAGTTGGATAGTAAATAGAACAAGTGATAAGAGACCACTAAATTTATTTTTTCCTAAAAAAATGTTTTTACCACATATCTAATGTATTGGAAATATTTGTCTCTTTCTTTTCCTTTTTTTTTTTTTAGTGGTATGAAGATAGATGAAGAAGAAGATGAAAATGAGAAGTGAAATCCATGAGGATTTAAAATTTGTATTGTATTATTATGAGAGATGGATGTTGGACAATGTTGCTTTTACTTTGTTTAATTTTTATTTTGCTTTAAATTTTTTTTTATTGTGATTTGATAAATATCGTTAGTCCCACTTTTATCAAGAAGGGAGGTCAAATTGATTATAGTTAAAATCTCAAAATTTGAGCCTTTAAAATTAATTCCTCTTTGTTTAAACCTTGAGAACAAGTTGAGCAAACAGATAAATAAAATATAAATTGCAGGAAATTAAAAAGAGTAGGGAAAGAAAAGCTAAGTCAGTAATGTATAGTGGTTCCGCCTTGTGCATCGGTTTACTCTTTCAGCTCCGAGCCGATGACCCTATAATCCATACAGGTTTGTTCCACTATATCTAATGAAGAAAATTTACAAGATAGTACAATTCACTCTGCTCGATTTCCACAGCTTTTCTCAAGCTACAAATTGAAACTATAGAGTCTAATCTTGTAAATTAACAAGCTAACAAACTAGAAAGTAACAACAAGTTCCTTTTGTCAAGCAAAGACAAAATTGTAGCAAAGAATTGAGTGCACCATGTTGCATAAAAAATTATTAGAGGAAGCAATGTGTTTGCTTTTCTTTTGTATAGCAGTGTATATGTTCAATTTCTTTGTCTTGTAGTTCTTATCAAAGGAGGCTTTAGGATCATATGTTGTTGGTCTTCAACGTTTCAAATGTGTGTTGTAGGTTGTGCATAAGTTTTCCCACAAAAATGTCAGATGATATCTTCATCTCATATTTTGAAATGATTTCAAAAGATAATAAATATGCTGTGAGCTAGATTAGTTGGTTTGTACTTGAACTGTCGTTGATTTCTTCTGCTTCTTTTCAAAACTGATGCAGAAACGGATAAGTTCCATGCCATTTCAAATCTTAAAAAATCTTGCAAGAATAGATGGATTGGAGCTGTTATCTTCTTCCGACCTAAACTGATTTAGAAAAAAAAATCCCTTAAGATTTGTGATCTTGAAATCAACTTCTTTAGATAAACTTTAATTGATCATTATCTTTAAACTTCATATATGCACATACTTCAATAATTTAAATAGTTAGAGCATGTATAAGTTTCATAACATGAATTGCAACAGCTTTAATATAAAATTTATAGAAAACTCCTTTATTTAAATAACTTGATAAAATTGATTTTGATTTAACCCCATGGATATTAACCAACTTTAGTGGAAAAAATGAGTATATTACCTAAATATACCCATTTTCTCGGAGCTAGGTCTTCAATATACTTATTTGAACTGATTCGGAGTGAATTTGATCACAACTGAACAATCTACGGTAAATTTGAGTAAAACTGTTATGTTGTCAAAATTTTAGTAAACCTTTTGTAAAACCTTCTGAATAAAATTTTTGAGTGTTCTTTCTAAATTTTCATTCAAGTAAGGTTTTATAAAATTCTCTAGTTCGCTTTGCTTTATTCAAACAACATTCTATAAAAGTCTCTTGATAGCTTGATACTTATTCATTTAAAACTACACACTTAATAATTTGATTAGTCTTTTCTATTTTGTTATCATCAAAACTTTCTTTTAGAGAGCAACAAAAATTGTGATGAACAATGCACTCATTTCAATTTGGTTTCCTTTTAATGAAAGATGTGATTAGAAAAGGGAATTGACTAGATGAGAAGGAAAAAATTTTAGATATATTGTGAGATTAGCTTAGAATTCTCTTATCAACATTTCTTCAATAAAATTGTAATTTAAATCAGGTTTCGGATTCAAGTTCAGGTAGCCTATAGGGTTTGTTTGATGGGTTAGGGACAGATTTCGAGAATCCTATAAGATATTGGGTATGGGTTCAGGTTTTAGAAAACCCATCCCAAACTCACCCCATTTCCATTCCTATGGGGGTAGAGACTTATAATATAAGGTTGCAAATGCTGATAAGCTTTATGGTATAGACTATGCTTTTTATAGGTTAACAACTTGTAATAAATTTTGAAGGTAGCCTTTCAATGGTATGGCACCCAAATGAAAGTATTTGTTTTGTTTGTCTATCAAAATTGCTCACTAAAGGCAGTTTAATAGCTGTATGACTAGTTTCGAGTCTCCTATCTGCAATAGTTCTAAAACATAGAATTTGGCCTGAAAAAAAAAAGATTGTCGGGAAAAAGCCTTCGCAAGGAATGGCAATTAGAAAATGAAAAGTTAAAAAAAAAGGAAAAAAAATTGTGACAATGTTTTCATGTCTCTACCATTCACACTTTTTTCCTTTTATTTTCATTTTTGTTTGTTAATTTGCATACCTGTATTGTTCATTGAGCAACTGTTAATTTTTGGTTTGAAATAAAAGATGTGTACCACCCTAAATCACGCATACCTTAATTATTAAATCCTAGATGGGAAACAAGATACTTGGAAACTTATTAATTTAGAATATATTTATTATTCTTTTTGGGCCATGACAATGGAGGGAGGCTTCGAATTTGATTCATCCTAACCTCGAATCTGGTTCATCCAACTTAGGAGGGTATTGAATAATTTTATTAGATTATAAGACCATTGCAAAACCGCAAAATATATAAAAAATATAATCTTTACATCACAAAACTCTTTAAGATCCAGGTTTCCCAAATCGTATTTGACTTTTAATGGTGTTCAAACTTGATCCTTTAGGTTTGTTAGCGCTATTATTGATGGGTAAGACACACTAACCATGGGTATATGGCAAACATTTTTTGTTGATTATGTGTGAGAGTTGACATTATGATTGTTATTTGATTACAACAATTTAGAGTTGGTGATTATTTGGTTGTAGTTGTTTTTGAGGTTTTACTGTTGGTTTATTATGCGTAGGTATGGTTTGTTTTTCTTCTAGTCCCTTCTTCACACTTGAGTTTGACATATCCTCTTACTGTCTCTTCTAATCCCTTCTTCACACTTGAGTCTGACATTATCCTCTGTCTATATCTCTTCTAAAAGTACAAACAAGAAAGAAAAAATAAAAAAAAAAAGGAAAAGAAAGAGAAACCGAAACTTCCTTGGTTTCATTCTAGAAAGGAAAACAAAATTATTCATTAGTCAACTCATCAGTCAAATTCTTTACTTGTAATTTGAGTCTAAGTGTGATAATAATTAGTTTTTCTAGGTAGTAATAATTTTAAGAATTTTGTTGTCCTTGATTTGTTTTGATTATTTGCTTGAAGACAAGCAAATGTTTAAGTGCAGGGAAGTTTGACAAATGCTAAAAAACCCTTATGTGGATAGGATATTTTGGGCTATCTTGATGGATTTTGATAATTCATGTGAAGAAATTTATAGCATTTTAAAGGTAGTGTATGCCTAAATTTTAATGGAAAATAATTAAGCTCAAACATTAGTTGGAACAAACTTATATTTGAAGTTGAGTTATGAGTAGAGTAAGAACATAAGTTGGAACACAACTCATGTTTAGAGTCATGTTTTGAGCAGAGGCTAAACACAAGATGAAACACGACTAATGTTCAAGTCGTATTAATTTAGAATTGTCGTCAAAGTAGTTAACATAAGCATGATTGGTCCACCTTTTGTTTTTAATACTTTATTTATAAGCACAGAAATAACTAGGCAGTAAACAAGGTGCGTATGCAACAATAAAAAAATACTGGTGAGACCAGGTTAATCTACAAGGAGCTAATGACTTAGTACTAGATCTTTGAATTTTTTCCTAAGCTAAGTTTTCGAATTTGATTTTATCTAAAAACTAAACCAAATATCCTAGCAACATAAATGAGGGTCTCGGGTTTAGGAGATGCTAAAAACAATTAGGAATATTACACTTATATTTTCATTTGAATTGAACTAATGCCTTAAGTTGATATTGAAACTGATCACTTGGAATTTAACCAAACTCAATGGAGCCCACACACCTCCCGAAGTAGAAAAATTCCAATTATAGCATAAACTATCCCGCCAAGGCAATTTATCTATAATTATCAGTTAAAATAGTAATTCTCTCACATTAAAATTACTACTCTAGTTAAAATTATAAATCGAGCATCGCCAAGTGACCCAAATTTATAATTGTAACTGCATTAAGCAAGTGAGTTTATGAATTTCGTCAAAATCTGCATATTCCTATGGCAAATTTCCTTCAAAAACTCAAGTTGTGTTTATATGGATTATCGAATCCCTCCCAAGTATCTCTAATCCCAATCTATCTAATCAATATGAGCCCAAAACTAATTAAATAGATCATGAACAACAATAGATAAATTCCCAAATAATCAAATGTCAACATCAAAGCAAGTCAAATAATCCATTTCATCCAATCTATCAATGCATATTTACAGACACATTAAGCATGGCATCTCAATAACATAATCATGCAATAAACATAATAGAACAAGTATTAGAATACCTCAATAGAATTTTCATTCATCAAAGTCTTCAAAATCATAAATCTAATGAATCGGCATTGCTTGATTGCAACCAAAACCCGAAAATCACATTTAAGTGTTACTAAAAAAATAGGGTTTTACTTTGATTGAAATACACCTATTCATTTTTTAGAAAATTTGTAATACTCCCGGGAAAAAATTAGCTAATGCCCTCTCGCGTATTTTGTGTGTGTCTCTTTGGCTCCCCTTCGTGTAATATATGCTGCATGTCTCCTCAATGACGTGGGCTTTTAGAAATTCAGCCCAGGTTCATGTCAACCAACGCTAAATCTGGCATTTCACTTGTCATAACTTTCATTTGACATTTTAAGTAGCCTTGAAATCTGCAACTACCCACTTCAATGAGAATTGACCGAATAAAGTATACCATGGCCCCCTTTCTACTTTAGGCCTCGTTTTTGCCAAAATCCACAAACTCTCTCCTACCCCCACGTATACAAATAAAGCTGACGCACACTTTCATCTTTTAATTCAATTTGGATTTTGGACCGTTGACTGAGCTCTGTAATCCACAGCTTTAGTATCAGCTGCTGTGTTGTTCATAATATCAGTTCCTTGGGTCGTGTGGTGGCATGTGAGCACTCTGATCGGATGTTTAGCTGCTGGTGGGATGCTCGATTGTGATCGGGTAAGGGGCACTTTGTTGTGATGTTGTGTTGGGCGCGTTTTAGGGATGAGGTGCTACTGATCATGACGCGTGAGATGCTAGTTGTGCTCGGGTGGTTGCTTGGCTGTGTTAAGGATTTGGTGGAGTCACGTGGAGGCTGCTAGTATTGGTCATTCAATCGGTGTCTTATGTGCTGTGTGTGCGTGACTGGGAGCTGTCGGTGGTGCCTGAGGGGAAGGTTAAGGCCTTGTTTGCTGGTGTGGGGCGCTCGAGATTCAGATCAAGGGCGCTCAAGAGACTGCTCCATTGTCTGTTTTTGTCCTGCTGTTTAGATATCGGCACGGTTCGGGTCGGTTCTGAACCCAAACCCGAACCGAAACCGTCAGAGTCGGGACGGTTCACGGTTCTCCGGAATCGCCAGAGCCAGGACAGTTCACGGTTCCACGGAATCGCCGATTTTAACAGTTCCGGTTCCGGTTCCACGTGAACCGTGAACCATATTTATTCTTCTTCTTCTTTCTCCTTCTTTTTAAACAGACTGACCCTCTACACCCCCATCCCCTCCTCCTCCTCTCCCCCCCCCACCAAAATCATTCCGTGTTCTGTGTGTGTGTGTGTGTGTGTTTTTTTTTTTTGGCGGGTCGGAACCAATGGAACTGCCGGTTCCACATGATGAACCGCTAAGACCCGCAGGTTTCAACGGGTCCTTTGGCGGTTCATAACCATCCCTGATGGGGCGGTTCCTGGGTACGGAACCGCCGGGGACGGTTCGGAGCGGTTCGCTGTTCAGAACCGCCCCCGTGATGATGTCTATTGCTGTTCTTGTATGAGAGAGAGGCTATCTGCTTAGCTTTCAAGAACTTGGATCTCTTGATGCTTGATGATTCTGGCATTGAGCTGTTGGAGTTGGCATGAGATGTTTGCTTACTGTTCTGGTCTGTTGTGGTGTGCTAGAAAGTTCGAGCTTAGGATTCAAGTGCTTGAGTCATGGTTAGAACAAAGAAATAGAACTACAAGAAGGGGAATCCAACATCATGGATCTGAACATATAAGATTTGTAAAAACTAACACTTATGAAATGCAGATTATGGCTAGTTTCAATTTCTTCTCAAAAACTTCAAGTCTAAATCATGCACAATAACAAATATAAATAACAAGAATAACTAAAGAAATGGGCTAGGAAAGTTTGTACCACGATATAATATGGAGTTCAATCCACCCCCTTAATCTCCACTGTTTGCACAAATGACTCACTCAATGGAAGGCTTTACTACTTTATTTACAACAAACAAAATGCCTCAATAAAGGATTTCAACACATCAATAATATAAATGCTTGAGTTGAATTTTCACAACATCAAACATACTAGATTCAATTCAAGACTTTACCAAGAAACTCTCAACAAAATTGTAGTATAGTGCTCTTATAAAGATAGTATTACAAAACAATTAGCACTATAGTAAATTTCTTACTAAGAGCAATATGCAAATTGCAATATAAGCTAGGAAGTGTTTGCAAAGATTTTGTATACAAAAAATAAGCTCAAAGAACCACCAAAAAGTTTTTAAAAACATCTACTTATAAGCTCTCAAACCAAGCTAGTCGTTGCCCCTAAAACACCCACCAATAGTCGGATTTCAAAGTCTGTAATAGTTATTTTTTGGCTAATCGATGAGCCGATCCAAAGCCATACCTGCTAACTAGTGCATTTTCACACCCTCGGACAATTCTACAATTGAAACTGTTCTTTGAACAAGTTGGACTGATGAGTTAGTACGTCTTAATAGCTTCTATATGCTTTTGTATTTCAGCCATATCTTTAGCATTCAGAATTTGATTGAGGTGATTCAAGATACTGCGGAAAGTTTAGAAAGAGCTTTACAACTTTTATATTTTGACCTCTACAAGATTATAAAGGAATCAAGGCCTAAATCATATAGAAAAACATGCAATAATAGAGCATAATAAAAACACAAAATACACATCTGTAGTCAAGTATTTTGTTAATCCAAAAAGGGTGACTAATTAAATGTAACTTAACACAATTGAGTGGTTAATTGTGCAACTAATTTCTTCATCAAAATTCACATTGAATACATAAATTCAACAATCTTCTCCTTTTTGATGAGGACAATCCTGCACAATTAACTCACCTTCAATTTAACACTCCCCCTCAATAAAGCATCCTGGTTTTAAAAAAGTATTGGCAGGAAGGACTCCTAGAAATTAAGAGTTTATAACTGTATCATAGGGTCAATGAATATCTTTAATTAGGAGTTTATGGCTGGTCAATGAATATCATTGAAAACAAATTACAATCGTCATTATAGCAGATTTGTATACCAAAAATAGAAGAGCTTGATTATGCATAAATACCCATGTATGTAGAAAAGAAAAAATATAAAACCTAGAATATTTCTTTCTTATTGAAAACATGGTATCAGAGCAAGTCTTCAATTCCCATCCTCCTCTATACAGACAACATTGAAGCAAATAACATCCTACAACACCGATATGGCTGGTGAAGATTTGTAGTCACCAGAAAACCTTGAAATCTCTTCCTCATCTATCTTATCAGAACTCACTACCAGAATGACGGAAATCCTATCTAAGAATTCCAGTATAGCCTCAACAATGGACATAGCCGCTGCTCCAATAGGAATTAAATTGGATGGGATTAACTATGGACTGTGGTCTCAAGTGGTGGAGATGTACATCTCTGGCAAAGACATATTGGGTCATATCAATGGTGATCTGCCTCAACTTGCAACGATAGATCCAACCTTCTGAAAATAGCATACTGATGATGCCATAGTAAAAGAATGGCTCATTAACTCCATGGACCCATCATTGATTGGGAATTTCATCAGATTTCCTACGGCAAAAATGGTGCGGGATGCCATAGCAACAGCTTATTTTGATGGGAGTGATGTCTCCCAAGCATATGACCTTCGACGCAAAGTATCACAGCTAAAGCAAGCAGGTAGTTCATTGAAAAAATATTACAACAGTTTACAAGGATTATGGAGAGAGATTGACTTTCGAAGGCTAAATCCCATGCAATGCCAAGCTGATATTTTGCGTTATAACAACATGTTGCAGGAAGATCGAGTTTACATATTCTTGGATGGCCTAGATGACCAACTAGACAACATTCGTAGAGATATTCTGCAGATGCAACCATTCCTCACAATGGAACAGGCTTATGCCCATGTTCGACAAGAAGTGGTGCGACAAGCAGTCATGATAGGAACTTCGACTGAAGAACCATCGAGTTCCGTATTTACGTCAAAGAGTTTGAGGACTATAACTCCTTCGACAGCTTCCTCTCATAATGAAAAATCAAATTCCTCTTCTAAAAAGAATGCATATGATGGACTGAAATGCTCTCATTGCGGAGGGACTAAACATACCCGAGAGACCTATTTTAAAATCTATGGGTATCCTGAATGGTGGCATGAATTACAGTCAAAGAAAAAGCGCAATGTTGAAGGAATCAATGCCACAGGTAAGGATGAACAGATGACCAGAGGTCAAGGATCAGTTGCCATTAGTGATATGACTCTTTCCTTAATTCCAGCTCAAGCTCACAATGTCATCACCACTGAAATTCATAAACCAGTCACAGGTATGAATCTACATGAATTTAAAATAGACAATGCTCATGGCCAATGGATTCTTGACTCATGAGCCTCTGACCATATGACCTATGATGAAAATGATATCTCTTAAAGATCCAAGCCTAGAAGAATCAACATTACAAATGCTAATGGAAAAATTTCCCTAGTAATAGGGGCTGGTATAGTAATAGTGGCACTAATATGCCATTATCCAATACTCTTCTTATTCCATCTCTTTCTCACAAATTAGTGTTTGTGAGTCAACTTACCAAAGATTTGAATTGTGTTGCAATTATTTATCATAATATTTCCTTCTTTAGGATATTCTAACAAAAGAGATTATTAGACGTGGTATTTAGAAGGAGGGACTATACTATTTGACGGACGTAAAGATCAGTAAAGCATGCCATACCGCTCATTAGAATATGTCCAAGGAGGAGCAAGTTTAGCTTTGGCATCGTCGGTTAGGTCATCTGTCATTTGGATATTTGACACATGTTCTTCTAGATTTATTTTTAGATATGGCAATTTCTCAATTTAAATGTGAGGCCTGTATTTTTGCAAAAAGCCATCGTGCCACTTATCCTTTGAGTTTTAATAAACTACTATTCCTTTTTCTTTAATCCATACTGATGTGTGGGGACCATCTCCGAAACCTAATATACATGGCTATCGATGGTTTGTGATTTTTGTTGATGATTGCACACGGATGACGTGGTTTTATTTGTTGAAACATAAGGATGAGGTTTTCAATACCTCTCAGTCCTTTTATAATATGGTTTGTACACAATACTCCACCAAATTAAAGGTTCTTTGTTCCGATAATGGCGAAGAATATGTCAACACGCAATTTAATGACTTCTTTCGTCAACATGGAATGATTCATGAGAAATCATGTTCGCATACTCCCCAATAGAATGGAGTGGCCGAACGGAAAAATCGGCATATTCTTGAGACTACTATAGCTCTTCTTATTGGGGTTAATATGACTGGGCATTATTAGGCAAAGGCAATTATACATGCAATTTATGTTATCAACAGGATGCCGATGAAAGTTCTTGAAATGAAAACTCCTCTTCAAACATTATCTCATTTTGTAACACTAACCTCAATATTGATGATGCCACCACGCGTTTTTGGGTGTGTTGTATTTGTTCATGTCCAAAAGGATCAATGCATAAAAATTGACCCTCGTGTTGTAAGGTGCATTTTCTTTGGCTATGGCCTACACCAAAAAGGATATCGTTGCTTCGATCCCACTCATAGGGGAACATATGTCACTATGGGTGCCACATTTTTTGAAACTAAAATGTTCTTTATTGCTAAGCTCTCTACTCCACCACGTCAGGGGGAGAATTCTAGTGAAGAGGTGAATTAGATGAGATATGAGTGGCCAAGCTTTAATTAATATGACATTTAAAATGAGTCAGAGACAACTTCCTCAAATGATGACATGCCCCCTTCTTCACCAATAACCACTAGTCCATCTCCTAAGAATATCACTGAGGTAAGTTCTCCATCAACCCCTATTGATCATCAACCCTCTAATGTCATAGATACTATTGCTTCTATCCCTGGCTATAGATTACCTTACAAGCATAATCGTAGTGTGCCCCCAAGTCAATACTCTCTTGAGATGGAAGAACGACGATCCAAATGTCCTATTGCCAATTACATGTCCACTGGATTACTATTTGAATCTTTGAAAAGCTTTGCAAATGATCTCTCATCTCATCACATTCCCACTAATGCAGAAGAGGCATTACAAGACCCTAGATGGACTCAAGCCATGAAGGAAGAGATGGAGGCCTTGTTGAAATAAAACATGGATTCTTGCTACATTACCAGAAGGGAAGAAGGCAGTAGGGTGTAAATGGGTGTTTTCAGTTAAATACAAAGCAGATGGATCTGTTGAAAGGTACAAAGCTAGAGTGGTTGCCAAGGGATACGCACAAACATATGGAGTCAATTATCAAGAAAACTTCTCTCAAGTGGCAAAATTGAGCACAATCAGAGTTTTATTATCCCTTGCAACAAATCTTGACTGGCCTTTACATTAATTTGATGTAAAAAATGGCTTTCTCCATGGTGACCTTGTAAAAGAAATTTATATGGATATTCCTCTTGGATATATGGTAGACTCTAACAATAAGGTTGTTTGCAAGTTACAGAGAACTTTATATGGGTTAAAACAATTACCTCGAGCTTGGTTTGGAAGATTGAGTGTCGCAATGAAGAAATATGGTTATCGATAAAGTAACTCTGACCACACTTTATTCTTGAAACACCAACAAGGCAAGATTACAACTCTAATCGTCTATGTTGACGATATGATCAGTATAGGAGATGATATAGATGAGATAGCAAAACTTCAATCTCAGTTGGCATCATAATTTGAGATGAAGAATTTGGGAGGACTCAAATACTTCTTGGGGATTGAAGTTGCTAGATGCAATCAAGGGATATTTCTTTCTCAGCGGAAATATGTGATGGAATTATTAATTGAAGTCGGGTTATTGGACTGCAAACCAGCTGATGTACCTATAATTCAAAATCACCAACTTGGAAAATACTCAAATCAAGTACCAATAGACAAAGGAAGATACTAGAGGCTAGTTGGTAAGTTGATCTATTTATCTCATACCCGATCTGATATTGCTTATGCAATCAGTGTAGTTAGCCAATTCATGCATTGCCCTAGCGAAGATCATATGAATGTGGTCATTCAGATTCTTCGATATCTAAAATCATCGCCTGGTAAAGGCATTTTATTCTCTAAGAATGGTCATCTGAATATTGAAGGGTATACAGATGCGGATTGGGCTGGAAATATTTTAGATAGAAAGTTAACTTCAGGTTATTTCACATTTGTCAGTGGAAATCTTGTTACATGGAGAAGTAAGAAGCAGAAGGTAGTGACATTATCAAGTGCGGAAGCATAATTTAGAGGAATGGCAAAAAGGTTACGTGAACTTCTTTGGCTTAGAAATTTGTAGTTTGAGATTAGATTTCCTCCTAATGTGAGATGGACTTATTTTACGATAACAAAGCAGCTATTGATATTTCTCATAATCCGATCCAACATGATCGAACTAAGCATATGGAGGTTGATCGAAACTTCATCAAACAGAATCTTGAAGAAAAGACAATTCGGTTTCTCTCTGTAAAATCAGAAGACCAATTAGCAAATATCTTAACTAAAGCAATGCGTAGAAAGAATTCTCATAACTCACTTAGCAAGTTGGGCATGATAGATATCTATGCACTAACTTGAGGGGGGGTGTTGGCATGAAGGACTCTTAGAAATTAGGAGTTTATGACTGTATCATAGGGTCAATGAATATCATTAATTAGGAGTTTATGACTAGTCAATGAATATCATTGAAAACAAATTACAATCGTCATTATAGTAGATTTGTATACCAAAAATAGAAGAGCTTTATTATGTATAAATACCCATGTATGTAGAAAAGAAAATATATAGAACCTAGAATATTTCTTTCTTATTGAAAACAAAAAGTTTTCTCAACTAGGTTCAAAAACTTGATGCTTAATTCAAGAGAATTGTAACTTACACTTAATGGCAAACAAACACATATACACTGTTCATGCATGTTAATTGAGCATTCAACATTTCTCTTACTTTGTCCTCATTAAAAAATGGCAAACTCAAAACATGCTAAACAAAGAGAGGTGCATGAGAAACATACCAGTTCTAAAAGGTTTTTTAGAAATGTTTGAGTGATTCAAAACCATGTAAAATCACATATCACAAATTTATGCAAGTTTTTATTAAAAATTGCATGATAGGCTTCTCAGAGTGCACAAATTTGTCCAAAAAGCTTTTTAAACATTTTCAATCATTCAAACAAGTCTAAAAAACAAAATAAAGCATGTCTAAACATCATTTATGCATAAAAAACATCAAGCATGAAAAATCATTTTCATGCAATCAAAGCTCAATTTTACCACAAATTTAGTTCAAATCATGCATAAATCAACATATCATCAAGGAATTCATGTTTAAGCATATCCATCACTTCATGCAAGTTTGAAAAGGTATTTTAAGCATATTGAAACTAAACAAACTCTCATGAGTTCACACATTGCAAATTTGTGCATGTTTTAGTCATCAAAAGCATGAATCTTCCTCAATATGTGCACAAATTTGTCCATAAAGTTATTCATTCATGTTTGAAATTCATGCAAGTTTGTTTAGATCCAATAAGCATGGCAAAACATGAAATAACCACCAAAAACATGACAAACCAACTTCGTGCATTTCAAACTCAAATTTAACTCATTTTTAGCTTAAGACATGCACAAAAGCATTTCAACATTAAAAATTTGTATATGTAAGCACATCAATATATATATATATATATACACATAAACATCAATTATTTTTTTGATACCCATTTTTTCTTGGGTCCTTTGTGGTTAGTTAGAGCAAATATTTCCCTTATTGGCACCCAAACATACTTCCGTGTGTAACCTAAATGTATAGCTTTCCTTATTGCACACTAATGTACAATATGACCAAGCTTGCCATAATAGTTGTATTTCCCATGAGTGGCTTTTACAAATCGAGTCTTATTACAATGATTCTTCTTATCATTGCCAATTCCATACTTTTTTGAATCAACTTTTTGCTTTCCAAGAAGAACACTCAAATTATTCTCTCCCTTGGTGAATTTGGCTTTGGTAGCATTTGCATCACTCATGCTAGCTTTCATCATCTCATTTTCAATTCTAAGTTCATTTAGTTCCTTTAAGATTTCATTACTCCTGCCAATACTAACACATGCAACATTATCACAAGCATCCCTTTTATCATCTCCATTCAAAGTTTTAACTTTAAGATCAAGTAAATCATTCTCAATTGTTAATTTCACATTGATCTTTCTCAATTTGTCATTCTTGCTTTTCAGCTTCTTATATTTGTCATTCATCTTATCATTTTCCAATTTTAAAGATTTAATTTTTTTATGCATTATTTTCCATTTTAACTTCCTCATGCTTCTTTCTAAAATCATCTAACTCACCTCTTATTTTCTTCATTAAAGACTTAAGCATGCTATTCTTTTTCACCATTTTAATCAATTTACCACATGTTTTATCATACATTTCACAAATTTCATCATAAGGAACATGCGAAGAAATGGAGCATACCTCATTGTCTAAGGCTACTAGATAAACTTCTTCATTCGAGTTGGATGAGTCATCATTGCTCCATGTGGTTACAAAAGCCTTCTTCTTTGCTCCCATGCTTCTTTTCTTATCATTTAGGCAATATTGTTGAATGTGCTTTGGTTGGTTGCTTGAAACATGTGATGGTTTTTCTCTTGGATTTTAAGGAGCCGATATCTTCCTTATTTTTCATCTTCTTGTTCACGTACAAAAACATGGTGAACTTCCTTGTAAGCTTGTCAAGCTCTTCATCATTTTTATCCTTACTCTCCTTCTCTTCACTTGAGCTTGTGCAAGAGGCTTTTAGTGCAATTTCCTTCTTGGTTGACTCTTTATGCTTCTTAATTATTTCATAAGTCTTACGGGTTCCAAGAAGTTCTTCTTTACTCATTTTGCTCAAGTCATGCACGTCTTCAATGGTAAGAACCTAAGAATTTTAGAATTTGTCTCAAGTTACTATATGTATTGCCAAGAATAGATAATTGATTTAAAATATGTATTAATCTATCATGCATTTCACCAATTGTTTCATTTGCCCTCATCTAAAAATTTTTAAATTCTCCTCAAAGGAGACTAATTTTAGTATCTATAAGATCCTTTATAGATATTTTCAAGATTTTCCCAAATTTCTTTTGCGAATCTACAAGAGCATATCCTACTAAAATCACTCTCATTTAAACTACAATATAGTATATTCGTGGTAACTTCATTTAATTGAACTTTCTCTTTTCTGACTTTAGTATAATTGGATTCATTTTTGCCTTATATGACTATAGAGCCATTTTCTATAACAATCCATAAGAAGAGATGTTGAGCTTTTGAGAAAATCTTCATCTTACATTTCCAATATGCATAATCTCTTCCAATTAGGATGGGTAGCCCATTTATAGCTTGTCATTTCATTAAACCTAAGGTATTACCAGCCATAATCTTAAAATCAAGATACGATTAAGCACTTATCTTAGAGTCTTTGCTTTCATACCAATTGTAAAACTAAGTAACACCTAAGAAGTGTGGATCATGGCTAGTTTTAATTTCTTCTCAAAAACTTAAAGTCTAAATCATGCACAACAATAGAACTAAATAACAATAATAATTAAAGAGATAGGGGTAGAAAAGTTTACACTATGATATAATGTGGAGTTCAGTCCACCCCCTAATCTCCACAATCCATATAAATGCCCCCCTCAATGGAGGACTTCACTACTATATTCACAACAAACAAAATGGCTCAATAGAGGACTTCAACGCATCAACAATAAAAATGCTTGAATCAAATCTTTACAATATCAAACATACTAGATTCAGCTTAAGACTTTACCAAGAAACTCTCAACAAAACTATAGTATAGTGCTCTTATAAAGATAGTAATTACAAAAACAATTAGCATTGTACTTAGTTTCTTACTCATAACAATATACAAATTGCAATATGAGTTATGAAGTGTTTTCAAAGATTTTGTATATAAGAAATAAGCTCAATTAACTACTAAAAAGTCTTTAAGAACATCTATTTATAAGCTCTCAAAATAAGCTAGTCATTGCCCCTCAAAACACCCACCAACGGTTGGATTTTGAAGTCTACAATGGCTACTTTTGGCTTACCGGCTAACCGGTGCAATTTCACGCCCTTGGAAAATTCCACGATTGAAATTGTTCTTTGAACAAGTTAAACCAATGAGCTGGTGTACTCCTAACAGCTTCGACATGCTTTCGTATTTTAGCAATATCTTTCTTATCTGAAATACGATTGAGGTGATTCATGATGCTACATAAATTTTAGAAAGAGCTCTACAACTTTTATGTTTTGATCTTTACAAGATTCGTAAGGTATCAAGACCTAAATCGTACTATTGTGCTAGAAAAACTTGTAACGACAGAGCATAGTAAAAACACAAAACACACATCTGTATTTAAGCATTTTGTTCATCCAAAAAGTGTAATTAATTAAATGTAAGTTAACGCAATTGAGTGGTTAATTGTGCAATTAATTTTCTCATCAAAATTCACATTAAATACACAAGTTCAATAGGGCTGGGATGAGAAAGAAAAGGAGCTAGAAAGGAAACTGATGAAGAGAATGAGTGAGCAGCTATTGAACTTGAAAAAAATAGGCTTTCTCAATCTACAAGATCAGGATGAAAGGGATTATCCTAAAAAATTAAAATCGAAATTCGAGAAATACAATCGGACTGGTTGCCTAATGCTTCATACTTGTCTGTACATTCGCAAAATGGGCAGGTACGCTAATATGACTCCGTGACGGTGAAAACTTTTCAAGACAGTCTTACAGGACTAGCCCTGCTATGGTATGCTTAGTTGGATATGAATGAGACTAACACCTGGGAAAAGTTAGCCCAAGCCTTCTATAATCAGTACAAATTCAACATAGAAGTAACTCTCTCAATGGCTGACCTGAGCAAAATGACTAAGAGAAACAATGAAACTTTCAAGGAATATGCTTAAAGACGAAAGGGTAAAGCTGTTATGGTTACTACTGCGATTCCTGAGAAAGAGCTGACCACCATGTTCATTAACACTTTGGTAAGCCATACTACTAGCATTTAGTAGGGCATACAACTACTAACTTTGCTGCTATAGTAGCAGCTGGGAGTATAATTGAGAATGCCATTCTGTCTAGCAAATTGGCTAACTATATGACAAAAGGCTAACCCGAGCAATTGATAATGTAAAAGAATCAATTGTTAGTGTTGTGAGCATTAGATCTTTTCAACCATTCCAGCCTCAATTTCATATTACAGGGCCTAGTCAACTAAATAGGGAACTTGAAAAAGAACAAAGGAAGAAGAATCGCCCAACCCAACAATTTATTAAGCCATGGAAAAGAACAAAGGAAGAAGAATCGCCCAACCCAACAATTTATTAAGCCATGTACCTCTATCCTAAATATTGCACAAACTCAGAGGGGAGAAAATGCTAACTTTTAAGCCCCTCTTCAAGGGTTCAAGCCAAGGGGATATGATCTAACACTAAAATGTGAATACCACATGGGGGTATTCCACTAAACACTGTTAGAGGTTGAAACATCGCATCCAAGACCTGAAAGATGCAAAACTCATTCAGTTGGACTTTGTTAAATCCCTAAGGTCAGATGTCAATAACAATCCTCTGCTCATTCATGGACACAGTGTCAACATGATAATAGTGAAGAAGAAGAAGAAGAAAATCCCTTGAACTTAGATGAGATACCATATTCTCTATCTCAACTTACTTGAGAACTCATACAAATGGGACATCTGCAATATGTGAACCTTAAAGTCCATGCCAGGGTAAAAATTGAAATTTATAAAATGCTATAGGATGGTCGATCACAAAAAGCATTATCTTGGAAATAATCACTCCAAAGCCAAAATACGAAGATGAATGCAAAGGAAGCACTTATAAAGAGTTAAAAGCAACATGGCTTGCAAGTGACCCTACTGTTGACACCTGGATGAATCATCTGGACATCTGGTTGACTATTCTTAGCAAGGACCCCTTACTCCTTTGGAAGAAGTAGTACCTATAGGCTAGGGTTCTGAATTTGAAGAAGAAGGTAACCAATTGTCAAAAAAGTAGACAACAGCTAAGAACCCAAACAAGAAAGAAATATATGTGATTGGTGAGGTTCCAAAACTAGTTGTGATTCGATGTTATAAAGACCAGCTACAAAAGGAAACTATTGTACCTCAAGCACCAAAATTTGATATAGATCTATCCTTATAATACAAACACGATGCTATTCTGAATACCATTATAGTTATGATTTTTTGAGTCTGTGAATTTTAGGTCCAATAAAATTTTGAATATAATTAGCTTATAAAGTTGCAAATGAAAAATGGGTTAGGTATTTAGAATCAAATTGGCTTATGTATGGAATTTCTTTTGTCAATATTACCATAACTTTGAGGATGTAGACACCCAATTTTTGCCCAAATGAATTAAGGCTTAAATTTAATTAAACTCATTTTTCCAAAAGCCTTAAGTATTGATGAAATTGACTAAGTGATCAAGGCACAGGCCAAATGGCCTGTTGGTTAAACACATTGACCCAAACACACATTCAAGCTCAATGACACAAGTTCAAACCCTGGCAAAGGCAAATTTTTGCCTTTTTATCTTCCTAAAAGTGACTTTTTGCCTTACTTTGCATCGGTTTTTAATTGACAAAACGTCATTGATTGTTGAAATTGATGATGGAATTGCAAAGTGGTTATGGAATATGAAAGATTAGTGCAAAAAACAACCCAAAAGTCACAAAATGCAATTTGAAAGCATTCAATTGCACATGAATGGGGAGTTACAAAAATTGATGAAATTGGACAATTAATTTACATACATTGGATGATCTGACATGGAATATGAAAGATCAATCATCAATTCATCAGTTTCAAACAATTTAATCATGGATTTTCGAATTAAATTCGTGAAAAATCAAGAGGCAAAAATTGATTCATTTTCGAAACTATTCGAAACGTAAAATTGAGCTTGCAACCTATAAATAGGAGGTCCTAGGAGCAAAAGGCACAAGTCAATTTCAAGAAAACACATACATAACAAAGCCAATTCGAAGTTCTCGAATTTAGGATGAAAAATTCGAATTTTTCAAATTCGAATTGATTGGATCAGATTTAATCCAAATTGAGTGTTTTAGGAATGTTAGAAACTTAATTTAGATGATTTAGTATGCTTAGATTTGTTCGAATCACTCAAATTAATTTCTGAAAATTTTTTTAATTTTGTTCATCAATGCCGCCGTACAACCACCACCGGAGCCGCCTCTTGCCGCCGTTCTGGGCGTGAACCACCACCTCCGGAGGACGCGCAACCACCATAGGAGTCGGGCCGACAAGCTTCCAGCCACCGAGGACCATCGTAGCCGCCGGAATCCGCCCCGAAAAGTCGTGTCATCGTCTTCTTCACCCGTCGGAGCTCCGAGATCCGACCCGAAGATCCGAATCCAACCCGATCGGTCATCGGTCAACGGTCGTCTGTCATCGGTCAACGGTCAACTCAGATCGGACGGTCCAGATTCAATCAAGCAGATCAGACGGCCCAGATTCAATCAAGCAGATCAGCGGCTCAGTTTGATCAAACGGATCAGACGGCCCAGATTCAATCAAGCGATCAGACGGCCCAAATTTCATCAAGCGATCAGATGGTCCAGATTCAATCAAGCGATCAGATGGTCCAGATTCAATCAAGCGATCAGACTGCTCAGATCAAGTCAACAAGATCAGACGATTCAGATCGGTCAGCACGATCGACGCTCCAGATCTCGTCCGCTTCATCCAACGGTCCAGGTCAATTCGCATTATTTTATTAATAGTTTATTATATAATTAATTTCAGAAAATAATAAAAAATAACAAAAAAATTCATAAAAATTCATAAAAATTCATAAAAAATACAGAAAAATCCAGAAAAATATAAATAATTATTTTTTATATAAATTTATTTTTTTAATATTTTTTTAATATTTTTAGTATGTATTTATACATAAATTGCTTTTAGAAATGTGTATTTAATGCATGAAAAATAATTTTAATATATTCTGAATATGTTGTGAATTTATGTGATGTTTTTTAAAAAAAAATAAAAATAAATAATAATAATAAATTAACAAAATAAATAAAAATGATAAAATTGGATTTTCCAAAACCAAAATTTTAAAAAAATAATAAAATAATAAAAAATGATTTTTGGACTTAGAAAAATATGTTTTCTTGAAATAAAAATCAATTGATTAGATCATAGGACCATCAAAAATGATTTTCATAAAAAATCAAAATTTAATGAATATAAAGTGAAAGAGTTCAAAAAATAAAATTGATCAACAAATTAAAGTTTTTTTAAAAGAACTACGTTTTGTCTGATCTCGATTAGCGAGTACGTAGGCACCTGCGGGGCGACATTAAAAAATAAAAAAAAATGTTTTGTTCTTTTTTTGTAAATAAATATTTTGTAAATATAAGATATTTGTTGATGTTTATGTTCTAAAAATAAAAAAAAAATAAAAATGAAGAAAAGCACATAAAAAATAAAAATAAAAATGAATGATTTGACTTGTAAATATTTTATATATATATTATATTTTTTTTTAGCATAAAAGGATAGATTATAAATTTAAAATTCCAAAAGTGGTAACCGATTTGGTTTTAATAGGTTAGCCCCCGAATCCATGATATCTGGTTTTAAAAGTTTGTTTTTAAATCAAATTTTCGCAGACTAGTAGCTAAGTTAGGATCAACCGACCCATTGATCCTAGCTTTTTATTTTTTCCCGATTTATATCGGGTGGCGACTCTAAAATTTTTTTTAAAATTTCTTTTAACCCCTAGTCGAGGATTCATGTTAAATGGGTTCGGGTTTAATGTGAATCGGGTTAGGAGAAATGAACCAGATAAGATAAGTGGAAAAATCCAGGCTCGACAGCTTGGCGACTCCACTGGGGATTTTTTTTAAAAAAAAGAGGGCTAGCCACTTAGGAATTTTAAATTTTAAATTTATCCTTGCTCAATTTTTGTGAATATATGATTCTTTGTATATTATATTGAATAATTTTCTGTAAATATATACTAACCTTGCAGGTATACAAAAAAAAAAAAGAAGGCAAAAAGCTTGTTTGTTTATTTATTTAAGTATTTGCATTGCATTTGCATTAGCATGATTGTGTGCTAGATACGGTCGTACCAGGGCCGTCTTAAGAGCCTAAGCGAGGAGGACGAAGTAAGGTCCGGGGGCTGTGGCTTTCCACCCTCTAGATCAAGAAATGTCCTCCCACTCCGGTTTAGTACCACTAAATCGGGGAACCTATAGAACCTACCAAATCATGCATTCATTACATGGGATTTTGACCAAATTTTTCAAAAAAATGGAGTTGTATTTTCTTCCAAAAAATGTTTTTTTCAAAAATAAAAAAATTTCAAAAAAGTCCACCAAATTTTTTTTAAAAATGTGGAGTTGTTTCTTTCCTAAAAAAGGAAGTTTTCAAAAATCAAACATTTTTTTTAGTAAATAAAATTTTAGATTGATGGTTTTTAAACCTTTATTTTTTAAAAAAAAAATAATACCACTTCAAGTAAAGTTTTTTTTGTCATTATCCCCATTGGCATGGATAGTGACTAATTTCTTTTTTCTCAAATGGAGTCTTAATTAATTTTGTTATTTTTAAAAAAAAAAAGAAGATTTTCAAAAAAATGATTTTTCATCAATTCCAACAAAACTTTTTCACCAAAACTTTCAGGGTCCTTATCTCCATTTATATGGATAGTGACCAAAATTTTTTTAAAAAATGGAGTTATTTTTTTTTTTTTTAAAAAAAAAGGTTTTAAAAAAAAATAATTTTTCATCAACTCCAGCAAAATTTTTTCATCAAATTTTCAAGGTCATTATCCCCAATTGCATCTGTATGCTTGCTTGATCTTTGCATCTTTTTTAAGAAAAAAATAAAATAAAATAAAAATGTGTACAGTAGACTTGTAAATACTCATAGAGTAAATTTTGTCCACCTATAGTTATAGTCCTCTCCAATCAAAATTACCTTTGTCATATGTATTCCTCTCCCTTGTCTTCAGGATAATCATCCCTGTAAAAATCAACCCCCATTTGAATTCCTTCAAAAGAAAAAGGGGGGTCTTTTTTGTTCCACTATTCTTGTAAAATAATTTTTGCCTTAAAGAAAAAAGAAAAAAAAATGAATTATTTTTGTAAATATCCTTTTTCCACTTTAGGATAAATAATCATTTTCAAACATTCTTTTTTTTGAAGATTTTTTAAAATAAAAAGTGAGAACAAAAAGTTGTTGTCTAACAAAAAAAAAAAAGAGAATAAAAGTTTTTCAAACTTGTTCTCCAACAATTTTTTTTAAGAAAAAAATGAAAATTGTTTTCCAACAAATGAGAAAGAGAATAAAGGTTATTTTCAAAAAATAAAAAAAATAAAAAATTAGAAAAGAAGGAAAATTGCCAACAGAAAAAGAATGTTTCAAAATTGTTACCCCAATGATCATTCATTTTAAGCTAAAGGCAAATGAAATCAAAACTAGGGGCAACCAAAAGGACTTTACCGATTAGGGGCATTTGATAAATCCAAATGGGGCATTTAGTTAATATCTTGAGGCAATAAAAATGGATGATTGTAAGCCAAAAAATATCTCACTAAATATGGCCTAAGATGAAAAGAGGCAAACTTAATCCCAAACACTACCCTACACACTAAGAGTGGAGTGAATTGTGAGAGATAAAATGGACTCATTCCTTAAAGGAGGTCTAGTTTGAATTTGATACATAGGTCAAAGTGACATTAGGCATTCATTTCAAAGTCCTAAACACATTATCCTTTGTTAACCCATTTGAGCCTATTAAGGAAGAATTTTTTAAAATTAAGCCCTGTCAAGAACCACCCTACATTAGGGTACCCCACAACGGGGCAATTTGGAGGTCAGGGTCATTATCAAGGAGAAAAAGGATTAACTTATATGCACTTGCCCTAGTTGCATCAATTCAAGAGTAGTCAATTGACATAAATAAATCATTTCCTTTGAAAGGAAGAAGAGTTTCTATCCCAAACCATACACAATCCATATACTTTGAGCTATAAGCATCCAATGGAAAAAATACAAATCACCTTGCAAAAGAAGAAGAAAAAAGGGATACATGAATAAAGTGCCAAAAAAAAAAGAAAAAAAAAATGAAGAATAGCCAAGCAAGGTGATTAAACCAAGAAGTTAGAAGCACATGATCAAAGTTCAAGGCCCATCAAAACACAAGGTCCAAAATTTATATCATGGACCCACCCACAATTCCACCCTGATGAAGACAATCACACAAGGTGATCATACCAAACACTGGGGGCACATGATCAAAGTTCAAGGCCCATCAAAACACAAGGTCCAAAATTATATCATGGACCCACCCACAATTCCACCCTGATGGAAGACAATCACACAAGCACATGCTCAAAGTTCAAAGCCCATCAAAACACAAGGTCCAAAATTTATATCATGGACCCACCCACAATTCCACCCTGATGGAGACAATCACACAAGGTGATCATACCCAAACACTAGGGGCACATGCTCAAAGTTCAAAGCCCATCAAAACACAAGGTCCAAAATCTATATTATGGGCCCATCCACAATTCCACCCTTTAGAGACTCTTTGGATCAAAGGAGTTGATTTATTAATGCTCTTGAAACTAGGAATAAGTGCATATTCAAGTTTTCCTTAAGGGTTCTTGACTTGTAAACCGGGATGTGTTGAAAAGTTTTCAAAAAAAAAAAAAAAAGCCTTTATGAAATATCTCTTTTTGATTAAAGCCAACAACCAAAAGCCCACATTACAGTCCAAAAAAGACCTAATAGATTGACCAAAGTGTGTCACTTGCAAGCCGGACCATAATTTTTGGAATCCGAGTCAAATGTGTGAAAATAAGCCTAAGAGAGTGTAAGGAAGTCCTCTTTGATTAGGTAACTTAAAATAAGATAACCAACCTTGGTGTAAGAATCATCCAGGGGCATGAAATCATTTGCCCCAATTTGAAAGAAGTCTGCCTCAGGGTTAGGAATTAATTGCCCCAAAGTTGGAAACAATGCCCCAATTTTCAAATTAATGTCCTAAAAGAAAAACTTTGCCCCCAATGATTAAAATTTTTCAATAAAAGTTGGAATGATCAATGGGGCAAACCCTATTTATGATTATTTTTACCTGTTGGTAACTTTAAAAAAAAGTTGGAATTCAAAAAAAAAAAAGAAACTTTTTACCTTTAAAAGGTTCAAGAAAAGAAAGAATTTCTTCCAAAAAAATAATAAAAAAAGTTTTTCCAAATATCTGAAAAGTAATAAAAAAAGGAGAAAATAAGTTTTTTTCATTAAAAGTAAAAAAAAAAAATTACCTTTGGTTTAAATTTTTAAAATAAAAGAATTTAAAAAAAAGGTTTTGGTTTTTAAAAGAAAAAGATTCTCAAAGGTTTTCTTAAAAATTTTCAATGAAAAAGGGGAAGAATTTCCCACATTAAAAAATTAGCAAAAAAAAAAAAAAATTTCAGGCTACGGTTTTCAAAACTGGATTTTCAAGTTTGTGTTTAAGTTTTAGGATCACCTGCTCAAAGGAGCGTCATCCTATTTGTTTAAGTTTTAGGATCAATTGCTCCAAAAAAGCGTCATCCTAAGTATTAGGGTCACCGCTCAAAGGAGCGTCATCCTACCTTTCAATCTTTAGGATTATATGCCCAAAGAAGCATCATCCTATTTCTTCAGCATCAGGATAGTCTGCTCAAGGGAGCGTTGTCTTTTTTTAATCTTTAGGATCGTATGAGCTTCATCCTATTCCTCAAATTGAGAATCGCCAACTTAAGGAAGTGTTGTGCTGCCTTGTCAAGTTGTAAGTTTTAGGCCAGCTCAAGGAGCACCTTAACAAGTTGAGTGTCAGCTCGAGAAGCGCACTAATGTTAAAACCAAACGCCAGTTCATAGGGTACGTTTGAACCAAGTTTCCAAAGTTTTCAAGAAAAGCTTGAAGTCCATCCGAGTCTTCCAAGAAGAAAGAAAAACTTGAAGCCCATCCAAGTTTTCAAACCAAGTCTTCAAAAAAAAAAAAAAAGAAAAAGAAAAACTTGAAGCCCATCCAAGTTTTCAAACCAAGTTTTCAAAAAAGAGAAAAAAAAAAACTTGAAGCCCATCCAAGTTTTTCAAAGCAAGTTTTCAAAAAAAAAAAAAAATTGCTTGAAGCCCATCTAAGTCTCCCAAAAAAGAAAAAAAGTTTGAAGCCTATTCGAGTTTTCCAAAAAAGAAAAACCGGTTCCCAAGTGGATAAAAGAAAAACTTGAAGCCCATCCAAGTTTTCAAACCAAGTTTTCCAAAAAAGAGAAAAAAAAAAAAAAAAAACTTGAAGCCCATCCAAGTTTTTCAAAGCAAATTTTCAAAAAAAAAATTGCTTGAAGCCCATCCAAGTCTCCTAAAAAAGAAAAAAAGTCTGAAGCCTATTCGAGTTTTCCAAAAAGAAAAACCAGTTCCCCAAGTGGATCAGAAAAAACCAGTTCCCTAAGTGGATCAGAAAAACCAAGTCCCTAAGTGGATCAGAAAAAACCAGTTCCCCAAAGTGGATCAGAAAAAAAACCAAGTCCCCAAAGTGGATCAGAGAAAGAAACCCCTAGTGGATTGAAAAATCACAAATACCCTTCAGTCTAGACAGATAGTCTAGTACTACCCAGACTCAAAATCCATCCTTTCGAGATGGTGACTCAAAATCCATCCTTTCGAGATGGTGATCAAATTCAGAAATTCATCTACTAAAGATGGTGATGAGGACAGAATTCAGAAATTCATTCACCCAAGATGGTGATCAAGACAGAGTTCAGAAATTCATTCACTCAAGATAGTGATTAAAACAAGATCCAGAAATCTATTCAAGATGGTGATCAAGACAGAAGTCAGAAATCCATCCAAACCAAGGCCCATAGGGTCCGGCAAATGACCTAACTAAAGCCATTGGTCCGGCAAATGACCAAACCAAAGCCCATTGGTCCGGCAAATGACCAAACCAAAGCCCATTGGTCCGGCAAATGACCAAAACCAAAGCCCATTGGTCCGGCAAATGACCAAAACCAAAGCCCATTGGTCCGGCAAATGACCAAACCAAAGCCCATTGGTCCGACAAATGACCAAACCAAAGCCCATAGGTCCGCAAATGACCTAACCAAAACCCATAGGTTCGAAAGTTGACCAAACCAAAGCCCATAGGTCCGGCAAATGACCTAACCAAAACCCATAGGTCCGAAAGTTGACCTAGCAAATCTCAGAGTCTAAACTCGACAGATAGTTTAGCACAAGATAAAAATCTCCTTAAATAAAATTTGGAAGGAGAAGCTAAGCAAAAATTGGTTGTCTTTTTGTCTTTGTGGCAAAAGTTTTGTTCAAACTTTACCACAAAGAGGGGCAGCTGTAGACACCCAATTTTTGCCCAAATGAATTAAGGCTTAAATTTAATTAAACTCATTTTTCCAAAAGCCTTAAGTATTGATGAAATTGGCTAAATGATCAAGGCACAGGCCAAATGGCCTGTTGGTTAAACACATTGACCCAAACACACATTCAAGCTCAATGACACAAGTTCAAACCCTGGCAAAGGCAAATTTTTGCCTTTTTATCTTCCTAAAAGTGACTTTTTGCCTTACTTTGCATCGGTTTTTAATTGACAAAACGTCATTGATTGTTGAAATTGATGATGGAATTGCAAAGTGGTTATGGAATATGAAAGATTAGTGCAAAAAACAACCCAAAAGTCACAAAATGCAATTTGAAGCATTCAATTGCACATGAATGGGGAGTTACAAAATTGATGAAATTGGACAATTAATTTACATACATTGGATGATCTGACATGGAATATGAAAGATCAATCATCAATTCATCAGTTTCAAACAATTTAATCATGGATTTTCGAATTAATTCGTGAAAATCAAGAGGCAAAAATTGATTCATTTTCGAAACTGTTCGAAACGTAAAATTGAGCTTGCAACCTATAAATAGGAGGTCTAGGAGCAAAAGGCACAAGTCAATTTCAAGAAAAACATACATAACAAAGCCAATTCGAAGTTCTCGAATTTAGGATGAAAAATTTGAATTTTTCAAATTCGAATTGATTGGATCAGATTTAATCCAAATTGAGTGTTTTAGGAATGTTAGAAACTTAATTTAGATGATTTAGTATGCTTAGATTGTTCGAATCACTCAAATTAATCTCTGAAAATTTTTTTAATTTTGTTCATCAACGCCGCCGTACAACCACTACCGGAGCCGCCTCTTGCCGCCGTTCTGGGCGTGAACCACCACCTCCGGAGGACGCGCAACCACCATAGGAGTCGGGCCGACAAGCTTCCAGCCACCGAGGACCACCGTAGCCGCCGGAATCCGCCCCGAAAAGTCGCGTCATCGTCTTCTTCACCCGTCGGAGCTCCGAGATCCGACCCGAAGATCCGAATCCAACCCGGTCGGTCATCGGTCAACGGTCGTCGGTCATCGGTCAACGGTCAACTCAGATCGGACGGTCCAGATTCAATCAAGCAGATCAGCGGCTCAATTTGATCAAGCGGATCAGACGGCCCAGATTCAATCAAGCGATCAGACGGCCCAAATTTCATCAAGCGATCAGATGGTCCAGATTCAATCAAGCGATCAGATGGTCCAGATTCAATCAAGCGATTAGACGGCTCAGATCAAGTCAACAAGATCAGACGATTCAAATCGGTCAGCACGATCGACGCTCCAGATCTCGTCCGCTTCATCCAACGGTCCAGGTCAATTCGCATTATTTTATTAATAGTTTATTAATAATTAATTTCATAAAATAAAAAAAATAGTTAAAAATTCATAAAAATTCATAAAAAATTCATAAAAAATTCAGAAAAATACAGAAAAATCCAGAAAAATATAAATAATTATTTTTATATAAGTTTTTTTTTATATTTTTGATATTTTTTTAATATTTTTAGTATGTATTTATACATAAATTGCTTTTAGAAAGTGTATTTAATGCATGAAAAATAATTTTAATATATTCTGAATATGTTGTGAATTTATGTGATGTTTTTTTTAAAAAAAAAAAAAAATAAAATAATAATAATAAATTAACAAAATAAATAAAAATGATAAAATTGGATTTTCCAAACCAAAATTTAAAAAAAAATAATAAAATAATAAAAAATGATTTTGGACTTAGAAAAATATGTTTTCTTGAAATAAAAATCAATTGATTAGATCATAGGACCATCAAAAATGATTTTCATAAAATTCAAAATTTAATGAATATAAAGTGAAAAGAGTTCAAAAAAATAAAATTGATCAACAAATTAAAGTTTTTTTAAAAGAACTACGTTTTGTCTGATCTCGATTAGCGAGTACGTAGGCACCTACGGGGCGACATTAAAAAATAAAAAAAATGTTTTGTTCTTTTTTTGTAAATAAATATTTTGTAAATATAAGATATTTCGTTGATGTTTATGTTCTAAAAAATAAAAAAAATGAAGAAAAGCACATAAAAAATAAAAATAAATGATTTGACTTGTAAATATTTCTGTTGTAATATATTATTAGAATTTTTTTTTTTGAGCATATAAAGGATAGATTATAAATTTAAAATTCCAAAAGTGGTAACCGATTTGGTTTTAATAGGTTAGCCCCCGAATCCATGATATCTGGTTTTAGAAGTTTGTTTTTTTAAAAAATCAAATTTTCACAGACTATAGCTAAGTTAGGATCAACCGACCCATTGGTCCTAACTTTTTATTTTTTCCCGATTTATATCGGGTGGCGACTCTAAAAAGTTTTTTTTGAAAAAATTCTTTTAACCCCTAGTCGAGGATTCATGTTAAATGGGTTCGGGTTTAATGTGAATCGGGTTAGGAGAAATGAACCAGATTAAGATAATGGAAAAATCCAGGCTCGACAGAGGAGATATAATCTATAGTTTATAATCATCAAAAAAGAAAAAAAATCATCAAAACTAGCGAAAAGAGTTATCCTTTTAATTTTTCCCATATATGAGATACACAAGTATAAAAATGTTTTTGTCAGCTTATATATATACATATTATCTTTAGTTATTTTTAAAATACAAAAAACAATGGGGTTTTCCAAAAATTAGTATCACCTTTAGGAGTTTTAAAAAAAATCAAAATACAATAATTAGACCTTTTAGGACCTTTTCAAATAAAAAAAATCAATCAGCTAATCACTTTCACTTGGTAGTTTCTCAAACTAAAAAAGACAAACACACTAAAATTTTATAAAACAAAAATCAAAACGAACTACGAAGACCTAATCCCTGCTAACAGATACATAGGCGTCTAACAAGCGATCACAACAATAAAAAACTTAGGTATTTTTCAAAACAAAAACAAAATATATATACTTGTATATATAATCCCTTTTTATAAAGACTAAAAATTAAAAAGTTAAAAAATCAAACTAACCTCTTTTTCCAATAAGTTTTAGCTCATATATTCAAGATTTCTAAAGCTTATTTAAAGCCTAGATAACCATTTATTTTTAAAATAGCAACCCCTATACTCAACAATCTTTGGTTTTTCATGTAATCGGTGGTTGGACTAGAAATCAAACCACTTATTTGGTTCTAGTTAACCTTTTTTTTCGATTTTACCTAGTGGCGACTCTAAATCAAACTAGTTTTTCAAAAATTGGGATTTATACAAAAGCCTTACTAGTTCTTTGTTGAGTGTTTTGTGTCAAATGGGAAAAGTTTGATATGGTTCAAACCTTTAGAATGACAAGAGATAAATTTGGGCTCGACAACCATAAATACCATAATATATCTATACATTGCAAAAGTGTGTAAATTTAGAACGATTCTAATTAGTAACATGCAAGTACATTAAAAAAACTTTAAATTGATAAATTTAATACCTAAAAAAACTTAATGGGAGTATTGCTAGTATGCATAAAAAGATTTTTCAAGCACTGAATTCATCAATTTCAAAGTTCAAGTACTAAATTGATTAATTTCAAAATTCAGGTATGTAATTATATATTTTATCAAAGTTCAGATATCATTCATAGCATTAACCTGTCTTAAAAAACGAATCTCTGATTTACTTTCTTAATTTGTGCGTAATGTCTCATTGACAAGTTTCTCCATGTCCTTTACTTTTGTTATAAAATTGAAAAACCACATAAAAACAACTGTTATCCTAAATCACATCGACTCTTGATTGTGTTTAAATTTAGACTCTTGCATTTGATTCACGTCATTATGCCTTTAGTTAAATATTGCCTGAAAAGGTCCCCATGTGCATAATGTAAGGACATGTCGATCATGCCAATCACCATAGATTATTTCAAGCATGCGTTAGACTCATTGATGCTTCCAAGTGCTAAAGAGGAGGCATTCCAACCTATTAATTTCAAGTAAAGGTGCATCCGATGTTTAAAATTCCAAAGGGTAGATATTTGAATTCAAGGGATTGGTACCAAAATGGAGCAAAATGATCTAAATTGTAATAAGGTCACCTAATAGGTGCAACACCCTTGTTGTATGGTACATTTACCATAAAACACAATATGAAAATGGAAATTAGAGCTGCTATCAAGAGTAACAATAAGGGATGAAAGAATCAAAGTTTAGCTAACCAAAAGGATGGATTCTGGGTAAATTAGTTGAATCATGACAAGTTTAGTTGACAAAACCTATTTAAGTCAAAGAGCATTGGAGTTTAGTTGAATGGAGGGTTAATTATACGTAAATGAGTTGACTTGAAATTTGGTTTAGTTGACTAGGGAAGCTGAAAGCTAACTCACACATATTGTTTATCATTTCAGCTCATGTTTAAGTGTTTGTTACTCTTACCTAACACAATTTCGATTTACAAATGAGAGAATTCACAGTATATAAATGCTTGAATTGTGAATTTTGCTTCGTTTCTCACGATTGCCACTCAAAACAATTGAACTTTTCACTTTAAATTAAATGCCTTTAGTTTCTCTTTTTTTTTTAGTATTTTATTTACCTATCAGTTATTATTGCATCATTTATGTTTTATTTAATTTCAAACTCTATACAACAAAAAAGTCCTTTTTTTGTGACCTCTTAACAAGTACCGTTAAAAAATAATCATTGCTAATTTTCTTAAAATAAAACTAAAATTGTTATTACTTTCTTAAAAATTGGGCAAGGGAAAACTAAAAGTTGAAATCAAATTTGATCCTTCTCACGACCTAGATCGAATATGTTAGCACATCCTATCCTATAAGTTGGAATAAGAATCAGCGAGTGGTCTTATTTGTGTGAGCAGCAGAACAAGGTTAATTCTTTGAATTGCTATATAATAAAACAGGATATTATCACGAATAGTGTCCAAATTTTGATAAGATATGTAATTAGATACTTAAACTTTGAAATCGATCAATTTAATACCTAATTTTTTAAAAAATTAATTAATTTATCACCTAAAAGAACTCAATGAAGGTACTGTTGGTGTTCACAAAAAGCCTTTTTAAATACTAAATTGACCATTTTTAAAATTCAAATATTTAATAGTATATTTAATCAAAATTCAAGTATCATTCGTGACATTAGCTCTAATAAAATAGGTTTATAAATAGTCCAAAGCATCACATAAAATATCCATGATCTCTCGTAATGCAAAGTTATAAAGTCAAACCTTCAATAGTCGAATAGATCCATTTAAATAACAGGATAAAATATTTAAACTAAATAATAGCCATAAATTACCATACATAATATCTAATATTGCACAAGGGTATAACCACCCATCCAATTGTTACTTGAGAAAAGGGAAAAATTTACACACGAAATATAAACGTTAGGTCATGCCAGGTATA
The DNA here is from genome assembly GCA_024138025.1 of Combretum micranthum. NCBI lineage: Eukaryota > Viridiplantae > Streptophyta > Magnoliopsida > Myrtales > Combretaceae > Combretum > Combretum micranthum. Next base: position 107,374 of record JAMXBD010000301.1, read on the forward strand.
TCTCTATAAAGATCTCATACTAGATTTCTGGCTCTTTTTTCTTTTTCTTTTTTTTTTTAATATTATTTTAATATTTCTTTTAATACTAGAAAAAGTCGACAGCAATAATAAAGTAAGTTCTATGGTGGGGGTGATGCAAACCCAACATATTTTCTAATTGGGAATTCCAAGTATAAATTTGCATTTGGGATGGATTCAACCCTAGTAGCAGTTTCCGGGTAATATCCCATTCCCATCACACGACATGGACAATTATTTAGTCTTATCGTATCACTTTATGCAGTCCCACTTGCGTCGTCCAACAATCATGTCAGATATGGGAACGCTTGACTAGCTTTTTTTTTTATTATTATTATTATAGATAGGGTTATTTTATCTAAATTTTTTTAATAAATTATTTATCAAAAGATATATTAAAAAAAAAAATTAGCGATTCTCATATTGTTTAGCTATAGATACAGATAAAAAAACAACTCGTTTGATGTCTATGCACTCGATTATAATAGCTAATTCATGCAAAGCAAACAACTATTTATCCTTTTTCCGTTCTACTAAAAATTGTTATTATAATATACAATTAAAAATACGTATAAGATATTATTTAATAATTTATTTTAAATTTTTATCATTATACTCCTATTTTAAAAATATAATCCAATATACAAATACCATCTCTCTATAATTAAAATAAAATTATTATAAATATTTTATTTTTAGTTTAATAATTATTCGTTTTATTTTTTTATAGTAAATGAACATTGAAATAGCTGTTACACCTCTATTATAATTTTATTGAATTAAAATTTGATTATTCTTTTATTATATACAACGAAATGAACAAGCTTAAAATCTTGATACATAAATTCTATACCAAAAATCTTACTTTTTAAGGTCCACTTAAATGAGAAAAGACCTTTTGTTAAAAACCTCAAAAACTAAGATTCTTAGTATATTTTCATATGTAAGTATATATAAGATCCAAGATATGGAAAACTCATGTAAAAAATCTTGGAAATAAAATGGTGAGATTCTTTACCATATCCTTATTTTTTTATTAAAAAAATTATAATTTTTAGATACATAAATCCGTAATGATAATTCCATCCAAAAATTTACTACTACAAAAATTATTGAATATATTCGTAAGCCTATAAACAACTACATCATACCCTTATTCCTGTTAAAAACAAATTAAAGAATTTCAATGATCACATATACCCAATACTATGATACCATCCAAATGAAAATTGAGTCACGTCTGCTCAGCATGGCTCCACTTCAAACTTATCATATCTAATCCAAAAAATAATAACCCATATATCACATCATTGCAGATCACATACTTCAACTCTATGCAATGCAGACTATATAATTTTTAAAAAAATCTCAGTCCTAAACAGTAAACACCTGTCTCCTAGAGACTATTTAGAAGTTATAGAATGAAGGATGATCCATCCTTTCAAAAATCTAAAAAAGTGTGTGTTGAGTGCATCATCAAAAAAATTTATCATACAATTTCAAAACCATAGACAAAATTTACCCAATTAGATTATAAAATGATCAAATAAAAAGTTCATGGCAGGATTTCAAAAAATGTTATATTGCCAATTGAACTCGAATTTGACAGCAGCTCAAACCAGAAGACTCTTTCTATAAGACAGATTTGTATCCTTTTTAATCACATTCTGCAATATCTATAAGATCTTTAATGGCACATTTGCTTTACCCGGATCGAATAAGGGTAAAAAGGAATAGCAATTTCTTTATTTTATTATTAGGAGTATTTTTAGGGGGAAAAAAAACTTCCATAAGGAACAGCAGTTCCTTTGATGAACGGAAAGACAATCCTTCTTATATAACTATTTATAAACCAAATAAGAGAATAGCTTATGATAGAACTACTTATAAACCAAAATAAGAAAATAACTATTCTGCAATAATAAAGATAGGATACCAATTCTATTATCAGCTGCATGCAGCTTTAATGTGTATTCCAATATTTTTCTTTCTACTCAATCATGAAAACTCTATTTGACAGGAAAGTAGTCTAGCTTTCCAGAACCAAATGATTCAAGCTTAGTTATGAGATTCATAGAAGTCGGAAGATCAAACTCGGGCATGAAGAACACCATTGAAACATGCAGAGTGATTTACAATATATCATCCCAAAAGGAAAAAGGCAAAAAAACCGATACAATTTGTTTTTTCTTCGAAGATCTTGTTCCAACAAGTAAAATACTACATAATATTTACATCAGAAGCTCATATGTCATATCAAGCAACAAAACATGAGAGGAATACAAAAAAGAACATACGCGCTTTAATTCTCTTCTGTATGAGAACCATTTCCGTGTGCATTTGCTGATGATGATGGTGGGGGTGATGAAGATGAGGTTGAATTCCCTTCAGTAGATTGTGCACCTGAATTAGAAGAAAAAAAACTATTGAGAAGCCATGGAATTGAAAACCGTCTACCACTTTCATTTCTCCCATTTCCATCATTTCCATCTTCCTCTTCAGCAATAGCTTGACCACTTTCAGTCTGACTCCTCTCCTGGGAGTCATGGTTGTGATCATTTCTAGGCTCATCAGATTCAAGCTTAGATTCATCAGCAGGCAATTGAAACCTACAGACAGGGCACGAACTATGAAGCTCAAGCCATGGCAATATACAACCACTATGGAACCTGTGCTTACAGGGCATTTCCTTGGCTTCTGCACCGAGTTCAAAATCATCCAAACATACTGAACACTGGAGATTCTCTTCAATAGCCACGGAAGGCAATGCTTCAATTGCATCCTTTTGCGCAGGTGGAGTCCCGTATCGGTTGGGATCATTCTCTGCCAAATGCTGCAGCAGTAAATCTAAGCCAGGTCCAATGAAGTAATCTCCAAGTGACCCAATGGGGTTTGAGTTCTGGCTTGAATCATGTGAAGAACCTTGAACTATAATAGTTTGATTAAATGGGTTGATCAAGATTACACGATTTTCAGTGTCTCTGTCCCTATCTCTATCCCTGTCAGAATCTGCATTCTCTGATTCAGACACCATTCCAGCTCTAATACCTTGAAGGAGTTGTAGAATAGCAGCTGAGCTCGAGCTCCTCCTCCTCCGTCTAAAGATTGATTCAATTTCTCGATCCAATTCTGTATCACCCCCATGGCGTGACTCATTATCTCCATTCTCTTCATCTTCATCATCAAAAGCAAAGCGTCTAATTCTTCTGCGACGACGAGGATTACCCATCATGCCTAGCAAAACAGGGGCCCAAAGAGAAAGGGCACGATCTGATCCAAAATCACCATCAGGATCCTGATTATCCCTGGTGGCGCTGCTCATTTCTTCAAGAAAACCATCGTTGCAATGTGGACATTTTATCTCAGCTTCCATGATTGGATATACTATCCTAGAGCACATGTGACACCAATACCTTGCTGAGATCACTTCATCCATTTTGTTTACTCTTTCCCCTCCTTCCCCACTTGTTTCTGCCAAATTCAAAGCACTAAACTAAATAATCATGAACAGCACATGTGCATAAACATCTAATTATAGAGAAATATGGGGAAAAAAAAGGTTTAGAACAAGAAGAAACATGTTACCAAGTAAAGAACACATGTCCTAGAATTTATTTAGCCATCACTAAGGAAAAACAAAATTCCTAACCATATCAAAACAAACAAAGTAGTTTAAAAAATGAATCATCGATATCACCAAGTCTTATAAAACAAGATCATATGTAGAACTCAAGCGAATCGGGTCAAAGGAATGAAAACAAAACTAATCCATGGGATACCAACAAAAACTTCAATTAAAGAGAATGAAAAGCTGATGCTAATCAACAACAGATCGACCACCAAAGTAACATACACAAATTCAATTTTGAACAAAAGCATGTTTTGAAAACGAGGAGTCAAAACTAGGCGTGCTTTTTTTCTCACCAAAGCAAGAAAGAGATGAAGGAATGAAAAAGAGAGAAAAGAAAAGCATCAGTTCTTCATATCAAACACCAAAAACATGCGAAATCCACCTTAAAGGCGAACTTACCTTTCTGGGTATGCCCAAAAGATGATAAAAATCTCAACTTTGATGCAAAAACAAAGGCAGGTAAAATTCACATACAAAACCCAGAAATCATGTCAAAGCCAGAAAGATCTGGAACCATCAAAACCATACATGACATAAATATACAAAAAACTTGAACCAAAGCATCCAGAAACTAAATAGTGAATACCATGAATGGATCATGCAACAATGCTCAAAGTTGGCCCGTAAAACCTCATTCAACACGAAGTCTACGATGATTCAAACATGCTGAAATAGAAAGTCCCGAAAAGAAAAAAGACAAAAATAATTTCAAGAAATAAAGAATTATACCCTCAATTACACTTCAAGAATCTGTTTTTGATATTCGGTTGGAACTGAAATTCCAATGGTGAAGAAGCAACTTCCCTCAAGAAAAATAACCATAAAAAAAAAAGAAAAAAAAAGGAAGAAAATGGGTAGTGGCTAAAGATTCTTTACATGGGACAAAACAAACGCGTCCTCTCTCTCTCTTTCTCTCTCTATCTTTCTCTCTCTCTTCCTCTCTCCTCCTTTTTTGCATACATCTTCCTATTTTCAAATTATTATTTTCATATTTTCCAAATTTTGAGTGGATTAGTCTTGTATTTTCTGTTTAACATCGTAGACATGTTTTGTTGTTGAAAGACTTTTTACGCATGCCATTTAGGAATTGGTCGTAGTATGATTCATTGTATTTATAAAAAATATTAAAATAAACAGCGTAATTTGGAGATTGAAGAATGCAATATAATCCATCTGTGCAGAATAGTACGGATTTGAAAAAAAAATCCACAAATAGGACCTGGCGGAAAAATTAAACAAACACAGGTCAGTGAAGGTGTTGTTCTTAAAAGCACATTCAAAATTAGGTACTCTTTTGAATGGCGCTTTAAGTACAAATACGATCACACTAAAGGTATAAAATTTTGAATTATTTGTGCTGGCTATCTAAATTAAGATCTTGAATAAATAATGGCGAGTCAAGACCATCTCCATAGAGAGGTGGCTAAGTATTAGGTATGGAATTTAAATCATAAGCTAAGTTATTGAAATTTGATTTTAATTAAAAGTACATTAATCAACTAATTAAGACACTAAACCAAATATCCTAGTAATACAATTGAGGGTCTCAGATTTAGGAGATGCTAAACATGATTAGGAAAATTTTATTTATATTTTCATTTGAGTTAAATCGATATCATGAATGGATATTGAAATTGATTACTTGAAATTTAACTTAACTCGCTGGAACTCACCTGCCTCTTTGTATAGCAAAATTTCAATTATAGCATAAATCATTCTGCTAAGGCGATTTATCTATAATTATCAATTAAAATATTAATTTGCTCATACTAAAATCACTACTCTGCTTAAAATTTACAAATCGAGCACCGCTAAGTGATCCAAATTTATAATTCTAATTGTGTTAAGCAGGTGAGTTCATGAGTTTTGTCAAAACCCGCATATCCCTATGATAAATTTCTTTCAAAACCCAAGAAGTATTTATACAAATTATCAAACATCTCCCAAGTATCTCTAATCCTAATCAATATGAGCCCAATACTAATAAAAAAGTTCAAGAAAAACAATAGATTAATTCCCAAATTATCAAATATCAACATCAGAGCAAGTCAAACAATCCATTTCATCCAATCCATCAATGCATATTCACAAATATATTAAGCATAAGATCTCAATAATATAATCAAGCAATAAACATAAAGAACAAGGATTAGAAACACTTCAAATGAATTTCATTCATCAAAGTCTTTGAACCCGCAAACCTAATAATGGGTATTGCTTGATTGCATTTGAAACCTAGGAAATCCCCTTCAAGTGTTGTTAGAACAATAAGGTTTTAGTACCCTTTGATTAAGCTACACATCCTCATTTTTTTTAGAAAATTCATAATACAAAAGAAATTCACTAGTATTCAATTCTATCGCTACATGTGCGTGTCAGCCCCCTCCTCTCTTTTATGCATTCGTTTCTTTTTCCCTCATGTCACTATCATGTAGGCTTTTCACTTGATTAAAGAATAATGGCCTAACTCTGCAATTAATATCTTGCTATCATACTATTACTTCTTTATCAATTAATAATATTATTTTATTGGCTCCTGTCAAATATATTATGTCCACATGTTGCTCCCTTTGTTTAATAGTGAGGTGGGCCTTTCATCATCATTTAAATATAAAGAAATGAGGCCCAAAGTCGATAATTCCTCTATTAGCTTTTGTATCATCCCGTAATAGAAAGAGAAACCTCACACGTTTTCATTTGCTTTTTTTTAACCAATGGAAAGCTGGCTTGCCCCTTGTTGTGTCAAAATATAAAGTCTAAGTTTCTATGTCATGTTGAAAGGAGCTTAAGTTGCGTACATTACATTCACTCGACAATTTGCTGGTCATGATTTTATGGAGCGCATGCCAATGGCTGTTACACAAGAAACTCGAGATTCTTGGCTATTGCACTTTTAGGTTTGTTCTACTAAATGTGCAACTTAGACTAGTTGTGATAAGCTTGTTTGTGTTGTAGGAGTGCCTTGGTGTTGCTTTGGTAAGCTATCATAGGTGCTTTAGTGATGGAAAGTGAATAGGCATGTGTGGGCTACTACAGTGCTGCTGTTGCTGTTTATTGCGTGGAGCTTAGACTGGGAGCTCATGATAAGCTATGCTGCTACTGTGGGCTGGCTTGGTGTGCCATTGTTGCATATGATGGAGCAAAAGCTATGCTACAAGCTCTTGTTATTGGTTTCTATGCCGGTGTGTTTAGATGCTCGGGTTACCGAGGTGCTGTTGTCCGTTGTTGTAGTGTGTTTTGGTTTGTGCATGTCTGTGTGTGCTGTTAAAGCAGCACTAGGGGTACTCAATGGTTGTTAGGGAGCTCACTAGACAAGCATGGGTGCTCCATGTGTTCAACTGCTGGTGTATGGATTGAGCATGTGTTAGAAAGGATTGCAGCTGCTACTTCACATACTAAATGTAGTCTTGCTGCTGAGTTGTAGCTAACTGATGCAACCAAGAGCTAGTATGAGCTGTTGCAATTGTGATCTGTTGTGGATTTGGACTATTGGTTGCTTGTGGTTGTTCATTGTTGTGTTCAGCATGGTTGTATCGGTGTGAGTTGTTTGATTTTGGATAAGCAAAGCTACCCAAAATCTAACTTGGATGCTTATTGGCTATTCAAATAGGAAATTAGGAATGCTCAAATTTGTAGTTATCAAGCTACTACAATTCATAATCCTAAACTTAGAACTAAGTTTGTGTATGTGTTCTATTCTATCATAGCTTAATGTGATGCTTGAGTAATACTCAATTTTGTACCTATAAACTCAAACCATCTTGCATTAGTAATTAAACAATGACTTTTTAAATCCTTAGACAGTGATTAACGGACTATTTAAGAATACAAATGTCTAGAATTTGATCCAAATTTCAACTGCTCCTGCTCAAGTTATGATATAGAGCACTCGGTATGTTAAGATCATGAAATGTCAACCTGTTTGCACAAAATTTTACTCTTTTCTCCATTTTTTAATGCAAGTGATCCATTCATGCAATTTATCATTTTTATGTCAATATTTCAATGCAATCACTAATTTATGCATGAAACCACAATATTTTCATAGAGAAAGGTATAAAAGTACACCTTTATCAACTACCCTCAACTTAGAGTTTCGCTTGTCCTCAAGCAATCCTATATCTCAAATTCAAAACAAAGCACTCATGAGGAAAACAAACAAGCACATTCAAGCCATTCTCAACATGAACTTGACAAATGTGCCAAGTCATTAAAGCTTAAATGGAACAAATTACGTTCTCTCATCAAAATTCATGTTCACGTAACTCATTTCATGCACTTCTATACTCAACCAATCAATATGTACACAAGTCACTTTCCATAGACTTAAATCACTAATATATTACTTAATAAAGCTTTATCACTTCATTTAACTCAAGATCAAGTTTAACATCAAGTAACTAAAGAAGAGATCCTTACACTCTGTACACTCAAGAAGCATGTACACACTTTTAATTCATATCACAAGCACAATATCACCAAGTAAATGACACAAAACTCAAAGCTCTTCCTCTACTTGGTTTTTTTTTTTTCGCTTTTTCATAATTCTTACCTTTTCTTTTTCTTTTTGACTTTAAGCACACATGCATTGTCATTCTTAGATTTCATTTCATTTGCATTTGCATTGGGGAGCTTTTTATTCTTTCTTTTGACACTTTTGCACACATGCTTAATCATATATTTAAGGGGCCTTTTGTTCATTTTTTTAACACTTGCATCATCATTTACATACTTAAGGAGCTTTTTATTCCTCTCGTTTTACCAGCATGATCATTAGTCATGTGCCTCTCTTTTTCATTTGTTTTTCAATACACACACTTTTTCTACTCGAGTTTGCATTGAAGGCAAGCTTAAGCTTTACATAATTTACATGATCATATCGAGCTTATGAACTTCAAAGAACTTACATACATACCCCTTAGCTTAAAAATAAAAGAGCCTAATCTCCAATTAATGATATTACTTCAATTCTAAGTAATCAAATCTTAATCTAAATGAAGAGTAACTAAACAAAGTAATGATTTCACGACTTAACTCCAAGGAGGTGATAAGTGTCCAACTAATGATCAAGTCCAAAAGAGCAACAAAAAAAAAAAAAAAGGCCAATTTTACCTTTCTCTTATGAGAAATGCAATTGATATAAAGTAAAAGTTAAGAATGACATGGATCAATGCAATCTTCTTTAAAGCACAAGGATCAAAAGACAACCACTCAACCATAACCCGCACATGTCAATGAATGGATCCAGTAAACCAAAAGCAAGTGATAGTGCATAGAAACCAACAAGTATAATGAATATAACCTACAACCAATAGGTAGACAACAAGATAACAGCTCATCACAACTACAAACCAACTCCACCACCATTTACACATCACCCATCATCAACCACATAACCCCCAACTCAATTTAGCACAAAATTTCACCCTTGGCCTAAAAGGAAACAATTTCCTTATTGTTTAGCAAGAAAGTAATTGAATAGTAAGAGAGGGTAGAGAAAGAGAACGGGACTACCTTGGGGTCTAGGTTGATGTACTAGTGATGCCCATGCGAAATTACTCTAAATCCATGCCCTCAGCTCCTAATCATCCTTATAGCTGCACAACACAATCTTTAAAGCTTAAGCTACATGGCTATCTACTAAAAATGCGTACTCAAACATTCAATCTTATAATTCCCGCACAAAGAGGGCAAAAGCATCACAGTAGCAAATAGAGGACAAAATAGACTAAAAGTAAAGGAATCAAAGAAAAACAAATATATATATATATATATATAAAGAAAAATGACTCAAAAAGACAAGACTCAGCCAATATTTACAAAAGAGACTGTTATGGTAGGTTACCTCCAATCTAGTGCTTGGTTTATAGTCCTAACTAGATTTTTGCATCTCATGCTCATCCTGGATCATGAAGATCCAGTTCTTTCTTATGCCTAGCTAAGTTTCCCCAATCCTAAAAGTGTTCAATTAGTGACCATTAGCTTGGAACAACTCCTCACCATCTTTCTTAATCTCTATAACTACATAGGGGAAGACTTTAGTGAGAACTCAAATTGCCATGAAATAACTTCAAATAAGAGTTGTACAATAATACCTTCTATTCCTTCTCGAGCTCTCAATGAGGGATTTACCTATCATTCCACATCTTAGTTCTCTCTTTGTAAATGTAAGCATTCTCAAAATTCTCACTCTTGAACTTGTCCATCTCATTCAATTAGAGTAACATATGGCTCTTAGTAGCTTGCTTATCAAAATTTAGGAACCTTACTACCTAGTATGCTTTGTGCTCCAACTCTATAAGGAGATGTAAAGTCTTGCCATATAGCATAAGACATGGGGACATACCAATTGGATTTTCGTAAGCAGTTTAGTAGGCCTAAAGTGCATCATCAAGCTTTAGCGACCAAACCTTCGTTGGTGAATGGATTGTTTTCTCTGGTATTTTCTTAAGCTCTTTATTAGATAACTCTACCTAGCCACTTGTTTGAGGGTGATAAGGTGTGGCCACCTTATGCCTCACTCCATACTTTATAAGCAAGCTATCAAATTGCTTGTCGCAAAAGTGAGTATCCCTATCACTTATAATCTCTCGTGGTGTCCTAAATCTAGTGAAGATGTTTTTTTTCAAAAACTTGAGTACTCCTCATGCATTACTAGTTAAAAGAGCCACAACTTCTACTTACTAAGATACATAATTAACAGCAACAAGGACATACTCATTATTAAAGGACGACGGGACTAGTCTCATGAAATCGATCCCCCAAACATCAAAGATCTCAATCACTAGGATGCCATGTTGTGGCATCTCATGCCTCTTAGAAATATTCCTTGTGTGCTAGCATTGATCACAACTTAACACAAAAGCACTACAATCCTTGAATAAAGTAGGCCAGTAAAATCCACATTGAAGTACTTTGGATGTGATCATTTCAATACCAAAATGGCCACTAGCTCCTCGACTATAGCAATAATGGAGTATGTCAGCGACCTCAAATGCTAGCACCCATCATCTAATCACTTGGTTAACCTAACTTTTGAAAAGGTATGGCTTATCCCAAAAATATTACATAACCTCCAACAAAAACTTTCTTTTCTAGTGATGAAGATCTTGTACAGCAAAAATGCTACAACCATGTAATTCACGATATCTACGTACCAAGTAGATCCTTAAGTGAGATGCATACAGGTGCTCATCAGGAAGGTTTCATTGATAGGCAACTCATCTTTCTCATGTACAATCCTTGAAAGATGGTCAGCCACTACATTTTCCATCCCTTTGTTGTCTCTGATCTTAATATCAAACTCCTATAGCATCAAGATCTACCTTATAAGCTTAGGCTTAGCATCTAATTTCACTAATAAGTACTTGAGCGCTGAATGGTCAATGTACACTATGACCTTAGAACCTATGAGATATGATCTAAATTTGTCACAAGCAGATATTATTGCTAGCAGTTCCTTTTCTATGGCAACATAATTGTGCTATACATAATTTAACATTTTGTTAGCATAGTATATTGCTTGGAAGACTCGTTTCCTATGCTGACCAAGCATTGCACTAACTGCTATGTTACTAGCATCACACATAAGTTCAAACGACAATTCCCAATCTGATTCCACAATTACAGGTGTAGTGGTCAATTTCTCTTTCAATAGCTCAAATTCTTGGAGACATGACTCATCAAATGCAAACAAAGTATCTTTCTCTAATAAATTGCAAAGAGGTCTTACTATCTTGGAAAAGTCCTTGACAAACCTCCTATAAAATCCAGCCTGTCCAAGAAAACTCTGAATTCCCTTCACATTCACTAATGGTGGCAGCTTTGAAATACCTTCAACTTTGGCTTTATCCACTTCAATTCCCTTACTTCAAATCTTATAGCCAAGCACTATGCCCTCTCATACCATAAGTGACACTTCCAAGTCAGTGTCCATGCATCTCTTAAGCACAAATGACAAGTTCTCTAAGCATTTTTCAAATGGAGCTCCAAACACAGAGAAGTCATCCATAAAGACTTCAATGCATTTCTCAATCATATTAGAGAACAATGCCATCATACATCTTTGGAATGTCATTAGTGCATTGCAAAGACTGAAATGCATTGTTAGTAGGCTTTTACTTTAAAAACAAACATGAAGTTAAAGTTTTCCAAAAATTTGTAAAATTTCTAATAAGTTCTACTCAACTTTAGTCACAATCACTAACATAAGTAATCGTACCTACCGAAGTAGCATAGAAAGTATTAGGTCGTATTCCTTGGGGATCGTTAAGATGTACTATACTCACTTTTTATCTATTATATAGCAAAAAAAAAAAACTCAGAAGAACATTATGAACAACAAAAAATTAAGCTAAGGTTAATACTGGTTATATACATTTTTCAAAGAGAATTTATGAGATAAATTTGTTACTGTAAGAAAGAGCTTAGGATTTGCTCCACTAAGTCCTTATAATGTAATTTCTTAACAAGCTCAATGAGTTGTTTATTGAGTATACTTGAACTGTCGGATTTGCTAAGGTAAGTTAAACCCTCTCTCAAGGTCAGAAGCTCTAGATATAGATCAAACCATCGAAATCTCTTCACAAGCTACTAGCAACCTAGATTTGTATAAAGATTAAGAATCTTTTGATTAAAACCCATTTTAATGAATTTAAAACCAAGTGATAGAAAGTTTCACCATCCTTATCTCTAAGTGATTATGAGTAACTTTATTAGTAGCTTATATGTGTTTAAAAGAATGATTTCTCAATCTATTCTGTTGAAATTGGACATGCATCTACATGGTGCACTCACATAAACTCACGAATTAGGGTTCAAGTTACTAGTTACAAGTACCTAGTCAATATTCAATTAAAACACATTTAAATCACATGAATTAGGTTTTAGATTCACAAACCCTAATTTGAAATGATTATTTCTCCATGGACATGAACATTAAACACGATTTGAAGAAATAATATGAAATAGAAATGAATTATTTAGATTAAGCACAAAATTTTGCAAGAACAAAATATTTGGTTAATATGAATTAGCTAGAAAACTTGAATATATAGCAAGAAGAAATATTTCTCTCACTAAAATTTTTCTCTCTACTCTACATTATGTTAGAAATTTGTTACATATAGTACAATAATTTTTACAACATTTGTGTACATTTATTTATAGGTGTTTAGGCACAAAAAATGTAAAAATTTTATTTACTGACATGGCAGATTCTTTTTTTAATGGATTTTGTCTGTATCTTCATGCGCTTTATTTCAAGGCAGTGTGTGCGTGATGACAATGGTAGGGTCACCTTTCATGGCTTGGATCACGGGCTCAAAGGTTAGCCACGAAATAAGTTGTGTCTTTTCATCAACAGCATAATTTACCTTCAGTTCATATCATGGTTAAAATCGTAGGCTCGATTAAGGGCACGATCTAGGCTGTATTCATTCTTCATTGGAGCGCAATTGGCCTCAGCTTGAATCGCCAGTGTAATTGTAGTTGCGACTTAGGGTGCGATATGGCCTTTTGCCTTTTGGCATTCGTCCATTCTCTAAAGGCAAGATTGAATTTAGTCTTCAACTGCTTTAATTGTTTTGCTCCAAATCTGATTCAAATCACTTTGTTTTTTCTTTTCTTGATCTGAGGAGCTAAAAAACAACATTTTCACTATAATAGCACAAATTTATAGGAATTTATTTAATAATAAATCATATAAAGCATTAATTCCTATAAATTGAATACAGTATAATGACTTATCGGGCATACGCCTAAATGCAAAAGTGCCATATGGACAGATGAATGTAGTCTTCTCTTGATCCTCTAGGGTAATAGGTATCTGATTATAGCTTGAATATCCATCCAAGAAATAATAATACTCATGCTTGCCAGCCTCTCAAGCATTTGGTCGATGAAAAGTAAAGGGAAATGGTCTTTTCGGGTGGCGTCATTTAATTTGCAATAATCAATGCACACCCTCCGTCCAATCACAGTTTGGGCAGGTATCAATTCATCCTTTTCATTCTTCATAACTATCATAGCCCCCTTTTGGACACCGCTTGGACAGGACTCACCCACTTGCTATCCAAGATGGGATAAATGATCCCAAAATCTAGAAGCTTCAACACCTCCTTTTTCACAAATTCTTTTAAAGTAGGATTGAGTTGTCTCTATGGTTAGACTGTAGGCTTACATTTGGCTTCCATAAGAATTTGATGCATGCATGTTGATGGATGGATCCCTTGAATGTCTATAATGGTCCATCTAATAGAGTGTCTATGCTCTCTAAGCACCTCAATTAACTTGCTTTCTTGCTCATGTGACAACTTCGTTGAAACAATGATTGGGAGTATCTTTTTTAAACCTAAAAACACATACTTAAGGTGAGTAGGAAGCTATTTCAATTCAAGTTTAAGGGGCTCTTCTATGGATGGAACCAGTGTCTTAGTGCTTGCCTCCAAGTGTTCGAACCTAGGTGGCCTCAACCAAACTCTTGCAACTTTATCTACTGGTGAACTCCTTATCACATCTTCCTTAATAATCTCATTTTCCTTAATCAAATCACTCTTAGGTATCACTAGCAAATTATCCTCTTCCATATCTCATCTTTAACCATGTCATGAGAGATATCAAACTCATCCTCATCATCACTCCAATCTTTTGATAGCACATGCTTCTCATATCCATTCATCTCAAATGCCTCATCTTTGAATTCTTTAGCTAGCTTATCAACCACATCTATGTGCAAGCGTCACTATCAGCCAAGCACCTAAAAGCTCTAAACACATTAAAAGTGACTTGCTCATCCATGACCTAAGTGTTAGCTTTCATTATGCCACATCTATCAAAGCTTTCCCAATGGCTAAGAGTGGTCTCCCTAAAATCAAGGGTATCTCTCAGTCTGCTTCCATGTTAAGAAGAATGAAGTCCACCGGAAAGATAAACTTTTCCACCTTGACTAACGCATCTTCTACTATCCTTTTGGATGCTTAATGCTTTTATCGGCTAATTGCAAAGACAACGTGGTTAGTTTGAATTCTCTTAGCCCTAACTTCTTGAAAATTGATAAATGTATAAGATTGATGCTTGCTCTAAGATCACGCAATGCCTTATCAAAGAATGATTCACTAGTGATACATGGGATAGTGAAGCTGACTGGATCTTTCAATTTTGGATTCAACTTGTTTTAAAGAATAGCTGTACACTCATGGGTTAACATAACCACCTCATGTTTAGCTAGCTTCCTTTTCTTTGTGATGTTTCTTTTATGAACTTTGCATAGGATGGCATTTGCTCAAGTGCATCCACGAATGGGATATTGATATGTAACTTCTTAAAAACTTTCAAAAACTTAGCATATTGATGATCCAGTTGCTATTGTGTTAACCTTCCAAGGAATGGAATAGGTGGAACATATGGCTTCACTTCATGCCTCTTTTGCTCTACTTCCTTTATTGCTCTTTGCCTTTTATCATGGCTTGATGATGGCACATCCACCTTATGTTCTTTTCAACTTCATCTTTGTCCTCATTCTTTTCAATCTCTTTTTCGACACTTGATTCACTTTTCTTAACAATCTCTTTCTCATCAATCTCTTTACCTTTTTTTTTTATCACTCTTGTTCAACTCTTTCCCACTTCTTAAAGTAATTGCTTAGACCTCCTCTTTAGAATTCTTTTTTGTAGTACTTGGAAGAGTACCAAAAAAACGGTTCTTTGATGCTTTTGACAATTGAGCTAGCTGATGTTGTAAGTCTTGAATTACTCTTGATTGTTTGACTTAGCCAACAACTTTTGTAGTAACTCAATTGTGGTACCATTCTTATCCTTTTCTTTCTGTAGGAATGATTGATGCTGGATCAAGGGTAATGGTGCTCTAGGAGCATTTGCATCTCTCCATCTCTTATTTAGGTGATCTCTCCATCCAGGATGATTTGAATAGGGATTGTAAATCCTAGCTCCTTTATCAAACTTGTTCATAAAATTTGCTTGCTCCATACATGCACTAGAACTAGGAAAATATGAATCTCCCATTGGATAATCTAGAAAGCTCATAGGAGGACCACCATGAGGCAAAGCATCCATGATTAGCATATGACTTGGTCCTGCACTTGACATAGGTTGAATTCTACTTAATTGAGTTGTAAGTGCTACCACTTGTGCTTGAAGCTTAGAAACCATATCTAACTCATACATGGTAGCCACTTGCCTTGGTTTATTTCTCTCACCATGCCAATTAAATGCATTCATTGTCATTTTTTCAATAAGCTCATAAGCCTCAGGAGCACTTTTCTTGATCAAACTACCTCCAGCTATAACATAAATCATTGTTTTTAATTGATCACCAAGAGAAGTATAAAAAGTCCCAACTAAACCACACAAAGAAATCCTATGGTTAAGGCAATGCCTGAGCAGTTCCTTAAATCTTTCCCGAACTTCATAAAATGCTTGACCTTCATATTGACGGAATGAAAAGATCTCACTTCTAAATTGAATGGTTTTATTGGGTAGAAAGAACTTCTCTAAAAACTTTTGTGCTACTTGATCCTAACTTATCAATGAATGTAGGCATAGTGAATTTAGCCAACTTCTTGCCTTGTATCTAAGCGAAAAAGGGAATAACCTATGGCATGTTGCATCATCTGACACCCTATTGCTCTTAATAGTAGCACAAATTTGCAAGAAATTCATCAAATGATCGTGCGGCTCTTCAAAAGCTCATCAACCAAATGGATTGACTTGCACCGTTTAAATTAAAGCAGGCTTCAACTCATAATTGTTTGCTCGTATCACTAGTCATGTTATAGATGGTGCAACTCCATCAACTGTGGGCATAAAGTACTCCCACATAAGGCTATCATTCCCATTTCCCCAGCTATGTATCCCTCAACTTGGTTTGGATCATTTTCATTCCTATTTCTTTCAATGGTTCTTAAATTTTCAAGATTGGCTCTTCTTTCTATTAAATGCTAGTGAAATGTCCTATCTATATCAAGATCAAAAAGTAATGTCAAATTCGGGACTCTTTCACTTGACATACATAAACAAACCAATCAAAGAAAACTATTTTTGTCTTTTCTCTTCAAAATTTTAGATTTTTTGGAATATTTCAAAATCTTCAAAATTAATTATAAGCAAACAAACCAAGATTTTTCTAACCTATAAGACTCTAGATCAATAATTAAACTAAACATAAATTAAAAAGACAAAACAAAAGCAAAGACACAAAAGAAGAAACCAAATACACAAAACTATATTCACAAACACATAAAACAAGAATAGGACAAAAAGCTAGAATTTTTCAATTTTCTTGAATTTCCTTTTTCTTTTGGAAAAATTATAAATCAAAATAAAAACATGCTTAGTTTAAGGAACTAACTTCTAACCTAATATTAGCAACGCTCCCCAATAATGGTGCCAAAATTTTGAATGACTTGCACTCGCTATCTAAATTAAGTTCTTAAGTAAATAGTGGCAAGTCAAGGTCATCTCCTCAGGGACCTAATGGCTAAGTACTAGGTATTGAATTTGACCCCCAAGCTAAGATATTGAAAATTTGATTTTAATTAAAACTACACTAATTAACTAATTAAGACACTTTAAACCGAATATCCTAGCAACACAGTTGAGAGTCTCGGGTTTAAGAGATACTAAAAATGAATAGGAAAGCAGCCGTTATATTTTCATTTGAATTGAACCGATGCCTTGAATGAATATCGAAATTGATTACTTGGGATTTAACTAAACTCATTGGAACTCACCTACCTCTTGAAGTAGCAAAATTCCAATTATAGCATAAATCATCCCACTAAAGCAATTTATCTATAATTATCAATTAAAATAGTAATTTGCTCACACTGAAATTACTACTCTAGGTAAAATTACAAATCGAGAACTACTAAGTGGCCCACATTTATAATTCTAACCATATTAAGCACGTGAGTTCAAGAGTTTTGTCAAAACCCACATATCCCCATGATAAATTTATTCCAAAGACCAAGAAGTGTTCATACGGATTATCGAACTTGTCCCAAGTATATCTAATCATAATCTATCTTATCAATATAGGCCCAATATAAATCAAAGAGATCATGAACGACAATAAATAAATTCCCAAATAATCAAATATCAACATCAAATCAAATCAAATAATCCATTTTATCCAATCCATCAATGCATATTCACAAACATATTAAGCATAACATCTCAATAATACAATTTCATTCATCAAAGTCTTCAAACCCAATAATGGGCATTGCTTGGTTGCATTCAAAGCTTAGGAAATCATCTCTAAGTGTTGCTAGAACAATAAGGTTTTAGTGCCCTTTGATTGAACTACTCAAACAGTGCCTTGTACATAAATTGAAGGTGCCCTTCGAGATAGCACCTTTAATGAAGGTATTTCAAAAAAAACTTTCGCGAACCTATCCATTCTCACTACACTCTCCCCCTCTCACACAACGCTCTTTTCATGTCCAAAACAACCTTATTGTTGGCCACTACAAAAGCAGCATCATCTAACACTAAATCGGGTTTTTTTACTACGAAATCGGCATCTCGACATCATGTAATGTAATATTCCATTTTTTTAAATGTTGTTGTTTTACCCATTTCCTTAGTGAAGTATTGCAAATAATTACATGCTTGTTTTGTCTAAGCTAATTTAGTCAATGACTTTGAAATGTGGGTAATAATAGAAGTAGCATACGCTTTGTTAGTGTTGTTTGTTTACTTGAATTGGTCGATCCGCATCGTTTGTATAAAAATATATGGACACTTAGATGGTGTTCGATAAAATGTCCCAATTGTTTATGCTTTTCGTTATAAAAAATGAAAGATTCTGAAGTGTGCATCATCAATACTTAAGTTATCGAAGATGTTTTCTATAATTTAATCGGTGAGAAGTACCATCTAACATTCATAGTTTGTTGTTGATAAGTTTGAGAAGGTCAACTATATAAGGTTCATTGTCTATGTGAATGGGAATATCGTGGATGGAAGTCATGCGCCACAATATGATAGGCCTCATATTAGGAAGATAAATGTGAGAATGGATGTGAATTTTCAATAATTTAAGGAGGTGATATGTGAGAAGATTGATATTGATCAGAATGATTTTGAAGTTGAGATAATACATAGATACACATATTATATGAGCCATGGGGTTATCTATGTGTTAATGCCGATTGTAGATGATTACAGTCTCGAGGAGCTGATTTCAATGGCTATTGAGTTTGGTACTAGGTTAATTCAAGAGATATTTGTGAAAACCACTACTCGGTCAGGCACTACTTAAGAGTTTCATGATTTTGTTAGTTACCTCTTGACCTTTACTCATAGAGAAGTGCCTCTAAATGCCTCCAACTATGGTTCTAATGTGTTTGAGCAATAGACATAGATGTTAGGTGACCTGCATTCTCAACCTAGAACATCTACTAGTGTATGTCCACAAGAACAAAGGGTGGTGCCATTGTCACCTATGCGTTATGAAGAATATGAACCTATGCTTATCAATGAGTCATTTTCAGATTTTAAGCATAGAGTTGAGAAGAAAGTGGCGCTTGTATTTAACTCTGGGGTGGAAGATGATCATTGGGATGGATATTACCACATCGGTGAGAATGGAGATCCTATGGAAGATGAGGGAAGCTAAGAAGAAGATGATGAAGTGGTAGAAGAGGTTCAAGAGTGTAATATAGCAGACTTGATTGTCCCCCAATGCTCAATGCCTCAAGATGCAATGCAAGCTAGGCAATGGTGAGGGATGTGATTCCTTATTGCAAAGTGGGTAGATGTAGTGATAGTTATGTGACATTTGAAAATGTTGTGAATGCGATGTGCAATAATCTTTGTGATAGCCAAGACCTGACGATGGGTCTGATGTTCAACACTAAAGATGGTCTAATTTAGGCTTTAAAAGCCTTCCACATAAGAACATACTGCAATTTCTGCATAGATGAATTAAAGAAGAGTTTATGGATAGCTTACTGCACAAAAACTAAACATGGTTGTCCAAGGAGGGTAAGGGCTTGCCAGAAAATATTGGAAGGCCTTTTTGTCACAAGGAGACTTGATGGCCCTCATTCATGTAATAATCCAATAATTGGATAAGACCACTCCTAGATAGACTAATAACTTAGCCTAAGAATTTATTAGTTTTGTTTGGAAAAATCCAAATGGCAAAGTACTAAAGCTTGAGTCCCATTGCTTGATTGTATGCAGTTATATGGTATCTTATAAAAGATATAGGAAGGTAAAAGGAAGGCAATTGATATTGTCTACAATTACTGGGTGAAATTTTATAAGGAACTTCCAAAGCTTTTCTCTACAATCAAGACCACCAATCTGTGATTGTTAATAGAATAGGCTTGGACAAGATTGCCTCAACTAGATGATGCATATTTCAAGTGGGTTTTCTAGACTTTTGGCCTTTATGCAAAGGCTTTTAAGCTCTGTAGGCCAATTGTTTGTATTGACGATACATTTTTATATGGAAAATTCGAGCACATTTTGTTCATAGCATGCAATGTAGATGGGGAAAATCACATTTTTATATGGCAAATTCAAGCATGTTTTGAGGTGTGGACTAAAACCTGATGGGAGGCAGGTTGTCTCAAGAGAGGAGGTCGTACACATAAGGTGAACTTTTCAAAACAACATTGCATTTGCAACAAATGACAAATATCAAATGCCATTTTCACACACAATGGCAGCAGTAGGGTATTCAAATGTAGACTAGACTTCTTTTGTGGTGCCATGGTATAGATGGATGAATACGATTCAATGCTATCGATCTCATTTTTTTCCTTTTGGCAATAAGCTGGACTGGTCTAACCCAGCTAACTTCCCTTGCTTAATCCCCAACTCAAAAATTGCACACCTAAAGGGTAAGCTCAGGACTAAGCGATATAAATTGGAGATGGACTATAAAGATTGACTTAACAAAATAATGTGTGGTCTATGTAGATAGGAAGGGCATAATAGGAGAAGTTGTCTAGATAGGGAGAGACATTGTGAGGATAGGTTTAAGATATGCTTGTGCTACGTTAGTTCATTTTGCATTATATTTGTGCTCTAACACTTATCTTTTTATATGCAGGATAGATGGAGCCAGGACGTATTGATCCTTCTTTGCTTACCCAGTAGGAAAGTGACCTTTCATCATCTGTCTCGAGGGATGAGGTAAGGAATGTTCCCAATGCATAACTTTCTAGTTTCTAGAGGCATCAAAATTAATGCATTGATTATACATTTTTTTTAACTTTTCAGGCCTTAGCCATTACCTTTGTCATTAGATGTAGGGAGCCAACTTCAAGGCATGTGCAAGTTACAAAGCCCATTGATGATCACCTTTTACCTTATCTAGAGCAAGCTACCTTCATAGGAATTGTGCACCCCCCATATATTTAGTTCAGCTGTAATCTTAATACAACACTAGTTGAGCGATGGAGACTGGAGATCCATACATTCACATGCCACATAGGGAGATGAATATCACCTTATAAGATGTGGAAGTATAGCTTGGATTGCCATTGACGGCACGCCAATTGTGGGTATCACCTCCCGTCTACTAGATGTATGTATGAGATTATTAGGGGGTTATCCCTAGGTGGGTACAATATGAGGAGCTCGCTGAGTCTAACTTAGCTGCGTAATAATTTTTCTCATCTACTTGAGAGGCACCGGAGGAGCAAACTATTAGACATGTGCGTGCCTACATCCTTCAACTCATGGGAAGATATCTTTTTTATGACAAGTCGGGATCGTTGGTTCATGCTATGTTCTTACCTTTAGTGGACGACATGGCATAAGCTAGCCAATATAGTTGAGGCTACGTGTCTAAGTTGGTTGTACCAACAGTTGTGTCAGGTATCTACTGAAGATGTTGTTCAAATCCGTGGAGAAGCTGTGTTGTTGCAGGTTTAGGCCTAGGACCAATTTTCTAGTGTTGTACCTCGTGCTCGTTTCGACCCTCCATTATAGGATGGGGTACTACTTGTTACTAATGGCAGTGTCTAGGACATGACTGGTCACCTATCCCATGTGGTGTTTGCACACAAGCAGCATTGACATTCTAGGTTCTTGATGTACCTTTGCTTTCTCTTATTATTTTATTCTTTTGAATGACATTAATTTGAACTAAAAGGTCTTTTTGTGTTGTGAAATAGGTTGTGTGGATATCTTGCATAGATGAGATTATGAGTAGGCTTTTACCATACTATTATGTCGGTATTGATGTGTGGATGGCATGAGTCCCCCTCATTTGCTTTTGTATTGTAGAGTGGTGTTTCCCAGACTGTGTCATGAGGGATAGCAGAGAATTATGCCTGCTTTGAACACTAAACCAGATTTACATTAAATCGATTTGAGAGGGAGGGAGAAACAAATTAGCTAGTGCATCATGTTGTCTATAAGGGGATGTGGAATGAGAGGCAGGACTACCTAGTTCTATTGAGCTTCAATTTGGTACTGAGCCAAATTATGCCCATTGGTACAGCGAGTGACTAGACCGTATGTTAGCCATATTGGAGTCATGTTCGATCACTTGTTAAGTTATGATTTTAAATTCTACATGCAATATAATTTTGCTATTCAGATACTAACTTCATGTGTTTCCCATTGTTTTGCAAATCGATAATTTCCAAGGTATACGATTAACCATTGACATCCAATGGGTTCATGTAATCACAGATGAAGCTATAGAGAGAGTAGACAAGCATTGAGTCATCGATCAACTATATCCTAAGTTCCAACACGAGGCACGAGAGAGGTGTACTACAAGGGATGATAGGGATAAGGAGCAAGAATACTAAACTGTCCAGCAAACACCATCTACATCTCATGGATGGCATAGTACTTCTTCAGTACCATGGTACTATACTCTGTACAACGAGTGTGGAACATCTTTTGGTCTAACTCCACCTACACCATAAAAGAGGCGTGCTATTGATGATCGTGACATAGGTGAGGGATTGATACAACTCTCTCAGTTTAGGCACCTCTTACAATTAAGCCTACTTGAGTCGCCTGATTTTAGTCTGCCAGTAACTCAAGATGAGGGGCTAACAACTCCATAGTGTAGTCAACGATCCATTGTGTCTGGATTGCTCAAGGACTTCGAAGGGGTGATAATAATTTATAGTTTAATATTTTGTTTCATATTATGAATTCTACTAAAAACACGTACTCTTGGATTTTACTTGTAATGGACTTTCATTTCATTTATCAATGTTGTTTATTTTCAACATATTACCATTTTCCATGTTGAACAATTGACTTATCTAGAGTTGAGCTGGGAAGATTTGTATAGGGAATTGATGTTAGTATTAAGTAGTGTACAAGGAGTTTAGGAATATGGGATGGTGAATTTTTTTTGCCACTTTGCTATGGATGTTTGAATTGAGTTTAATTATAAAATTTATTTGGTTGTTTGCTGATTTTTTGTTTTGTAAATGCAGGTTCTGCACTAAAGGCACAATCAAAGATAACACCTATAGGAATTTGCACCGAAGGCATCATTCTAAAGGGCACCTTCGGTGTAATCATATTTACACTAAAGGTGTTGTTCAAAGAGCGCCTATAGTGCAACTCTAAAGGTGCTAAAAAACAGTGCCATCACTAACCTAAATTTGTGTTTTTCTTTCCCACCATATCCTATTTTTGGATTTTTTGTAAAAAAAATTCCATACATTTTTGGTACAAAAACCAAAGATTCTTTACATGGGACAAAACTTCTCTATCTATGTGTGCGCGCGCGTGTGTGCATACATTTGTTTATTTCAAATTATTGTTTTACTCAATTTAGGAATTTGTCATAGTAAGATTCATTGTATTTATAAAAAAAATAATCATATAAATAGCACAATTTGGAGATTGAAAAATGCAATATAATGTATTTATGCAATTAAATTATTACATGATTTTTGAAAAAAGAAAATCATAATATGATTGATGAGTCTTGTATTTGTTTATTGATTAATACATTGGCTAGAAAAGTGTTTAATTATCATTTTAATTAGAAGGGTTTAATTTTAATAGATAAACAAAACAATTAAATTATTACATGATTTTTGAAAAGAAAATCATAATATGATTGATGAGTCTTTGTATTTGTTTATTGATTAATACATTGGCTAGAAAAGTGTTTAATTATCATTTTAATTAGAAGGGTTTAATTTTAATAGATAAACAAAACAATTTTCCATCTCATTAAAAAGTTATTTGTTGATCGGCCGAAAAAAAGAAAGTTATTTGGTTGAACTTAGTAGTGCATTTAATTTATAAAAAAAAACCAATTAAATTCAAATTGTTTTTAAAATATCCACACCATCAAATAAAAAATGTATGAATGAGTTCAATCCATTGCAATGATATTGCATGTGCAGCTTTTGGATTTCACTACAATTGACTATAAAGGAGTGACTTAACAATGATAAATAAAAATAACTTAGGAAGAAAGGATAGTAAAAAAGCATTTGTTTGCACTAAATGAGAAGTGACTGGCAATAAAATGGTTGAGATAAGTTCTTTTGTCTTTAATTATTCATTTTGAGTTTAAGCCTACCTCTCTTTCAAGCTTCTCTAGAAAAAGATTTGAGAGCGAACAGACCGATCTAACAATTGTGACTCCAATCTCACACGTGCCAAATCAAATAATATATATTAATTTTAGCCTTTTACAAATTACTATTAGATAAAGATTCAAATGTTGATATATTTAAAATATTTTTGTTCCTACTAGAGCTACTATATTTTTCACATTCAACTAAGTGAGATATATGTATATGTATATATATATATATATAAAAGAGATAGTAGTATATGCATTTCTAAAATCTTCAAAATAAAAAAGCAATTAAAATTGAAATTGGCCATAGTACGAGATTTCTTTCCAAATACTAGGGAAATCTAATGTAGTAGTTAATATCAAATCAAAATTTGATATTTAAAATAGGTGATATAAAACTGTCTTGAAATTAATCTTAAACTTGATGTGATGTTTCAACTGCGATTTCAACCATTAACTAAAAATCCATAAGTATACATTGAAATTTAATCGAGTAAAGCTGCTGGGTGTTAAAAAAGCTGTAAAAATTTTTTTTTTTTTTTTGGTCTCTTTTTCCGGCGAAAACTTAGGATTATATTAGATAAACGCGAAATTTGCTATAAGGGTTTTACAATATGGTAAATGCTTTTCATTTTCTTCCTTTTTCATTTTAGATAACATGGAAGTATTCAAGCACGTTAAAAGCAATAAAACTAAACTTGTTTCAGAAAATTTATAAGGAAAAATTAGATTATTTACCATCATAAAAATTAAAATAACAAAGAAAAAGAAAGAACTCATTAGAATAGACTATAAATCTGATAATTTCGGCAATTGTATCTATTTCTTGTCTTGTAATAAAAGGGAAAAAAAAAGAAGTAAAGATGGATTTACTCTTACAAGAGACAAAAAGCGGTGAGGCGCAATAGCTTATTCATGAAAATAGCTTAATAATGAGAGAACCCTCCAGTCAAGGTATCAAGATAAGTATTTTATTAAACAAAAGGATGATATTTTTCTATTTGCATGAATAAAAAATTTAAAAAAGGAGTGGCAGAGAGAGAGAGAGAGAGACGGCAGTAAACTAAAGGCTAAAGGGGAAGTAGATGGTTTTATAAGATAAGCTTTATTGGAGGTGCTTAGTTTGGATGTTGATGTGAAGGATTACCTCCTAACATTGTTAATTGATAAATTAAGGTGCTTGATAAAGCAATATTACTTTGCAAAGTAACTCATTTCTATTTAACTTTTTTTTTTGTTAGATTATATGACCCTTAAAATGTATTTTAATAAAAAAAAAAGATCGTCCTAGCCAAAATAAAAAATTTGGATATTTTTCCTAAAATAATATATGACCGTTCTGACCATTGCAATAGCATAATTTTTTTAATTTCTTCATTTATAAATATATAAAAATTTACAAGTTTTTTACTATTAAAATGCATTACAATTTTTTACAATTCCATAAAATCTTTCAATTCACAAATTGTGCTTATATATGAACTCAAATAATTCTTAAAATTTATGCACCTATTTTCAATGAACAGATAAAGAAATTGAAAGAACAAAGAAGAAGGAATGTCGCAAACAAAAAAAAGAATGTTAGAAGCAAATCGAATTGGAAAAAGGCCGATACATGATCAATGGATGGAACAGATGTATAGAGAGATCATTAAAATAAGAAAGCATTATTAATTTCAATAACAATGGATCCAAAATCACGACTATAAGAAAAATCACAACCGTGGTTCATGCTGTGACCCAAAATTGTAGCAAGAACTGCAACCCACTTTCAGTTAGTCATAACTTTTAGCATATAATTTAGAATCATTATTATTATATGTATAAACGATGCTCGTTCAAAGAGCTATGTTATTTATAAGGGTTCACCCATAATCGCCAATTTAAGCTATGAAAAACATAGTTTAGGGGACTCACATCGGCCTTTTAATTATATTTTTTTTTTTTTTTTTTTAGAATTTCTTCATGATAAACATCATTTAGGACCCACTAGTCATCAAATTATTTTTAAGTATATAGTAAATAAATTATTATTACACACAAATAAAAAAAATTATTATTAATTTTAATATTTTTAATTTATTTTTATATTTATTTAATACAGTGAGAAAAATATTAAAAGTATTATCTAAAATAATATGGAACCCATAAAAAAGTATTAAAAATTATGAAAAAATTTTACTTAAATAACTCATGAATAAAATGTAGAATTACTTAGAAAGAAAAATTATTTAAAAAGTTGGTATGAAATATTAAATAACTTTTTAAGTAATTTATGAATAAATGTGATCTAAAAAGGAGTCAGGCGACCAGTCTAGAAGAACTACGCAAAGCATTTGTGTTGCATACGAAGACAAGAGACTATAATAGCTATAATATTTTAATTTTTTATATTTTTTAAAATGAATAAACTGAGATTCACTTCATAGTAATAGCAATAGATAAAGATATAAAAGCCAGCTAGTTTCCGCGATGAGAGCAAAAGCTTATAAGGATACAAATCGTCCACTATTTCCCTCGTATCATCCGTTATTTCATTCCAAACCACACCCTTAAAAAAAGTGGAAATTTTGTTAGGTGGACCCCGTAACCCCAATCATCACAAGATAGCCAATAAATTCCGGACATTTTTATCACTGTGAAAAGGTTCATATTTTAATAAGTGCAAGAAATATTATATATATATATTATGAGAATCTTCTATAGTCCCATCAACTAAATCATCCAGTCAACCATCTAATCGTTAAAATAAATATAATAATTTTAATATTAATTATTTTCGTGATTCGATCATAATTGATTATGATGTAAACCATTTGATTATAACATGATCAATTCCATCAAAATTAATAACGGAATTATATAATTTTCCATTATATCAGCATTCTATACTACACTTACATGTGTAGTAGGGGTGTGCACGTACGGTTCGGTTCGGTTTGCATCTCGGACTGAACCACACCATAATTTACTGTTCGGTTTTTCTTTTAAATTTGAACCTAACTATACGGTTCGGTTGCATCTCGAACCGAAACCACACCATAATTTACTATTCGGTTTTTCTTTTAAATTTGAACCTAACTATACGGTTTGGTTCGTAATTTTTCGAATCGAAAAAAAAAGGGTCCGGTACGGTTCGGTTTGCGGTTCGAACCGTTTTTCATAAAATAAAAAATATATTCTATCGAAAAAGTTCAATTACATATTTCTTATCACTAATGCAAATATAAACAATAATATTTAAAATTAATCATTTATCAAATAAACATGTAAAACTTTAGAAAGGAAAAGATTTCATCCATTATAAAATTATAACTATGACTAGTCTCATTTTTTGAATTATCTTGAACTATAATGATATACTAGACTTTATCTCAATATAAGACATAAAATGTAATTCATTGTATGCTTCTAACTAACATATTACCAATTAGATAAATCAATAAGTAACTAAATAATAGAATAGATTAATTAGTAAGACAAATGAAAAAGAAATATGCAGAAGTTAGAATACTAGAGGTTAAATTATAAAATCTACCTTACTTAAGATAACATAACATTAAAACATTTATAAAAAATCTAATTTTATTCTAATGAATAACACATATCTAAGTAACAAAATTTTATAACAATTAATTTTTTTGAGTTAGAGATATTGAGCTTAAATTCTAAAATCTATCTTACTTATAGATAACATAACAATTGAAACATATTATGAAAAATCTAATTTTATTCTAATGACTAACACATATCTAAGTAAAAAATTTTAAAAACAATTAATTTATTTAAAAAAATTAATTATTTTTAAAATTTGTGAGATAGATATGTACCATTAATAAAACAATTAAGAGTAAAAATAATATGTTTAATTTTTTTAATATATAAAACGGTTCGGTTTGGTTTGAACCATACGGTTCGGTTCATGATTCCGAACCGAACTGCGAACCGTTTGCTCTTCAATGAACCGAACCGCGAACCGAACCGTTTCAAAAAAGAACCGAAATTTCTGTTCAGTTCGGTCCGATCTGGTTCGGTTCACGGTTCGATTGATTTTTTTGCACAGCCGTAATGCGTAGTGTGTACTATATACTTTTGACACAAATTTAATTCTAGTACAATAAAAAAGATGTATCAACGCCATTTCCAAGAATTTCCATGTCTAAATTGTTCGGCCCATCTCGCCACGTTCGGCTCATGTTGGTGTTCAAGTCTATCTATGCTCCACAGCCCAATGAAAGAAGCCATAACAGTCAGCCCAAGTGAATGAAGAATCTAATTTTAGCTTTCCACGTTAATAGAGGAGGCAACATACACACGCCTCGCACTTTTTCAATGTACATCCGTATTAATATTTGTATTTAATTTATATCTAATATACATAAGTATTTTATTCATATATTATCTATATCTAGTTTATTTAATGAGTTTACTAATAAAATTATCTATTTTTCATCTATATTTATATCTTAACAAATAGTTTGAATCAAAACAACAGTATGCTCCGTGCTGGACCATTAACACTATTAGATAAGAGATTTCATGTTTTGCTACAATACCCATGTGCCGGCCTACCAATTGAGTGTAACATGAGAGTTGACTTAAGAAAGCTAACACTGCCCAGGAAACATTCACAGACTTCATTGTTTCACATTTTCTTTCTTCGTTATTTCGTTGACGGGGGAACCCGAGTCACAAGGACAAGTCTATGAAACACAGAAGAATAATTATAGGAGAAGGACTGGAAGATGGAATCAAAATCAAGTATACATCTCTATTAAGTTTTTGTTTTCTTGAATTTGATGGGGGCTTCCATTATAATATTTTATAAGTTATGTGTTACTTATTTGATTGTTTTTGTTATTCGATTTTCATGATTTATAATATGTCATTAGGGCTTTAGCCCTAACTCGTTTTGAAAGTAAAAATTGAAAGGTACAGGAGGGAATGTATGATTGTCCTTAGGCTCATGGGCTATTTCTTATAAATAAATATACATATATATAAAGAAAAAAAAAATCCATTCTGTTTTAAAGCTGCAATAAAATTATTATTATTGAAAAATAGAATATGATTTCATTTGTTTTGTTTATTTTTAATATAAATATTCTGGAAAAAGAAAATCAATCATAAAATTAGATCGTTCACAAGATTAAGTGATGAATAAATATTTAACATTTTTCTATGATAGGAATTCCATGTAATTAGCTATTACAGTCAAGTAAACATTATTCTAAGGAATAAGATTGAAATCGATTCCCTGTTACAACAAATTAAACGGGTGATTTCCATATTATTGGTTACCTTGTTTTCAGGTCGTGTCTTGAAGAATTTGCAATGCTATAGCAACAAGTCCACATCAGGAAATTCATCAAGCAAATGCATTTTCATCTCTATCAGATCAGGTCAACATTTTCGAGCATCTAATACTTGTCTAATTTATTTGTTTAATTATCACTAAGGAAATTATTCCATCAAATTTTAAGTCCTTGCATTTATGTGCCACATTTTTTTTTTAAGGTTGATGCCACGATAATACCTGAATTTTGAAATTGATTAATTTAGTATCTTAACTTTGAAATTAATAAATCTAGTATCTAAAACAACATTTCGTGGATGCTAATAGTATCCGTGTCAAGTTTTTTTAGATACTAAATTGATCAATTTCAAAGGTCTTTCATATACTAAATTGATCTATTTCAAAATTTAGATACTAAATTGATCAACCTAAAATTTAAGTACCTAATTACATTTTTTTCATAGATACCATTTGTACATTTTCCCTTTTTTTACATATTAAGTTTACTAATATTTTTGCAGTCATTAGTTGATAATTGCATTTGATCTTCCATTACTTGTGTGTCATTATTTAACTCATATTGAAGAAGGTTTACATATGTTTATCAAATCATTACCATGTCAAATTGCATTCATTCAAGAGTTACAATTCCATTTTAGCAAACATATAAATTTTACTTATATGTGGTATATGGCGTTAGAATCCGTTCATGAATTCAAAATTTCTAATTAGAGTGGTTAACATCCATTCTATACGTCATAAATTTTTGGTTCATACTGTATCGGATTTCTTAGTAAAATTATTTACATCAACATTTGTTCATATACCTTTTTTAGGACACTGCAGTTAAAAACATCAATTGAAATTCTTACAGTTTTAAGGTATGATGATATAAAATATAGAAAATTTAGCATCAATCACTTCATAATGTATTGAAACAGTCCAATTGTCCACTAAAGGTTGTCCATAAGGACTAATCTTTTCTAGCACTTGTTTTTTCAACCCATCACCAACAGTGTGATATTATTCCACCTCTCCTTTTTTTTCTTTTCTTTTCTTTTTTTTTTTTTTCTTCTGCTGGGGATACCTTCCTCCTTCAATAATAATAAATTTTAAAAAATTTTAATATATGGATGAAAAATTAAACAAAATTAAGATAAGAAGAAAATTTCTTTACCTCATTCTTAAGAAAATAATCCAATTTAATATCTCTTTGTGTTGTGCTGACAACCAAATATGATTTATTGTGCTAGTTATAATAAATGGATTTGAGCCAAGAAACATTGGTGCAAACATTTTTTGGATTTCCAATTGACCATATGTTATTACATGCGATCCATGTGTCATATATTTAACCTAGAGATTAGATTATTTGAAAAAAAAATTATTAAATAATAAAAAATTAGGTTAATCGCTTGGAGATATTGATGCTAATAATAATATTATTATTATTTTAATTATAAAAAATATAAATGAAAAAATATCATTACAGAGATCAAATATAAAATCGGATCATATCCGGAACCTATTATAGACGGTAGATTAAGAAATTGCATGCATGGACTAGATAAAAAAAAAAGGGTCAAAGTCCAACTCAAACCGATATCACAGGCTAGTTATTTACAAAACAGATAAAACATGCGTCAGTTTTTTTGTAATTAACCCAAATATTATTGATAATATATTGTTTTGATACAATAGAAACATAGTATTTAGCTGCGAGGTTTGGACACGGAAAAGTTACGAGAAGACATTATTTTCCATAACGCAATAAAATGATTTATTTGGTATATAGAAGCATCGGGATAGTGAATATTAATGTCCTTGAGTGTGCAGTAACACAATGAAAATTTTAATAATTTTAGTTTTCTCATATATAACAAGGATAAATCTTTCATATTGACTGGGTTTATTTTTTATCGATATCTATATCGGTATCCGTATCATTATTTATATCATATATGTTTTATATTAGTAACTGATATGTTTGATTGAATTATGAATAATAATATGTATTTTTTATTGCTATAAATTTTTGACAAACAGTATATTTTAAAAATAAAAAATGAAGCCAGACAAAACAAACAGATAAACAATTTTGAAATGACATCATCTTATTCCGGGTAAACAGTACAAGAAGATGCAACGTATATGACTCGTTCACATTCTAATTTATACAGACAAATTAATGTGATGAGCATTCTCATAAAAACTCAAATTTAGATATCGTGGCATGAAGGAATGATTCTAATACAACATATTTTAAATTATTATTAATGTAACGAGAATCGAATTCGTTACCTTAAGAATGAAGATTTGGATCGGATGTCACTAGATTATAAAGTCATTGACATTCCGTGATATAGTATACTTCTATAACCTATAAAACGATGAGATCATTCAATCAATTATCTTATCATTAAAATAAATATAATAAATAATATATAAAATATATGTTAGAGTATAAATGTCACTCATTACCACAAAATTTTCCCATATTAAAGTATACATTAGGAGGCAAAAAAATAAAAAATAAAAAAGTGCACATTTGCAAACATTTACAGCAGTTTTCGGCAAGCTGTAGATCAACGCTTATAGTATATGATAGTATTGTTTAACATAACCACAAACTTCTTATTATTAATACCT
Source organism: Combretum micranthum (assembly GCA_024138025.1). Taxonomy (NCBI): domain Eukaryota; kingdom Viridiplantae; phylum Streptophyta; class Magnoliopsida; order Myrtales; family Combretaceae; genus Combretum; species Combretum micranthum. The sequence goes on from JAMXBD010000301.1 coordinate 139,521, forward strand.
GATCATGTGAAAATTTTAGTATGTAATTCATTGCAAATACATTAAGAACACCCCCATTACAACCATTTATTATATGAACAGATGAGATATCAATAGAAAAATCCCATTGTAGCATAGATTATCAATTACTTTATCATTCTACGAGTTCCGATTAAGAGTATCATTTTATATATTTACCTTATTTTGTAATTGGCATAAGTTAATTTCAAAATTAAATCTAGTAGTGACAGCTTACCCGGTTCTTCCCAAACAATTCTTCTTATTACTTGAGTATAAATTGCATAATTATTATTTATTTATTTTTTTTTTGTAGAAGAATGTTAGCAATATCCTCTACCGACACTGTCTTTCAATACTCTCTTTTTATTGGTTTATTTATAGTCAATCTTAAATAATTATAGTAGTTTTTTTTCCTCATTCTTTATTAATATTTTACTATTTTCTCTTTTTCATTCAACCCTAAATATTAATTACCTAATTTATAAATGTTTCATGTCTCCATAACTTTACTTAATTTATGGAGAGAAAAATGGAATTGTCAAATAGGGAAAAATTAAAAAAAAAAAACAAAAAAACCTAACACAATTTAATTTTAAAATGTCCAGTCAAAATTAACATTAACAATTTTGTCAAGTCAACTAAGTAAAATAAAAAGACAAAAACCACTAGAAAAACCTAAAATGTATTTGGGTCTATTTAAAAATTCTTCATTTTAGTATCCCACTTCACTAGTCTGGAGCCATCTGCAAAAGTGAAAAAATAAAGATTAATCAGCATTTGTATTTTCTTTAAAAATTAAAACACAATATTTTGTCTATCTAAATTTGAGGGAATCACAAACTCGACTTGATTGGTTATTTCTATGTTTGCATCCATTTTGTATTCCCGATGTCATTCTCTTAGGATTTCCTTTTGTTTTTGTTATTTATGGATTAAATATTGAGTTGTTTCTCATGACATTATGATAAGTATCCTCTTTGTAAAAGTCTCAATGAGAACAAATATCCTTAAAGCTATTAATAACCTTGCATTGCTCGAAAGCCTCTAGCATTGCTTGCGACATGAAATTGTAACTCTCTTGGCGTGTTGATCCTTCTTTGCTTACCAAGATGGCCAACTGAAACAAGTCATTATAACAACATTGCTTATTCTCAAGTAGTTTTGACAATTTTTTTATTTTGGAGTTATCTCTTGCACTTTTAGTCCATCTCTCCAAAATATAATGGAAAGGAATATTAAACATATCTGAATGATGAAGAACAAATAATGATTGCTTACAAAAGAATCCATTATATTCAAACGAATGCATAAGCATGTAATTTTTTCTCCTCCAACATTCAACTCTACCATAAAATCTTTATTCCTTTCGAAATGTTGAACTTTAAGGGAAATCCTATGGTCTCGTCATTAATCTTGACAGGACCGATCCCCTCATCATCCACCGGCTCATACCATACACAACCGTGATCGATGCACTAAAATAGTTAATATCCAAATTATTATATTTATTTTAATAGTTAAATGGTTGACTTGACAGTCTCGTCTGCAGGATTGTAGAAGCTTTCGAACTTTAAAAGTAGCAACCAATTCATCTTCTTGTTTTATAGGATGATACCTCAATGCTCCTAGAACTTCCACTTAAAATTTCTTAAATATTACATTTGTATAGATTAGACACATTTGCTTCTCAAACAAAGATGGAGACTTCAAAACTGGTTCCTTTTGCTAAGTAGAAAAATCGGCATGAGATTTTACTTCATTTTTATCTTGTAAGGCCACCATATCCTTCTTAATAAACCGCTTCAATGTTGTTTTTTCGTTCACATACTTGTCAAAAAATGAATTAATGTTTTCTGATCTTTATGTGATTGGCATACATATTAATGAAAATATAGTATTTTGTCAAAACAAATAAGCATAAGATTATGGATAAATAATAAACTTTTAAACATTAAGAAAATATACATATGCACTTACAATAAAAGAAACTGTTATGGTAGTAATTACCTGCCTACAAAAAAATATCTCTCATAAAAGTAGGCACCCAATGCTTACAATCTTCATACAATAATTAGATTTTCTCATTATCAACAAGACCAAAATTTTCTACGTTTTACAGCCACCTTACTTCAAATTGTTCTTCTTTCCAAGACTTATAAATGCATCTTTTAAATATCTTAAAAAAATCTATAAATTCTCTAGTCATATGACCAAGCTTTCCAAGAAGCTTTCTCAATATATGCCACAAACTATGGTGATGAAGTGCAATTGGGAACACTTGTTTAATTGCTACTTTCATTGCTTTATATTGATCTATGACAATAGCATTTGGAGGTTTTCCACCCATGGCTTTAGGCCATGTTTTCATCGACCATATGAAAGATAACGAAGTTTCATCCACAAGCAATGCACAACCAAAAATGATTAATTGTAAATGGTTATTCACACCAATGAAAGGAGCAAAAGACATTTTCTATTTATTGGTGATATAAGTAGTACCAAAAGAAACATCTTTAAAAATTTTATAGTCACTTATTGCTTTCCTATGCACCCAAAACACATTTTTTAAATGTTGCTTGCTTTTAAATTCTACTTGGTAAAACAAATTATGATCTTTTTCCTTCATTTGCATAAAAACTCAATCATAGTATTGGCATCGCTTTATTGTAGTTTCAAACATCTCTCCTTGTCAAGATGATTTTTGATATCTTTTTCCAAGCAACCAATGTTTCGATATCCTCCATGTTCTTTAGCCATAGAAGCAAATATTTGACTTGTTTTCACCTCAACAGCATGGAGAGTATTGATATTGTATTATTGTGATAATGTAATATTTCTATGACATGAAAAACAATGAGCATGGTTTAGAAAAACTTTACAGCTATGATCTTTTACAAAGTCATAAACAATCCATTTACCATTAGATCTCATCTTTACATACAATTTTGCTTCACATCCTATTTTTAAGTAAAGTCTAGGATTATTGGCATTTGATTCCCGCTTTTTGCCATATCTAGTGTAAACATATTAACATCAATGAATTCTTCTAATTTTTTTTTTTTTTAATCATTGAGAACTTTAAGTTGATACCCCAAACCCTATAGATTTAGCATAATTTTTGTAATACAAGTATGCCAAGTCATAAACAATCCATTTACCATTAGATCTCATCTTTACATACAATTTTGCTTCACATCCTATTTTTAAGTAAAGTCTAGGATTATTGGCATTTGATTCCCGCTTTTTGCCAAATCTAGTGTAAACATATTAACATCAATGAATTCTTCTAATTTTTTTTTTTTTTTATCATTGAGAACTTTAAGTTGATACCCCAAACCCTATAGATTTAGCATAATTTTTGTAATACAAGTATGCCTCAAGATGTGAATTGAAATCCATACCAACATGCAACATTTGATTTTTCAATTTGATTGCTTTTATTCTCCTCATTATCAAATTGTCAATCTTTAATGTTGTATTTTACATCACTAATCTCATCACAAGCATCAAAATCTAAACTTGCAATTAGATCAAACTTCATCCACACCTATTCAAAAGAGAAATAAACTTTTAAAAGATTATATAATATACACAATAATTTGAAAAAATAACTTCTAACTAATTCATTACTAAAATACTAAATATTAATAAACTTCAATCAATAGAAGTGGATGATCAATTAACCACAAATTATTCTTAAAATAAGACTAAATTATTTTTATTAGTAAAAGAACTAGCCCATATGCCATTATTTTTATTAGTAATTAAACACATTAACTTGTAATTGTTTAATTTTTAAAAGACCAAAGAAAATTTAAACACACCTTAAGGATTGGAATATATATATATGTGTGTGTGTGTGTGTGTGTTTCTCTAACGAAAAATAAGGTAATTGATTGTAATTGCTTTTTCTTATAAAACGCTTCATTATATAATTTTTTGACTAAGCATAGGAAATAGATATCTCCCTAGGTCAGGTCCAAACCAGGCCCCAACCTAGATCGACCACCTTGGGTCCAGCATTAGACTTGCCCCATCAAGGAGACCCATGGGGTTGGCGGGGACCATCCAGATCAACAGGTCCAAAAGGGTACAACCAAATTAAAAAAATAAATAAATATGACATAATTTTTTACTTTTTAACAGGAGGAAAATTTTTCTTTTGAAAAAAAAGGGTCAGAGGTCCACGGGTTTGAACCACCCCACCACCAAGACAAGGTAGTTCCAGATCTATATTTTGCGAACTCAAACTCGACTGGTCGGACTAACCTGCTCCAGAGAGATGTCTAATAGAAAAAGCTTTTTCTTTGTTATTATTTTTCCTATTCTATTTTTCCTTCTATATGTAAAATATTTATAAATTAGGTAATTAATTTTTAGGGTTGAACAAAGAAAGAGAAAATAATAAAATATTAATGAAGAAGGAGTGAAAAAAATTACTATAATTATTTTAGATTGATTATAACGTAAACCAATGAGAAAGAAAATATTGAAAGAGTGAGGTCACAGAGAATGTTGTTAGCATTTCTCTTTTTTCCTAAATTGAAGAAAACTCTCAGTAATATTACTGTTTCTCCGAATAAATGATATAATCATTAGATCTGACGATATTAAATCAGAATTATATCAATCCTTTACAAATTCAGCAAAATTACAATTTCATTGCCCTAAAATTGCAGATTATTGAACGTTTAAATTAGAAAACATGGATCGCATATATGTAAATTTAATTTCATCATGATCACAATATAATTTAGCAATTCAAAAATAGCCCTAAGAATTCGCCCAAAACAGAGTACTCATAAAAGGAAGTATCGTAAAATTTTGGGATTATACAAAGGAGATAATTTTAATTCAATCTACAAGTGAAGTAATAAATTTTATTTTCTTCCATAAATTTTCGCATTTATTTAATATTTTAACAAATTGAAGGAAAAGTCTGGGACGAAAACAAGGCTCACCGACTTGGCATTCTCCGGTGCCTTCTGGCGATCGAACCTCGTCGGAAAGACCCCTCAGGCGGTGTTCCTTTTGCCGACGAACTTACACAACAGAAGACTCCAGACAACCCCTCAAATCGAGCACCCACAGATCCACCCAATATTGATTTGAAGTAAATCTGATTTCGTCGATTATTTTCTAGAGTTTTAAATGTCTATGAATGCTAATGATCTTGTAGTCTAATTACGTCTAATCTAAATCCTCATTCTTGAGTTATGAAGTTTGATTTTTATGTTAGCGCATTATAATGATCCTATATAACTGCATTATAATAACCTTGTGATAAAAAAAAAAAAAACATCCATTTGTTGTATATTGAAAATGAAATGTGAAACCATTTATATTTCTATATACCATTTGCACTTAACTTATAATTCAAGTTTAATATGTGTCATTTTATTATTTTTCAAAATCTGTGAAGACTGCCACGCATGATCTCATGCAAATTTTTTCAACTTCAGCCAACCCTCAGCTAACAAGTTAGGTTTGTAATTCTTTTTTTTTTTTTTTTTCAATTTTTCAATTTTATGAGATAGTTAAATTTTCTCTGAGCAAATCCTCTTCCAAGTCCACGTTGAACTTGAATTCTTGCAGAGTACATTGTATTTGACTTGAGTTTTATTATTTAACTTGCTAATAAGTATCTGTTATTCATTATTAAACTATCAGATAGGGTATATATATTACGTGTTAATTATAAATATTGGCCATTCAATCTTCTGTATATGACTCGATTTCATGTTGTTGATTTTACGAGTCGGATAATTTATTCGTTATAATCTGAAATTCAAATTTTGAGTTATATGCAGTAACCAGTTATATTAGTAATTGTAAGAGTATGATTTTTTTTTTAATTATTATTTCATTTTCGAAATCTAAGTTGAAAGGGTTATTTTGTCTAATTCCCATGTGACCACTTCGTGAGCTTAAGACTTTAATAGAATGTGTTCCTTCATGGCCCTAATTTTAAATCCTGTAAACCTAACTTCTATTTAAGGGTTTTAAATTTCCCCCTTCCTCAATATAAGTTTTGTTATCGAAACTATCTCATTATTTAGTAGGTCGTCTACTAAAATTTTGTTTCTTGTCGAGCAAATGTTGTTGTCGAGTATTACTAACCAGTAACACACAAAAGTCATTGTTGACATTCTTCCATCTTGACCTTGGCTCCTATGTCGCTTTTGCTTCAGGACCTTTTCTCCATTATACTCTATTCAAACTCCTTGTTGCTTAATTTCTAGACATGAGTATCCAATATCTTCATAGGTGTCTTTACAAACATATAATTAACTTGCATTTTTATACTTCCCAATTCCATTATTGTATTCGGGTTTTTGGTGAATTTCTAAAATATGGAAACGTGGAATTCATCATGATTCCTCAACAAACTTGGTGGAAGAGCAATTTCATATGCTATTTTACCCACTTTTTCTAAGATATCAAAGAGTCCAATATATCTCAAACTCAATTTTCCTTTTAATCCAAAGCATTTAAGTCTTCTAAATGATCTTATCTCTATATATATATAATATATATATATGATCTCTACTTCAATCCTTAAAGATCTTCTTTTCGAATCTGCCTAGCTTTTATATCAATCCTAAACCTCTTTCATGCATGGACCTTACCTTCTATTCATTTTAGCTATGAAAAGACTTTTTCTTTTATAAAATCATTTATAAAAACACTCTAACATTTATCTAAAATAATTTAAAGTTTTTATGATAAGCATATGCTAGCAATTGCCTTTAACTGCTCAGCAAATTAGCAGGTCAGAATTGAAATGTTTTTATACCAATATATGATGTGTCTCGATCATTGAAAGAATCAAAAGCACAATCTTAGAATTATGCAACCAATTAAAAACCAATGAAGTTAAAGCTACAACTATTAAATCCCAACAAAAGAAGTATTTTTATGATTTCCTAAAAATAAAAACTTAAAAGATATGGATGGTTTTTGAAATTAGATATGACGCAACAATTCAAAAAACAAATTGGAATTGACTAATTTTAAATCCTGTAAACCTAACTTCTATTTAAGGGTTTTAAATTTCCCCCTTCCCCAATATAAGTTTTGTCTCCGAAACTTATCGAAACTATCTCATCACTTAGTAGGTCGTCTACTAAAATCTTGTTTCTTGTCGAGCAAATGTTGTTGTCGAGTATTACTAACCAGTAACACACAAAAGTCATTGGTGACATTCTTCCATCTTGACCTTGGCTCCTATGTCGCTTTTGCTTCAGGACCTTTTCTCCATTCCACTCTAACATATTCAAACTCCTTGTTGCTTAATTTCTAGACATGAGAATCCGATATCTTCATAGGTGTCTTTACAAACATATAATTAACTTGCATTTTTATACTTCCCAATTCCATTATTGTATTCGGGTTTTTCGTGAATTTCTAAAATATGGAAACATGGAATTCATCATGATTCCTCAACAAACTTGGCGGAAGAGCAATTTCATATGCTATTTTACCCACTTTTTCTAAGATATCAAAGAGTCCAATATATATCAAACTCAGTTTCCCTTTTAATCCAAAGCATTTAAGTCTTTTAAATGATCTTATCTTAATATATATATATATATATATATATATATATATATGATCTCTACTTCAATCCTTAAAGATCTTCTTTTCGAATCTGCCTAGCTTTTATATCAATCCTAAACCTCTTTCATGCATGAACCTTACCTTCTATTCATTTTAACTATGAAAAGACTTTTATTTTTTATAAAATCATTTATAAAAAACATTTATCTAAAATAATTTAAAGTTTTTATGACAAGCATATGCTAGCAATTGCCTTTAACTGCTCAGCAAATTAGCGGGTTAGAATTGAAATGTTTTTATACCAATATATGGTTTGAAAGAATCAAAAGCACAATCTTAGAATTATGCAACCAATTAAAAACCAATGAAGTTAAAGCTACAACTATTAAATCTCAACAAAAGAAGTATTTTTATAATTTCCTAAAAATAAAAACTTAAAAGATATGGATGGTTTTTGAAATTAGATATGACGCACCAATTCAAAAAACAAATTGGAATTGACTAATTTTAATACCAATATGACCCATGGTTGAGAAATAATCGAAACTATGAAACATAATATTCCTCAAAAAAAAAAAAAAAAAAAACCTAATAAGTCTAATACTTGAAGAAAATACATATTCAAGGAGGAGAGAGAGTCAATGGCACTGTAGCCTGGTAGGATCTCCCTAGTCTCTCAAGTAAAAGATCCTAAGTTTGAATCACCTCATCCTATTGTAATAACCAAAAGAAAGAAAAAAAAAAAAAAAGAGGAGAGAGAGAGAGAAACATTTTGATCTTTACTTTATTTTATTTTGAAAAAACATGCAATCTTTTTTGAATAAATATGCAGTTTTCAGAAAATATCCTACTTTTTAACCGGGGGGGAAAAGAGGGACCCTAATAAGATTTTTAGAAAATGAGTAATTTGATAAACCAAATAAGACTAACCCATAATGTAATCATGCCACTTTTTGTAATTAAATACAAATATGCAAATAATTAATTAAATATATCATATACGTGAATGTTCAATCAACCCGATTTACCATGCAAATATAGTTAACAATCATGCTAAACAAGCAAATGTCGCATTAAACACACCAATAGGTTAAACAATCATATTAAAAACACCTTAATAAAGGAGTTTCTTATAAAGAGTTTCTTCTACCATTAGACTTAGACCAGATATGTAACAATAAAATTTGCCCTATTTAATAACTCAAAAATGTTGTAAATCAAACATTGCCTAAAACCTTATAACCCTATCCACCAAACTGGGATACTTGTAGGGAAAAATGGAGTAAATAAACCACATCAAGCCAATTTGAAACAATCCCCGCGGTCGCCACCCCCCACTTTTGATCACTGTTAACTATCCGTAACCAAAAACTTTAGATAATCGACCAACAAACCTATAAAATAAATAGAAACAAATTTAAAATAATTTTTAACATGTCCTTCTAGAAGTCAAATCTTTATGTAAATTCAACAACATTGATAGGAGAGGAAAAAAAAAAAAAAAAAAGGAATAAAAGTGAAGTTGGTAAGCAAGTTCCACCTAGTTCAATTCTACCTGTTAATTAGCTGTAAGTGTAAATATCAATTGACATTAGAATCTATTGTATGCAATTTGTAGTTGAGCCATAAACTGGCTGATTGGGACCAATCGTGGGTCGAATAGGTAGAAATAACATGGCTAATACTATTAGGAGATGGTGGATAAGCTAATCATTAATATGGCAAATATATGAGTTACAGGGAACAGCAGATGCGAAGAAAAGCTGTCAATAGAACAGAACGTATATATGATACGAAATGCAGCAAGATATGAGAACAGTTACCCATGGCTGATATAATAAAATGACCTCAAAACTCTTATAATGTTTGTGTTTGTTGTTAGACTTAAATAAGAATAATAACCTAAGCATGCACTTTGTTCGTTAAAAAATGACGCACTTGACTAAATGGTGTCGTTTGTCGCTCCCTTTTGAGTTATGACGTTCTATTTTCCAAGTACTAAAATCTCAGATAAAGAAGCACCAAAGACTCGGAACTTCACAATTGTTTACTAGATTAACTTAAAAAAACGCAGATGAAAACTAGACGTAATATAATCGATCTTTAGAAGGTGAATCATGTATAGTGCACTCCTTAAAATAAGATCCACTAGGTCGAATTCACTCCACAATTCTTTAACCTGTACAGCAAAAGTTAGGATAACAGGAATTTTTCTGGGTAATCGATAGTGCTCCTGCTAAAGCAAAAGAAAAGTTTTTATTACAACAAGTGCATCATGCGTGTGTGTGTGTGAGAGAGAGAGAAAGAGAGAGAGAAGAGACTGTCGACTAGGCAAATACCATCATAATGAATAGGAGAAACTTCCAGGAGAGGGCCCATGCCCATCAGTAGGGGCATGAGGTGCATAACATCAAAGTGTGTCTTGATGCTGTATACGACAAAAACAAGCATTATGTTATGCACCTTTCTAACTAATTATGTCTCACCCTATGCATCTTTCTTGGGCGGTATCGTGTCAAATGACACACATCGTGCAAGGGAACTCAACGTTTTCAGGAAATATAGAATTACCAAGTACAATAATATCTTGTGTGTGTGTGTGTGTGTGTGGGGGGGGGGGGGGGGGGGGGGGGGGGGGGGGGGGGGGGGGGGGGGGGGGGGGGGGGGGGGGGGGGGGGGTTTTCTTTTTCATTCTGCTCTCAGAATCTCTGAATTACCTAGTCATTAGGACGTTCCAAGCCAGGTACAAGTAACAAACACGGACCAGATGGTAAATTATAAAATTCAATGCAAGCCATGCATCGATTTCATCTCATACAAGTCGTTTCAAGGACAACTTTACTGGGAATAAGATAGGGAAGGAAACTGGCTTAAAGAATGTTGAAGACTGAACTGGATGTACTAAAAAAATGCTAATTTTGAATTAAGCAATTGACAAACCTTTTAAAACAAAATTTCCAACAATAGGTACCATTACCCGTGTTAAGAATGTAAGGCACTGCATGATTATCCTAGTGTAGCTTTCACTAACATGAAAAAACCTTTCGTGAGAAACAACAGGATGGTATATTTCAAATACCCCATGCATTGTGAGCATTCAGCTTTCCACAACACATACCCTTGCTTCATGGTAAAAGAATGAGTAAAAGAATAGGTACTATACAAAGCCACCTACAACTCAAAAATTGGTGAAGCAAATAAATCTTAGCTATAGATCAAGAAAGCAACCGGCCTAATCGAGACTTCCTCAATGCGTCATCATTTTGGGGCAAGATACCCTACTCTCTTCCTGCATTCGTTCAATTCAGTCAAGTTAGAAATGTCTAACATAAGAAAATAGGCTAGCAGATATAAATGCCATCCACACATCCACATGAAAGCTGACTGCTCAAAAAGAGCAACACAGAATGATTTCTTGCTAAAATAGTCAACTTGCAAAATGGCATTAAACAGGACGAATTGGCTGCATCAATTAATGAAGGCTGTTGCAAAGAGATTCAAAAATAAAAATGTATGACCAGCAACATGAAAGACCCTAATCACACACACACACCAAGGAGTATTCTGTAATGTGACACAACTTTTCTCCAAAAATAGCAGGAAAATCAGTAGTAAATCACTTGAAGAACCAAATCAATTATTGCCATATCCTTCACTAATTGTTAGCTTTGTTAGCAGATGGCCACTCTGAAGTACATTGCAATATGGACAGTCTGAAGAAAGAAAGCCACTATTGTGATTCCATAAGACGATTCTCATGATAGGTTAGGTTATTCTATGCATCTTAGTAAAGAATTGGATTTGACTCCTCTACAAAGACTTCAAATAATCAAAAGTTCTGATCTAGAACATACTCTGAAATTTAGACATACTAGGTATAAAGAATCTAGGTGAACTGCTAAGTAAAGAAAAAGCCCAATGTTTCACCAGGCATGTAAATCCCAATGCCAAGAGAGTCCACAACCATTTTACTTACAAACAAACAAAGATTTCCGCCAAGATTAATTCTACATACATCTACAGCCTGACAAGAAGCAGATGATGGCTTCAATAGTGACTTCAGCATCAGAAATAGACCCATCAACAGCACCACTCTGGGGACTCTGTCAAAAAATAGCATATTGGCATAAAGCAAGGAAATGGAGATGTGATGGAATAAACAAAGAGAAACATTCTGATCACCAATAGATTTCCTACAGCAGCTCTCCATTGTATCTAGACTTCAACAGACAGTACACACTTTGCATTTTAAATCACTTTAATTGATCAATTGCAAATGTTGCATTTGCTGAAGGACAATATTTCCAATGAGGAAAATTTTCAAATCAATCAATTTTTGCAGAACACCTAAGCAAATTTCTGTGTAGAGTAGTGATACAAGGGGAGTCAAGAAAAAAATTTACAGCACCATCTTCAGCAGTAGTTTCAGTCAAACATGGGAACATAATCATTTCAAGAATGTGTTATAAACGGAAATATAAAATCGAATACATGCTTACATCAACACATATGAAGTGAAAATTTTTTGAACATGACAGTCCTATTCATGCATCAGAAGTGGTCAATCAGAAGACCTAAGCTTGTCCGATGATGAGATTTTTAAAAATCATTTTTTCGTACACAATGACAACCGAAGCTGTTATATGCATGTATTGAAGAATTAGATTCATTCTCAGCATTATACGATCTCTTAACTCGTATCAGTGGATATAGACATTAAGTAGTGTCACCTAAAAATAGCAAAAATACATTTTGAATAAAATAAAAGATAACTTGAAGTGGATAATATTTGGCTGGCTAGAGTAACACATTCCAAGACATTATGACCACCAAAATGAAAGTTTCAATTTGCTTAGCACAAAGTATGTGATACATCCGAGATCCAGTGGACCAGAGGGCAATTAAAAAATTAATTACATTATAATAATGCGCTGTTAGGTGAAGACCAGTATAACGCAGCACACCATGTCTTGGCTTAGGAATACAATTTAGTAGATACTATAGAAAATAAAATAATTGTATTATTAATTTATTTTAAGTAGTTTTACTGTTAATGAGTCTTTTAGTTATATTATTAGGAAATAATTTTCCTTATTCTAAAAAGCCAAGATAAATATTGTTAGGATAATATTTTAACAATTTTTTCATATCTCATATTTATGAGAATGAATGGTTTGCTCTAATGAGACTTTGAAGTAAGAGATCAAAAGGTTTCTCTACAGTTTATCAACCATATCTTTTACATTTTTATGCATGACTGGTATTTAGACCCCAACTCATATAATTTAGTATCACAAAACATTCCTCATGGATGATTCCTTATAACTATTGGCTACATTAATTCAACAGTATAGATAGCCAATATATTCAGAAGGTTGAAGTCTAGAAGGACACCCTCGCCACCCAAATGCCAAAACTGATCCTGAGAATAGAGAAACAGCAACAACAGAGAGCAGCAAAGTCCATTCACCATCATGAGCAAACACCCAAGCAGCAAAAGAAGTGATGAAAGTCCTGAACATCATAATTGGTCAGCCAGCAACATCCTAGGATGTGACCGCATCTGCACCTTGACCTTGTATGCTCCAACATGGACCCTAACCAGTTAATCACAACTCACCCACACGAGAGTTACTCTCATCCTTCATCTTTAAACCAATGAGAGGGTAAACAACCTGGCATCCACTCACCAAGAACCCAGATCTGACCCATGTAAGTTCTTTACTAACTGTGCAAAAACTCTTGGAAAGCCGCCCACCTCACATGTACAACATTCCAATGAGCTCCACCCAATGCACAACCATCGAGCAGCAAAAATATCAAATGTCCACGCTTGAGAACAAGCTTATTGTATTTAAGGTGGTTAATTATAAAAAATCCTTCATATTAGTTAGAAATCATTATCTTTAATATTAGAAGCTAATATAGATTCTCAGTAAAATTTTAATTTAAAAATCTTTCTAAGTTTTAGATGTTATAGAGCTTATGCCTTATGCTTGTAAAAGTCAGTGATTAAACAAGCACGGAATATTTAATAAATTTAATTTTCATTAACTTAATTTATTTTTCTTTCTGTTTTGCTTATAAGATTTTGTTCTTTATACAGAGCCCTTAAAATAATATATCACAGTATTCTCTCCAAGATTCCTCAACCACCATAATTAGATTAGATCCTACACTTATGTTCATAACACCATGTGGAAAAAATCTTATGTGCCTGGTATTCACCTGCTTTCTGGCCAAGCTAGTTGGCAAACGATCATATGTTTACTCCATACAACTAACATTACCACTTTTTTTTCCTTTTTTTTTTTTTGGCCAACAACACTACTGCTTCATTACAGGTAATGCAGGTGTTTTCTACTTATCCACCTGCTCTAATGTTCAGTAACAGCACAAAAGACAAGGCAGATATAGGATATATTTCTCAAGTATTATCTTTTAGCTGGAATATCATGTGGCATAAGGCTTACCCTCAATGAGACTGCAGAAAACGAATGCAAGTAGCAGAGAACGTCATTAACCATGCAGCTAAAACAAAAATAAGCAAGCAGCTAATGCAATGAAAGCAGTAAAGAGAAAAGAAGACATGAACTTTTTATAAAGGGATTTTTCTGAGGGTTGCTACCAGATATTATCCTCAGAAAATATCTCTTGACCTCTACTGACCCAAAAAAAAAAAAATAAAATAAAAAGAGGGCGCTATATATCTGCCAATACAATCAGAGGTCCCAATGTCCTAATAAGATAATTCTCGCAATTGAGACAGCTATAAATTCCATAAGAAGACTCCATTAATGTTAAGACTAAACTCCAAGACAACTTTGAGCCCAAATCTCTAAATCAACACCATGAAGATAGCTGATTACTGAGCTCCCTTCACTAATGCTTCTTTAAAGGTACCAATTACTGGTAAAGTGTAAATGATTTTATCGAGAAGCAAGATGATGACCACTATGCATTTCCTATGTGGAGAGAAAAAAAAAAGAAATATATATAAAGCAGCATCTAGACTGCATTCATGTTATATATGGCTCTTGTAGCACTGCATTTTCAAGGCAAAGCATCAAATTTGACCTATAAAGGAACACTTTCATAGTAGCAAAAGCATGGGAAAAAAATATAACAGTTCTTTGAAAATAAGCTAGTTAAGAACACCTCTCTAAAAGAATGAGAAAGTTTGACAAAATGCACCATACCCTAGTAGAGTGACTACTGTTCTGTCCATCTTCAAAAAGTGATGTATAATAAGCAGGATGGTATATTGAACCCCTAAAACTTCATCTGGATCTGGAGGTTGCCTAACTGCAGGAGCTGTTGGACTTAAGAAGCTATTTCTTACATCATAATCAGGTATGTTGACTGTGTGTGAAATCCCAAGCCTGTATATCTGAATCCATAAGAATGAGGACAACAACCGCACAGAAAACCCAATAACTTGCATTGCCAGAGTAAGCCTCACTGAAAAAATGTAAAAAGGTCCATGTTGGGTTGAGGACATATTCCTGCGGCAAAAACATAGTGAAGCCTTCAGCCTATATTCGACACATAAAAAAGGATTATAATGCACGATGTTTGTTAGGGATGCATTTTCAAATAGACAATGTTTTAAAAACCACGCATAAAAGGCACTGTTTATTATTGATTGATTGCCTATTTCCTCTTTTCTATATTTACGGACTCTTTATACTTTTATAATAAATAAAAAATTAAAAAAAAAACTTGAATAACAAATCTTGAGAAAGTAATACATCAATTTTCACCCAAAAGAAAACTTGCAGAAAAGGTGCATAAGATGATGCTTTCATGCACAAAGCCATATCTTTCACATGTTATGTTATTGACCATATAGTAGAAAGGTCAGGGTTTGTCCATAAAACCACTTCTGATGTTTTACTTTTCATCATCAGACATCATTGACCAAGAAAGTATATATATAGATGTCCGACACTTCAAATGTGCAGTAGCTCAATCCAGTGTGAAAGTGTCACATCATTAGCTTATAACTATAACAATTAAATGGCAATTAATGATTCATCCTTAAAAAAACGACATCATCAGTTTTAATTACTAAAGTTAGCACTTATGGTCATAGCAACACAATAAGATTCTATTAATGAAAACATCACATTTAAATGAAAGTACAATGGACTCTCATAGTGCCCATTCAGACTTCATCTAATGAAAAATGCCAACTTACTAGAACCAATCACATCCTTTCAAGTAAACTCAACTGCTTAATTTAACTCGAACGAGCGGTCTAAGCCATGATTAATTTTGCAGTTTGCACTCGACCACTGTCTCCTAACCAGATTAATACCCTAAATCGTAGCCAATGGAAGAGTAAATTTTACCTTATATGACACCATGCATAACTAAATTAACATGAAACGTTAAATATATACACATTATAATCTTACCATATATCGGAAGTGAAGAGAATAAACCACGAGATATCAAGCAGAATAGCACAGAATAACAACACCGCATACGTCCGTCCTAAACTCTGACTACTGCTCGCAATCGCCACCAACGCGAACAAAGCGATCGAAAAATTAACCAGCAAGACTCCATTGTACTGAGCACCAAGCGATCCAACCAAAGCACAAGCAATCTATAAAAAACCACCACATTGAATCAAAAAATCAATAAACATTACTGCTAAAACATCAAAAACCCTAGAAAAACCTCAACTAAGCCGAATTAAGGAGAATCACATAAGACCGAAGAGCTCACTTGAATGTAAAGAAGAGTAATGGCGAGAGATTGCAGCCTGTCGTAATCGCGAAGCCAAGGCAGGATTCGATCTCCCAGCGAACAACAAAACATTATATAATCGACGATTCATTCAATTATTTCTATGTGAAAACCGTTTAACCCATGCAGGAGGATTCAAATTAAAAAGCCCTAAGAAATCAGAGTGGAAATCGAACAGATGGAATTGAGAATGAAGATCGAGTTAGGGTTTTGGATTGAATCATTGCATGTAACATTGAAAAAGGAGGAAATTGAAGGGTGTTTTACGATTGGCGGAAGATATTTAACTGCTGCCTTTTTTCTAATTGAAGCTTTGGATGGAAACGGTTCCTTTTCCTTTTTTATTTATTCTATTCCTTTCTTTTCGGCTTGGAGCTACATCTTTAACAAAGTAATATATGTTGAAAATTTGTTTTACATCTATATCAATGGCTATATATGTCATTTCAAGGGGTATTATTTTAATGTAATATATTTAAATTTGTCCAAATTAGTCAATTTGTTAATTATTGCCTTAAATAGTTTTATAAAGAGCTTCATATTTGAATTATGTCATTTAGTGTAATTTTTTAATTATTTTTATAAGAATTACAAGAGTGTGCCATCTACTAATCAAATATAAATATTCGATAAAACATAACATTTAATATTATAAAAACAATCTTTTAAGTAATCATTAACCTTATTCTATTTATTCGCTTCGTTATAGTTGTAATCTCATTATAGCTTTATTCTTACAAATAGCAATTACGGTGTTTAGTTCAATGAATAGCAATTCATAATGAATCTCTATTATACTAATTTAATGATGAACTGTCTTTTTTTCAAAATACTACCATTTAAATAAAAATTAATGAAGAAAAATCCTATTATAATTTTATTTCATTCCTTCGTAATAGGAATTCCATTACAGCCTTATTCATTCAGCCAAATGAACAACCATTAGTATTTATGTTAGATGCTTTTGTAATTAGGACTACAAATGAATTAAATCAAGACGGTACAATACTAAGCTGGAATCCAGTTTAACTCGAAATTTCAAAGCTTAAGTTCGTTTCTAGTTCAATCGAGCTTAAGATGTTAAGCTCGAGTTCGATAAAAAATAAAACTATACAATCTCGAGTTCAACTTGATTAAGTGCATTTAGACTTGATTTATTAAAAAACATATTTTAAATTATAATTAAAACAATATTAATACTTAAATTCAATGTTTGACCCGAGCTTAATAAAACTCTATTAAGTTTGCTAAATAATCAAGTTAAACATATAAAGTTTCTAATTCAATTAGATAAATTATTAATAGTTCGAGTTCGATTCGACTATTCCCAGATCAAACTCGAGTAAACACCAAGTTGAATTCGAGTAATTTATGAACCGGCTTCATTTGCACATCTATGTATAATTGCGTGGGGAGATGAAAAATAATGTGAGAGGGTAAAAAAAAAGGATAATGAAATGTAAATGTAGTAATTAAAAGTATATATTATAATATTTAGTATCAATATATTTTTGTATGCTGAATGGTTTATACTTAATATTTTTGGAGAAGAAAAACGATACACGCGGGTGTGTTGAATGATTAAGTTAGTTAGTATAGAAAATATTTTTTATTTTTTTTTAATTGAGAGCTTTTGAATATTTAATACTATGTTTGGACGACAGTGAAATTATTTGAAATTTTGTAATTTGATTGACTGATTGTTTCAAAATGACTTATAATTCAGTGAGTATTCATGAGAAACTGAAGCTAAACACTATTTTCTTACAAGACTTTTCAATGTTTATTGTTATATTTGTTTGAATAATTTTTTATAGATTAATGTATATATTGGTTAGCAATGGTATAAAAGTATTAAATTTGTTTGCAAGCCAATCAAATGGACTTGGGACTTAAATTTGTGCTATATAAAATGACGTTTGAGTTTTATAGTTTATGATCCAATCAGATTACTTATCTATTTTGGCTCAATTTAACTTATATTTATCTATCTTATCTCAATTTGACTTAGTGAGTGTTGATATTGATATTATTTTAATATTTTTAAATAGATAAAACCAAAATAAGTTTACTCAAATTGAGTATAGATTTATTGAGCAATGCTTCGAATGATCTCTTCAAAAGAATTTCAATTTTAAAATTTTGAATCAAATTTAAGTTAAAATTCAATATTGTATCCTTTTAATTGGGCTAACTTGTTTATAATCCCACTCAAACCTTTTCTTTTTTATGAATTTTTTGTAATTTACGAGTCAAGTCGAGTCAAAACGATACAGCATTAAACTTGTCTGAATTTGATTTGAAATTTCAAATGTTAGTTGAGCTCAAGATAACACTAATCTCGAACTTAACTTGATTAAGCCCATTTAAGTTAGGTCTAATAAATATATATATATATATATTTCTAGCTTTAATTAAAATAATATTAACATCTAATCTCGATTTAAATTCAATTGATATTTATACCCAA
Source organism: Combretum micranthum (assembly GCA_024138025.1). NCBI lineage: Eukaryota > Viridiplantae > Streptophyta > Magnoliopsida > Myrtales > Combretaceae > Combretum > Combretum micranthum. The sequence continues at coordinate 158,308 of JAMXBD010000301.1, forward strand.
TTCGTTTAATTCATGAGCTAATTAATTTAAACATATGAAATTTGACCTCGTCTCAATAAAATGCTAAATAACTTAAGGTTGATTCAGTCCAAACTCAGCTTGATTACTCTTGAATTGAATTCAAATAAATATCAAGTGAAGCTCAAATAATTTATGAACCTACTTGATTTATTTACAACCTTCTATCAAAAACTATACTTGATGTGCTTTTAACATATGGTTGACCTCATTATTTTATTTTTTTTTTTTTTATCCCGCTTTGTTCGACCCATTAATGAAGATCACATTGCATGCAAGACCGGCAAATATAATAATGAAGTCACTTGAATTTTTAGCATCGATTACGCAACATGTGATCTTTTTAAATTTCTCATGAATCGATGTAGCCTACGGTATTATAATACTAACTATGTCATTGCTATTTTGCTTTATATATATTTTTTTCTAGTTTTAGTTTAAATAAATGCGTTTTATTTTTCCCAATATTATATCACATGAAGCCTCATGGCTCCAAGTGTTCGGCACCCAGTCAACCTGAAAATAGATTATATTTCAAAGGAAAGGGGATAGGGTTTATTCTTTGAGCAAGATTCTCTGGAGAATCCAATGGACGGAAGCCCCAACCTTTAGTAAAACAAAAATTTATTATTATTGAAAATTGTTGCTTGGATTCTTTCTAACATCTAATAACTTTTATGGACAAATCTTAATTATGCGGAAGAAACTGAGTGTCAATGTAAGATATAAAATATCTAATTCAATTCCTTTGACTTTTTATGGATTAGGGGAAAAATTATATTATATTAAAAAAATTATAAAATATTCTTGGATAAATAAAATCCTAAAAATTGCAACTTAGAGACAACTTTAAGCTATATTTAACTTGTCTTTTAAAAAATTGAGTTTATTAAAAATTTTTTGGCTTCATCTCTTAAAAAAAGGAGTTAACATATGAAATTTTTCATTAAAGAGGCAGTTTCATTACAGTTATATTATGTCTGATCACCTACGATACTTCGTTTCTTTGATAAATTTACCTTCATTTAAATGCGACATAAATAGTGATGCAGCATAATTATTGATCAAACTATGAATCTAGCATCTAAAACAAAGAGAATGCACGTACAACAGTCAAAAGTTCGGATATCTGTACTTTTACCCTAGGTAAATTGCGTTGATTGTTTTGGAAAAGGAAATAAAACAATAAATTTTAATAAAAAATCATAAAAATGCTACTATATAAAAAATAATCCAAAAATAGATATATTAAGCTTGTCTTTTAATAAACGATTTTATTTTATAATTTTGTTACTTGAAAAGACGAGTTTAATGTATTTATAATAAATCTATATTTTCGAAAGATAAGTTTGAGATAACTTTAATAAGTTTGTCTCTTTAAAATGTAGGTTTGAAACAAGTTCAAGTTGCCATTTTTTAAATTATTTATCATTTCATAATGTTTTTGTAGTTTTTTTTTTAAACATATTTTTTTTCCTTTTCCCTTGATTGTTCATATAAATTTCAAAATACATCAAATACACCTACTTTGGTCAAAATCAATACTCACATGGATAAATGCTAACGTCTCTTTATCCTATCAACATTATCTATTATTATTTTTTATTTAAATAATATAATTAAATATATATTAATGAGCTAAAATAATAAAATTAAAGAAATTATGAAGAATATAAGAAAAAGAAAGAAATATTGATTTTTTTAAGCATTGAATTAATTATAAAAAAAATAGAAAATTTTTTCAAAAATAAAAATAAAAGTCGTAGCTGATGCCGACTATGGGGGTTGAGGGTAGGAGGGCTCAAATAATTGAATTTCTCCATCATAATCAATGGCAAAAGTTTATTTGAGTCCATAGAATGCTTTATTTAATTTAAAAGAATATATAGATGTTGCATTTGAATTTAACAAAGTGTAAATGTAAAGTTCTTCCTTGGGTAATCACGCATGCATCATGTGTATTTCGTGCATTGCACGTGATTTCGAAGGGTTGATGAGGAGATAATATCTAATAATGGGATAGCTTGGAAATAATCAAGAGCGAATGCAGGATTATATGATTGGGGGGATCGGACCTTAATTAAGTTAATTTTAAAATTGTTTATTTTTGTTTACTCGCTATTACAATTATATTTCATCTTATATATTTATGAGAATTTCATAATAATTTAATGTGATATTTTTTAAAATGTCATGAAAAAAAACATTCAAACAATAATTAAAAGTATTTAACACATCCATAAGAGATGGTATATATTTCACTTGAAAATTAATTATTAATAAAAAATGTAGAGTCAACATCTGTATAATTTTTCATTTTAATGAAAATAAGTCATACAATGTATCAAGATAAGATATCTATTCAATAATTCATGTTCATTTCTTAATATTACATGTAGAAAAAATAATATTACTAAATTAAATTATAAAATTAATGTGCAATATGATTGGTTTTAGCATAAATGGATCATAAAAAAATATGTAGATAGGATAACTACTCATTAATTCATATACATTTTAATAACATTAATTGAAGGAAAAAAAGTTACCAAATCAAATTATATAATTAGTGTATAATAAGATTCAATTGTAATGGAAGAATTTAATGTTATTAGTTATTATGAAAAAAAAAGTTTTAAAAAAGTTAGTGTAATAGAGAGAAAGAGAGAATAGGTAGTGTAATAAATGCATGTTGAAAGAATAAAAAGAAGCACAACCGTAGGATTTGAACCCATGACCTCTTAGATGTAAGAAAAAGCACTTAACCATTATACCGAACTTAGTTTTATGTTATTATTCTATCTTTGTAATATATGTAACACATGATTTTTTTGTTTTTTTAGATACATTTAAAAATTAATTTTTTCCGAGCTTAGGGGGTCGATGACCCCATCGTGCCCCACCTCCTCCCCCTCTCCTTCCCCCAAGATCTGGCCTTGGAAATAATGATGGGAAAGAGAATCAAATGCACAAGTGACAAGTATAAGAGTTTAAGTAGACCTCGCATGTCAACCTTATAGTTCTTGAGCAATTGGGGCATGTTGCACTTGCAAGTGTTGATTCACTGGTAGAGTTTGATGCAAAAGCACCATGGACTGCAAATACAAAATACATTTATAGTACAGTAAGGGATGGTCTTGCGCAGCCACTTCAATACTTAAGTTGGTTGTGGGTTCTTAAGAGGAAAGAATCAAAGTAATTTAGGGATGAATATTGGATCATACCTCGTATGTTTAGCATGAGGTTCTGATTATAAATGGTAGCCATAACAAAATAAAAGGCCCGTGGAATATTTGTATTTTACTTAGTAGATCCCCAAATTTGTTGGTTGACCTAGACTCGAGGTAGGTAATTGATAAAGTCATATTTTACTCAAATTTTCATTAATCAAATCACGTTTATATGTTATGGATTTTATAGAAATCAATTGGAAATGGTACTTAAATGTTCTTAAATTGTTATTTCAGGTCATTGAGGATTTGAAATACAAATTCAAGCAAATTGGAGAAGTTTTACACAATTTTGGATAAAAATAGAAGTATACCAGCCATTAAGGAAGCTATGCTGCCAGCTTAGAAAAAATCTTTACTAGTGTTGCAAATTTTTATACATACGCCGGCAAAATCCTTAGCTATGCCGCCAGCTTTAAGCCGGTGTTCGCATGTACAGAATGCAAATTTTTAAAGCCAGATTGAATGCTGCCTATGTTGAAGAAGAAATTAAGTTAGCTTCTGCAATTTTAAAGATATGCCGGCACAGTGAGAATCAAAGCCGCCAGCGTTCATAAGGGAAAATCAAGTGGTTTGTGACTTTCATTGTACACCGACTACTCGAATGGTTACGCCGCCGGTGTTGAAGCCGGTGTACATTCAAAATTGCTCTCAGAAATTAATTTTTACATTAAAGGCCGGTCAAATTTAATTAAAGGCCGCCGACCTTTAATGCCAACGTAACTCCCCTATAACCATTCATATAAATTCATCTTTTTGTTATTTGTGAAAAAAAAAAAAAAGAAGAGAGAAACCCTAGGCACAAAAATCATTCTATTCCTTTTTGCTCCTAGATCTAGAATTAGGGTTTGACCACTAGTTAAATTATCTTATTGATTGAATAAGGATTTCACACCAGGATTCAAGTGGAAAACATTGTTTGGATTTGGATTTCAAGAACAAGATTTCTTTAACATGTGATTTTTTTCTTTTTCTCATATTCAAATGTTGGATGATATTTGATGCTTGATTCCTTTGATCTTAAATCGGTTTTGAGTTGTTGATCCGATTCATATGATTGATGATTTCTATTGTTGATTAAATCTTTGTTCATATTCAGGTTGTTGATGATTTTTCACAAATCATGTATTTTGGATTACATCTGGAATTCATGATGGATTAGGATTGCAATTGGGAAATTCTCTTCTAATTGATTTTTTGAATATCTACTTGGGATTTGAAATCACATAGGGATATGGAATTTGAATTCTGTTAGGGTTTGGTAAATTACATAGATTTGTCAATTTATCATTTTCCTAAGAATAGGGAACATTGATTGGTAAATCTAGGATAATAGTTCACTTTGGAAGAAGGATTATTATCCGGTGCTTATTTGATTAAAATACTGAACCCATTGACAATTTGGATTGGCAATTGTCTTTCTAATTAGTAGCATACATTGATTGATTATTCAGATATGTTGGCTCATAACTTAATTAATTCAAAGGTGTTGGAAATCCAAGATTTTTAATAGTTTAGTTTTATTAAAAGAAAATACAAAAATAGAAACATCTTTTGATTTGCCTAGCTATGAATTGGACCGATATAGTTGATACTAGTCCTCACTCCCTATGGATTCGACTCGGAATTCACCGATATATTATTACTGCACACGCACTCGATACACTGTCGGTTAAAGATCTGCTCATTTAGAGGAAATTGAATATAAGTAAAAAGAGTTTTAAAATGCATATATTGAAAAAGCATGATCAGTATTTTGGCGCCGTTGTCGGGGAGTAATCGGTGTTACTTTCAATTTTTGGGACATTTGTAGACTAGGCCTTATTGGAAAACTCAAAAAATTTTGCAAAATATATAAAAAAAAATTGCTTTCTTCTTCATTTGTATGTACTAGTTTTTGATTTTTTTTTTTTTTTTGTTCAATCTACTCGATTTTTCTTTTTCTCTTTTCAGGTGCTTGAAGAATAAGAGATGGATAATCAAAGAGCACTAGTTTTCCCATATTGTTGTACTTCAGAGATCATATTAGAATTATATTCATTTAGGCAATATGATGGAGAGGTTTTGACAAATGCTTGGGGACGATTCCATCATTTAATGAGCCAATGCCCTTATCATAACTCACCTACTTGGACTCATCTGAATTTTTTCCTTAATGGCATAGATGATTATGGTAAGATGATGATAGATTTAGCTACTGGAGGGAACTTATCATTTATGTCACCAGAATTGGCGTTTGTAAAGATTGATGGATTTTTAGGAAGCCAAGACACTGGTCCATACAATTCAAATCCAGTGGTATGTTCATGGTATGGCTATTCATATGATGACTCTCAATATCAGGGTGGTATGCAAGAATTTGATTCCAGCATGACAAATCAAGATTATCACCACACTTGTGAGACTCCAAGACAAGAGATTGTTGTCAATACTTCTGCCATACCTACAATTACAGATCCAGGCAAAGAGAAAACTTTTAAAGAACTTGTGAGGAGTTTAGAGAAGAAATGGGAAGAAAAGTTTGAGAAGCAACAAGAGGTTATTGAAAAATTGGAGACTCAGGTAGCAAGTCTAACTGAATTTGTTTCATCTATGTTTAAACTTGTTAACTCAAGTGTAGATTGGGAGCTTTCTAGTGATGAAAAGGAAATCGACACCCCAGTTGACAATCAAAGGCAAGAAAAAGAGAAAGAGAAAGAAGTTGTGTCAAGTGCAGAAAATTTGGACAGCAATTTTCCAGTGGCAATTGAGGTTGAAACAAAAGAAGACAAGCCAACTTGGGAATTAGAAATTGAGAAGCTTGCAAACCTGACTTTAGAGGGGTTTGAGAAATTACGACAGCAGATTATAGGTCTTGAGAAGCCCTCTTCCCTAATTGAGCAAGTAGATGAGATTAATGCAGATACAAGCAAGCTGGTTGAGAAACAAGGAAGTTTGGCTTCTACATCAACTCAAAAGGAAGATATGATACAACAGAAGAACACTCCTGTAGTCGCGGAACCTGCTATCATATCATATGTACCGTCAACTCCTCTTCTAGGAAGATCAAGAAAGAGGAAAGATGATGAGGATTTTGAGTGATTCTTGGAGGTGTTTAAGAAGCTTGAAGTTAATATTCCTCTGGCTAAAATTTTAGAAGAATCACCTCGGTATAGAAGGTTCTTGAAAGAAGTTATGAATAAGAAGAGGAAGATGAATAAGAGAGAGACAGTCATGTTGTCTCAGGCTTGTACTGAAGCTTTGAAGGATGCTTTGCCCCTTAAATTGAATGATCCAGAGAAATTTTCATTGGATTGCACCATAGGAGATAATAGATTCAAGAATGCTTTTTGTGATCTTGGTGCGAGCATAAACTTGATACCTTTCTCCGTGGTACCTTTCTCTGTGGCTAAGAAATTAGGATTGGGAGATGCAACCAAGAAGACTGAGATGACAATTCAGTTGACTGATCGCTCCATTAAAAGACCAAGAGGGGTAATTGAAGATGTGCTTTTGAAAGTTGACAAGTTCATTTTCCCAGTGGACTTTGTGGTACTAGATATGGAAGAAGATCCAGAGATTCCCTTCATACTTGGCCGCCGATTCATGGCCACTGCGGGAGCTGTCATAGATGTGAAGTATAGCAAGATGGTGTTGAGGGTTGAAAATAAAGAGTTGAATGTGAATATCATGAAAAGATGGAAAAAGAACCCTAAATCACCAAAGCTGACACAACAATAGAAAGTGCAAGAGTAGAAAGTTGCAAGAAAAGGATGGATGACAAGAAGAAGACTAGTGATTTTGATCCTTCTTGAAGAAGAAAGTCAAAAAGTCAGGTTGAGACTATAAAACAAGTACTGAGTGGGAGGCAACCCACTATTATCTATCTATTAATATCTTTTTGTTTTTGTTTTTGTTTTTCTTTGCTTTGATAGTGTGCCCTATTTGTGCAGATAAAATGAAAAAAAAATCAGGATATAAAGAACTTTACTGTAGACAACAAGAGGGATACAAATGGACTTAAAAATGGAAACTTCTCTTTTGTTGTACCGGTTGGAACTCAACTATCATCAATTAACAAAACTGGGGAAGTACCGTTATTCCTTTTCTCCTTTATTTCTTTATTTCTTTCCTGTTGTTGAGCTGATTAGGAACAGTGAGGTCACTGTTCAATTTAAGTGTGGGGGAAGGGATAATGAATGGAGAATGGAGTTGAGTATGACTACTAATGTCTGAAATGCTGGTTTGATTGCATATCTATGACATCTGAATTGTATTGTGTATCCACACATTTGAATTGTTTTATCCTTAAGTATGATATGGCAAATTTGAGGCCAAATTTTTTCAAAATTTTATGATATCTTGAGATTGTACAAAAAAAGAAAATTGTGAAAAGCATCTATGTAAAGAATGTAAATTGACTTGCTTAGTGCCTTACTTATCTACTGTTGTGATTAGTTTACTTAGTTGAAATTAAGTAGTGAAATCTTTAAGGAACAAATTTACCTTGTATTTAGCTTTAGAATTGGAAATTTGAGAGTAGGTCAAGTCCTTTTGTAAAAAATAAACAGGTTTACTTATAGGAAAAAGTTAGCTTGTATATAACCTTTGTGTTCTTTTAAGAATATTTTAACACTTAGTGAAAGAGGTAGAAGAAACTTTTCACTTAGTGATCCTTTATAAAAATAAGTCTTGAATTTGTTATTGCATTCAAAAAAAAAAAAAAAAAGAAACAAGCATAGCCTCTACTCCAATGACTCAAGTATTTGAGTTATGAGTATCTGAACTTGAATGTTAAAGTGAGGAAGAGTTCTCAGGGGTATTTTAAAACCTGGTCACTTAGGTGATGAGCCTAGGATGTGCCGACTCAATGAACCCACTATAACGAGAAAAAAGGAAAGGAAAAAAGTTCAAATTATGAACTTTGAAAAACAAAAAGATTGAGGCAAAAACCTTCCAAAAAGAACATAAATACTTGCATGGAAAAGAAAAAAAAAAAAGAATGCAAAGTACCAAATGAAATAAGACCTATAATAAAAAGGGAGAAATCTAGGGAAAGAGTGGATACCATATGCTTTTACTCTGTGTTGCTAAGATTATATATTTGCTAAATGTCCAGTGAAGTATAAATGAGTGTTTTTCCTTAATGGATTGTGTATCTACTTTTGGATGGAATATTCTTTTGTTAAACACTAGGATTAAAGTTTGTTTTGTCTAAATTAGCTGCAAAATTTTAATTATAGTAATCTAATTACATAATCCCAGTTTGGTTTGAGCAGTAGGCACAAAAATTGCAAGTCATGTATAATGAAAAAAGAATGATGCTTGAACTTTGATTGTGAAAAAAAGTGTTGTACATTCTATGACAGATTTCAACTTTGAGTTTATTTGTTTTGCTTGAGGACAAGCAAAAGCTTAAGTGTGGAGGAGTTGATAAAGTCATATTTTACTCAAATTTCCATTAATCAAATCATGTTTATATGTTATAGATTTTATAAAAATCAATTGGAAATGGTACTTAAATGTTCTTAAATTGTTATTTCAAGTCATGAGGATTTAAAATACAAAATCAAGCAAATTGGAGAAGTTTTACACAATTTTGGATAAAAATAGAAGTATACCGGCATTAAGAAAGCTACGCTGCCAGCTTAGAAGAACTCTTTACCAGCGCTACAAATTTTTATACATATGCCGACAAAATCCTTGGCTACGCCGCCGGTTTTGAGCTGTTGTTCGCATGTACAGAATGTAAATTTTTAAAGTCTGATCGAACGCTGCATGTGTTGAAGAAGAAATTAAGCTAGCTTCTGCAATTTTAAAGATACGCCGGCACAATGAGAATCAAAGCTGCCAGCGTTCATAAGGGAAAATCAAGCGGTTTGTGACTCTCATCCGGCTATTGGAATGGTTAAGCCACCGGTGTTGAAGCCGATGCACATTCAAAATTGCTCTTGGAAATTAATTTTTACATTAAAGGCCGGTCAAATTTAATTAAAGGCCGCTGGCCTTTAATGCCGGCGTAACTCCCCTATAACCATTCATATAAATTCATCTTTTTGTTATTTGTGAAAAAAAAAAAAAAGAAGAGAAACCCTAGGCACAAAAATCATTCTATTCCTTTTTGCTCCTAGATCTAGAATTAGGGTTTGAACACTAGTTAAATTATCTTATTGATTGAATAAGGATTTCACACCGGGATTCAAGTGGAAAACATTGTTTGGATTTAGATTTCAAGAACAAGATTTCTTTAACATGTGATTTTGTTCTTTTTCTCATATTCAAATGTTAGATGATATTTGATACTTAATTCCTTTGATCTTAAATCGGTTTTGAGTTGTTGATCTGATTCATATGATTGATGATTTCTATTGTTGATTAAGTCTTTATTCATATTCGAATTGTTGATGATTTTTCACAAATCATGTGTTTTGGATTACATCTAGGAATTCATGATGGATTAGGATTGCAATTGGGAAATTCTCTTCTAATTGATTTTATGAATATCTACTTAGGATTTGAAATCGCATAGGGATATGGAATTTGAATTCTATTAGGGTTTGGTAAATTACATAGATTTGTCAATTTATCATTTTCCTAGGAATATGGAACATTGATTGGTAAATCTAGGATAATAGTTCACTTTGGAAGAAGGGATTGTTATTTGGTGCTTATTTGATTAAAATACTGAACCCATTGACAATTTGGATGGGCAATTGTATTTCTAATCAGTAGCATACATTGATTGATTATTCAAATCGTTGGCTTATAACTTAATCAATTCAAAGTTGTTGGAAATCCAAGATTTTTAGTAGTTTAGTTTTATTAAAAGAAAATACAAAAATAGAAACATCTTTTGATTTGCCTAGCTATGAATTGGACCGATATAGTTGATAGCTAGTCCTCACTCCCTATGGATTCGACTCAATATTCACTGATATATTATTATTGCACATGCACCCGATACACTGTCAGTTAAAAATCTGCTCATTTAAAGGAAATTGAATATAACTAAAAAGAGTTTTAAAATACATATATTGAAAAAGCGTGATCAGTAATAGAGTCGAGCATGAAGGGAGGCCAAACTAATGTTTATTTTCCCAAGGAGTTGAGAGTGTCACAAGTCACCATAGCCCTTCGAGCATAGAGTTGTGACCATTGAGACCATGTCACCATGGACCTTCGCATGAAGACTTGTGATTGAGGTCATGTGAGACCTTGGTCCTCGTTGAGCAAGAGGACTGAGCCAAGGTCCTCATGTGGTTGAGGCCCTTGCAAGGAAGTTGGGGTTGGGGTCTTTCGTAGGCTAAAGACTTTCTAGGCCAAGGTTCTTAAAAGGGCTTTTCACAAACTTGCTAGTTCCTTAGGTTGGTGTTGGAATCAATAAACTATGACTAAATATTCCTTATCAATAGAGTGAAAAGTCATCTAATATGCCTATGTGATTCTTTAGAGTAAGGCTTCCCTTATAGAATGTTGCTTGTTTTCTCTTTCTAAAAGATAGAGATCAGAAGGAATGACTAAGTATTTATATGCCTTTAGTATGAATAACAACCATCAGATCATCTCATGATTAATGGATAAGAAGGAGTATGACTCATGTCATGATTATCATGAATAAATTTATTATGGGTTAGGGCCAGTAGCTACCCTCCTGTATGCATGAGCCTGTTGGAGAGAGGTTAAATGCAGCCGATCTAATGATCCTTGTTCAAAGCCTACAAAGTTAAATCTTTCCAAGTCATCCCAATAAAAAGTTCATAACCTTATCACCTAGCTCATGAGTTAAGCTTAAATATATATATATATATATATATTAAGCTCATTTACATAAATCACAATGCAAAATAAACTCTTAGAGCTTAGAACGAAAAGTTACATGATTTCTTAATTTGTAGTAGATTTTTTAGAGAAAAGTTCGATATAACATTGTTTATCAAGAATCTTAAGTCAAATATGTTGATTGTTTAAATCTACTTAAATAACAATATATTAGAGCTACTTATATGAGCTTGGTTAATGTGTTTGTAAAATGTAGAAAAAGGAGTTTAAATCAAGTAGGATAAAAAAAATTCAATTATTTTCTAAGTCTTAAAGTCAAAAAAATTACTCAAGGAATTTGCATCAACCAAACAAAGTACACACAGGGAGCTACTACAAAGGTTTAAAATTGGAAATTGCAATATTATGACTACTCTCAGGTATAGAACATTCCAACTAACTAAAGATGGCAATGGAAAGCCCGTGTGCAAAAAATTGTACAAGGGCAAGACATATGATAAGTGTCCTAAGACCCTTATTATTGGTGCATTATTGAGCATATTTCATATGTTGTTTAATTGATTTATTGAAGAAAAGGATTGCTATTGAACTAATTTTGTGTTTCAAGGACAACTATGAAATAATTGGGCTTTTCAAAAGGATTAATAATGAAAAAAATCAAGGTTTTGGAGAGCTTTGGAGCCTTTTTGTAGAGTTGTTGCCCATACACTAGTATTTTTATACAACTAGTGTAATTTTGGAGGAGAAAAATTGAAGAAAAATTTGAAGTTCCACGATATACAACCCCAAATACACCAATTGTGTACAATAGGTCGTGTGCATATGCTAAAAAAAGGAAAAATGCTCGAAGTTAAATGAGTACACTACCCCAACGAACACGGGTCGTGTACATACTAATATACATATAGCCATGCCCTGTTTTGAAAAGGGAGAACTCTATTCACTTGTATTTCCATCCAAAAACCCTAGAACGCATTTTAGAGAGCTTTTTGAAGAATAAATTCGTGCTATAACTTGGAGATTCACAAACATCATAGGTTTTGAGAAACCCTAGCCTTCATATATTGACTTGTTTATTAATTGAATGAAGTTTAATTTTGAGTTTGCTTCATGATTTATATTATTGTTTGCGATGATTTTAGGCTTAAGTTATTACAAACTTGATTATTGTTAATTTAAAAGAAGATTTCGATTAATGTGTTTGATCTCTCGTGGGCAAAGAAGTTGTGTAATCCACCTAGAAATAGGGTTTTTCCAACTTTTTATCAATTAGGGTTCATAATCTTCATGCTATTCTAATTTGATAATTGTGAAGGAAGAAATTCCCACTTTTTCAATTAGGGTTAGGGGTTAATTAACTTGAAGAGAGTAATTAATCTAATTGAGAAACCCGATAGTTCAAGATTAAGTTTCATTTAATTGAATCCACCTTTAAAGGTGAAGGAGGCTAAGGTTGATCAAAGCAAAGGGTATTGTTTGTGAATTGATTTATCTTGAAAAATTTGTGCATATCTTTCATCTAAGGCTTTTGAACTTGCCTTTAGTTAGAATTAGTAGGAATTTTAGCATATATCTTACATTTGATTCGGCTAGATAATAGTTAACGGGTTATTACTAGTAGCTACACATAGATTCCTAGGACGATATTTGGGTTAAATTCTATATTACACGATAGGTGCACTGCCTTGTGTGGGTCTAGAATTAATGAGATTATAAATTTAAAGTTTAATGATCCAACACATCAAAGTTTTTGGCACCATTGTTAGGGATCTAGCAATATTAGGAAAGCCTTGGTGGCTATTACTTTAGTCATTCTTTTTCTTCTTTTTCCCTTCTTTCTTTTCTTTTGTCTTTGTTTCTTTCTCTCAAAGAATTACATTTGGAATTCTAATCTTTTGTGTCTCTTTTGTAGTGTATGACCAGGGGTTTTTCTTCATCTATAACTCCTTTAGATCCTGAGATTGAGAGGACACTTACAAAGATTAGAAAGAATACATTTGCCAAAACTTCTGGGCAAGCATATATTGAGGAAGAACACTGGGTTTGAGAAGTGAAGAAGAGTTGGGTTTAGAAGACCTAGAAGAAGAGCACGAGCAAGAGCTCAATATGGCATACCCAAATGTACCAATAACAAACATGGATTATGCAAGACCTTCTCTTCAAGGCACTGGGAATATCATTGTGAAGCCTCCAATTGGGGCAAACAATTTTGAGATAAAGGGGATAATGCTTCAGCTTCTATAGCAGTACTGTTAGTTTGATGGTCTACCAAATGAAGATCCCCACTCTCACATGCAAACATTTCTAGAGATATGTGAGACTTGTAAGATGAATGGTGTGAATGATGATGCTATTCGTACTAGATTATCCCCTTTCTCCTTGAGAGGAAAAGCAAAGATTTAGCCGACGTCATTGGGACCATGAACACTTACTACATGGGATGAAACAGTGAAGCAGTTCTTGGATAACTATTTCCTACCTTGCAAGACTGCTAAGCTCAGGAATGACATTTCATCTTTTTGTCAGAATGAGTCTGAAACTCTCTTTGATGCTTGGAAACAATGGAAAGAGCTCCTCAAAAAATGTCCTCAACACCAACTTCTACCATGGTTGCAAGTTCAGACATTCTATAATGGTTTGAATCAATAACTCACCAGCTTGTTGATGCATCTGCTGGTGGTATTTTAAATTCAAAAACTCCTGAAGAATCTCTCAAGTTGTTTGAAGATATAGCTAGAAACAACTACTAATAGGGAAACAACCATGGGAAGTAAAGAGTCGCTAGGTTATATGAGGTAGATTTGCTCACTTCTTTAATTGCTAAAATGGATGCCCTTAGCACCCAAGTTATGAACATCAAGAATCAAAACCACCACACCCACAATTTACCATGAAGGGACATCTAATAGTGGTTATAATCCAGAGCAGCTTGAACAAGTGGATTATTTGGGGAATCAAAATAGGCAGTAGAATAATCCATTCAGCAACACTTACAAACCAGGATAAAGAAATCATCCTAATTTCTTCTGGAGCAATCAAAGTGCACCGATGCCAAATTTCCCACCAGGTTTTCAGAGGCCACAGATGCCACCATATCAGCAGATGCCATCATCTTCAAATCAATAACCCTAGCCAGAAAAGAAATCAAATTTAGAGGAGTTATTGACTCAGTTCATACAAAGTTCAAATGCAAGGCATAAGAATCAAGAAGCCTTGATTCAGAATTTAGAAAAGCAAATTGGCCTGCTAACTAAGATGCTTTCAGAAAGGCAAACAAGCTCCCTTCCGAGCAACATTGAGAACAATCCTAAGGAGCAAGCTAAAGCTATCAGCTTGAGAAGTGGCAAAGAGTTGCCAGGTAGAAGTGGGAAGGATACTGCAGTAGTGCTTGAGAAGACATGTGAAGAAGGTCAAGTTACCGAGAAGGAAGTCTCCACACTAGCCAAGAAACCACCTCTAGTTGTGAAAGAATACACACCAGGGATACCTTATCCTACTCGTTTGAATCAAAGCAAGGATAAAGAGCAACTTGGTAAATTTTTAGATTTTTTCAAGCAACTCCACATCAATATTCCATTTGTGAAGCCCTTTCACAAATGCCCAAATACACCAACTTCCTCAAAGAGCTCTAAGCGGAAGCTAAAAGATGTATCAACTGTGGAGATAAGAGCAAATTGCTCCTCAATTGTTCTGAACAAGCTGCCATCTAAACTAAAGGATCATGGAAACTTTATCATACCATGCACAGTGGGAGAGTTATATGTGGAGATGGCCCTAGCTGACTTGAGGCAAGTATTAACTTAATGCCCTATTCATTCTTTTAGAAATTGTGCTTGGCGGATCCTACACCAACTCGTATGAGTCTTTAATTGACGGACCATTTCATAAAGATCCCTATAGGAGTCATTGAAGATGTGCTGGTAAATGTTGGTAATTCTATCTATCCAGTGGACTTTGTAGTGCTTGACATTGATGAAGAGGGAGACATTCCCTTAATCTTGGGTCAACCTTTCTTAGCAACTGCTAGAGCTGTCATTATTGTAGAAGAGGGAAAGCTCACTCTCAAGGTAGGAGATGAGGAATTTGTTGTTACTGTGGCTGCAGCATTGAAGAAATCCATGGGGTCTGATGATTCAAGTTATTCTATTGGTGTTTTTGATTCTTCAGTAGCTGAACATGTTAAGGAAATTCTTTCACGAGACAAAGTAGAATTGAGCTTAATTTCTAACAAGGGGAAGGAAATAATGGATATGGAGGTGGAGGAAATTGTTACAAAGTTGAATGTTACTGAGGAATTCTTGCCTAAAAAGGGGTTTGAGGAACTCAAGCTAGATAATGAAGTGCGGTTGAAACCATCTATCAAAGAGTCGCCTGTACTTGAATTGAAGCAGCTTCCTAAGCATCTTGAGTATGCGTTCTTAGAAGAAAATTCCAAGCTTCCCGTGATTATTACTTCAGCATTATCCAGTGAGTATAAGCAACAACTGTTGAAAGTTTTCAAAGCACATAAATGTGCCATCTCTTGGAAGATAGAAGACATAAAAGGCATCAATCTATCCTTTTGCACTCATAAAATTCTGCTGGAAGAGGGATTTAAGTCAATCATTCAACCTTAGAGACAATCCTAATATGAAAGGAGGTAGTAAAGAAGGAAGTTATAAACCTTCTACATGTTGGATTGATATACCTGACCTTTGATAGTACATGGCTGGGTCCAACCCAAGTGGTACCTAAAAAGAGGGGGATGACTATGGTTCCCAATGAGAATAATGAACTCATCCCCATGAGAACAATTATTGGTTGGCATGTTTGTATCGATTACAGGAAGTTGAATGAAGCCGCTAAGAAGGAACATTTCCCCTTGCCTTTTGTTGATCAGATGTTAGAAAGGCTTGCAGGTCATATGTATTATTGCTATCTAGATGGCATGTCAGGATACTTGCAAATCTCTATTGCTCTAGAGGACCAAGAGAAAACAACATTTACATGTCCTTATGGCATCTATGCTTATAAAAGGATGCCGTTTGGACTTTGTAATGCACCTGCCACATTTCAACGGTGCATGTTAAGTATTTTTGAAGATTTGGTAGAAGACATAATGGAACTATTCATGGATGATTTCTCAGTCTTCAGGGACTCTTTTAAACAATGCTTAGCCAATCTAGAGAAAGTCTTAATCCATTGTGAGGAGACCAATTTGGTGCTTAATTGGGAGAAGTGCAATTTTATGTGTAAAGAAGGAATATTGCTTGGGCACAAAGTTTCATAAAGGGGGATTGAAGTGGATAGGGCAAAGGTAGAAGTTATTGCAAAACTTTTGCCTCCAACATCAGTAAAGGCCATCCGTAGTTTTCTAGGACACGTAGGTTTCTATAGGCGATTTATAAAGGACTTCTCCAAAATTGTCGGCCTCTTACTAGGCTTTTGGAAGAGGATGTGGTTTTTGAATTCAATCAAGATTGTTTGAAAGCTTTTGATTTGTTGAAGGAGAAATTGATGCAAGCTCCCATCATGAGTGCCCCGATTGAAACCTCCCATTCAAGCTTATGTGTGATGCAAGTGACTTTGTAGTTGGGGCAGTCCTTGGCCAAAGATATGACAAGCACTTCAAGCCAATCCATCATGCTAGTGGGACATTGACCAGTGCGCAGAAAAATTATACTACTACTGAAAAGGAGCTATTGGCGGTGGTCTTCGCCTTTGATAATTTTTGACCTTATCTTGTATTATCAAAAGTCATTGTCTACACTGATCATTTAGCGTTAAAGTTCTTATTATCCCAGGCTGATGCAAAGCCTAGACTGATTAAATGGATACTGCTTCTATAGGAGCTCGACCTAGAAATCCATGATAAGAGGGGAGTAGAGAACTTAGTAGCTGATCATTTATCAATGCTGGAAGATCCATACCGGGTGAATTCAAGGAGGAGGACATAAATGATGATTTTTTTGAAGAAAGGCTGTATACGGTATGTTAAATTCTGAGCTCGACATTCACAGAGTTACCTTGGTTTGCTGATATAGCAAACTATCTTGCTGCACGAGTTTTCCCCTAGTGATTTGGATTATCGTGTAAGGAGAAAGTTTTTCTCAAACCTCAAGCACTATTACTAGGAAGACCCATTCCTCTTTGGGTCTGTACAGATTTGATGATTTGCCGGTGTGTCTCCATGCTGAGGGATGGAAGATTTTATAGGATTGTCATTTAAGCCTTGTTGGTGGTCATTATAGTGCCAACCGTACCGCACACAAAGTGTTGGAGGCTGGTTTTTATTGGCCATCCATATTTAAGGATGCTCACCACTTTTTCTCTCTTTGTGATTGGTGGCAGGGAGTTGAAAATACATCAAGAAGGGATGAAATACCTCAAAACTACATCCTAGGATGTGAGGTGTTTGATTTATGGGGCATAGATTTCATTGGTCCACTTCCATCATCTTATGGGAACAAATACATACTTATGGCTATAAACTATGTATCAAAATAGGTAAAAGCTCAGGCATTACCCACTAATGATTCAAGAATAGTGTGTAAGTTCTTGAAGAAGCTATTTGCACAATTTGGAACCCCTAGAGCTATCATTAGTGATAGGAGACACATTTCTGCAATGATTAGCTAGAAAAAGTTTTGAAAAAGTATAGGGTAACGCATTGGATTGCAACCCCTTACCACCCCTCAGACTAATAGACAAGTGGAAGTGACTAACAGAGAAATTAAACGAATTCTTAAGAAGACAGTGAGCCATCATAGAAAAGATTGGGCCGAGAAACTTGATGATGTCCTTTGGGCACTTAGAACTACGTACAAGACACCAATAAGGACCACTCCCTATAGATTGGTGCATGGGAATGCATGCCACCTTCCAGTTGAAGTTGAACATAGAGCTTACTGGGCTATCAAGCAGGTAAACTTTGATTTGGGTACACCTGGGCTAAGAAGAAATCTCCAATATAATGAGTTGGATGAGTGGAGGCTACTAGCCTATGAGAACATGAAACTCTATAAGGAGAAGACCAAGAAGTTTCATGATGCACATATTCGTCACCCAATGAAGTTTCAAGTAGGAGATTAAGTTCTCTTGTTCAATGCCAGGTTAAGGCTTTTCCCAGGCAAGTTGAAGTCTAGGTGGTCGGGTCCTTATCTAGTCAAGCAAATCTTTTCGCATAGGGCCATGGAGCTTGAACATCCAGAACATGGAACTTTTAAAGTGAATGGCTAAAGAGTGAAGCTTTACATGGGAAATAGTTCACAACTTGAAGGTTAAGAGGAGTTTAAAGTCCAACTACCAAACAACTAGCTTTGGTGAACCCATTTGTAAATAGGCTAGGAGTTTTTCTTTTCTTTTCTTTTCCTTTTTTCTTATATAGCTTTCTGATCTTTTTTGAAAAAAAAAGAAAAGAAAAGAAATTCTGCAGAATTCTACAGGTTTGAAGCAATATCAAGTGGGAAATGGTGTTTTCAAGCTAAGTGTAGGGAAGAAAAGCTCCAAGAAAGATTTGAAAGATAAAAACATTTTTTTAAGTGTTCTAGGTAAGTTAACTTTGTCATGCACTATCATGAAAATCATTTTTCAAAGGAATTTTTAGAGCTTAAATTTTCTCCTTAGTGTGCACTACCTCTGCACGACTCATGTATATGTTGTGAATGTAGTGTACAAATTTTCCAACAATCTGTAGAGTCATGAGTTGTTATACACGACTCGTGTATGTGTCGTAAATGTGGTGCCCAATTTTTCAAGATTCTATGAAGTCAGTAGTCATCCCACATAAGTCGTGTAAGGGTAGTGTATGTGTTGCATCAATTCTATAAAAGTCACTAATCATCCTACACGAGTCGTGTAGGAGTGTTTGTGTTGCTTTGAATCTGTGGAGTCATGAGTCAGAGTACACGAGTCAGAGTATACGACCCGTGTAGGGGTCGTGTACTCATTAAAACGCCACCACATAAATATGCACATACACACGTACGTCTCTCAGTTCCCTCGTTCGTCTCCTTCCTCACGACACAAACACTCTCTCACGACGTTAACCCCTCCTTCACGACACCAAGAAGCTCCCCCACGCATCCCCTTTCCCCCTCCACACGCCTCGTGTTTGCCTTGTCTATCTTCAAGTAAGGTATGTCTTCTAGTACTCCTCTTTATATTTCCATGGTTCGTGTGCAAGTTGGAAAAGTGTCGTTAGGGTTCGGATTTGTGTTGAAGTGAGTTAAGTTGGATGTTCTGGCTTATTTTTGTTGTTTATCATGTGATACCATGCTTGACTTGTGATTGAGCTTAGAAATTTCTTAGATCCAAACACATTCCATGAATCAAAGCTAATCTAGGGTTTGTACAAGAATTTTGGATGTTGTAAAAATTGGGGCTTTTGTGATTTTCATGCAATTCAATGATCCTTAAACATGTTGCACTACTTTTCTTATTGGATTTCATACTCAAGCACATGAATTGCAATCTTAGGGTTGGTTTGTGTGAAAATTTAGGGATTTTTGAGAAATTGGAAGAATTAGTGATGATTGGGGCAAAATTATAGTTTAAATAGCATTTAAGATGTTCAAAATAAGTTTTTATACGTGTTAATAAAAAATTTTCAAAGTTCGGGTTGTACACTGCACCTACATTAGTCATGTACATTTACTAGTGTATACACATATTCTTCAAAAACTGTACATACCCAACTCAATTGTGCTCCAATGCTTGTATACTTTTCTCTTATGATTGTTGGATCTTGTTGTGGTTCATTTTATCAGTTTAAGTCTTGCTTACCTATTGTACTCAATCATAATATAATCTACTCATGCAGGTATAGCAAGACCAAAGCAACCCGTCAGAAGGTCAGGATCAGGTCGGCGTGCATCACAAGCTCAACATGCCTCATCTTCACAAACCCCAATCAAGAAGCAAAAAGTAGTGTAATCAGAGCCACAAGGAAGGTCGACCTCATTATGTTCTGAAACCCCTTGGGCCAAGACTACCATGCAAGGGCTGGCTTAGAAATCTTTTGGAGCTCATAGATACTTGGATTGGGAGATGCTTGTGAACTATGGAAAGAAAGAAGAGATCAAGGGGTTGCTATCAGTTGGACTGTGGGAAAAATTATTCGCCATCCAACTCCTGCCTACAAGAACATTACACTAGAGGTGCTCACCACTTTGAAGCATGAGGAGAAGCATGACAAATCAATAGTTGATGACACTCTCACCTTCTAAGCTTTTAAAGAGGTTTACACAAAATCTTTAGCTAATTTCTGCCATTATGTGAGATTGTATACTAAAGAGGACACCAAATCAGCTGAATTTAGAGCACTCCCAGTTGGGCTACCTTGACATGTTGATCCCCAAGAGTATTGGCAAGTATTGTGTTAAAGTACCCTCAAGTATGAGCCTTCCAAGTCAAAGGCCTTTGCTATAACCTGAAGATTATTCACCACATCCTATCTCACACCATTGGAGCGCGCAAAAGTAGCAATGGTGTGGTAAATAATTTTGAGCTAAGGCATTTGTACAGCATTGCAAATAGGCACCAGATTAATGTGGGTATAGAATTGGCTCAATTCATCATTCAGTAAGCTACTGATACCTGCAGTAAAGGGATCTTTTGTGGTGGCTATATTACCCAATTGTTGAAGGGAATGAAAGTGCAGAAGGAGCTTTCCAATGATGTAGTCAAAGTGGATGTTAAACCAGTGTTAGATAGCCCTTTTAGACGTTAGGAACTTCACAGGGTCAGGGAGAATCCAATTCCTTCCAGACAGTACTCCACACCTCCTAGAGCTCCTTTAAGATCAGCTGCAAGACCGTCCACCCCTCAAGTATCAATTCTTGATAATGATTGGAAACTTTTCAAGAAAGAGTTTCGGGAGGAGAAAAGAAAAAACAAGGAAGAGAGGAAGAAAAATAAGAAATTTAGATCAACAATTTGGAGTATTCTCTAAACAATTACTGGCTGCCTTTCAAAACCCCCAGAGAACCTCCTAACTTATGAGTCCTCAGCTGATAGGACCACTTCTGAGGAGAGTGAGTAGCCTCCTGTGGTTGATCGAAAAGGAAAAGCCCTAATAGTTGAATCATCTAGCTCGGATAAGGAGGTGGCTGCATTTGGATACGAAGTGGCAGAAGATGAAGAGACCGAAGCTTCATTTGATAATGAAGATGATGATGAGGAGGCTAATGATGATGACAACAAAGAAGGAGATAATAATGAGGGGGAGGCTGATGATGATGACAGCAAGGATGGAGATGATGATGACAACAAAGATAGAGATGATGATGATTATGAGGAGTCGGAGGAGGACTATGGGGATAAGTGATTTATCCTCACTTGATGTTGCTTGATCTTGGATCTTTTTGCTGTATATCTTTTTGTTTCTTTTTAAGACTATGTTGTTAATTTGTTTTCTATTTTTGGAGCCCCTTAATGGGAAGACTCTTGTTGCTTCCGATGTTTCTAATGGATGTTTAGGATTGGTCAACTTGTTTAGCTTCTGGGTTGTATGTTCTTTCTAGCTTCTTTCTTTCTTTTAGGTCGATGGTTCGCAAGTGTTTGATGCTCCTAAGGTAGCCACAATTGTCCCTAAATCCGATGTTGCATTGGGGAAGTTCTAATTTCCTTTTCTTTTGCTCCTATTCCTTTATCTCTTTCTCCTTATTGTGATTATATTGGTAGACATTGAGGACAATGTCTTGATTAAGTGCGGGGAAGGGGTAGCTTTGAAAGGAATATTTGGGTCTTGAATGATACAAGTCTTTATGTATTTGATCAGGCATATCATTTTGTGTATCATTTTGTGCTAAATTTGAGTATGTTCAAATGTCTCCCACTTACATGTTTGCAATTGTGCTTTAAAGTTTAATATTAATTGATGAATCTTGAAAATATATTAAAAAAAATTATTTCTTTAAATTAGCATTCAAATTAAGAAAAAGCGACTTACATATTTCCTTACTCATCTATCTTGTGGTTAGTATACTTAGGCGAAATTATAAGATGAAATCTAGGTGGGATAATCTTACTTGTCATTTAATAATGGAATCTAGAGTCTAGAAGTGGATTAAAGTCCTTGTTTGAAAGTTAAATGATTATACTTCTAAGCTTTTTAGTTAGTATATCGACTTTTCAAAAACTTTGAGAGCTCTTCTAACCTTTTGAGAAAGGGGCAAATGGAATTTTTCTCTTGATTATCCTTTTATAATAATCTCTTTGAAAATACTCAATCAATTGATGTATTAAATGAATCTGAAAAAGCTAGTCAGTATAGGCAGGCTTTGGTCCCTCAAAAGAGCAAAGTCTAACCCCGCTACTGACTAAACAAGCATCTTACACAATTGATATATATATATATATATATATATATAAGATAATAAAATAAATTTGAGTCGAAAATAAACGAACAAAAACCCGTCCAGAGAAATTGAAAAGATGGAGGCAAAAACCTCCCCCTCTGAAGACTATTAAAATTTTTCTTTTTTTGAGAGAGAGAGAGATTTCAAGTAAAAAGAAAAAATCTAGGGGATCAATAGATGTCGTGTATTTTCTTTCTAGGTTATTGTGCTTAAGAAAGTGGTTAAAGAGCTTATATACTTCTTAATTAGTAGTGAAGTGTAGCTAAGTTCCTTTTCCTAATGCTTGAATTTGTGTTTACTTTGTGACTCAAGATTCTTCTATTAAATGGTGAGGGTAAAGTTTAATTCACCCAGATTAGCCTCACAATTTTGATTCTAGTATGCTAATTACATTTATATGATGAGTTGGAGTAGTAGGTAAAAAGTGAGTTGCTATGATCTAAAATAATTAATAAATGCCATGTGAATCTCATTTTTGTGGAAAAAATTTGAGTATATTTGATGATAGATCTTAATTGTCCTTAGGTATTTGCTTGAAGACAAGAAAATGTTTAAGTGTGGAGAAGCTTGATAAGTGTCCTAAGATCCTTATTGTTGGGGCATTATTGAGCATATTCCATATGTTGTTTAATTGATTTATTGAAGAAAAGGATTGTTATTGAACTAATTTTGTGTTTCAGGGACAACTATGCAACAATTAGGCTTTTCAAAAGATTATGATGAAAAAAGCCAAGATTTTGGAGAGCTTGGAGCCTTTTATGGAGTTGTTGCCCATACAATATTATTTTTATACCACTAGTGTACTTTTGGAGGAGAAAATTCAAGGAAAAATCAAAGTTCCAGGATATGGGACCCCACATACGCCAGTTGTGTACAATAGGTCATGCATATATGCCAAAAAAAGGAAAAACGTGTGAAGTTAAATGAGTACACTACCCCAATGTACATAGGGTCGTGTACATACTAGTATGTATATACTTGCGCCCTGTTTTGAAAAGGGAGAACTCTATTCACTTGTATTTTCATCCAAAAACCCTAAAATGCATTTTGGAGAGCTTTTTGAAGAAGAAATTCGTGCTACAACTTGGATATTCACAAAAATCACTTCTACCAAGAGTTTTATCATCATGATTTTTCCTTTTTCTTCAATTGTACTTATTGTTGTTGTTAATTTCTTCATAGAAGAATAGTTGTGTATGCCCTAGGTTTTGAGAAACCCTAGCCTTCATGTATCGACTTGTTTATTAATTGAATGAAGTTTGATTTTGAGTTTACTTCATGATTTATATTGTTGTTTGTGATGATTTTAGGCTTAAGTTATTACAAACTTGATTCTTGTTAATTTGAAAGAAGATTTCAATTAATGGGTTTGATCTCTCATGGGCAAAGAAGTTGTGTAATCCACCTAAAAAAAGGGTTTTTCTAACTTTCTATCAATTAGGGTTCATAATCTTCATGCTATTCTAATTTGATAATTGTCGAGGAAGAAATTTCCACTTTTGCAATTAGGGTTAGGGGTTAATTAACTTGAAGAGAGTAATTAATCTAATTGAGAAAACTGATAATTCAAGATCAAGTTTCGTTCAATTGAATCCACCTTCAAAGATGATGTGGGCTAGGGTTGATCAAAGCTAAGGGCATTATTTATGAATTGATTTATCTTAAGAAATTTGTGCATATCTTTCATCTAACGCTTTTGGACTTGCTTTTAGTTAGAATTAGTAGGAAGTTTAGCATATATCTTACATTTGATTCAGCTAGATAATAATTAACGGGTTATTACTAGTAACTGCACATAGATGCCTAGGATGATATCTGAGTTAAATTCTATATTACACGATATGTGCACTACCTTGTATAGGTCTATGATTAATGAGATTATAAATTTAATGCTTGATGATCCAACACATCAACACATAGCTTATTCCATCTAATTATTATCAATATCATACTTTTTAGTGTGTTTATGTAGATGATTTTAATATTACCTAAAAGAATATCCTTTGGGTATGGTCAAATGCTTATTCAAGCATCCAACATACACTATAGTGATCATCTTATGATATCAAAGTTTACTTTTTAAATTTTGTTAGATACTCAAATATTGGTCTTATGGTATGCAAAGTTGATTAAGAATACATAACAAGCATATATAACTTTCTTTAAAACTTATTAGTATTATAATACTCTAAGAAGCAAAGTTCAATAGCATAGCATTAGTAACCATCGGGGCCCAATATATGACACGTAATGATTATTGTGCTCAAATTTCATAGATGAAACAAATCTTGCATGACGAACTTAAGTTTGAAAAGCTCTCAATTCACTTTGACAACACTAGGGCTTTGTTTAGTTCAACACACTATTGTTTTGGTTTAGACTATTTATTAAGAAACAAATAAAAATAAAAAGCATGCATTTAATCATAAACAAGCCAAATAGATCAGATCATATCAAATACAAATGTAAATCAGATATGGATAAAAATCAGACAATTTAAAATGGCCCTAGTGTGTTAATTGAATAAAAACTTCAATCTAATACTTAATAACGAAGCATTTTGAAATAATGCATCACTTCATTCATGATTATGTACAAAAATAATATACATCCTTAGAATTTATTGACAAAGTGAACAGATGGCCAAAAACTTTATAACACCCTTGAGTAAGGATCAATTTTAATCTTTGCATAAGGAATTGAGAATAATCATGCAAGATCAATATGAGTGTTTGAAATAATAAACCAAGATAGTATTTTTGCACAAATCTCATTTTCCAATATAAAACGAGGTGTGACATGATACTAAGCCTAATGAATATGTTAGCATAATTATCATACCATCATGTAATAATTTGATATGATTTGTGCCCATTCAAGCATTTATAAGTCCTTTTTTGCTATCCTTATTTACCAAATGCTGAATTTGATGTTTTCTTGAAAAACGTACCTAAGATGTACTTGCATACTTAATTAAGTCAACAAAATATGTTTGATATGTTAGTTTTACATGAATGTAATTTTATGTAAATTTATGTGCTTTTGAATTCATTTTTACTATTCTTAGTCCCTATATGCAAGACTCAAGCTTGGTTGAATACAAACTAAGTTCTAAATTGACTCGGCTTCACTGTATATAAGATTTGACCTGCACCCAAGGCTAAACCCATGAGTCCCATTAGTAACCAAATTAAGGATGGATTTATGGATTTGATAAGTTTAGTCAAGGCCTTAAGTTAAAAAAAAAAAAAGACATTGTGTCATTTAATTTATTGCATGATAGGTTTCCAATGCAAACTTTGATGGCCAAGCCACCTAATATGGATGTAATGTCTGACTTGATAGATTTGATTTAAAAACCAATATATAGTATGTGTGGTAAGGTTACTGCAACTAGTTGATCATGTGAACACGTGTGTTGATCAACCTACAAGGAGTTCTACAATGATAACATGTGTACAGATGTCGTAGAGATAAGCATGGGAGGACGAACAAGCAAACCCGATTTCTCAAGTGTACAAGTGTAATAGAAGATCAAATCAAGTAGACTCGATCATTCTTAACTCGTTCTTCACATAAAAGATGCTTTAATCTTTCTCGATGATACTTCAAAAGAGTTTTCATGTTACTCAATCTTAATAATATGTAGAATGTATCCAAATGAGAAGAGAAGTGCCTTAATTATAAATATTGGAAACTAATGCTAACCATTGGATCATTCCTGGAGATATAAGAAATGAAATTGGTGTCTTCTTTTCTTTGATAATGGGTTAGATTTGTAAATAAGCTTGAAGAGAGCTAATAGGCTTTTATAATATAAAAAGCTCATTATTCTTTTAAAATAACCCATTTTTAATTGAAAGGGCTTAAGGCTTTTTATAATCCATATAAACTCTATTCCAGTTAAACAAATATTTTTAGTCTACTTTTCGTGCGTTAGACAACCGGATAAGGTCGAAAGCAAGATAAACCAACCAATGATCCCTATTTCAAGTCTACTAAGCAAAATCTCCTACGACATCCCTTATTGAACCTAGTCTTCTAAACCCTACCACTAGCCTAAAACGACCAGTTCTTAGCATTGAATTGAACTTTAAGTCCAATTACCAAAATGACCGTCTACAAAGTACATCAAAACAAAATTAAGCAAAATGCATTAAAAATGTCACATCCTATCTTGTTCGAATCCCCAACGAATCTTAAACCAATCCAAAAACCGATAAAAAAATCCTTATAAGGTTTTGTGAAAGAACCACGAAAATTATCCTAAACCATCTAGAAAAATTCTCTATAGGGTATTTATCAAATCAGGCACTCCATGAATAACCTACTCGGTTGCATCTCCATAAAACCATAAACATAGGTTGAATTCATCACTAAAGCTCTAGTTACCAGGACCCATTTCTTTTCCTTCCTCAAATGTTGCATAACCGCTATCTAAGCCCTTCATGAAGAATGACTCAACTCTGTGCTCTCAACTGCATTTACATCTATGAAGGCTAAAAAATGGCATCAATCGTTCCTACTCTGCAAACCATGAGGCTCCGGAAGCGTTTGAAGCTAACTCGCGCTATCATTATTGGACTTATCACCTTAATCATCTACTGATGTGTCATTAGCCATGTTAGTATCCAAGTCACTACACCTATTGGGTTCATAAAGTTTAGAGTTAAACATCTAAGGTTGGTTACTACCTACTTTTTAAGTCTTAGGAATACCCTAAAATTCAACCACCTAGCTTTTAACATGACCATTAAACTTAATATCTCAACAAAAATTGGCCTCAGTCGTAGTTGGCAACTCTTTTTCAAATATCTTTATGAACACCGCCACTATACCTTGCATGTTCACCAAATCGGACAACATCATTGTCATCAATAGGCACCACACCATAATGCAAATGTCCATCTCCAATGGCAACTCTATAGAACAACTTAACCCAATGCATCCTCTTATTTATTTTAAGATGATTTAAATAATGACCAAGAGTTACTTATAGCTTGTATCCCTACAAACACCAACAACTGTCACCGATCGTTGATCATAACTTACCCTATTGTTCCCTTATACTATGCACCCATTGGTAGAGAGCAAAAATTTAGCCTTGTCCATTCCTATCAAGTCAAAATATTGACATTAATGAAGTGTCTTTGCTTAACAACACTGGTGAAACTAATATTTACAAATTAAACTAAATTTAATCAAACTCTTGTATATAAAAGTAGATGAGACATCAATATTTACAAATTAAACTAAATCTAA
Organism: Combretum micranthum; assembly: GCA_024138025.1. Lineage (NCBI taxonomy): Eukaryota > Viridiplantae > Streptophyta > Magnoliopsida > Myrtales > Combretaceae > Combretum > Combretum micranthum. The sequence continues at coordinate 185,915 of JAMXBD010000301.1, forward strand.
TCAAACTCTTATCTATAAAAGTAGATAAAACATCAAAGTTTGCTAGGTGAGTACATAAGTGATACCTTCCAACATGTTGCACACCTAAGTGCCTCCATTTAATTATCACATATTTTATTGGTCCATGAGATAGTGGTACAAACATGCTTATAATTTTCTATGGTGATGATGAGTTTTATTCACAATATTTATAAAACTTTTTATTGATGGATCAATGATAAGATTATGAAGAAAAAAATAATGAAAGCATTGTCAAATTATATCACAACACAATTAAAAGAAAAATAGTGAACAAAACAGTAAAAGTAAAGACAATAAGAGGAAGAGCTCATTAATTACGAATTAGTTAAACAAAGAAAATAAGAGATAGAACTTATAAATTATGAATTAATATAGTCTTCACATTGAAAGCACAAAGCAAACAAAAAATGACGATAACAAGACATGCTATCGTCATCTCAATTTTTTTTTTTTTTAATTTCTAAACATATATAAAATAATAAAATTGCAAGTGAAAACATATTAAAAAACCATGATATGTTGCAGGAAAATGAGAGAAAAAACAAACTTTAAGCAAAATGAGGCAAACATGGATTAAGGTTTCTCATGAATTAGGGTGAAATTGCACGAAACAAAGTCAATAGAAGTTGCATAAGCAATATGTGAATCATGACTATGGATTTTGGCTAAAATTTGCATAAATTCGATGGCAATTGTACACTTCGGTGAAAGTGGATTAGGTTAAGGTTTTCATAATATAGGAGAATTTTTCATAGTTGAAATAAACTTGTCTCTTTAGCCATTATTAAACCCACCTCTTAAATTTATTTTTTTAAGATACAAGTTCAAATTATCTATTTTTAGGATTGTTTTGTTCAATGTGGCATTTTGTAATTTTAATTAAAATATTAATTTTTGTTCTTTTCTCAACATCTTTATCCTTTTTTACTTTATATTTTTCGTTTATCTATATTATTAAAGTTGGAAGGCTTTTGATGTCTTTTTTCATTTTTCCTTAATCGTCCTTTAATAATGAATCATTTTTCTATTTTCATAAAAGACTTAAGAAGTAAAATTCTACAATCTTAAAAGTTATTTTAGTAATTTTGATGGGGTATAATCTTAAATTTCTTATATTGCTATGTATTGAAAGTCATGTCTTTACTGCCTTTAAAGGCATATTTGCTATTTCGGTGTTATGGATTGGTTTTTTCTATTAACAGTTATTTCCTCTCACATTGTGTCTCCAGCTTCCAATCTTCCACAAGCGTTGCTACACGTATAGAAAAAAAAAAACAACCAATAACACATTTCATAGATATTTGCCATTTTTATTTTGTTCATTACTGAAAACTTATTCATCAAACTTCTATTTGCCTCAAAAACAACTCTGTGCTTTCTTATCTCCTTCTCTCTCTCTCTCTTTTCCCCATTCTCTCTCACACATTTTTTTTTTTTTTTTTTGACACCTTCACTTTCTTTTCTTATTGCATGAATTGTTAGGTTTTGGTGGAAGAAGAGCCAACGAAGGGAATTATTAGTGCTGCCTGTACATAGGAAAATGGAGAGTGGATGTAATGATGGTAGGATGTTTAGGATATTGATGTATTTATGTATCTATTCTATTTCATATATTCTCTTTGCATATGTGGTCTTTTTTCCAATTTTGTGTCCTACTGTTGTGTAACTACTATTGCTTAAATATCAAAACATTATACCTCTACTACTAAAAAATTAAAATCCACAAAACATTGTCACCATTATTGTCGGATACTTTGATGGCAAACAAAGCTTGAATAATTAGTTTCTTTCTATTTTTCATTAGTCACCTCACTAATTTTCATTACATATTGCAGGTAGAAGATATCAAAAAACAACAATATCACTAAATAAGCAATATTATGGGATGATATTATAGGATTTTGAATATATTTACATTTCTCATTTTTCTTTTGGTTATTGCATGTGCTGAGGTTGTCATGGAATTGATTTAGGAAAAATATATAACTTTAAATATTTTTCTTTCAATTTCTTTCTATCTTTATTGTTGGCACCAAGTTTTTAAATAGATATATGTATGAAAAATAAGTTAAGTGCTATTGGTTCTATTTATTTGTGGAAGTTCCAGAAAGTCAATTTTAAATGTTAATTATATATGTTTTACCATTATGTATTTATTAGTTCTTTAAAAAATAGTTGTAGCATCTGGCATTTCTTTATGTTATGGAAACTTATATTGCATTGCCCTCTTTATATGTGTACATGGAGGAGGGGAAGTTTAAAGTCACTAATGCCACATTCAATTGTGGTGTATTATATAATTTTAATAATCTTTCATTATATCATTAGATAAAATTAACATACTTGTCCCTTAGAATTTTTTTTTTCCTATGCATGCATAATTCAAGCATTTTTTTTAGAAGTATTTTTGTTTAGTGATATTACTTTGAAGGATGATTGTTTCTCCATAAAATATTATAAGTCTGCAAAGTTGAAATTATGTTCTTAACGAATTAATTTCTTTTTTATTTTTATGTTTTTTCAGCATATAGAAGTTTTTACAAATATTGACAAGTAATTATATTGTCAGTACTTTCCAATATGTCTAACAATTTTTCTTTTCTATATTTCTAATGTTTCTTTTTACATGTAATTGTTCTAAGAATTCATGTATAATATTATCCAACGTGTCTAACAATTTTTTTTTTTTCTATATTTCTAATGTTTCCTCTTATGTGTAATTGCATTAAGAATTCACACATTTTTAGTGTGTAAAAAATTATTTAGTTTTCTTATTGTTGACATTTTTTATTAATAAGTGATAAAATATAACTCTGTCTAATTAAAAATTCTGATAAAAAAATTTAAATTATTTTAATTACAAATTAAAATAAAAAATTTCCTTTTTTATTAATCGGATTCCTTGCGTTAGAGGCATAGAACCAAAGGCCTCGTCCTAATTGCAAATGCAATAAAAGTAAAACCGAAAAACCCAGAACCTCTACTAAAGAACAAAGACTACACAGTAGACAAACAGCCATTAACGTTCCTTCCAATTAGAAGAAGAGGTAGAAAAAGTAGAAGAAATGGCAGAAACATCATCGTCAGCACAAGACAACAACGGCACAAAATCAATAGCAGAAATCGCAGAAGATGTACAGCGTACGGTCTTGGAATCTACGGACTCTGCTATTCGATCTGCTCGCTCTCTTCATCGTAACTCTTCCTCCCATCTTCTCTCTCTTCAGGTTCCCCTCCATTTGATTACTTAGTCTCGTGATCGTAGAAGCAGTACCATTTTTACCTAATTGTAGTTTTTTATTTTCTTTTAAATTCGTGGGTGTTTGCTCTATATGTTATAATCATTTGGATCGTATGTTTTGTTTTTGTTGGTTGAATTTGTTTAAGAGAAGTAGAAATAGAAATTGGATGTGTGGATTGGATCCGAATACCATTCCTGACGTCGATATTGGAAGAAATGAGTGAGAATGAAGTCGACAAGTGAAGAGATTATTGCAATCGGTGAAAAGCTTCTTGATTTAAAGCTAATGAGGAATTGCATTTCACTTGGGTTTGTTTGGTTGATTTCGTGCATTTATCTTCTGTTATTTTCAATGACCGATTAGGGTATGTTTGATTGTGATATAAACAAAGAAAAATTCAAGCTTTCTATTCCTTGATATATTACGGAGAATGAAATACTGCAGTAATAGAAATTTATTTTATTAATTTATTATTTAAATAGTGGTATTTTGAATAAGAGATAGGCTGTTTCCGGTATTGAATTGGTGTTCGTAAGTTTAAATAAAGAATGTCTATTTAATGTTTTGTGTGGTAGAGGTTTATTGTGGAATTGCTATTCAATGAGCTAAACGCCATAATAGCTATTCATAAGGAATAAAGTTATAGTGGAATTATGATTACACGAAGTAAACGAGTAGTTAGTGATTACTTGAAGAGAGTTATAAATTTCAAGGGACTGAGAGTTGTTGAGTCGTGGAATATTTTCCCATTACATCCTTCAGTGTCTTAATAAAAATAATTGGAGCTGAGAAAAGCTTATTCTTGATGGAATTGACCATATATGGCCTAACCATATCAACTACTTATTCTTATCGTACGGCTAATGTAACTGGCACTACTAACTATACGAGCCAGACAATTATCTTGCAAATGAGAGTGCACTTTGTTGTTATTTTAATTAGGGTTTCATGGTGTCACGAATGACCATTGATGCTTTATTCTGTGCCTTTGGATTTGGTTTCATCAAATACCTGATTGATTCTCAAAATGCCACTGTTTTCGATTTATTTATAATGTCTTTGTATCTCTGTATCTCTTAGTTTTGTTGATGTGGGATTTTACATAACAACTGACCATTCAATTAAATTCTTATATGCAACGATGGTAAATCATTGATTTTTGGAAACACGTTTTATTTGTAAATTCAAACCATTGTGTGACAAAATCCATGTGGCTCCCTTATCTTTCCTCAAAATTCCAGAGTTCTTTTTTTGCACCGACACGGATGGTTTGAGCTTAAGCCTCTTTTTCTTCCCCTGATTTTGTTTCTGATAAATGCTGTGATATTCACAGTTTAGGCTGCTTTTGTTTTATTTTTGTAGTTTATAATGGGTGAATATACAGTAGGAGTCAAAAAAGCTGGTGCTAGCTAATGGCTGTAGTGAGACTAGATCTGATGAGAGATGGTCTTGGTGTGGCTGGTGGCTGACCTTATTTCTTTGGGTAGTGATGGGTGTTGATTTTTACATTTGAAGTTTCAGAGAAACATAAAAATGATCTTTAGCATTTACAAGAACAACATATTAAAATATTGCTCTATTCTGATTGATGTTTTGTATCTTCTAAATCTAAGTTCAAAAATTTCAAATAGACCCCTTAATTGACCATTAACTGGGGGTTGTCTAATATTACTCAACGATCTTGCTTAAGTCAATAGTGGGTCACTGTTTATTATCTTTTATTTTTTTATTATTTACTTATTTTTTTTTAATTTTTGACATGTTAAGTATCTGTATTTTGCAGGAGTTCATAACCGATATCAGGTCTAAGTATCAACTTTATGAAGATGCTGCAATTCTAAAAGTCAAAGGTATCTGCAATCATTGCAGCTGCTTATGCATGCTTAAAATGTCAGCTATTGTTTGTGAATTTGCAGTGTTTGCTGTCAGTGCAAAAACCTAGAATTTGCCAAATTTAACTCTAGATCATCTGACTCGATAATTTTATTCTCTTGGTTTTGAGTTAATCAATTGAGTTTGTAATAATTCTAGAGTTCAAAGAATAAGTTTAAGAATTTGGGAAGTGTTCTTTCAAGGTAATCCTAATCATAAGTAATTACTGCTGAGAAAAAAATAAATAAATAAAGAGAGAGAGAGAGAGAGAATAAAAGAACCTTCTAATTATATGTATGACGTGGGGCTATAGCGTCAAATAATGCTTCTCTTCAAAGAAGTAAATGTGGATTAGATTTCGAAAGGAAACACCTCATGGAGACAAAAGACTTTGTTGTCATAAAAATTCTAATTGCATCTTCTTCTTAATATTTTTATTCTAGACGTAGCTATAGTTTAACTATACCTACTTTATGTCTCCCATCTTTTCTCAATTATTCAGATGAATTGAAGAGCGCAAGACAACATCCAGGCACAGCAATTGGAGTTTCTGTTGCAGCTGCACTTCTTCTCTTACGTGGTACGAACCAACTCAAACTCTATAAACGGTCGCAACTGGTATTTATGTATCCTTTATTACACATCCAGGCATCATGGTAGTATCTGCATGATGACCAGCAATGCACTTTCAGACATGGTGAAATTTATATTAAGTGAAATGCTGATGATAGCTCTGGGTTTTAGAATCGTCAAGCCTGAGCATTCTTGACTGTCACATGTGGTGCACATGCTATGGATATGTGTGTGTGTGTTTGACATTTATCTACCTCTCCTCTCCATTTTATGGACTATGGGCTAAGAATAAATTCGAAATACACATTTACCCAAAAAATAAAATAAAGGCGTATGATACTTATCTCTTCAGTTAATCCTTAACTTTTTCGCCATTGCTTCTCTAGCAATAGAAGACATCATCAGAAGGACCTGTCTTCCAGGGAAGGGTAAAACAAAACCCAGTGGTAGGGCTTCATACTTTGGAATCTAGATTATTATGTTCCGTCAGCACGCTAAAAAGCTTATACGATATATCGGGTGTGGAAGTAGGCCAACATTTCTATTGGCAAATAGGAGGTTTTCAAGTCCACGGCCAAGTACTTATTACTTCTTGGGTTGTAATTGCTATCTTATTAGGTTCAGCTAGTATAGCTGTTCGTAATCCACAAACCATTCCGAATGGTGGTCAGAATTTCTTCGAATATGTCCTTGAATTCATTCGCGACGTTAGCAAAACCCAGATTGGAGAAGAACATGGTCCGTGGGTTCCTTTTATTGGAACTATGTTCCTATTTATTTTTGTTTCGAATTGGTCAGGGGCTCTTTTACCATGGAAACTCATAGAGTTACCTCATGGGGAGTTAGTTAGCCGCACCTACGAATGATATAAATATTACTGTTGCTTTAGCTTTACTTACGTCAGTAGCATATTTCTATGCGGGTCTTAGCAAAAAAGGATTAGGTTATTTCAGTAAATACATTCAACCAACTCCAATCCTTTTACCTATTAATATCTTAGAAGATTTCACAAAACCCTTATCACTTAGTTTTCGACTTTTCGGAAATATATTAGCGGATGAATTAGTAGTTGCTGTTCTTGTTTCTTTGTTACCTTCAGTGGTTCCTATACCTGTTATGTTCCTTGGATTATTTACAAGCGGTATTCAAGCTTTTTTTGCAATGTTAGCCGCCGCTTATATAGGAGAATCCATGGAGGGTCATCATTGACTAGTTTTCAAAATAGTCGGTTTTGATTATCCAAGCGTAGGATAATGTGTGTGACTCAAGGTAATGTACTTAGGGAACATCAAAAAATACAGATATAGTTTTAGGGAAAAAAACTCCAATATTTATGGAATTGTAAAAAAGGTAAAGAGATCTAAAAGATCTTTTTCCTAAAATGGCCAAAATGAAATTTGAAATCAAATTTTAATATAATATATATAAATTAATTATATTTATAAATTAATTAAATTAGATTATTCTATAATATACACCCCCACTAAACTATAACTATAATACAACCAATAAATAGAAAAAAATTAATTATTAATTAATTAATTTAATAATTATATAAATGAATTAAAAGAAACAAGAAATCGAATTAAAAATGAAATAGAATTTTGTTTTTTTTTTTTATTATTGCATTTTAATTCGAATTCGATTTAATAGAAATATGATAGAGATAAGAAGTTGCATGAACTTTGAAATTACTCAAATAGTGATAGAATGCTTTGGCCTACTGAATTCGTTCATGTAGATTGTATCCATGCGGGGTAATGAAAAATAAGAGAAGAATTGAAATTCATAAAAAAAATTGGCTAGTAAGGATGGTTCAAAATTAGGTATATGGAATCTAATGGCTAGAATTGTATAAAGAAGCAGCATATTGATAAAGATAGTTTTTTCTAGAATCAAAAGAGCGATTGGGTTGAAAAAATAAAGGATTTCGAATCCATATTCTTATCCTATAATGAATAGAAGATTGAAGAGGGTAGAGAGTCCGTTAAGTTAATTCAGTGTAAACTTTGTTCAGAAAACTTTCGTGTAGAAGTTGTGGGATTGACATGGCTATGGGCTAGGAATAATATTGAAATACACATCTACCCAAAAAATAAAATACAGTCGTGTGACACTTATCACTTCAGTTAATCCTCAACTTTTTTGCCATTGCTTCTCTAGCAACAGAAAACATCATCAAAAGGACCTGTCTTACAGGGAAGGGTAAAACAAAACCAAGTGGTAGGGTTTCATACTTTGGAATCTAGATTATTATAATGAAATTCATTCAGTGTAAAATTTGTTCAGAAAACTCTTGTGTAGAAGTTGTGGGATTCATGGCAGAGACAGTGTTTAAGTGGACACTTTTTGCTTGATGGCTAGGTATTTTTCCTTCAAAAACCGTGCCCAAGGGAAGGCTGCTCTCTGATGCTTTTCTTGCAAAAAATATGGTTAGCTAAATTGTGCTATATTTAGAGTCTGGGTCTTCATGAGAGAATATGCTTCTGTTTTGCCTTTTTAGTCTTTTCCAGAGCCCACATTTTGGAATACCTTGTATTAGTTGCCTCTTTTAAGTGAATAATTGGCATATTGTTGCATTTCATAGCATGTCACATCAAGTGATGATTGCCTAGCATGCCTTTTTTCAGAGGCATTCAAAAGGAACTCAATGTTTAAAAGCATTGTAATATACATCTGGGTTAGAAAAGCTCAAGAATTTTGTTTGACCTTAAATAAGAAGTTCTATTAAATTGTTCAGCTTAATCTTTTTCGCAGGTCCAAGGAGGTTTTTAATCCGTCAAACATTTGGCCGTCTTCGAAGTGAAGAGGTGGCTTTCCTGACCTTGGTTCAAAAGGATTCTTTGAAAGCATTTTCACCATACTAATTCCACTTGCATTATAGACTTGCTGAGCCAGTTTCTCTATGATGTTTTGCACTGCACACTGTATGCATCACATTTCTTTAAACAATTATTGACAGGCACAGTTTGTTAGAGCTGAGAAAAATGTGAAAGACTTGCACCTTTCTGTTGATTTAATGAAGAAAGAAAGCCAGAAGCTTCTTGAAAGAGCCACTCTTGCCGAACAAGATATGAAGAAGGGCCTGACTGAGCTAACGTAGAATTGTTGTCTTTTTCTTCAGTGGGCTGAAATTTGAATTCAATAATAGACCACGTCTGATAATCTGTAAATCCTGTAGGACTGCTGGAAGTCAAATCCAACGTCTTGCTAAATCGATTTACAAGGTGGAAAACCAAGCTGCTGGTATGCATAATAAACTTCCATCTTTGTTTATTCTTATGTAATACATCATGGTTTCTGACACCTATAGACCTTATGCAGGAGCAACACATGCTTCTACTATATTAGGCAGTTACTGTCCTTGTGGAAATGGATTTTTATGTTGCTATTATCCTGCAAATAGTTTTGGTTAACCAAAACCTTTGTTAATAATTTCTATTATCTCTTCGGATACTTTCAGTATTCTGATACTTGAGATGACTTTTTCATTAGACAAGGGATTTTATATGGGGGTCTTGTGAGTCTATTGTAATTACTAGCTTAATGTGGCTTTGATTGGTGTAAACAGCTCTGATGGATGACCTACGTGAAATTCCTGGAAGAGAGGCCTTGAAACTTCGGGCAGAGGTAAAATTCACTCCATCCATTTTCACCCGCAGAAATTGTTGCCTTTGGCTTAAAAGTGTAGTCAAAGCTTCATGCACTGCTCATGTCTCACCCATCTTGCAGATTGCTTCTTTAACATCACAACTGAAGCAACAAAGACTCGCTGCAGAGAAGCGGACACTGAAAATATCTGAACTGGGGGTAGCAGTTTGATAGGATACAATTTTGGTAACTGCCGTTGATTTAACCCATCTTTGATTTTCCGTTGTATGGATTTCGGCATCCACAAGTGCTCATCCAGTAATATTCAAATGTTTTGATTTCCTAAATGATGGTGGTGAGCCTATCTTGTCCTGAAATTGTGGATGATTTTTTTGGATAATTTGCCGTCTTAATGATGTCTTCATCAATTCCATCTCTGTGGATTATTTTATGATTAAATAATCATTAATATATATATATACACATATAGGGATGCAACCGGGGCGGGTTCGGGACGGGTTTTTTGAAACCCGAACCCGACCCGAGTCCTTAATGGGTGTCCCAAAACCCGAGAAAAACCCTATCGGGTTTTTTTTGTCAATCCCAAAATCCGACCCGCTAGAATTTAAGGAACCCATAACCCGACCCGACCCGACCCGGCTCCAAGATTTTTAATTTTTTTCTTTAAAAAAAAATAATCAAAAGAAAGAATTTTGTTTTAAGTTATTAATGATACAAACACTTATATTGAAAGAATGAATTTTAGACAATAATATCATATAAAATGATGCAAACACTTCATTTCCACTTACTTTCATATATATATAATATAAATGGGATCCTTGCTTTAATAACTTAATATTTTTAATTTTTTAATATTTTAAATTTATACCGGGTCGGGTTTTCCCAACGGGTTACATAATAAACCCAAAACCCGACCTATAACTTATCGGGTTTTTTTTTAATCCCAAAACCCTATAGGGTTTGATCCTATAGGGTTTTTAGCGGGTTGGGCGGTCGGGTATCCTATAACGACCCGTCCCGCTTGCATCCCTACACATATATATATCAGTTTGTGTTATTTGTAAAAGATGCAAGGACTAAGGACGTGAAACAAAGGCCCAAAAAAAAGAAAAAAAGGACGTGAAACAAAATTGTCATTATACTAGTACTTAGTGGAAGGAAGAATCAAAATCCGTGCAATTTGGAGTTCAAGGAACCAGATTTTTTGCTTCCTAGTGCTGAGTTTATCACTCCTTGTGTTTAGTGGTTTAGATGTTTAAATTGAGCTTCTGACCTCCAATATCAAAATTCATTTATATATACTATAAAAGCTAATATCGCAAACCGCTGGTAGGTTGATCTCTCACAAAATGTGGTATGAAACGTGTACATTCCGTCCTTTCCTTGATTCATGCACCGTATACCTGGTAGCACATTTTTTAACAAAAGCCACTGTATCATTGCTCATTACAAGAGCTTATATAGACAAATGAAGACACCCCAAATGTCAATAATGGAAATTAATACCATCATGCTTGAAAGATACTTCAAGTCCAGAAATCTATGTAAATTCTTGTTTTAATGTTTGGAGTGTCGATGACAATGCATGTACAACTCAATCAACAATGCAACTCCTCTTTGTGGTTAATTTTTTTTTTTTTTTTTTTCCTGTTTTAGAGGTATACATGCTCTTGAAGCATCATATTCATGAGTCAAAAAACCCATGGACGAGGATTGCTAATAAAGTTGTGTCCATCATAAGATAAGAAGTTACACAATTTTATTACAAATATGACGTAACCAACTCTAATGCCTCTGACCATGAAGTAAATCATGGACCATTAGGCTCTGCCAAAAGACCATGGACAAATTAGAAGATAGTATTGAGTCAAATGAGTGGACTTGTATGCCTGATTGTGGACCTCCAGGATATCATAGATCAATAGTATGCTCAAGTCCCCTTCAAAATTTATGGCCTGCATCGAAATATGATAACTATTATACCCAAAAAGCTTCCAGCCTGCTGACCTACCAGGGAACCAAAAACAAAACCGACCACAACAACAGCTATATACCTCCAGGCAGGAGCCTAGCAAATGCAAAACCAAAATTTGAATAAGCGAATCTTTCAGGCTATACATAAACACAACATATTTATTTCTGCATCTGCGTGAAGAGCTCAGGCAGTTTACTATTCCCTCCTGCACCACCACCAAAAGCTGAGAAGCCTCCAGCTCCTTGTTGGCTGCTGAGAGCCCCAAATCCAGCACCTGCAACATATTATTCATTAACAACGATCACAAAGAAGTTGCTAACTCAACCAAAGTACAAGGTATCAAGTGCATAAAAGCTACCTGTTGCTGGAAATCAGCTGCCTATGGCAGCTCCAGCAAACCCTCCGCCAGCTGAGGCAGCGGCTGCAAATCCCCCAAACCCTCTACAGGCAGCAGCTGCAAATCCTCCAAACCCCCCACCAGCAACTACACCACCAGCTGCAGAGGATCCAGCAAACCCTCCACCAGATGCCAATGCTGCAAATCCACCTCCAGTGGAACCAAAAGTTGCAAAGCCACCACTGGTAGTACTGTCACCCACAAAACTACCACCAGAACCGCTGGAAGATGCAAAGACAGCACCTGAAGGACTAGAACCTAGCTGTCTTGATTGTCCAAACCCACCGAGAATGGAAAGCGATGCTTGCTGTCCAGGAACAATGTTTGCAGGCTGTCCAAATCCGCTTGGAGTGGGAGGCTGGGCATTTCCACCAGCACCAAAACCCTCTAAGAATTCATTTAAATTGGGTGGCTGTGATGATTGAGAAGCTTGCTGGGGCTGGAAGATGAAAGATGCTGGACGAAAGAGCTCACATAGGCACTGTCAATGCAATGGAGAGCTTCCAGTAGAACCTGCACCTAGATCAGGTGCATTGTTCGCCTCAGAAGCTTTCTCCTTCATTTCATCATCCTGGACTGCTGTCACATCAAGGCTCTCAGCCTTCTGATCGCTGTTACTTTCTGAAGTTGAAACTGAAGTTGGGAACATAACCTGTGTAGCAGAGGATCCAGCAAACCCTCCACCAGGAGCAGCACCAGCAACTCCACCACCAGCTGCAAAGGATCCAGCAAACCCTTCACCAGATGCCAATGCTGCAAATCCACCCCCAGTGGAACAAAAGTTGCAAAGCCCCTGGTAGTACTGTCACCCACAAACTACACAAAACCGCTGGAAGATGCAAAGACAGCACCTGGAGGACTAGAACCTAGCTGTCTTGATTGTCCAAACCCACCGAGAATGGAAAGCAATGCTTGCTGTCCAGGTACAATGTTTGCAGGCTGTCCAAATCCGCTTGGAGTGGGAGGCTGGGCATTTCCACCAGCACCAAAACCCCTAAGAATTCATTTAAATTGGGTGGCTGTGATGATTGAGAAGCTTGTTGGGGCTGGAAGATGAAAGATGCTGGACGAAAGAGCTCACCACTAGGCACTGTCAATGCAAATGGAGAGCTTCCAGTAGAACCTGCACCTAGATCAGGTGCATTGTTCGCCTCAGAAGCTTTCTCCTTCATTTCATCACTGGACTGCTGTCACATCAAGGCTCTCAGCCTTCTGATCGCTGTTACTTTCTGAAGTTGAAACTGAAGTTGGGAACATAACCTGTGTAGCAGAGGATCCAGCAAACCCTCCACCAGGAGCAGCACCAGCAACTCCACCACCAGCTGCAAAGGATCCAGCAAACCTTCACCAGATGCCAATGCTGCAAATCCACCCCAGTGGAACCAAAAGTTGCAAAGCCACCCCTGGTAATACTGTCACCCACAAAACTACCACCAAAACCGCTGGAAGATGCAAAGACAGCACCTGGAGGACTAGAACCTAGCTGTCTTGATTGTCCAAACCTACCAAGAATGGAAAGCAATGCTTGCTGTCCAGGTCCAATGTTTGCAGGCTGTCCAAATCCGCTTGGAACGGGAGGCCGGGCATTTCCACCAGCACCAAAACCCACTAAGAATTCATTTAAATTGGGTGGCTGTGATGATTGAGAAGCTTGTTGGGGCTGGAAGATGAAAGATGCTGGACGAAAGAGCTCACCACTAGGCACTGTCAATGCAAATGGAGAGCTTGCAGTAGCACCTGCACCTAGATCAGGTGCATTGTTCGCCTCAGAAGCTTCCTCCTCCATTTCATCCGCCTGGACTGCTGTCACATCAAGGCTCTGCCTTCTGATCGCTGTTACTTTCTGAAGTTGAAACTGAAGTTGGGAACAGAACCTGCGTAGCAGTTGCTTGCTCTTTTTGTATATTCGGTGCCATGGAAGACGCAGGATTCACTACATTGCTAGTGCTAACTTGGGCAGTAGATGTCATTCCAACTGAAATTTCACCTGTAGATGCAGATAACGCTGAACTATCCACTTTTTGACCGGGTAACAATGAACTATCTACTTTTAGACCTGATTCACTGGTGAAAGGCTCCACAATGGTAAATTTAGCTCCTGCAGCAGCACCCACTTTAGCACCCTTATCTAATTCTAAATTAGCTTGGCTCTTGTCAGTCTGAACCTCTACCTTTCGAGATTTTGAACCAGAGGTTATGGGGAGAGGTGGTGGAGGAGGGCATTGTAAATTTAGGAACTGGAAAAGAGAACGGGGGAGGGGAAGAGGATGGCAATGAAAAGGAAGATAAGGATGCAATAACGTCAGAAGTGCCCATGGATAACGGCACCGATGATGAGGACTTAGATGGAACAAAGTGAGCAGCATCTGCAGTAGCTCCACCAATGGTCCAGGATCCTCTAGTGATCCCTTAGATGATAAGGAACTTTTGGTGGAAGTAGCAGTGGATAGCAAGGTCTGTGTGGCTGAAGAGGAACTTATGGCTGGAGATGTAGTAGATAGCACAATCTGGCCTGCAGAAATTCTTACCTCACCCACCAGGCTTTTATGCGATGAAGGTCCAGCATGAAGAACTTTTCCAGGCAGGGAGGATGACATGGGGATGGCTTCTGTGGAGGATGAGGAGACAGCTTTACCAAAAAGTGAGCTTTCATTTATCTTAGGCTTATGCTTTAAACTTCCAAATGCAGTTTTAGCAGCTTCTGTCTCTTTATCAATTGGAGTGGCTTCATCACCAAGTGTTTTCAATGGAGTGGTATCCAAGGGTGACTTAGAGAGAAGGGTGTCCTCTGAATAAAGTTGCCTTCAGGCTGCATTTTGGACCCTGTCTGATTTACTGCAGAAGATGCTAACTTCTCAACGGTAGCTCCACTACCTTGTTCTTTGTCAATCACATTGCCACTATGGATTCTATTTTGCCAGTCAAATATAGATGACTTTGACGCAGACATCAAGGAAGAATCAGAAATACTGTTATTTTGTAAGTTTTGTCTCATGCCGCCCTGTCTGATTGGGGTGGATGGGCTTCCGGAAGCCATTTCTCCATGCGTCTCGTACACAACTGCACGATCACCACAAGAAAACAAATCAGCATACTTTGCTCTTTGTAGCAGTAAGATTTTAGGGGAGGAGTTCTGACCGTTGATCCAAATCTTACCATCTCCCAATGAGCGTGAGAATGTAGAAGGCAATATGGCATCTTTTGAACAAAAGTGTGCTGGTCTTTCAAGACTTAATAGTGCTCGTCTGCCGATGATAAGGTTTTGCTGGCGCTGCCTTTTCCAAGTCCTCTCAGAAGCTTTCTTTGGACTGTTTTTGAAGGCTTGAAACTGGCCCAGCTCTGCAGATTGCATTTGTAGAAATGTTATTTAACTACTCTGACAGGATGAACAGCAAGACTATGAACCGTAAATGTAGGTTTATAATGATAGGAGATTCATTCCCATTTTAAGCTCATTTGTCTCCTCCATCATTCATTGATTGGCCAAATCATTTAAAATCATTCGATCTTATTATGCCTTCTTCCTTCTATAGTTTTTTTCCCCAGTTAGGCTGAATTGACCTATTTTAATATTTACATCTATGGGATAATTAAGTGAAGGTCAAGTGGATCTCTCAAAGCACGTCCTTGCAAAATTGTAAGTAATCCCATTCTTTATAAGAGCCTGTTCCAGGTAATGATCAACAGAACAAAGCTACCTTAAGTTACAGAAGCTAGCGCAGCAAGCTGATCCTCCTAAACTTTTAGAGAGAGCTGCCTTGCCCAATTGGTTAATGTGATGATGGGTTATAAATTATGAACATGAACAGAAGATAAGAGTAGCTGAGATGGGAATGCTAAGAAGGATGTGTGGCTAAATGAGAATGTATAAGACAAAAAAATAAATAAATAAATAAAAACCCAATATTCAATATGAAGTTGTGTAGCATCCCACATGAAAAGATGAAGGAATCATGACTGAGGTACATGACTTAGAGTCACCTTTTAGACATTGTGATACTTTAGAGATGACTAACATAAAGCAAAGACAAGGAAGACCAGGAAAAACGTGGAGAGAAATAATAAAAATAACATAGCTTTTTTAATTGTCAATGTAAAATGTGGTCCATGATAGAGTGCAATGGTGAAACATGATCCATGATAGAACTGTGCGTGCGAGCAATTTCAGTGTCAATTCGCAGCATTCTCAAGGCAAAGCATCAAAATGGAATATAAAGAAACACTTTCATAGCAGCAAAAGCATGGAACGGAAAACGAAACAGTTCTCTGAAAGAAGCTAGTTAAGAACACCTCAGACAAAAAATGCACTATACCCTATTAGAGTGATTACTGTTCTGTCCATCTTCAAAAAGCAATGAATTATAAGCAGGATCGTTTATCGAATCCCCTAAAACTTCATCTGGATCTGGAGGTTGCCTAACTGCGGGAGTTGGTGGGCTTAAAAAGCTATTTCTTACATCACAATCAGGTACATTGACATTGACTCTGTGTGAAACCCCAAGCTGCATATCTGAATCCATAAGAATGAGGACAACAACCGCGCAGAAAACCCAATAACTTGCATTGCCAGAGTAAGCCTCAATGAAAAGATGTAAAGAGCTCCATATTGAGTGGAGGAAATATTCCTGCAGCAAAATGTAATGAAGCAGTCATCCCATGCAAGACACATACAAAGAGGCATGCAATGCACAATATTTTTCAGGAATGCCTTTTCAAATAGACGATATTTTAAGAAACGCACATAAAAAGGCACCATTTATTATTTTTGATGGGTTATCTATTTCCTATTTTCTATACTTTCTGAGCTCGTGCAAAGCCATATCCTTCGCTTGTTATCGTTATTGTCCACCATATTCACTTTCTGCTACTCCAGAGCTTAGAAAGGTCAGGGTGTTCGTCCATAAAACCACTTTCTGATGTTATTACTTTTCATCATCAAACATCATTAGCCATCGTTATTCATAAGCATGCGAGTTCGTATCACTAAATTGGTAATTTACACATCTGCTTCGTAACTCGTGTTTTTTTGCACGCAATTTTTATTGTTCAGCAAATTCCCGTTTTCGTGAAAGTATAATAATCTATTTTGGTAATTAATTTATTATGTATTCTATTTAGTAATTATCTTTTTATAAGATTTATATAGACCTTTCACTCCTTATAATTACATTTTTTTTTTTAAGGTTTAAACCAAACTTTATAATTATAACGGTTTTTTTTTTCTTTTTTATTCCGCACCAAATCGTTTTGAATTAGTTTTTTTTCTAAACTATTTAATAACGATTTGGTTCAGTTCGGATTACAAATTAAATCAAAATTTTAACTAAAAATATAATTTGAGATCTGTTTGTCTGTTGGCAAATTACAGATACAGACACTTCTTTTAAAATTTTTTTAACAAATTATTTATTAAGAAATAGATATGGATAAAAAATAGTTAGCAGTTCTCATTAAAAAAAATCAAATAGATTAAATATAAATAAAATATAAATACAAATCGAACATATTTATACATATCATTTCGATATAGATAGAGATACAGATAAAAAACAGACTGTCCAAACAAACCCTTGTTCTATTTTCTTAGGTTTATATAGATATTTAAATATTTAAATTGCTTCACAAAATTTATATTACAAATCATAACAAAATACTTTACATATCCATTATACTCATAATCCATACTCCTCTATAAAATCATTAAATCATAATCAATTATCCACCAACAAAATACATTTACTAACTAATATATAGGTTTATAATTTTCTACAATATCATCAAATCAATAGTTTACCAACAAAAGTTATCTATGAATAAAAATGTTCAGCTAACAAAATACATTGAACGTCTAACAAAAGAAAAAAAAACAAAATACATTGAATAAGTAATGCATAACATAAGTTATAACTAAATAAACAAATTTTACTTCACACTCCACAAAGTGAAAACTATTAAAAACTATATATTACGTTAGCAATGAAAGAATATATATCATGAACCTAAAAACAAATTTAAAAAAGGAATAAGTTAATATTAATTAATATTCATCAAAAAATAAATATTATATTGAAACAATAAGAACATATACAATCTTTAATCGATTATTATAAGAAAATTTATAATTACAAGTAAAATATTATTACGTTTTTCTAAATAGTTTGGTTTAGTTTTATGAATTGAAAGTTCTTTACAATAAATTGTTTAAAAGAAAATCATATATTTTTATCCGATTTGGTTAGATTACAAATTAATTTGGTTTGATTAGATTTTTTTTTTCACCCCTAAATTAACAGTTATCATACGCATAAGAATTTTTTTTTTAAGCCATCACACACACATAAGATTCTATTAATGAAAACATCACACTTAAATGGAAGTATAACGGACTCACTGTTCCCATTCAACTCTTCATCTACTAAAAAATGCCCACTCACTAGAACCAATCATATCCTATCAAGTAAACTCAACTACTTGATTTAACCCGAACAAGCAGTCTAAACCATGATAAATTTTGCAGTTTGTACTCCATCACTGTCTCCTAATCAAACTAACACCATAAGTCGCAGCTGCTGGAAGAACCGCTCTTGCATTATATGACACCATGCATAATTAGATCAACATCAAACATTAAATATATATACTAGGAAAAAGTTATGCTGCCCCAGTCATTGTACCTCAATCCTGTCTCAAGTGTCTATCGGCTGAGATAGGACGTACACAGCATTCTTGGACAACAAATATTTTTTCCAAGTATTGTAATCTTACCATATATCCGAAGTGAAGAGAATGAACCACGAGATATCGAGCAGAATAGCACAGAATAACAACACAGCATACGTCCTTCCTAAACTCTGATTACTGCTCGCAATCGCCACCAACGCGAACAAGGCGATCGAAAAATTAATCAGCAAGACGCCGCTGTACTGTGCACCAAGCGATCCAACCAACGCACAAGCCATCTATGAAAAAACCACCACATTGAACAAAAAAAAAATCAACAAACATTACTGCTACCACGTCAAAAACCCTGGAACAATCTCTACTAAGCTGAATTAATGGGAATCATATATAAAGACCAGAAGAGCTCACTTGAATGTAAATAAGAGTAACGGCGAAAGATTGAAGTCTGCCGTAATCATGGAGCCAAGGCTGGATTCGATCTCCTAGCGAGCAACAAAACATTGCCGCTATGTTTGGAACAGTAGGAAGTAAGGCAGCGAAATGGGAGGAAGGATGGTGTTTGGATACCAGTTGAAATCTGATGAATTTATTGGACATGAAAAGAGACAGTTTCACTTTTGTGGCACTTTCTTAATTGGAAAGAAAGAAAGCTGGGATGATGGATGGATTGTGTCATCAAACTGTCCTCCTGAAAGCGGAGAGAAAAAAAAGTAGCTATGTATAACTTTCCAACGTCAATCCTTCTTTCTCCTTTTAAAAAAACACAGAATTACCTCCAAGCTTCACACGATGTCCTTTTCCCTTCCGCCACAAGGGAAAAGGTTTTAATATATGTGTAGATATAGGGTTCTTGATGGTAGCTATCACGCACGCGTCACGTGAATTTCGTGCCTAGCACATGACTTCGGAATGCTGCTGGAAAAATAACACTTGATGACGGGATGGCTTCGAGAGAATGACAAGGGAGGAGAAATAGGCAGTCTCAATGTCTCAAATGCACAAGTGACAGATAAGGAAGCTTGAGTAGACCTCGCGTGTAATCACTTGAGTTGCCTTGTTTGATCTTTCTCAATAAAACCTCCTTTACAAACTATTATTTGTCTTCTCTCTCCCAAAAGTTCTTAATGAGGAGAAGGAGTGACTGAATATTTATAGACACTTGGTGTGGATGACGACCGTCAGATCATCTTAGTGATTGACGGATGAGATGGAGCAAGATCAATTCATGCTTATCATGAATGAGCTCCTCATGGACCAAGGTCTGTAATCATTTCCTGTGTGTGCATGAGCCCAACTGAGAAAAGTTGGATTCAGCAGACCGGCTCAACAATCCCTATTCCAAGCCTACCAAGCCAAATCTTCTCGAGCCATCCCAATAATTGAACTGGATTCATTAGGCCCTGTCACTCAGCCTATGAGTCAAGCCCAAATAGATAAATAATATTTATTTTTTTAAAGCCCATTTACAACATGTATATTGTTTTTGTAAAAATATATATAAATATATTATATAAAAAATTACAAAAAATAACATTGAAAAGAAAATATAAAATTTTATATATGAATCGTATTTTGAAAGTGAAATATAGTGATCTATTATGCTAAAACTATTAAAAATCACTGTGTGCGATATAGATTTTAAGGTGTATCACATCTTCAATGGGTAATATACGTATAATTATGCATGTCCAATATGCAATACTCATATAATTTAAAAAAAATTGTATTGCACCTTGGAGCTGCGATACAACGATACTATTTTTGTAATTTTTTTTACAATTTGGTTATTTGATTTTTTTTGAAAGTACGATATACATGCAATATTCTCGAAAAAAAAAGGTCAGAAGGCAAGATCACATATAATACCGCATTCCTAGTTGGCATATTTGAAGTGTTGTCAAAGTGCCATCTATCTTTTTTTTCCTAAATTTATTTTTTTATGTGTATAGTTTTACTAGCAGAGGAAATTACATGCTTAGCAATCCACTAAATAAAAATTACATAAATACAAAGTAGACAAAAATTATTACCTAAATTGTATCGTTGTATCACAGTCCAAAATAAGATATTGAATTTTTTTTAGTATCTCATGTTGGACATGCAATACTCATGTAAATAATATGTGTGTATCGCTCGTCCAAGATGCGATACACAAATTATCCTAGGTTATATGATACATATGTATCTCACACCCAAGATGTGATATAACGATTCTATTTTGATAATTATTTTTATCTAAATTGCATTTGCGTATTTTTTTTCAAGAGACAATATACATGTGTTTCGCCCTTCACTTGCATTATGAATAAAAGAATATAATAATCGATTTTTTATTTTCTTTTCTTTCTTTTTATTTTAGTTAAATTTCTATTTTCCACTTTTTTCTTCTATTTTCAATTTTTTATATCTAAATAGTAAAATTTTAATTTTCTTTCTTTTTATTTGTTCTCTATAGCTTTTTATAGCTTTCCATTTTTTTAAGAAGTGTGTCGAACACGGTGTAGTGGTGTACTTGTAACATTGAAAAAGAAGGAAATTGAAGGGTATTTTAAGGTTGACAATTAGGGAACAGAAGTGGCTGGAAGAAAATGAACTGCTGCCTTTTTCTAATTGAAGCTTTAGATCGAAACGGTTCCTTTTCTTTATTTATTTATTTATTCTGTTCGTTCCTTTTCAGCTTTGGCTACAAGCTACTTCTTTAACAAGGTACTATCACATTGAAAATATGTTTTACATCTATCTACCTATATTATTTAAAGGGTTATAATTTTGAAATTTTTTTATTAATTTAGAATCGATTTTTAAAATATTTATAAAAATAGATATAATTACAAATTAATTACTAAAACAACTCACTTAATTCACATGTGCTTTGTAGTTGTGCGATTTTGGCATGTAGGAAATACGAAAAAAATTGTGAAATTAAATCAAAGAGACCGGCATGTTGTAGATGTGACATTTGTCCAAATTACTACACGAGAGAGAGAGAAGAAAACGAACACAATGGATCATTCCAAGCTTTAGCTGATAGATTCTATGATATCGAATTGGCCGAAATAATTGGCAATTTTCACATGCAAGATACCTCTATATATTTGGGCCTAAATTGCAGCTTCTACGTGCTCTTTGTTCGTTCACAAAAATTGCTGTTTTAAGGTGCGATCTTGATGGTCTTTGAGTATCTAATTTGCCATTCTTTCTTTTTTGGTAATTATTTTTTAATGAATGGATTAAACTAGCTTTTTACTCATTATTAATTTTTAATATAATATTTAAATTGTCTACATTGGTCGATTTTGTTAATTATTGCATTAAATGGTTTTATAAAGGCTTCTGTAATTCCTAAGATTTTCACAAACCACATTTTCAATAACTGCCAAAATAGGTACAAACATTCTAAGAAACTTTACGAAAATGTTAGAAAAATTGCTCATATTTTTTTGTGATTCTAAATTCATAATTATTGTGGAAGTAGTCAATAAGAGTGTCAGTTTTTTTTTTTAAGCAAAACTAGAAATAAATATAATATCCAACTACAAAAATTAGGAATCAAGGCTTTAAATGGTTCAGAATTTTCCAACTTTAAACCAACTATATATATCAATTTCGTAATGCAAAAATATATATATTTAAAAGAATCCGGATAATTTTTTGGTTCAAATAGTAAAATCATGCTAATGAAGATATGAAATATAACAATTTAAAAAAAAAATCCTAAATATACTCCAAAATCTTTTTTTAAGATGAAAGACTACAATACATAACAAATACTTAACGTAATTTGATAAGTTGATGACGTATTCCATAGGATTTTTAATACAATTTTTTCCCAATATTATAGATAATATTTGGATGCATAATCAGGTGATTATAGGCTCGCTTTAGAATGTACATTGATAAATCTCAAAATAAAAGTGTGTGATAGATGACCTATGGAAAATTCTATGGTTCTGTCACAAATTTTGATTATATCGGTCTCTTCGACTATCTAACAATTCACATCATATTTAATCGTGATCAAACGACTAAAATAGTTAATATTTTAATTATTATATTTATTTTAATGGTTAGATGATTCACTAGACGGTCTTGTTTAGACGGTCACCGTAGAAGCTCTAACCAACCTTAGATTGCTAATTTTACATTTTTGTTCTTTTTTCATTACTAAGTTTAGTGTTTAAAAATTCATTCTGTAAATTAATTGCCCTTTAGTTGCACTGTGGCTGTCCTCAGGAATAACTGGGCTAGTACTAGGTGCGACAATAAATTAATAATCGATGATGGAGGTAATGAAATAATTCCAAATACTTTCTTACAGGTAATACTAGGTACAGTATAAAAAAACATAAAATATCATCTGTAAAAGATCATATAATTCACTCCTAATTTTTTTTTTTCTTGATTTTGGAAATCGTTAATAGACAGATGACTATAATAAGGTAATTGGAAACATGCTTGTTATGATTTTAAAATGTTAAAAACAATACCATATTAAATACAACATTCAAGTACGTATAATTGAATATAATTAAACTCTAGAATGTACAAATTAGACACTGTAATGATGTACAAATTATCTACATTAGTGTATGTCATTAGATTGATAAATTTAATATATGTTGAAAATATTATACTTAAAATTCCTTGACTTAAATTTGTTAAATTTGTTTGCAAGGTACTCAAAGTCAACTTAGTACCAATTAGATCAAGTTCGGACTCAAACTTGAGTTGCTCCAAAAATATATCAAATCGAGTTTGAGTTTCCTAATATTTAACTTTATTAAATTACTAATCTATTTTAACACAATTTAACTTTAATATTAATGAGTTTGAATATTAATATTATTTTAATATTTTGAAATAAATGAGACCAAAATGAGTTTACTCAAATCCGACATGAGTTTGTTGAGTGATACCTTGAGTAAGCTCTAGTTCGAGATATTAATCTAAGTCTTAAAATTTCAAATTAAATTCAACATTATACCTCTATAATTGGCTTAACTTATTTATAATCCCACTCATCCCCTACCGCGAAACCCAACCACACCGGTTCTCGCGAGGCGAGACTGACACAACCCAGAAACTCATCGACTTCTCAAAGTCGTGCCGCACGAGCCGTTGGACATCCACACGCCACGCATGTTCGAATCGGTACCCACACTCCGAATTCGCGAACTGCACAGACCCGTCCCCTCTGCTGAACACAGTTCGAAGCTCCACCGAGTCACCGAGCTCGACCCGATTTGTGACCCACGCAGTGCACTGTCGACCAGGCCATAGAAGATGTTAGGTTAAATTATTGATTAGTTTAGAGTTCTTATTGCTATTGTATGATTACTATTATCATTGTAATGGAAATGGCTACTAATGAATTTACATTGCAGGCTATGTATTTTATGTTAGTAACCATATGAGTGTGACATTTGATCAAATTTTATGAATGGTAATTATGTACTTGAAATTTGAAATTGATCAATTTAGTACTTGAAAAAACTTTTGATATATGGTAATCAATGTCACGAAAATAATGTTGGCGTGCATGAAAAATCATTTTAGGTACTAAATTGCTCAATTTTAAAGTTCAGATACTAAATTGATCAATTTTAAGGTTTATGTATCATTCACGACATTAATTATTTTATGAAATAGTCATATAGCCATGAAATTGCATTCTTATCTTTGCAAAGTTTGTATATTTTCATCACATTTGCATGTTTTTCCATAATTAACATGTTTACGCCCCTTACATTAGAGTCATGTTGCATAAGATACGTTTTGTCATCTAGGTATGTTTTCATAAAAATGAAAGAAATCACTCAATTGGCATATTTCAAATTTTAGAACTTTGCCTTTAGTTTCTTTTTTAAATTGGATCTCCAAAATTAGGTGTCCCATGATTTTTTTTTTTATAAATAGAATTAATTTGATAAAAACCATAAACCCGACGTTTTATAAAATTAAACCAACTACAAGAGGTTTGATTCTGTTTAGAGTATACGTAGTCACCTGTGGGCAACCAAAAAAATATATAAATGTTTTTCTCTTTTTTTTTTTTTTTGCATTTTGTAATATTTTATTTGTATGCTTATAAAATATTTTTATGCTGTAGCTATTTTTTGGTATTTTTCCATGATCTTACTAACTTGATTTTTTTTTTTTTTGGCTTTTTCAAGAATTTAGCAATTTTTCTTTACTAACTTATGATATGTCAGGCTTTTACGATCGTAACGAATTCAGGTAACCTTCATTGTTTTGCTGTCTTCTTTTATTTTAGGGTTTAGTTACAAATAGTATATGAACTTTGACAAAATATATAATTAGATACATAAAGTTTTAAAAGTAATCTTTTTAGTGCATAAACTTTGAAATTGAGAAATTTAGTACTTAAAAGAATTTTTCGTACACACTGATAATACCCCATCAAGTTCTTTCAGGTACTAAATTGATCAATTTCAAAGTTTTTCATGTACCAAATTGATCAATTTTAAAATTCAAATACTAAATTTAAATTTCAAACTTTAGGTACCTAGGTACATATTTTGCCAAAATTCACGTACAATTGTGACATTATCCCTTTATTTTATTATTATTTTAAAAAATAATATATATAAAAGAAAAGTAGTTATTTAATTAAGGCCCATCAAATTATTAAAAGCCCATAAGTGACATCCATTTGGAGTATATGTTAGCCCGATTCATGATTTTGTAGGAGAACTTTTTTAAAAGTTTATTTTTTTAGAATTTTTTAGAAAAGTCTATGGACAAGTAGCTTAAATTAGGATTGGCTTGTCCAGCTGGTTGCAAGTTTATCATTTTTCCATCTTATGTTGGTAGCGATTATAAAGTTTTTAAATTAATTATTTTAAGATGATTTTGCATAATTTTCTTCAATTGTGTCAAGTATCCATATCAAGCGGGTCGAGCTAAATATGAGTCCAATTAAATAAAGAGGAAATTTTCAAGCTTGACAAAAACTTAGCGACCCATTAGGCGAATGTTATAGACTACTCTACTAAAGAACATAAGATAAAATGGTTCCAAATTCAGTGTGACCAATTAGAGTGCTAGCTTGGAACACGAAAGCCCTAAACACTAAAAGAATACAAGATAATGTTCTAAAAACCCTCACCTGTGCATATTCTAGATTTAGTCATCATGATGGAAACTAAGATGAATTGGCTAGTAGCAGATGTGTGGAGTCAAATGGCCAAACTAGAAGGATGATGCTACTTTGGAACAAAGATGTGGTTGATGTTATTATAAAGCATGCAAACAATGAAATGCATGCTTCTATGCAGGTACAAACCTCAAACTACAATATCCATTGGGGGATTATTATAGTCTACTTTACTAACAAAGAGAATATACAAGGGTTCTAAATTTAGTCTGACCAATTAGAATGCTAGCTTGGAATACTAAAGGCCTAAACATTAAAAGAATGCAAGATAATGTTATAGAAACTCTCACTAAGTATATTCCTTATTTAGTCATCATAATGGAAACTAATATCTATCAACTAACTGCAAAAAGTTTCTATCATCATTCCTAATTAGACTCCTACAAATGTGTGGAGTCAGATGGCCAAATTGAAGGGATGATGCCACTCTGGTACAAAGATGTGGTCTGCGTTAATATGGCAAAGCACACAAACAATTAAATGCATGCTTCTATCCAAGTACAAAACTCAAACTATAATATATTGGTTATTTTTTTGGTTTGTTATGCCCTTCTCCCCCAATGAAATACAACTAGAGTAAACTTAAAGGGAGAGGCGGGGGTATGGATTGAGTTTATCACTTAATTTAATCGTTTTAGATTAATTGTAAATTTCAACACAAAAGTAATAACAACTAATAGTGAACAACAACAATAATAAGATGATGAAATAGTAAAAGAGATAGGGAAAGATAATTCAAGCCTGATTTTCATGTGGAGTTTCAACTGTCCCCTTAGTCTCTACAAACACAGCATGCCTTCAAACAAGGACTTGACCCACTTTTATTAACCACACAAAGCTTTGCTTACTTAGAGCTACACATAACTTTTAACAACACTTTACAAATCACACTCAGTAAAGTAGTAATCTTTTATAAGATGGAAATACAAAGCTCACAAGAAAACAACTCAAATTATCTCACCGAAGAAATTGCAAATTAAAAAGTTAGAGATGAGAATTTTGATTTACTAGACAACAAATGTGTTTAATGGCAATAAATAAGCTCTACTAACTAGTTTTCATCCACCTAAAGACATGTGTGGGCTAATTTCTCTCACGATACCTGAACTTTTTCAATTTAACAAAATTATACAAAAACAAAATTTTCTTATAAGAAAATACCTAGACTTTTTAAATCTTTCACTCACAGTACCTATGGATGGATTATGTGTCTAACTGCTAATGTGGCAAGTGGATTTGATTAAAATATTATTTTTCTCCTCACGTTTGCATTTTTTTTTTTTTTACTCCCCTCCCCCCCTCCCCTTCCTTCTCTCTCTCTCTCTGCTTCAAAAAAGTAAAAAACACCAACTTGTCAACAAATTTCAAATACTTAGAACTAAACATATACCAATCCTCACAACAAAGGCAGGGTTGTTCATATTTTTTTGGTGTTTGGTGACTCTAGTGTTGATCCTGAAAGCAACAACTTTCTTCAGACCATCATGAAAGGGAATTTCCCACCTTATGGTAGGGATTTCTTCAGTCGCCTGACGATCGAAAGGTTTTCCAAAATAAGACTTGCTGCTGATTTCATCGATGACTAAATTTAAACTCATGACTAATCTTCTCGTCGAGATGAATATATTAATATATTATAGTACAAGTACTTTGCTTTAACAAAATCTATGTGAACTAAGTTGATGTATTGGAATTTAAGATTTCTTTAGAAGAGAAAGTTCTATTGGGAGACGTTGTCCTAATGAATTTTTTTGCTATATTTATATATGTCTTCTTTGTCCAATATTAGAAGACATTTATTTTAGGTAATTGATGTTGAGATTTGAGAAGAACGGTCTAAGGAACTTTCATTTATTGAGAAAATAAATAAAAGAAAAGAGAACATATACATTTGTTTACTTTCTATGCATCGATTGATTTCAAAATCTTTGATAAGAACAACCCTGCTATTGGATATTGTCACGAAAAGTTTCTACCTTTATACTTATGTTGTGAGAAATGATACATTTAGTTTTTTGGGTATTTGAGATTTGTTGACAAGTTTGTTTTGTTTTTTTTTTTTTTTTTTTTTTGAAGAAGAAGAAGAAGGAGAGAGAGGAGAGATGGAGGAGAGAGAAAGAGAGGAAAGTGCAAAAAATAAAAAAATAAAAATGCCAAGTAGGATAGAGAAACTAAAATTTTAATTGGGTTCACTTGTCACGTCAACAATTGGTGGAAAAATGGACGGGATCAGTTCATAGGTACTATGAGTGAAAGATTTAAAAAATTTATGTATTTGCTTATAAGAAAATTTTGTTTAGGTATAATTCTATTAAATCCAAAAAATTCAGGTATCGTAAGAGAAATTAACCTGACATGTATTTATATGCTTCTTAATAAATTTGGTCGTTGGTGTTTTTGCCTTAAAATCTTCCTTGTGTTTTATGATCCAACAGCTGCTTTTATGAGACTTACTGTAATAACTCAAATTCATACAATTAAAAAATAATAATCATTAAGAAAATAATAAAAAATTATTAAAAAAATTAAGAAGAGTCATGGAAGATATTCCACATTTCTTACCATCTAAAAATATTGAAATTTAAATAATTTAATGATTGTTGAAAAAATTTGAATTATTATATTTCAAGATAAAATTCTACAAAAGTAACAAAGGAAAAATTAAAAATATAAGGATGCAAATAAAAGAAAATGAGATTCAAGTAAGTAATAATAATAACCAAAGTTATAAATAAAACATTCAGATAATTAAAGAAATGAATGACGAGTAAATAAATAATTATAAAAGAATGGTACTAAAAATTTATATACCTTAAATTTTAAGATGTTTTATGGAAATAAAAAAATTATAACAAACCCCAAATTAATATAGCAAGAAAGCATAACTCAACAAAAAATATTAAATAGATTGGATAATGAATACAGAAATACAAGATATTAACTCGATAAATAAAATATTATTAAATAATTCAAAATTACGATGAAAGTATAAATAATAACAAATCTAAATCTAAATTAATTGGAATAAAACAATAAAAGAGTGCGCAAAAGAATAAAATCCTAGAATGATTAAAAGCTTTCGAATTATAAAACTAAAGTTAATATAATGTCAACTACCAATGGATAATTAATCTTAAGGTTGTTTAGAGTGTAATTCAATAATTGAGTTTAGATAGTTTAATTAAAATAAGTAATTTCAAGTATAGGTTATAAATGGATCGATTAATATAATCAATTAGTAAATAGACTTAATTGAAATTGAGATTTCAATTACTCCTTTTCAACCTTCTATCTATTTCAATTATCCGTTTTATGAACCCAATTTCTTAAATTCTTTTGGTTATCAAATTTGAACTCCTTTTCTTTCAAATTACTTATTTACTTTAAGTATTTTTCTCATCAAGCCAAATTTCACTATTTTATCGATCAATTTAATTTGAATACTCTATTCTTTTAATCTATAAATGATCCAAAATTTTTAAGTCTAATACTTAGATTTCTAAAATACTCAAATATAGCTTCTTTAATCTAAATTTTATATCTCAATTTTCATGAATTATGAGATTATCTACTTATTTAAAAATATCAGTTTTAATCTCGAACTCAAACTAAATATCAAGTTTTATAAAGTTAAATTCCAAAAATAAATTTTCATTACTACATAATAATTTTTATGTTGTAAATCCTAAAATCGTGTCTCAATTATTTTTTATGCTAATCCTTATCCTTATTTTATCTTTATCCTTGTTGACTTTAATGGCTACCTTAATCCTTTCTTCCTTTTCCCTTTCTTTCATTTTTTTCCACCGTTCTTTTTCTCTTCCTCTCTTCTTCTTTTCTCTAAATCAATCTCAACATCTCAATTCAAAAGAGATAAAGAAGAAAATGAAGCTAGAAAACAAGATCAAAGTTGGAATTCATACATGAACAAGCTACAAGATCTTGGGAAGTGAAAAGAAAAAGAAAATCAAGAAGTTGTATTGCTAAAAAGAGATAAGCTATGTTTTTCCCTCTTGTTTTATTTGTTGTTTATGTTTGCTTATGCTGGTTTAATATTTGATATGAGATAGGTGTGTGAGGAAGATGATGAATGGTGGACATGGGGTTTGATGGAAGAGTTTGATGACGTTTGATGTTGTTGGATGAGTATAGAAGTGTTAAAAGCATGAAAATTAGCTTGTGTGATGTTTAGATGATGTTTTAATGGAAGTAAAATGTGTAAAAATTGATAAAAAGGTGTAAAAGAAAGGAAAGAATTTCATGCAAGCGAAACAGGGGATACACGGGTGTGTAAGAGGATCTGTGACTGATCAGAAGCTTGAAATGAAAAGTTCTAGTCGTACACTACCCCCATACACGGGTTGTGCATATCCACTCGTGACTCCACAGTAAGCAAAATTCTTAAGTACATGGATATGCACTACTAGTGTACACGGGTCGTATATATTTCCCTACAGCAACATGTATATTCTTAATTACTCGGATTTTGGTAATTCAAGAGGCTGCGGAAAGCTTAAAAACAGATCTACAACTTTTATGTTTTATGTTTTTGAAAATCATAAAAGGATCAAGACCTAAATTTTAATTATTTCCAGCTGCTATATATCTAAATAAAGTTGAAAACTTGTGTTTACTAGTTAAATATGTATGGTTAAGTATAAAATGAACCTATTTAATAAACCTAAGTTCAACTTGACTAAATGAACTTGAATGAGTTAAAATGAATTATACTGATTAAATATATTTAACTTGGCTAATATTAAGTTAGCATGAACCTTAAGCTCATAAAATGAACTTAGTTAATCAATTTAAGTTCAACTTGACTAAATAGACTTTAATAAGCTAAAATGAATTAGATTGATTAAGTTTAATCAAAATAATTTAGTATAATCAAAATAACTTAATAATTAGATTAAATGATTAATTTTAATCAATTTGGTTAGGATTAAGTTAAAATAGGTTAATAGCTAATAATTGAATTAGAATGATATGTTGGAATAACCATAATTTATATGGGGAATATGTTGTTTCAAATATGTGTTCACCTAGGAAATGAATGATTTTGTATATGAATGCTTTGTTGATGTTTTTATAATAAAAGATTGTAAATAAAGAGAAAAAAAATACTTTGATAGACAATGGAGAACTATCTGTATCTTGGTGGGGCGATCTTCACAGCCATGGCGAGGTTCCTATTTAGTGTCTGATCGAATAGGATCTTAAAACAAATCTAAGTTCTTGAATAGATATTTGCTTTTGTATTATATTCTCTTCAAAAGCCTTTAGCCAACTTTCTTTTCCTGTTTGGATTTTATATGAAGGATGATGATGATTTGGTGCTGATGATAATGTTGTTGATGATTGGATAATTGATGGGGATGGGGCTTTGATCTTCTGAGAGAATAGTAAAGACTTAGCTTGAATGCTAGGTGGGTAACAATAATCTCTTCACCTTGCTTATGCTTGTAATCTAGTTGCATTCGAAATAATATAAATCTAATTAATTATGCATGGAGTTTAGGAATCTGTTTGCTGCTTGATAATTCCATTTAATTGATAACTCACTCATTTAATCGTGTGGTGTTAATTGTAATTTATATA
Organism: Combretum micranthum; assembly: GCA_024138025.1. NCBI lineage: Eukaryota > Viridiplantae > Streptophyta > Magnoliopsida > Myrtales > Combretaceae > Combretum > Combretum micranthum. The sequence goes on from JAMXBD010000301.1 coordinate 217,069, forward strand.
ATAATGATTTTCTAAAAATGATATAGACATTAACTAATAAGACATAATTCTTATTTGACCTTTAAATGAATCGGTCATGCATTGCATCACATCACATTTGCATTGGTAGGGGTTTACGTCACATATTAATGTTCACATCACATTTGCATTGGTAGGGGTTTGCATCACATATTAATATTCTGATTTAGGAGTGCTTGATTGGGACCAATGAGTCTACATAGAGGCTACTAGTAAGGTTGTTGACTTCACAAGAATTAAGCAGGCACCAAAAGACGTCAGCTTTAGGGATTAATACTTAGGGAGTTTCTATGGTTCTAAGGGAAGTGGAGGGTCGGTTGATAGAGTAAATGTTTGATCTATGCACAAAATGAATTCAAAACGAAGTCTTCACTAGGGATAGGCACAAATCAGTTTAGTTCGGTTTTTCCTAAAACCAAATCAAACCATAATTTGTGACTTGGTTTTTTTTTTTCATCACAAACCAAACCATTAAGTAACGGTTTGGTTTGTATTAGAAATTTTTTAAACCATTAAATAATGATTTGGTTCGGTTTGGATTACAATTGAATCAAAATTCTAACTAAGAAATTTCTTTGTTTTATTTTTTTACATTTGTGTAGATACTTAAATATTTATATTATTTTACAAATTTTATATTATAAACCATGATAAAATACTTTATGAATTTATCATACTTTTAATCTATAATTCTTTATAAAATAAGTTATCCACCAATAAAATATATTCACTAATAAAAGCAATACCTTGTAAGTCATAATTTATAATTTTTAATAGATCCATCAAGTTAATTATCTACCAATAAATTTAGCTAAAATAAAAAAAAATCATCTATCAATAAAATTCATGAACAAATAAAACGATCAATTGATAAGATATATTAAACAATTAATACATAATAAGAATTTATAACTGAATAAATGAATTTCATACTTTATTAAGTTAAAAGCTATTAAAAAACAACAATAGTTCATTATCTATAAAAAGATACATATCATGAGCCTAAAAAAAATTAAAATGAACAAATTGATTTTAATCAATATTCACAAAATAATTAATATCAAATGAAATCATATGATCATATAGTAAAATATTATTATATTTTTCTAAAACGGTTTGGTTTGATTTTATAAACTGGTTTGGAAAAACCAAACCATAAATTTACGGATTGGTTTGGATTGGAAAATTTTTAAACCAAACATTAAAAAAATTCATATTTTTGGTTTGGATTGGTTCGGTTAGTTTTTTTTGCCCTCCCCTAGTCTTCACTCTTTAGTCTTGTTTATGGAATAGTTAGAGACTATATTTCCATAAAATGAATTTTAAAGAAAATCCTCCCTCCTTTGCTAAGTCTAAAGGGAAGTTAAAGGTTATTTTTCAATAAAAAGTATTCAAAATGAAATCCTCCCTCCTTGGCTATATCCAAGGGGCAGTTGACGGTTATATCTATGGTATAAAAGAAATGATTTTTGTGCTAAAAAAGATATGATATGCACCCCTTTCCTTATTTCACAGTTCGTCTAGGCATGAATAGCATGTATCCAGTCCTTCATCCCCACAAGAGAGCATAAATCTCCTTTGGTTTGGATTCCGGTCATCCAAATTGTGCATATTATATGATGAGTGTGCATTGCATATGTTTGTTAAATAAAAACTTGCTTGACACTTGTTAATTATGTGATTTGGTTTTGTTATCCACCGATCTATGATTGAGCTCATACCCCTACAGTATTGTTGCAGGAATAGCTGAAGCATTGGTTTTGGGGATAGATATGTATGGAGGAGAATCCTTGAAGATAGAAGATGAGTTTGATATAAGAAACAGATAGGTAGTGTAGTTTGTTTAAGTTTCAATTTTTGTAAAAAAAGAGTTTAGATTATGAATTAGATTTGTAATTTTGTAGTTTCAAGTTTGTAAAACGTAGATGATTTATTCTATTTTACTATTTGGTAGGGGATATCAATTCTCTATGGTTTTAGTGAACTGTAAGAAATTGGATTTCCTCTATTTATCACAAATGTAATTTCATATTAGATGTTTATTATAAAGTAATTATTCAAGTAAAGTCTTGCAAACTCTGACTTGCAAAACAGTTCTCATATTACAGGTGCTCACGTGATATGATAACTTCAGGTTTTCCTTCTAGGCCCGTTTTTAGGGTGTGACACTTAAGATCCAGACACCATATACCATCACTCCGACGATATCTAGGGAACCACAATCCACATCACACTTAGAGAACAACAAAGGTAAAAACATGTAGCAACCGTGTAAGGACCTGGCCTACCTAATCCTACAATTAGGCATGCCCAATCCCTTACCACATATAACACTTTAGTATTATACATAATGTTGTCTGAAAAGATAATCTTCATAACGACTGTTTATTTAAACCTTCCTTAACTTTACAAAACTTTATGTAAAATTACTCAACACATGATTAGATCATCTTACAAAACTATAAATAACTTTAGTGTCAATCAAGTGACACTTTCAAAAAATTACAAGTTTGACCAAACCCAAAAACATAAAAAGAAAACTTAAAATCTTATATTACAAACAAAGCTTAACCAACAAGCCTATAACAAAATTACATTCTATTTTCATTTGTCTTTTAGAAAACTTGATTAAAACATCCTTGTTTGCAAATGGGGTCCCTGGCCGTCCCATTGATTCGTAAAAGCTTTCATATCATACTCATATCTCAAATCATCATAGGGTTTCATCATCAACAACACCTGCAAAGTAGCAACATAAGGCAAAGGCTCAGTACATAGTAACACAAACAAACGCAAAGTGACAAGCACACTTAAGCTAATGCAACGCAATAACCATTAATTTAATTATCTTTAATTAAGTAAACTCAATCAACAATAGAATGTTCAAGTTCTATTTCAATCTTGGAAATCTGGGAGTTCTGAGTAATAGCAGTTGCTCAAAGGGTTGATATAAGCAGCCCTAATACCTATATCTCTATATTTAACTGAAAAAGAGAAGTTTCGTTCTTTAAGGTTCACAGTCGTTTCTCATCTTTACTTAACTTAATCTATTATATCGCTTAGTTCAATCGGTCTCATAAACATAAACTAAATCATATTATTTCCTCTTAAGAATAAGCAAACGTTATACCGATATTGTTATCCCTATCAACTATCCCTTAAGCCACTTATAAGCGTCATTGCATCATGAATAAGGTGGCCCAAGAGCCTAACTACCATGTTAACCTTGTTAACAAGTTTGTCGCTTCCTGGACCAGACTTAATGGCACACACACAACCAATTACAACAATATTGATCCATCTTTGATTAAGTCCATTTAATTATGTCTATCTTAACAACCAACAATCAAGTTACCGCATACCCGAAAGATATGATATATTAGGAAAATGATCAACAGACGAATTCAAATTGATAGGAGAATCTGTAAAATAAATAAATTCAATTCATATATCTTTCAATATCAATAACAATCTAAACCAAGTTCTTTATTTAATACAAAACTTAAATAGAACTCATATTTAATCATGACTTGACATTTATACATATATTCATATAACACATTCCATTATTTTGAATTTTGAAAGTTTAAATATATATATATATATTTTAAAGGTACACAGCTACATATACGGCCGTGTAAACCTCCGTGTTCCTTCTATAAGAGAAACACGGTGAAGTATAAAACCCACATTTTAATTTTGAAAAGCAACTCAGAGAGAAGCACAGTTCAAAAGAAGAGACCGTGTTTCGCCCATGTTTCTTCATTAAATAAAACACAATCATAAACAAAAAGAAACATGGTTTGATACAAGAGCTCGTGTTTCAGTCGTGTATCCTATATAAGCCATTTCCTAAAAAAAAAAAAACAAAGAGAAGCATGGTGAGTTGCATAAGCCCGTGTTCCAACCGTGTTGTTTTCCTTTTCTTCTCAGATTGTTGCATAGCGAGAAACACAGTTAAATACATATGGTCATGTTTTCCCCATGTTTTCCTTTTCTTCTCAGATTGTTGCATAGCGAGAAACACAGTTGAATACATATGGTCGTGTTTTCCCCATGTTTCTCTCGAGTGGTATTGTCGAGGGCTCGACAAGATACACGCCCAATACATCACCCCGTCTTTCCCTCATGTTTCTCCTCGAGAACAAGGCATGCAACTTGAATATTTAAACATCAAATTTTTACTTCTAACATCTTGCATATACTCAATACATACACTTATCAACTCCAAACATGCATAAACTTTACATCCCTAGCATCAAACAACTTCCTGATTAACATTTGAACACTTCACAAATATCACCAACTCATTCACTCTTCAACATAGCTCCCACACTTTCAACTACTCATTTTTCACAACTTCAAGAGTCTATCTAACTCCATATATCAACTTAACTCTAAATTATCACATTCACTTCATTATGAAATCATTAAAACAGAAATTCATCTTTATAGAGAAAACAAATACATAAATGATCATATAAACATGCAAAGCTTTACTTTAAGAAGCTTTAACTTGATTATGAAGTTTTGATATGAACTTTCAATGGATTGTTTGTGAAAATTTGAGAAGAAAGAAAGAAAATATGGGTTTGTTTTTTTTTTGGTTGGAGATGCCAGTTTTGTGGTCTGATTTTGGGTTGTGATATTTGCCAAAATAAACTTTGTAAGTATCTTAATATATACTTTGTTGACGTGAGAGGTAGATTAAGGGAGAGAAGATAAGGCCTTGGGCTGGGCTTGGGTCTAGTTTGGGTTAGTCTTGCTTTATTTGACAAAATTTTCATGGGCTTCATCCAAAATGCAAATAACACAAATCCAAAACTAAAATTACACTAACAGATTCACACACTAATCATGCAATACACTACTAATGCCAATCATACTAACATATTAAATTTTATTTAATTAATCATTTAACAATATTTCATAGTTTAAATTAATCAATATATATTTGCAAAATTTAAGTATAGGAGTTAGGGTATTTCAGACCGAATGCTATACCCTACAGTCCGAACACTACCCATAAGCTTCATACACAAAAGCTCTCAAAACAAATTTATTTTTCCTAACATTCAGACTCTAAGCTCTGGCGTCTAGCTACTAAGCTACTATGATCAGTTCTATTCTAATCATGCAACAATAAGGTGGTGCCCGGATGATATTTCACCATAACTCTTCATTCCTTAAAAGTCCAGCACCAAATCAATAAAATACTTAACATGTGTTAAATATATAATTAATGATATTGAGAATAGTTACATAAATTTTACATAAGTTCACTTGAATTTTATATAGATTTCGCAAAGATAAAACTTCCAAAACAAATTTGTCCTCAAGATATGAATTGATTTTACAATGTTTGTCTCATCAAAGTAAAGTGTGAACCCTTTGGTTCAACAATATCGCCCTTTTTAATAAGGATAATCATTGTAAAGTTTTTATCCCCTATCTTGGATACTCCCTCTTAATTAGGCATGCGAGTTTAAAAAAGAGTTTTCCAATAAAATTCAAAAGTTGAATGCTTAACTAGAGGTGAAGATAAGTTGAATAGATATTAAACAATTTTGAAAGCTTAATTTCTTTGTATGTTAAAGACTTAATTTCTTCTCCCCTTTGGCCTTATCAAAATGACATGGTGAGTATCAGGCAGTAAAGAGAGAAGAGGTTAAGGAGAAAATGAGCAAAGTATTGACTTATGCCGAAACTCGTGCCATAATTCACAAAGTACAAGAAAACATTGTTAACCATCAAGAAGCAACAAAACACATCTTACCAAGATTAGCATAACCACTAGCCAAACCAAGAATCCACTAACCACAAATGAATAAGGACAACCTCCTAAGGTCAGTCATTGCATCCAAGAACTAAAGAACTTCCTAATATTCAACCAAGTCCAACACAGTAGTCTACTAGAAGCACATTAGAGAATTAGTAAACCAAAAATAGTAAAATGATAGACATAAGTCATAAAAGTTCATAGATCATTAAAATGCAGATAAGAGAAATGTTCAAAGGCCAAGTTCCTAAAAAGGAAACACAAAATAAGAGATTATAAAAGTCTAGTCATCGGTCAGTGGAAGGAAGGCAAGGGTAGATACTATAAAAGTGAAAGAAAAAGTCTTTGAGATCGAAAAGCATTTTGTTTTAAGTCTCAACCAGTGATTCCAAGCGTTGGTTGACGTTATCCCTAAAAGCCTTATGTTCAAGCTAAAACTTATGAAACAAGCACTAACTGAGTAAAAGGTGGAAAGGCTTAACCATGGTGCTCATTTATACTAGCAATGTCCATGTCTACCCCGCTTAACCATAATCACTCCCATGACTAGCCTCATTACCAGCACCATCATCACCTCTAAGATCCTCCATATCTAAATCATGATACATAACAATACCACAAATTGTTGAAAGGGCTTCCTTGCATTTATACCTACCTTCTACTGCTTATCCTCAAAAGAGACAAAACAAAAGGGGAACTTAAACCAATCTCCTTTCCTTTGGAGGAGCTAGGTTTACTGTGGAGTAGAATGTCATGGGTTGGTCCATTGGTGATTCCCTTAAATTTGCGAACCATAACATCCTAAAAGTTGATAAATTCATCATTTAAAAGCCCATACATGATCCACAGGTTAGTAAAAGTGGTGTTACAATGGCAACCAACTTGAGGAACATAATTGTGACATAAATACAAATGGAGGATAGGATGAGCACGAGCATCCGTTTAGCTTTCAAAATGTCTTTGTGTCTCCAAGCCTTATTTTCAGCACTATGTATATCATGAACTTTTTCATAGAATGTGTCCCCATGAAAATCAATCATTAAATTAGCTCCTTCAGCTAAAACATTTATCAAATTACAAATATCTTCATGAGTAATTACAATTTCATGCTCTTATACAGAAGTCCATAACTGATGCCTAACTTCATCACCTGGCCCTAACTTAATGCTTAGATTCCTAAACTCATCTGTCCAATCAGTAAATTATAGTAAAACAATTTAACATCATGATCATTGACTATTGAAGGCAAAATCATGGGAACAAAGATCTTATTTAGTATTAACCCATGCATATCCTTAAAGCCAAAGTAGTTGATTACCCCATTAGTAAAATATCAACAAGGATCAGCAAGGAGCTTATCATATATGGTAATGCGCCTTGGAAGGTAAAAGATGGGCATTGAGCTAAGAGGAGCTTGACCTATCTTTTCTAGCGTGTTTAGTGCATATCCCATGGCATCAAGATGATGCCATGGACAAGGAAGAAGGGCTGAGAGGTGTATGGGTGTAGGTTATTAGGGTTTTGGGTGAATGTGTACAGTTAAGGTTTGGATATGGAGGAGAGAAGATTATGGGGAAGAGAGAGAGAGAGAGAAATGATGATGGAAAGGGATTAGAGATGAAGGGAAAGGGACTTTGGTGGTGAGAGGTGTGATTTTGGTGTAGGAGAGAGAAGTAGAGGGAGTAACAATCAAGAGTGTAAAGAAAAGGGATCGGATGAGAGAGAGTGAGAAGAGAAAGTAAGATAGGAAAGAGAAGGCACAACCTCTTTGTGATTTTGCAGAAATCGTGTGTAGCGATCAGACACTACAGGCTTAGTGTCTGGACATTAGATGGATTTGCTACAAATTTGAGTTGCAAATACCTATTGCACGCAGTAAGACTAGCATCCAGACAAGAAATAGAGACTCTGTGGCAAAAAAAAAAAAATTATAGCATAATGATTAAGGGTGTTGCATCCTTTATTCTTGCTTAGAAACATGTTTGAGGGATCAATATGAGATTAGGAAGGCAGGAGTAGGCCTAAGTTTGGCATGTATTGAACATATAAATAAAAGTTCAAAAGCTCCTAAGATATGATGATTTTGAGTGGAATTGGGGGTTTAAGCTCACAAAATAAGCATCCTATCTCCTATTAACTAAAGTACCATACAAATGAGTTTATATCACTAAAATGGATATGCGTACTTCAATTTTGGTCAAGATATACCAAAGAGGTGCAAAGTTCAAAGTTCACACCAAATCCAAATAGAAACAAGGAGTGAAGTTCACAATCATGCAATTATCCTTGTTAGGGAAATTGAACACTTCAAGCAAGTTTTATTTGATGGGAAAAACATATTTTAGCACAAAATGAGGACAATTTCTAATTTCACATGGATTTAAGTAGTAAAGTGCCATACGCAACTCAAATTTTCTACTTTAGACACTATTCAAAAGACTTCATATGAGTGTAAATTACATGTCAACAATTTTTCAACCCAAAATCATATTCAAGATAATATGACTTGTAAAATAGTTCATTATGCTCAAAAATCACTATTTTAGTTCCTTAATATTTAGCACTCATTTTGCATTATCATGTCCAATTCTCTACGTAAAGTGAAAAATAAATCATTGCTCAAAGGTTTTATAAAAATATCAACAATTTAGTTGTTAGTATCAACAAATTCTAAGCAAATACCATTGTTTAGAACATGATCTTGAAAGAAATGATACCTAATCTCCACATGCTTAATCATTGAGTGTTGGACCTAATTTTAGTCAAATTAATAGCACTGGTATTATCATGTCGAATTGGGACATGATCATACTTTAGTTCATAGTCTAGCAATGTTTGTTTCATCCAAAATGCTTGGGCACAACAACTACCAATGGACACATATTCGGCCTTGACGATTCATAGTGCAACCAAATTTTGTTTCTTAAAGTACCAAGATATTAAGGTGTTCCCAAGGAAGTGACATGTACCACTTGTACTTTTTCGATCAACTTCGCATCCAACAATGTTTGCATTGAAGTATCCAACAAGATCAAAAGAAGTAAACTTTGGATATCACAAGCCAATTTTAATAGTGCTTGAAAGATACTTAAAGATGTGTTTTACCACATTCAAGTGAGATTCCTTCGAGCAAGATTAAAATTGTGCATATAAGTATACCGAGAACGTGATATCAGGTCTAGAAGCAATTAAATACAACAAGCTACCCATCATGCTTCTATATAACTTTTCACAAATGTTTTTACCATTTTCATTTTTATCAATTTTTATAGTTGTGCTCATAGTTATTGGCCCAGTCTTTCAATTATCCATCTTAAATCTTTTCAAGAGTTCTTTATTGTATTTTGATTGATTGATGAATGTGCAATTTTTTGTTTATTTTACTTGGAGACCTAAGAAGTAATTGAGTTTGCCTATCATACTTATTTCAAACTTGCTTTTCATGGACTCAACAAATCCATCCATAAGATTCATACTAGTAGCTCTAAACACAATATCATCCACATAGATTTGCTTAATCAATGTGTTTGACTTATGATTTTTGATAAACAATGTTGTATCAATTTTTCCTTTAGAAAATCCTTTATTTATCAAGAAGCTACTATGCCTTTCATACTAAGAGCTCTAGGACTTGCTTGAGTCCATAAAGAGTTTTGTTCAATTTACAAACATGGTCAGGGAATTCATTATCTCTAAAATCTGGTGTTTGTTCTACATATACTTCTTTGGTGAAGCCATTTAAGAAATCACTTTTGACATCCATTTGAAAAAGTTTGAAATCTTTGGATATAGCGAATGCCAAAAGCATCCTAATGGCTTTAAGTCTAGCTATAGAGGCAAAGATCTCATCAAGTTAGGGTAACTTACACTAAAAGGTTCATTAAAGGTCCCAACGTTTGGAGGTTAGTTCATTTAAGGTCATATTGTTTCAAGTGATTCAAAAGAGGTCCTAACATTTGAAAAAGTGGGTCAATTGAGGTACGTATCAATAGATAAAGGGTCTTATGAGTTTTAATTAAATATTTTTCATGTTGATATGTGTCAATAGAGACCTTAAAAGAAAGGTCTTTTGAGTTTTAATTAAATATTTCTCCTGATGACATGTGTCAATAGAGACCTTAATTGACTCAAGTTAATCTCTTTTACACCACTTAAAATGTTGGGACCTTAATTAACTCACTTCTACAAACATTAGAACCTCTTTTGAACCATTCAAAACATTAGAACTTTAATGATGTTACTCCCAAATATTGGGACCTTCTAGTGTAATTTACTCCATCAAATTATCCCTTCTTCTTGATTGTAACATTTAGCCACTAAATGAGCTTTATTCCTAGTTATTATACCAATTTCATCAAGTTTGTTTCTATATACCCATTGAGTTTCAATCTCTAGTCTATCACTAAGTCTAGATACCAAATCCCAAACTTCATTTCTAGTGAATTAACTTGGTTTTTCTTACATTTCTTGTATTCGAAACTCATCACTTAGAGATTCATCTATATTTTTAGGTTCGATTTAGGATAAGAAAACTAGATTACTTATATTTCTTAGGGAAGATCTAGTTTCCATCCTATTAGATGGTCCACCAATGGTTAGTTCTTTAATATGACCCTTAGCATATTTCCATTCCCTGAGGAAGTCATGACTAAGTGAATTGTTTAATATATCATTTTTCGATTCTTCTCTTGTTTCCTCTTCTTTTGGAGTTCACTTATCATGATCATTATTTTCAAACGAAAACATATCTAGATTGGCACATACATCATTCAAATTATCAATTCAACATGCATAAGGTAAAGCATCATAAAAAAAAAAAAAAAAGAATGAACTTTTCAGCAACCAACATTCTTCTGTCGAATACTCTATAAGCTAAACTAGTGAGAGAATAATCAACAAAAACACATTCATCACTTTTTGCATCAATTTTAGCCAACTGATCTTTTCCATTAGTCAAGATGTAACATTTACTATCGAAGAATGAAAATATTAAATGTTAGATCTTTTTTCTTTCCAAAGATCATGGAGGTTTTTCTTAAGTATAGGCCGAATAAACACTCTATTAGATATGTAACATGCGATAATAACAATTTTAGCCCAAAAATATATTGGTAAATAATTTTCACATAATATTCTTCCAACCATTTTAGTTAAAGTCCTATTTTTCTTTTCTGCTACTCCATTTTGTTGTGGTGTCCTAGGTAACGAAAAAGTGTGTTCAATTTCAAATTTGCTGCAAAAGCGATCTATTTCAAAAATTCCAAATCCTCCCCATGATCGCTTCGAATAGTTATAATATTAAGATCTTTTTTCCATTTTAGTCTTGCAATATCTAAAAAAGACATTTTTCAATTCGTATTTATATGCAAGGAAGAAAGTCCATATATACCTAGTGAAATCATCAATAATAACTAAGGTATATTTTTTTCACCTAAACTTAAAGTTTGGGTAAGTCTAAATAAATTCATATGCAATAGTTCTAATAGCCTGGAAGTGGAAATAGCCTTCGTAGACTTAAAGGAAGTCTTAGTTTACTTTCCTTGTTGGCATGTTTAGCAAATCTTATCTTTTTGAAAATTTATTTTCAGTAAACCCTTAACAAGATCATTTTTAACAAGTTTTGAAATGATATCCATTCTAACATGCCCTAACTTTCTATGCCACAATCAACTATCATTGTTTTAAGAGTATAGACATGTTTCACTTGAAGATTTGAAGCCTTCTAAACTGATTTTATAAATATTTTATGTCTATACCCTTTCAAAACATGTTTGGTTATTGCTAATTCTTTCAATAGAATATTTATTGGCAAGAAATATTACTTTAAAATCATTATCGCACAATTAACTAATACTAAGCAAATTATGTTTTAAGTTATCAACTAATTGAACATTTTTAATAACTAAATCCTTATTTACTATAATGTTACCTTCACCAAGCATGGTTGATTTGCTATTGACTCTAATGTTGGCACTGCCTTCATCCTCCAAGATTAATGATGTGAACTTGGATGCATCACTGGCCATGTACCTCGAGCAACGACTATCCAAGTTCCATTTGTTGTTCCTCTTAAGGATCCATACAAAATAGAATATTACTTCTTTGATATCCACTTGAGTTTGAGTCCTTTGAGATTAGTTTTAACTATATATACTTGTCCCTTTAGGACCTAAATAATTTGCCTTTGTGATATGCATGAGCAAGTATATGCTATTTGTCCATACCTACCGCAACAATTACATGTATTGTTGGTTACTTTCATAAAGTAGCTCTTATGTGATCTATTTGTACTAGTTCCTTTGTAACCAATTCCTTTTTTTGTTTGAAGTTTTTGTTGCTCTTATATCATGTTAAGATTCTTTTCACCTTCAACAAATTTTACTATTGCTTCTTTAGATCCACTCAAGCTAGATTTTAACATATCATTTTCAATTTTAAGTTCTTCAAGCTCTTTGATATGATTATTGTCACAACCCGCCCCCTCAGGCGACGGCGATGCGATGCCAGGGCAAACAAACCCACCACTGGCCCCCTAGTGGTAATGGCCGACACCACCATTGCATCATGGTGACCTCAACCAACGCATGCCCCTCAGGATACTACGGGCACTATAGGTATTGTTACCCTTAGGCAGAGTTGAACCCAGTCTGCAGCCTCTAGGATTCGAACCCCAGACCTGAGGCTTTTACCTGCCCCAAAGGCAGCACCTCTTACCAATTGAGCTCCTCAGGTCATGGGTTCGATCCCTAAAGTCTGCAGACTAGGGTCAATATCCTAAGGGTAACAATACCTATAGTGCCTGTGGTACCCTTTGGGGCATGCATTGGTTGGGGTCACCATGATGCAATGGTGGTGTCGGCTATTACCACTAGGGGGCCAGCGGTGGTTGTCTGCCCTGGCATCACATCGTCGTCGCCTAAGGGGGCGGGGTGTGACAATTATAATCACATGCAACATGTTCCATCACATTTCATTGCCTTATTTTCAATTTTTAACAAGTCAATTTCAATTCTCAAAATTTCATATTCTTTCTTTAACTTGTCATTTTCTAATTTTAAATACTCATTGTCTTCACTCAAGTTTCCATTTTCATCTTTTAACTTGTTATATTAATTTTTAAACACATCTAGTTCACTACCAACATTTGACATCATTTTCTTCAAAACATGATTCTTCTTTTACAATTTCATCATTTCGTTGCATAAATCATTATACATATTTGCAAGTTCATCATAAGAGATAGAAGATGAAAAGTCTAACTCATCATCCAAGGCTATAAAGTAAACATAATTGTCGACCTTGAATTTTTTATTTTCTGGTTTAATTTTGTTAATCCAATTTGTACCAAACCCAAACGCAGTTGATACAAACTCTTGACTAGGAATTAAAAGAAATTTAATTTTTTAAAACATTTTGGAATCACCACCTGTTCAAAGTTGGAAAAAAATTGTAAGTTAGGATCTAGGGGTTGAGTGATCCTAACTTAGCTACTAGTTTGAGAAAAATTCAATTTAAAACCAAATTTTATAAACTAAAAATTTTGGATTCAATGGCTACTCGATTAAAATCATATGGTTACCGGTTAAAATTCATAATTTATAATTTATCCTTTTAATGCTCAACGAACTTACTAATAAAAAAAATTATGATATTCTCAATTTATCGTTAAAGTTTACAATATTTGCAACAAATTAATTCAAAATAAAAAATAAAAAAAAGGTTTTTCATTTTTTATGTCGCCCTAGAGATGCCTACGTAAATGCTAATCGGGATCAGATATTACGAAGTTTTTTTAGAAAACTTTTGTGTGTTGGTATTTTTTATCTTTTTGAAATAATTTCTATTTAAGTTTATTCAATTTTCAAAAACAAAAAAAAAAAACAAAAAAAATTTCATGCATGGCCCTACAAGCTATCAAGTTTATTTTTTTATTTTAGAAAATATAACTTTTTATGTGACAAAAAGATTTTTCATATATTTTTTATTTTTTTGTATTTTTTATCATATTAACTCATTAATACATTTGTACTAGTTAATATCTACTACTAATATTATTATATATATTAAATTTATTACAAGAAACAATTATAAATTATATTTCCTATTATTATTTTTTACTTATTTTTTTTATTATTCTATTATTTTTTATTTTTTAAAAAATAAAATAAAATAAAATAGAAAACAAAACAACATAAACTCACATGGGTCAATTGGAGCGGGTCGAAGCAAGGTATGGACTACTTTTTCGGGTTAGACCTAAGTAGAAGTTGGGTTATCGGGTTGGGAAAAAAGTAAGCAGGCGGCACAGCTGAAATCTGATGATATGGCCACATCGGAACGGTTAAGTAGAGGGTAGCGAGTGGTTCAGTGGTCGTGATTTGGTCTAAAATTGTGTGGAAACTGGCAATTTGAGCTTCCAAGTGGTGGCGATCAGCAACGGTGGTCGTTTGAAGTTATCAAGAAGCTTTAGAAAAAGGAGAAAGCTACTAACTAAAGCTTTCACCACTCCTGAGTCTAACTATAGCTTTGTTTAATTCCGATTTAACCTCTATTGGGAGTAATTGGAAAAATTTTTAAAAAAAACTAATTTTAGATTTCGAATAATCGATTCAAAGCTTCATGGAGTAGTTTAGATGAAATGGATTATTGTTTTCTTGTTTCAGATGCTTGAGGATGATCTGAACAGGAAACTCAACACCTATTTGTACTGTCTGGGGGTCGAATTAGGTGGGTTGCATTCGAGAATTGGGTAGGTGATGCATGTGAATCCAAGCTTCTAGAACGTGTCCTTACGTGTTTTGAGCTTGATGAACTTCGAGAGAGACAATGGAGAGTTCATATGAGTGTTTCTAGAAGCTGGGGTAGGTTGAATTTGAATTTCGAAAAGTTTGCTTTGCGAAAAAAAAAAAAAGTTTTTGGCGAACTTTGGATTCAAAATTGAGCATCAAATTGATGGTTTTAGGACTAGTTTTTTACTCAAATCAAAAAGTATCCCATGTCTACTTCAAATCCCCTCCATCAATTTGATTCGAATCGGACAAAAAACGGGCCAAAAATGAGCTTGAAGTGGCTATGTCGCACAGACAAAAATGGTTAAACTGAGTAAAAAGAAGACGTGCGCTAAACATGCGCAGCAATGGGCTAGTGCTTGTTGTGCATGCACCATACTGAAAAAAAAAAAAAATTTGATTGCCTTCCACGCTGATCGAACCCTAGTATCGCTTGTGCACACACATTGCTTATCCAACAAGTTGTTGGCCTGTGCTTTGGTCATGTGGTCACTCAAATAATGCTTGAGTAACTTGGACCGTGACCAAAATGTGTTTTTTTTTAATCATATTTTATATTTTTGTTTATATTTTTTTTCTTTTTTATTATTATTTTTTTTCTTTTTATATATTTTTTTGAGCCATATTTTATATTTTTGTACGCATATTCTATTTACCATTTTTTATATATTTTTTATTTTACTTCATACATATGTTACTACTATTATTGTTTCAGGTGCAAAAATAGGGTATATAATCATCATCCGAGCCACTTGAATCATCATCACTCCAAGTGGCAATAAGAGCTTCATTCCTAGGTCCTTTTGATGCCTTCTTGAGCAATGGGCAATATTGTTGAATGAGTCCTGGTTTATGGCATTTGTAGCAAGTGAGTACATCCATTTTGCATCTTCAAGTGCTACTATGCTTATTCTTTCTTTTTATATTATTGTTAAACTTCATGAATTTCTTGGCCATTAATGTAAGCTCCTCATCATCATCATTGTCGTCGTCATCATCATCATTGTCGTCATCATCTTAGTCACTAGAGATGGAACTCGTCGCTTTCAATGTTATGGCTTTTTTGCTTGATTCCACTCCTTGATTCTTGATTATTTCTTACTTTTTTAGTGTTCCAAGGAGTTATTCTTTGAATAGGGTGCTTAGATCATGTGCTCCTTCAATCGGAATCCTCTTGGCTTCCTAAGCTATTGACTAAGACATAAAGATTTTAGAATTCACTTCCACATTAGTAAAGTTTTTGCCAAGAACGACCAATTGATTTATGATGTTGATCAATATACTATGTATATCATCTATTGACTCATTTGGATTCATCTTGAAATTTTTAAAATCTCCACATAGCAAATTTATTTTATTGTTTTTTACTCAAGAAGTTTCTTCATATGCACATTATAATTCATCACAAATTTATTTAACACTACACAAGTACATATTCTACTACAGTCATTTCGCTTAAAGAACAATGCAAAATATTCATTAATACTTCATTTAGTTGCACTCTTTCCTATTTCGCCCTAGTGTAATATTTTTCTTCTTTTCCTTTTATTTTAATAGGTTCATCTTCAATTATTTTCCATAAGAGTCTATTCGGTGCTTTAAGAAAGATTCTCATCATACATTGCCAATATAGATAGTTATTTCCAGTTAAAAGTGGTGGCCTATTGATTGTTTGTCCCTTTAGGTATCCTACTCAATTTGATGTCATGATCTTTACTCTAGTATGGATTTAATCAATGATTTCCTAGAGACTAACCAATTGAAATATAACTAGACTAAACTTAAGAGGGGGGATGAATTGAGTTTATCACTTTATCCGTTTTTCATTTTAATTGTAAATTTCAACACAAAGGCAATAATAACTAACAGTGAATAGCAATAATAAGATGTTGAAATAATAAAAGAGATATAGAAAGAGAATTCAAACTCGGTCCTAGTCCCCACGAACATAACATGCCTCCAATCGAGGACTTCGCCTACTTTTATTAGCCACACATATCTTCGCTCACTTGGAGCTGCACACAACTTTTAATGACATTTTACGAATGACACTCACTAGATTAATAATCTTTTACAAATTGCAATATAAAGCTTACAACAGTATTACTCAAATTATCTCTCTCAAGAAATTGCAAATTAAAAAGCTAGAGATCAGAATTTTGATTTACAAGAGATCAAATGTGTTTAATGGCATTAAATAAGCTCTACTTGATGCGAACCCTAGGTATAAAAGCCTAAGACCTAAGAATCAACAATGGAATTCGAACCCTAGATCTAAAAACCACAAATTTCACAAAAAAGCCCTAATCAACAAATCAAAAAAAGCCAAAGACACCAAACCCACGAATTCAACTAAACCCTAATCAAACAAATAAAAAAATCAATTTTTTTTAATCCAAATTCTTTCTTCTTCAATCAAATGTTAATCAAACCCTAAAGACACAATTTTTTTTTTTTAAATCAAAGATACCAAAACTATCAAACCTAACAACAGACGATCAACAAGATCAGACAAATCAACAAATTAACAAAGACACTTAGGGATATGAACGACTCGAGTTACCTCTAATAGAACTGGATATGGATCCTTAGAAAACCTTCGCTCTGATACCAAATGATATGAACCATGCCAACCTATGATGAAACCCATTATCGAAACTTGGAATTAAATCCAAGGACCATCTAAGAATCTGATAGAAACCACAACCCGCTGCTTAAGCGAGAACCTTTGTATAAATGAGGACATCACAATTGGGGATGAAAAACCAATTGATAAGTCAGGATTAACGCCAGGGAAATCCCAATAAGTTTAGACAGTTCTTTCCAAAACTACAGAGAATCACACTCAATTTTATATTCAATCAACTATTTCATAAAGTTACAAATCATAGGTTTATATAGCTTTAATTAGCTAAAAAATAAGTAGCTTAACGAATAAAATAAGGAAATTTCGAAAGAGACAAAAGGAATTTGAAAAGACTCCTAATCTAATGAAGGCTGGCGGCTTAAAACATCCAAGGTCGGTGGTGTTACAATGAAGGTCGATGGCCTTTATGCCAGCGTACAAACTTCCAACTTCAAACAACTCCAACACTTTAATCTTTCATATCCCAAACTATTTTATAGGCTTCCTTATTTTGCTTGACTCATGTTTTAATCATTGGAACTCCAGTCATTGGGCCTTCAATTCCTTGTAATGTATTGTTGGACTTAGACTTGGACTTTGTCATCTAAGCTTGATGCTATCTGATTCTCATCACAACTAACTAGTCTTCATCAGCCTAGAGACATGTATTTATATACTTCTTAATAAATTTGGTCGTTGGCGTTTTTGCCTAAAAATCACTTTTGCATTTAATGCTCTAACGACTACTTTTCTAAGACTTACCATCTGGATGCCATGTCCGATTGTCATGTACTATCGTCCGGATCCTATTTGGGATCTATTGTCTTCACTTGGTGTCCGCACCACACCAGAAGAACAACAAAGGGAAAAACATGTAGTGGCTAGACGCTATGCCCTAGTGTCTGAACGATACCTACAAGTTTCACACACAAAAGTTCTTAGCACAAACTTAATTTACCTAGCATCCGAACGCTAACCCCTAGCATCTAGCTACTAAGTCGTTGTCACATGATCAGTTCTATTTTGACAACGTGACAACAAGGTGGCATTCGAACGCGATTCCATTGTAACTTTTCCTTCCTTAAAATTCCAACACCAAATCAATAAAACAGTTAACGTGTGTTAAATATATACTTAATGATATTGAGAATAGTTATAGAAATTTCGCATAAGTTCACTTGAATTTTAGATAGATTTTGTAAAAATTAAACTTTCAAAACCCTCAAGATATGAATTGATTTTACAATGTTTGTCTTATCAAAATAAAGTGTGAACCATTTGGTTCAATATTCAAAACCTAGCTTATAACTTTTTGGAGCAAGCTAAGAGATTTTGTTGCTATTGTTGGAAATTAACCTAGATTTTCATAGTTCGTATTAATGATATTATCTCCGATACCAAAAAAATGTGGTAGAGCTAGTTTCAAGAAAAAGAGGTCAACTCTATGCTGTCTACATGAATTATTGCAATCTCAAAGACTTTGGTTTTGTAAAGTCTGGATTTACCTGATCAAACAAATAAAACTTAAAAAAACTTAGCTCAACTCAGGCTCAATAGAGCTTGGGTGAACAATGAGTGCTCTACCTTTTAATTGGAAACAAAGTATACCATCTGTAAAATTAGACCTTTGATGACTACCCTTTGCTACCATGCCTTAACTTTATTTAGACTTTAAGATTAGATTATTTAGGTTCCAACCTATGTGGTTTGACCATCTAAACTACATCCTTAAACTGCAAAGTATCTTGGAAAAGCACCAATACAATTGCTTAAGAGCTATAGCTGCCTAGCCAAAGGAAGTGAGAATATGGAACAAAATAGTATTTAGCATTATTAAAATAGAAAAGAAGAAGATCACTAGTAGGTTGGTATAAGTCCAAAAAATCCTTAGGGAAAACCTTAGTGACCCAATCATCCAAGAGAAAAGACTCTTGAGAGAAAAGCTATCTCAACTGCTTATAAAGAAGGGTCCCTTTGGAACATAAAATGGAGAGCAAAATTAATTCATAAGAGAAAGAGAGGAATATTGGACTCTACCATTCCTTAATCTTGACTAGAAGATCCAAAAACCAAAATTTTACCCTAAAAAATGAGGTCAGGGAATGGAATTACTCACAAAAAGAAATTTCAAACATTATAGTTAAGTACTTCGAACTTCTCTATAAATCCCCAAATGTATCAGTGGAAAATACAAATCCTCTCTTAGAATCTTCGAGATATGGCCTCACAAATGAAAGAAAAGATCACCTAGCCAAACTGATTGAAAGCTATGAAGTTTTCAATGCCTTAAAATCCAAATTGGCCTAGAAAGAACTAGGGAAATTTGGTTATATTTTTTTTTTCCCCCTCAAATCCTAGAATTTCATTGCAAACTCAATTAGAAGACAAAGGGATGATGTCACAAACGGTATGTGAACTTTGGGAAAATATGCAATTAGATATTTGAACTTTAAAATTAATGAATTTAGTAATTGAACTTTAAAATTGATCGATTTAGTACATAAAAAATTCTGAAATTGATCAATATAGTACCTAAAAGAATATGATGTAGGTATTGTTGGCGTGCACGAAAAGTTTTTTTAGGTACTAAATTGATCAATTTCAAAGATTAGATATATAATTGCATATTTTGTCAAAATTCAAATACTATTTATGACATTATCTTGAAAACAAATTCACAGTAATTTCAAAATTGGTAGAATTCCAAAAAGTTTAAATAGCACCCTTGTCACTTAATCCCTAAGTGATAGAAACTAAGACCATAGTTCAAGTTAGACCTATCAACTAAAGTCATAGCCAAAATCCTTGTGAATAGGCTAAGGCCTCACTTATACTTCTTAATTCATCCCTTTAAGCTAGTTTCACTCCTGGCAGGAAAGCTACTAATAGTATCATCTTAGTAAACGAGGTCTTACACTCTTTCAAGATGTTAAGATCAAATGGATGATGTTGAAAATTGACCGAGAAAAAACCTTTGACAAGTTAGAATGAGATGCTATCTTTTGGTCCCTTACATCTTTAAATTTCCCAAGCTAGTAGACAGATATTATCTCAGACTGCCTAATAACTACCTCAATTGAATTCATAATAAATGGAAAACCATTGCTAGATTTTTTCCAAGCAGAGGGCTAAGGCAAAGGAGACTCCTTATCTCTTCATCCCATGGTTGAAATTCCTTAGCAAAATGATCCACGATAAAGTACAGCACGGTAGTCAGAAGCCCTTCAAAATCAAAGGGAGGGATTTTCAACTCTCCCTTATGACGTTTGCTAATGACCTTAAATAATATCCAAAGAAAATTTGAAAAATACAGAAACCATTAAAATTGTCTTGGAAAACTAAAATAAATTATCCAATTTGACTGTAAAAATCCTCCATTATGTTCTCCCTAAATGTTTAATCTTAAGAGAAGTTAGAGATAATGAATATTCTTTGTCTTAAAGAAACAACAGTAGTGTTTGGAAAATATTTAGGTTTCCTTTAGGGAAGGGAAATTTAACTCCTAGATACAGAGTGCACCAAAGATAGCCTCCTTTCTATGTAATGAGCTAACTAAAAGTCAACAATGGGCAGATAAAAACGGATTTAACTTATTAGGTGATGGAAAACAAACAAAATTCTAGCATGACCAATGAAGTAGAGATACCCCTCTTAGCCACATTTACTAAGGTTCTTTCAAGCCAGATGACCAATCACATACTGTTCACGGCTACTGGGTCAATGTGCCCCATTAGAATGAGGATTAGACATCTCATAGGTCCATATCAAATTTTTAAGGACTCATAACCATCCCAGGTTCTAGTAAGGCAGTTTTGGACTCCTAGACCCGCCGATTCTATTGGGAGGGTGGCTTCCACGATTCAAACTCGATCGATTACTTTTTATTAGAATAAAAAAAATAAAAATAAAATAAAATAAAAAACAAAACTCAAATTGTAAAAAGGCATACATTAAAACATTGCTAAAAAAAAAAAAAAAAAAAAACCGTGTAATTGTAAAACTCAAAGTCAATACAAAGGTAGAAGCATATTATGTCTGTTGAGAAAAAAAATTAAAAAATAACTTAAAATAAGGCTAACAAAGGCAATCCGATTAAAACATTCGAATTTTAATTTATGTGGAGAGACATCACATGTCATTCTTCATTTATTTGAATTTTAATTGTTGTGCAGGTAGCTATTGATAGGAGACATCAACTTAAAGTGTCTTATTTTCACTATTATGAAATAATGTGCCACTATTTCCAAGTATGGTGCATATTTCACATTTGAAATTTGTCATGAATCCTTGCGTATGCAACCTGCAACTTCTAACCAATTTTTTTTTTTTAAGAATTATTTGTGAGGACTTGCCAGGTCCATAGGACCCGTCATGGACCTATGGAGCATGATGAGTCCACTAAGCGGGTCCAGGACAAGACACGGCATGACCGTGCTGGGTCAGACCTGGCCCACGAAGATGTTTAATGAGGACCAAATAGGCTATCATATATTAAAGTTTGATGAAAATTAGTTGGGTCGGGTATACTTATCAGTATCTACCAAAGCCTAAAGAAATATTAGTCTTGACTCTCAAGATGGGCTCCTTCCATAAGCAACATATGGAAGCAATTGGAACTGATTGTGGAAATCATATTTTCCACCCAAAATTAAACTTCTCATATGGCGGATATGCCAAATGGTCTTCCTACTGCAAGCAACCTCAGGCAAAGAAACATAAAAATGATGCTTGCTGACCAAGATTTAGACAAAACTGATGAAACAAGTGAACATGCATTAAATCATGCCACAATATTGTTGGGATTGTTAAAAGATAGGGATCTTCTAATATTGAAGGCTCACAAGGCCATGAAAATTTGATTAAATAGGTTAACAAGTAAGTCCAAAAAAAAAAAAAGGTTAAACTAGATTGTGCTCTAACTATTAGGCAGTTGTCTAGCCCTACCCCAACAAAGCCCTTCATTCTTGGTATATGCAATGGAAGTTGTGGTTTTCAAGAAACAAACTTATCTTTAAGCCAGCGGACAGAGCTAAAGATCTAGAATAAGAAATTAAAACAGTAGCCCATGAATTATGAGCATACGCAAAAAGAAAGAAGCAAATTTTCCATGTCAAAAGAGTAAATTACACGGAACCCTCTATATCCATCCTAGTTTAAACTTGACATGGATGGATCAATTAATCCTCAGACAGTAAAGGCTTCTATTGGAGCTGTCATCTGAAATGATCAAAGGGCAATGGGTTCTGGGTGGGAAAATTGGAAATGTGGACATCTTAATAGCATAAAGCTTGAATTGAATACAGACTCCAAATCAGCGGTGTAACTACCTACTGACTTAAAGAATTCAATGCTTCAGTATTTGGATGTTTTGTCGTTTTGCAGGGAAAGAAACTCGAGGATTCAAGAGATCAGAGTTCTTCACTGCCCAAAGGAAACAAATCAAATTGCAAATGCTCTAGCGAAGGAAGCCCAACACATGGAAATGGATAGCAAGATTATCAACAGCCCTCCTGGACAACTTTTAAACTTAATTCTTTTTTATCTGCAATCTTTTAAGGGTTTGTTTGGATGGTCTATTTTTTATTGGTATCTGTATCATATTTGTATCCGATTTATTTGATTGGTTTGTCAGCAAAAATATCTATTTTTTTTTCATTGATATCTATTTTTGACAAACAATCTGTTTGAAAATGATAAAAAGATGAAACAAAAATGGCAAAAAGATAACAAAACAAACAGACCGAAGTCTGTATAAGGACTACTGTAACGACATTATAAGCCAACAATCTAGGCCTCCTTTGGATTTTTACTGAAGGCTCGTGTATATTTTTCGAAGAACTTTGGGCATGATGTTTGGAAACTTAGAAGATATTTTATCTTGTTAGTGAACAAATTAAGTTAACCGAAGAAAGGAAAAAAATGTTATATTTAATAATAGATTCCAAAGGATAGCTTTTGTTAATTTACTTAAGTTTCTTTTATAAAATTTTAGAAGTTTCGTTACAGATGAACCAAGCAGATATATGCGTATCAAACTCTTATGATTTGTTTGTGGTTTGGAAATCACCCCTACCTTCAATAAAAACCAGAATATTATTATGGTCAGTTGCATTCACATAAAAGGATCTTATGTCCAATACATCAACATAAAAAATTTGAGCATACATAGCCCATTAGTACAATAAATGAGAATTTATAATCCCAAAATAACTACAACAAAAGAAAATTAAGAAACCGGAAGACTAGAAGCAACAATATCTTGTTGCAAGTTGCAACAAAGGCATAACAAAAGGGAGAGCAATAAAAGCCATCCACACATCTTCCCGCCACAAATTTGTTTCCCGGGGTGAGTAATTAAGCTGGATTTGTTCAAGGGTTTGGTAGTTGAGCCTGCAAGCATGTAACAAACTTGCCAGCTTAAGATGCAATTTAAGACCTGCATTACTTTTGAGCAATTGAATGGCAGTTCAGGAATCAGTATTGAGCTCAATATTTGTCATTGCCATATGAGAAGATAACTCTAAGGCAAAGTAAATGCCCCATAACTCCGCTTGTAGGACCGTTATACGGCCAAGGTTCCTTGCATAGTCAAAAATCCAACCACCTGTAGCATCTTGGAATACAATCCCAATGGCTGCTTATCCTTGAGATGAAACCGATGCATCAGTATTGATTTTAATCCTATCATGTGGTGGAGGCTTCCAAGTATGAATTTGGATTGATTGGGATGAAATTAGTTTTCTCCTTTTATGATAAATCCAAAATTCATTTCCAGAGAGCCGAATTCTTTGGTGAAGCCACAAGGAATGTGATGTGTTATTGTGAATGATGTCATTACGGTCCATCCAAATATATGACAAAGCAAAAGCAAAAAGCACTGCTTTGGGTGCAGAGGATAAGAAGAAATCCGAACGTCGAAAAGTGATGTTATTCTTGATCCAAGAAATAGCATGAGATATCAGAACATCTCATAAGCCCAAACTTTCCCAACTGGATCTTATTGATGGACAATCACGTAGGGCACGTAGAACATCCTCCACTTGTAATTGGCTTTGACGACAGCTATTATCTATTTGAAAAATTCTGCTTAAGTTTGAACCTGTAGGTAGGGCATTATGGACTGCCTTCCATATAAATAATTTGCACTTGGGACTCAGGAGAGAAGATCACAACCATTTCCAATTAAAATCTGAATTAATAACATGAAGAGATTCATTCTGAATTAGCGCATTGTAAAAATCCGAAACTGAGGGCGATTTCCTGATGTGATCTGAAAAAATAAACTGATCTTCAGGTGTTCATGCAATATCACAGAACCAAAAGCAGAAACTATTATCTCAGATAATTCAAAACCCAAATTGTTATTATCCCAAGTGCATTCATATTATTACGAAAAAAACATTGCGCCATCATCAATATTTTCTTGGGTAAAGAATATCGTTCATATATTGGTAATAACTAGAAACAGAAATAGGCGATTATGTTTAAGTACAAGGTCTGGCAAAGGCAAAAGGCAGCAGGCAGAACTGCTTCTATTACTGTACATGGATAGTGAGCCCAACCCTCAGACTTAGTCCAGAGAGGTGAACAAACTCAAAGCACCGCTGTCGACAACCGCCACCTCTAAATAGCAAATCGGAATAAATAAGCTACAGCAGGCACCCATAGGTTTATTACTCCTAATGTTTTGTTTTTTAGATGTTTATACTGGGCTTCTGACCTCCTCCAATATCAAAATGCATTTATAAATACCATGCAAGCTAATATCGTGAATCGCTGGTTGGTAGATCTCTTGCAACATGATGTATGAAACCTGTACATACCGTTCTTTCCTTGATTCGTGCACTG
Source organism: Combretum micranthum (assembly GCA_024138025.1). Taxonomy (NCBI): domain Eukaryota; kingdom Viridiplantae; phylum Streptophyta; class Magnoliopsida; order Myrtales; family Combretaceae; genus Combretum; species Combretum micranthum. The sequence goes on from JAMXBD010000301.1 coordinate 242,129, forward strand.
TATACCTGGTGGCACATTTTCGAACAAAAGACACGATCATTGCTCATTACAAGAGACTATAGACGAACGAAAACACACCCAAATGCCAAGTAGGGAAATCAATACCATCATGCTTGAAAAATACTTTTGAGTCCACAATTCTATGTATGAATTTTGTTTCAATGTTTGGAGTGTCGATGACATTGCATGTACAACTCAAATCAGCAATGCAACTCCTCTTTATTTCCGCATCTGCGTGAAGAGCTCAGGTGGTTTACTATTCCCTCCTGCAACACTAAATGCTGAGAAGCCTCCAGCTCCTTGTTGGCTGCTGAAAGTCCCAAATCCAGTACCTGCAAAATATTATTCACTAACATAGATCACAAAGAAGTTGTTAACTCAACCGAAGTACAAGGTGTCCAGTGCATAAAAGCTACCTGCTGCTGGAAATCCACTGCCTGTGGCAGCTCCCGCAAACCCTCCACCAGCTGAGGCAGCAGCTGCAAATCCCCCAAACCCCCCACCAGGAGCACCACCAGCTGCAGGAGAACCAGCAAACCCTCCACCAGATGCCAATGCTGCAAATCCACCTCCAGTGGAACCAACAGTTGCAAAGCCACCACCAGTAGTATTATCACCCACAAAACCACCAAAACCACTGGACGATGCAAAGCCAGCACCTGGAGGACTAGAACCTAGCTGTCTTGATTGTCCAAACCCACCGAGAACGGAACCTAACGCTTGCTGTCCTGGTCCAATGTGTGCAGGCCGTCCAAATCCGCTCTGAGTGGGAGAATGTGCATTTCCACCAGCACCAAACCCCCCAAAGAATGCATTTAAATTGGGTGGCTGTGATGGTTGAGAACCTTGTTGGGGCTGGAAGCTGAAAGACGCTGGACGAAAGAGCTCACCACTAGGCACTGACAGCGCAAATGGAGAGCTTGTGGTAGAACCTGCAGCATTACTGAAAGCAGTGCCAAATGCGTTTCCCTTGGGAGTAACCGAATTAGAAGAGCCAATCCCAAATCCACCAAGACTACCCAGACCTAGATCAGGTGCATTGTTCGCCTCAGGAGCTTCCTCTTCCATTTCATCCTCCTCGACTGCTGTCACATCAAGGTTCTCAGCCTTCTGATCACTGTTACTTTCTGAAGTTGGGAACATAACATGTGTAGCAGTTGCTTGCTCTTTTTGTATATTCAGTGCCATAGACGATGCAGGATTCACTACATTGCTAGTGCTAACTTGGGTAGTAGAAGTCATTCCAACTGAAATTTCACCTGTAGATGCAGATAACGCTGAACTATCCACTTTTTGACCAGGCAACAATGAACTATCTACTTTTAGACCTGATTCACTGGCAAAAGGCTCCACAATGGCAGATTTAGCTCCTGCAGCAGCACGCTCTTTAGCACCCTTATCCAATTCCAAATTAGCTTGGCTCTCGTCAGTTTGAACCTCTGCCTTTCGAGATTCTGAACCAGAGGTTATGCTGGGAGAGGTGATGGAGGAGGGCATTGTAAGTTTAGGAACCGGAAAAGAGAAAGGGGGAGGGGAAGAGGATGGCAAGGAAAAGGAAGATAAGGATGCAATAACATCAGAAGTGCCCATGGATAATGACACTGATGATGACAACTTAGATGGAACAGAGTGAGCAGCATCTGCAGTAGTTCCACCAATGGTCCAGGGTCCCTCTAGTGATCCCTTAGATGATAAAGAACTTTTGATGGAAGAAGTAGTGGATAGCAAGGTCTGTGGGACTGAATAGGAACTTACGGCTGGAGATGTAGTAGATAGCACAATCTGGGCTGCAGATGTTGTTACCTCACCCACCAGGCTTTTATGCAATGAAGGTCCAGCATGAAGAACTTTTTCAGGCAGGGAGGATGACATGGAGATGAGTTCTGTGGAGGATGAGACAGCTTTACCAAAAAGTGAGCTCTCATTTATCTTAGGCTCATGCTTTAAACTTCCAAATGCAGTTTCAGCAGCTCCTGTCTCTTTATCAATTGGAGTAGATTCATCACTAAGTATTTCCAGTGGAGTGGTCTCCAGTGGTGACTTCAAAGAGAAGGGCGTCCTCTGAATAAAGTTGCCTTCAGGCTGCAATTTGGACCTTGTCTCATCTAGTGCAGAGGATGCTAACTCCTCAATGGTAGCCCCACTATCTCGTTCTTCATCAATCACATTGCCACTATTAATTCTATTTTGCCGATCAAATATAGATGACTTTGATGCAGACATCAAGGAAGAATCAGAAAGACTGTTTTTTTGTAAGTTCTGTCTCATTGGTGCAGCAAACTCACTACCCTGTCCAATTGGGATGGATGGGCTTCCAGAAGCCATTTCTCCATGCATCACGTGCACAACTGCAGGATCATCACAAGAAAACAAATCAGAATAATTTGCTCTTTGTAGCAATAAGATTTTGAAGGAAGAGTCGTGACCGTTGATCCAAATCTTACCATCTCCCAATGAGCGTGAAAATGTGGCAGGCAAAATGGCATCTTTTGAAAAAGAATGTGCTGGTCTTTCAAGACTTAATTGTTGCCTGTCTAATGATGAAAAGGTTTTGCTGGTGCTGCCTTTTCCAGGTCCTTGTAGAAGCATTCTTTTGACTGTTGTTTTTGAAGGCATGAAACTGGCCCACCTCTGCAGCTTGGATTTGTAGAAATATTATTTAACTACTCTGACAGGATGAATAGCAAGACTATGAACCGTAAATGTAGGTTTATAATGATAGGAGATTCATTCCCATTTTAAGCTCATTTGTGTCTTCCATCATCTATTGATTGGCCAAATCATTTAAAATCATTCGATCTTATTATGCATCCTTCCTTCTATCATTTTCCCCCCCTAGACTGAATTCACCTTTTTTAACCATTATATCAATAGGATAATGAAGTGAAGGTCAGAGTGGATCCCTCAAAGCATGTCCTTGCAAAGTTATAAGTAATTGCATTCTCTATAATAGCCTGTTCTACCTTAGGTTACAGAAGCTGGCATAACAAGCTGATCCTCCTAAACTTGTAAAAAGAGCAGCCTTGCCCAATTAGTTAATGTGATGGTGGGTTATAAATTATGAACATGAGCAGAAGATGAGATAGCAGAGATGGGAATGATAAGATGGAGGTATGGCTAAACAAGAATGGATAAGATAAAAAATCCCAATAGTCAATATGAAGTTGTAGTAGCATCCATAAACAAAAAGACGAGGAAATCATGACTGAGGTTGACTTGGACATGTACAGAGACATGACTTAGAGTCACCTTTTAGACATTGTGATGCTTTAGAGATGACTAACATAAAGCAAAGAGAAGGAAGACCAAGAAAAACTTGGAGAGATAATTAAAAATAAAATAACTTTTTTAGTTGCCAATGTAAATATGGTCCATGATAGAGTGCAATGGTGGACATGATCCATATTAGTTGAACCCACATAGTGGATATTAGAAATGAGCGCTGTTGTTGTTGCTGCCATTGCCTTACTTGACTAGTAAGACATGCATCTCATATAAATATCAGATATTTTTATATACATCTGAAAAGCACTTCAGGCCTTTCAATCCAATTACCCAAGAATATTTACCAAAAACAATGATCAAGATTGTGCAGACTGAATTGTCCCTTTCAGAGAATGTGAGAGAAAGCAAGTATATCACCAAATGGGACGGATGCAGACTACTTGATACCATAAAGTTTACATCATCAATTTGATCAAAGAAAACAACCTCATCAGCTAAAACTAATGCAACAATCCACGAGAGAAGTAAATGGTGAGTGACAAAATCAGAAGTTACTAATGAAGTCTTAAAAAAATAATAATAAATAAATTGAGATATATCCCAAAATCAATGCTTGCAACTTTACCCTAATTTATCTACTTGTTTCAAAAATATTCAGCCGAAGGAATCAATCACAGTGGCTAGCAACTAGTTCTGACTAAAATAAATGACTGCTAACCACAATAAAAAAATGAGGAACTCACTTACCTTTAGAAAAAACAAGATAAGGGGCAGAAGAGAGAAAGAGAGATAGAATCAGCAACCCTTAGATATGTCTTTGGTTTATGTTAGGATACAGAAGAGTATAAGTTCACAAAGAGAGCATGGATTGGATTCTCAATTTCTAGATAAAGCTGAAGAACAAAAGCACATGAAAATACCTGATCTAGAGAGTCTCTCCGCCTTCTAGCACTCTCTGGCTCAGAAGGCTTCACAGCACTTAACTGGTTTTGTTTAGGCTGTTTCCTTGTTGAGGCAGAATTCAAAGAAAGCAAGGATTTCTTGGCTGAAATGTCACTGGCCTTTGTTGAATCAGGAGATGAAAAAGAGAAATCATAGGCAATTCCAATTGAGTCAAAAAGCTCCTTTTTTATATTTTTTCCTCTTGATGGAGGAGAATCAACACTCAATGCTGCCATTTGTTTTGACAGACGATCAGAAAGTTGCTTGGCAGCTGCCAGTTGAGAGTTCACTGTGTTACTTAAGCTGTATAAGGACTGAACATATCTGCAATATAAACAAATTCTTTCACTTAAAAAGGTACAGATCGGCATCAAATTCCTTCATAACTTTCAAAATCCTTCTGAGAGCAAATAATTTAGACTAAAAGTAGCTTTGAATAAAAGAAGACACTATCATTGCACATAGTAATCCATATTTTAACTCATTCCAGATATTTGACCATAGTAACCTAATACCACAGGTTGGAAAGCAGACTCAACGTGGAAAGAAACCACCACTAGACACATGATCAATGGCAACAAAAGCATTTAGCACACCTTGAAGACCCAGATCTATTGTGAATTGGTAATCGACCTCCACAAGCTCTACTGCTGTTGCCAAATTTATGAAGTTCAAGGGTATTAAAGTATCGCTCTAATTCAATGAGCTGATTGGTAAGATCCTGCATAACATAGAAAACATAAGCTGTCCCTGAAAATATGCATAAAAGCAAAATGGGAAAAATACAAAGGACTATATACATGATTCAACTTTAATATATGCCGTCGCTTCAGCTCTAGCTCTGTACTTAGCTTCTGGTGGCTCCATAGTTCCCAATATTGAGCGTCTGCAGCTTGTTTAACAATGTCTTGCATGTGTGTTTTTCTTGCCATAACTGAAAAATGACAGAAAATGATGACACATGCATAACTTTATTTCAGCAACAGAAGGTAGCTCAAAGTTATCTTACACAGAGGGAAGCAAAGCTTAACATCAGCAGGTACATAGCAATATAAATGGTCCATACGAAATCATACAACACTCTGTGGGGATAAATTTATATATATAAAGCTCATAGGAGAAAAGAATAGTGGTCATCCACCATGTACAACAAACACAATCATTTCCATTTCCATGCTACCCGTTTATTTAGTGGGTAGACTCAATTGCATGCTGTAACGTTCTATTTAAGTGTGCCTCCACAATTGTAGTGGGTAGACTCGGTTTTTTCATTCCTTGTTGGCAAATTTATATATATTGTTCATTCTTGCCAACAAGGAGTGGAAAAACCAAGTCTACCCACTACAATTGTGGAGGTACACTTACATAGAATTTTACAGCATGCAATTAAGTGATAATCTCTACGAGATTTAGGTTCTTCTACTTTTGGCACTAGGGTAAGAGTTGTAAAATTAATCTTTTTCAACATCATACCTGAATTTAGAAACCACTCACATCCTCCATAACCTCCTCCCTTCCTATTATCTTTCTTATTAAAATCAGTGTTAAGCCCAGCTACTACTAGTGTCTTATCTATACTATGAAGGAAAGTCTACACTTCAGCTTTTCAACCATCACTTCTGCAATAAACCAAGCCATTGTGAACTCATTAGCCCCATAAGAGATTAGACCAAGAATTAGAAGCAAAATGGTTGGTGTCATAAATAGATTCTTAAAGTAAGATATTGACTGCTCTTAATATTTCTCAAAGGTGCTTATTCTATCCTACTTCAGAGGAGAATAAATGCCATTGGGTTGATGCCTCTGTTTCACAAAGCAAAAGAATATGGCTGCACATCAGTCTCTAAGGATCAATCATTTAACTCTTGGTTTTTTTATTTAAAAAAAACAAAACAAAAGCTGCCACAATAGGAACATAGAAGTTCTCAAATTTCATGATGCTAGTGAAAAGCGTTATTTCCTAAGTGGTTTCTTTCCTAAACAACTTTGCTGATTTCACGTACTGTAGTAACTTGTTCACTAATTTTGGAGAACTGGTTGTGCTTGAGGTTCCTTAACTCCTTAAATAGCTTCGATTTCTTAGACACATGGCACATAGGGGAACCATCAACGCGATTCTCCACTCTCTCCATGAAGGGTCTGAAAACTGAATAAGAGACCCACATGTTGAAAAATCCAAAAAACAAAATGATGTTTAAGTAAGAATTCCATATTTCTTATAATTGAACTGTGGGTAGATATTTCAGGAGGAAGCAAAGTTGCTTCCAAGTTTAAAATGAAATTGTTCACTGTTAGGACGTGAGCCACTGGGGATAAAGCAATTATGGCCAATCACTACTTTGTCAAGTTTATCAAGAATATGGAATTGACTCTTTATTGTTCATCATCCATGTAACAATATACTATATCATAGGCCATTGATAAGTCTTTTACTCTCTATTCTATTCATAGAAATTTATGCTCTATCTGATCTATTTTGGAATAAATGCCTATGATTCTGTGTTATTACTGTGAAAATATTGTTTTTCATCTCCTAGATCAAAAAAAAAAGAAACAAGGTGTTTTGAATCAGATTTGAACAGTTTAAGACAGACTCGACCATGACTATCAAAGATCTCAATCGAGGGCAAGCAAACAAGGAAAAAGTCCAAGTCACACCCTCAACCGCGCCTTGAGATTCATGATACCACTCTAATCACACCCAAACATCATGCCCACGATTCCACGACAATTCAAACTGCATTAAAACCGCATTTCTGATGAAAAAACACAACATAAATCGGGGCCAACCTTCGACGGCACGATCCAAGCCGTGTAAAGCGACGTTATCCTTACTATTACGGACACGTTGCCCTAATTTACAATGCATGATGATAAGGAAAAAATCCATTATAAAGAATATGTCACGTCGGTGAATAAAAACTTTATGATTTCTACGCTGTCACCAATAAATAAATGTGCACAAACGTGTAATAACATATTGTACCATATGTAACAAATTTCTTACATAAAATAGAATATTGTGAGAATCTGTAGTAAGAGAAGATTTTCTTTTGCGAGAAATTCAAGTTTTTTAGATAAATTCATCTTTAGCCTAACATTTGTTCTTGTAACAATTTTGTGTTTAATCCGTAATATTCATCTTTAATTTCATTTTTTTTTTAATTTATTTTTAATGTTCATATCCATGGATTAGAATTTGTGAATCTAAGACCTTATTCATGTGATTTCAACGCATTTTAATTGAATATTGACTAGGTACTGTATTTAGTAGCTTAAACGAATTTTTGTGGGTCTAACTGTGTGGTGCACTTTTTAAATTCATGTTTGATGTTAATTGAACAGATTGAAAGGTCGTTCTTTTAAATAGATTTAGACTGCTAATGAAGTTGCTCATAATCACCTAGAAATAAGGATGGTAAAACTTTCTATTACTTGATTTTAAATTCATTAAAATGGATTTTAAGCAAAAGATTCTTGATCTTTATGCGGATGTAGGTTATTAATAACTTGTGAAGAGATTGCGATGATCTGAACTAGATATAGAGTTTCTGATCTTGAAAGAAGTTTTAGCTTATCTTAGTGAATTCAACAATGCAAATATACCCAATAAACAACTTTTTGAGTTTATTAAAAAAATCACATGATAAAGAGTCACAGTTCCTGCACTTGCTACACAGAATAGTCGTGATCCATAGTCAACCACCAGCATGCTTCACTCGCCACCACATTCAATCACCCTAAGCAACAGTATAACAACAGCATTAGCCAAACCCAACCTTCAATGCAACACTTCAGCCAAGAATTTTACTACCACATTTACTTATTTGGGTGACAAATGCAATATAAATGGTGGAGTAATCACTCGACCCACTCACCCACATGCTAAAGGCAATCAAGACAAAAAGCCATTGATTTGGATAAGTTCTAGTAACCAATTAAGCAAAAGGAATGATAAAATTTCCTCCCTGCGGTTACTAGCTAAGTGGTATCAAGTGCTCAAGTTTGACTCAGAAAGTCTGGTCTCTGTAGCTTTTAGCATAGCCTAAAAGGTGGACTCACTTATATCTGAATTACTAAAGAAATGAAAGTGCCTTGTCTTTCCAATTATTACTAGGCAAGGGAATGGGCTGAAAAATGACAGGGTTTTTTGAGGCAATACAGTATTGTGCACAGTAAGTAGCCACTGTCACTTCCCTCAGTTCTGCTACCTTTTCAACCTAATTTATAAATTATGGCTTGACCCTCTTTTCTCTCCAATGTGGTACTGATTTTGGTGAGGGCATTGTATTTAGTGGTTTTTGGCTGGTTCCAATCTCATAACGAGAAAATTCTTGGTTTGATTAACACATTCTCCTACAGTAATGGCGTTAAAAAATTATAGAGTAGATGATGGTAGGGAATGTAGTGAAGGTTAGCAAAATGGACTTAGCTAGTGTAGGGACTTTCAACACGTGAGATAGTGATTGACATGGGTGTGGGGTTTAAGCCAAGAAGAGGAGGGAAAAGGAGAAAGGAATATTCACTGCTCTTGTATATCTCTTACATATACTTGCCAACTATGTGCAATACTTTCTATTATCTATATAATGAAAAGGATGGGAAGGGTTTCTACTCTACATGCATAATATAAATTACATATTGATTACATATATTTAACTATAAGAAATAGTTGTAATTAGAGATAAATTATTTAGGTGATTCTACAAAAACATGTTGCTCTTCCTTCAATGGTAACTACCTTATAGAGAAATACTGCATATTCTGAATAATCACAATTCTTATCCTCGTTTATTCACTTAATTGTTCACCATTTATTGAACCCCCATAAGGTAGATGCAGCATCCATTAATAATTAATTAAAACAATTACTGAATTACCAAAAAGGGGAAAAAATTCTAATGGTGGGCTTGACACTAATTCACACAAGTGTTTCCAAACTGGGAACTTTCTTGACAACCCCTTTGGATATCTTATGGTGGCTTTTTAGCTCAGCATACCACCATTTCCTTACCATATTTCCAGCAGCAATTCCATAGCCAGGAACTTGGTTCCCATGTCAATTTACTCTAAAGACAGAACATTGCAACAACAAACAGATACAATCACTATGAACTCTGAGAGACAAATCATGAACAAAATTGAATAAGATGAAACGACTGCCAAGAAGCACAATGAAAAATGTTTCCCACTATGGATTACCTTGCACAGTCTTGTCTAAGAGATGCTGGACCTCCTCCAGTCGGTCTGCCATAATGCCCTATAACCAAAGACAACAATTAGCAAGCACTAAAAGAAGCAACAAGGTAATGAACAAAAGCAAATAGAATATTAATGATCATCAACTAGAAAAGGCAAATTTATCATCAAAGTACAATGAAACCATAAAAGAAAGGATTTATATTAGATTTAAGAAGCCTTTATCTTAAACATCCTTACTTGCATGTGCAACTAGATCTCCTACAAATTTTCCATTTATTCTCTGCAATCTCTCTGCTCATAAGTTATTTCACTAAAAGCCATTAAAAAACAAAAGGATAAAATACTCTGCCCTCCTCTTTTCATGGGTTATTTTTGGTATTCTACAATTCTGCCTTTTCTATTGGCCAATACAAGCACATTTTTGCCAAGTTTCGGTATATATGATATATCTATCCACACATATATATCAGACAACAAAATAAGTTGAATCCATTGCTGTTTCAAACACCCTCCCCTCATCCCCCCCTCCTGTATGTCCCTCTCTTTTCCATTTTCTTCCCTCTATTGCATGCAAAAGAATGAGAGCTCAAAACTGAAGTGTTACCTCCCACATCAAGCATTTCCTGGACAGTGACTCCATCCCCTGTTCCACTTCTTCAACTAGACCTTTTTGGGACATAAGGCATGCATCTCTGAAACCACCCTTCTCTTCTATGGAACTCAAAAACATATCAAGTTCTCTGATCATCTCCTTGATCTAAATTTGGAAATAAACATGATTGACAATAACAGGTATCAATCTCAAGAAATAATGATATACCATCAAGACACATACAAAGCAATTTTATAAGCAAAAAACAAGATACTGCACATATACTGGCTGGCAGAAGGCCTAACTTAATCTCCCCGATTAAAACATGAGCAAGTCAAGAAAATGTTGTCACAAGCATTGAAGTAGTAAGAACACCGGGCCAAAGCTTACTAGTTAATTAGCTAAAGTTTCCAAAATTGTCTGGAGATGTGCAATAGTAATCAAGCCACAGCTTGATAAGTTTTTCAAAGAAAATAACCCATGACAGGTTCTCAAGCACAATGAGCATAATAATTATTTTTCCATAACTGCATCATTGAGCAAAATTAAAAATATATGAAATTTTAAGAGTAAACTTTCTGTTGGTAATTAAAAACTATTGTATGGACAAGAAGGCTTTGTTGAAGAATTTGTTATCCTCTAGCATAAACAATAGCATCAAGAAATGAAGAGCAGAGATGCAGAAAAAGATGATAATTTATGGTTAATTACATTTCCATACTGTTTTGACGCACTAGGATCCATCTTTGACATTCCAGGAAGCAGAAATTTCTGGTTGTCTTCGGATGAATAAGACGTAGGAATAGAAGATGTTCCAAATGCAAAATTTCCCCGTGAAAATGACCGCAAACGGGGAATTGAAGGTAATGATTCAATAGAATGAACTTCTCCATAAGCTCTTTCACCAGCGGCCAATGAAACTCCAGTTGCTTTGCTTGGAGTGACTGAAAGTTTTTCAACAGGGGCACTAGAAATGGACTTAGCACCTTCACTAAAAGAGGTACTTGCAAATTGATTTCTATCAAAATTATCCGATGGAAATCTGAGCTGCAAACTGAGCTTGTTTTCAGATGCAACATCAACAGCTGCTGATGTTTGAAAGGGTGAAATCTCAAGGCCAACTGATGTTGTGGACACTTTATTGCCTATCCAACCACTGTTCTGCACTATTTGACACCTATCAAGGGCTCTAGATTGTTCAGCAAGAGGTGCAATAGCTCTTTCTGGAGCATCTGCAACTTTAGCATCTTGTACATGCTGTGATATAAATGGTACAGAAATCTTTGAAGTTGATTGGTGACATGCTGGCCATGCCCAGGAAAGTTCCATTGTTTTGAACTTCCATCATGTAGCTTATTTGTCAACTGAACTTTTTGTTGCCCATTTGCTTCCAGTGCCTGCAATTGTGCAGATAGCTTTTCTTCTCCCTTTCCTTTTGTGCAGTCCTTGTACTCAATCTGACTTGTGGTGGGAATGGATACTGAAGGTCCATTAACTTGATGTGGCTTCAATGCATCTTTCAGGGGGTCCTCACCAACCCCCGTCTCCTCATCCACTTTCCTGACCTCCTGAAACTCATTGGCTTTAGGTGTCTTTTCTAAACTATCATCTTCAAACCCTGAAGATGCACAGGGGGGAACAATTTCTGATGATTCAGAGGTAACAGAATCCTCTTCATCAGATGCCAGCAAAGTAGCTTCAGGTGAATCAAAACTTTCCATGCTGCAAAGAAACTTGATTCAGAATCGAACCTACAGTACCAAATCATGGCCCAGAAGAACACAAAAAATCCTGAATATCATCAACAAAGGAAGCATAAAAAATATACAACAAAGTAGCACCTGGCAACTTTGAACATGACAAGCTTTCCCTCCAGAGTAAGACATAGGAGAAGGCAATATGGCGAGAGCTCTCTTGGTTCCTCTCCAAGTTTAACTGTAACTTTCTCACAAACAGACTGTGTGTCCATGCAGAGTCCAAGGATCAGATTATCGTCACCATTATCTGGAAGAAAAAGGTCAATTTCTTATAAACTCAAACTTAGAGGATGATCTCACTGGGAGAATTGAATGGGATAGTGACATTTTCATCAACATGAGATTTTGATCAATGAAAGCACTGGCCAAGCAAGCAGACAGTTACTGTCAGCACAATATATACACATGATTTATCCTCAATCAAATCTATGATATCTCATCCTGATTTTAGAAGTAAACTATGGAACAAATGATCTCTGGACATATATGAACTTTAGCTTAAATCGAAAATCAATGCTCTGATTGTTAGAAGATTAGCAAACACAAGTATTGCTTATAGCACTGTTATACAAACACAAATTATTGGAAGTTGTTCATAAGAATACAGAATTACCAAATCCAACACTTATTGGAAACACAATGACATACAGACCTTGAAGCTCAATCCTTGGGATCCATTTTTCCTGGTCAAAGTCAAGAAGAACTGCCTCATTATCCTTCCAATGGAGTAGCCTAATATGCTCATCCATGTTCTTCCTATTTGCTACAACAGCAAGATTGCTGCCGCACAGTTTGTAAAAGCATAAGTCGCATATTAGTGATAGGCTCATTCAAACTTCCAGTAATGAAAACAAGTATAGCCATCTAGAGCAAACTTCCCCATGCATCCAGACTTTCAACATAGAATCAATGAAAAAGAATAATAATGAGTGATATAAAGGAAGGAAACACAAAATAATACAAGAAGTTTTACCCGTATAACCACCAAAAACAACCAAGCAGATGCACTTGTGCCACCAAACACCACCACCACCACCAACGCACCCCACCCCCCCCCCCCAAACACAAAAAACCCACACACACACACTGTAAATGATTCCCCAGGAAAGAACCATCCTCATCTAGTAAGATCCCAGTAGGATATGCCATCCAAAACTGAAATCATGTGTCGTTTGTTTGTAATTATCTTATAATCTATACATTTGGCACTATAAATATCCAAAACTAACAATATTATAATTTATGGCATCCTTTTTTGAGTGAACTTATGACATACTTTCCTTCAATAAAACATATATTCATGTACTATAAAAAAAAAGAAAGAAAGAAATTGCATCGAGCCACCCCAAAAAAAAAAAATTCAGGGACAACTTGAAATGGACATGTCGTGGCACAATTTATTTGTACATGAATCAAATGTTTTATGAACTGACATGATAATAAAATCTATTGATCATTCAATATATATGAATGATTTCACATAGTTGACACAGAACCAAATTTGGCACAAATCAAACTTGATCTAGCCATGTTTGATAACACACACACACACACACACACATATAAGTTTTTCAAAAAACGAGAAGAAAAGAAAAACTAGATTAAAAAAGAAACATGAATCACATTTTCACAAGAACAGTTCATTGAGGCAAAACTTGTAATGAATAAAACATAACACAAATAGTTCATATACGATCCAAGAGTATGACAAGAACTGATATTATGACAGAGTAAATTTGGTTATAAGAAAATATAAATAACACAAGCCCAAATTTTTCCTGAAATACATTCAGACAGCTCTTCGAAAAATAAATCTCAGGCAAATTTTTCTTTCTCTTTATTGTTTTCATTTTCGTGCATCATAGGGGCAGGTATGGTATTACTAATTAGGCGGTACCTGTTTCATGTTACCCTTCTAATTAATCTCGTCAATACAACTCATACTTAGCAAAGAAGGTGCTATATTTAATTTTCCAAATCTAGAAAGGGGGAAAAAAATCTACTTTCACTTAATATATTACCTACTTTCTTCAAAATATTTTATTGTTTCTTTACTACTATTATTATTTTAACATTTTCATTTCTACATCAAAATTCCTCAACCCACCCTTCCTATCTCTGCCCTCGCAAGCCCTCCCCTTCCAATTTTCCTCCCTCTATCACCTATTTCCTGACTCTCTCTGTTTTTCTACCCTACTTTTACTCCCATTGTGAATCCTATCAAACCCTCTATAATTCAACTTTTATATTTTCGTATTAGATTCTATTATATTAGATATTATATTTCCTTTAGAGAAGCCATCCAATAGCTGACTATGTGAATTTTAATCAAGTTTCACATTCCATGTTGATCATGTCGGGCTCCCCTCACTAAAATTACTGATTAACATTTGTTGCAGTCATGCATTCACCCAAGTCATTAACAATATGACATCATCTTAATTTTTAGCATGGCATGAATGACTAGGGATGTCATTTGGCTAAAGATAGAGTTATGAAAGACATGGCTTCCTATGCCAGGATCCAAATGAAACTTGCAATCCAGAATGACTAATAAAATGCCTTACATATTCAATGTCAACAGAACAGCATAAATTATTTTATTGAATTGCAATAATTAGGCACTAAGTTTGAAAAAGAAGCAAAATTAGTCATAATTCGCGTTTCATAATCTATTCTGCACCTATTTAAGAGTTTGACATGCTTAATTGATTAGATACTTCTAATTAAAAAATAATCTCCCAAAACATTGAGGAATGCGGCACAAATTATCTTTACCATTTAGTCAGGTAGTTGAGAAATAGATAAGGACCACCACTAGGGGGGATTGTGTTATCAGAAATTCCTAGAAAAATGTCAGAGAAGGATTGCACTTCTATCTCTGCTGAAGCCTGCAAGAATTTTCACAAAAGATTGTACATAAACAAACAGAAATCCAAGGTCACTAAAGAGAATAACGAAATGTGCTTGATATTTCTACATCGGCCCATCAATCCTTCCTATTAGATCAAAAGGGTTGCTTCAAAGATCAGTCAACAACCAAAGCAAGGGAAAAGAAGGAAAAAAAAGTTATTGACCACCAAACACACATTCATATCCAAATAAAAGAAAAGGGATTACTCAGGGCTATGATCTCACTGACATGAGTGATCTTTCCATCTTTACTCCTGATTGTTTGCACAAGATAATTTTCCTCCATAACATCTGATGTTAATTGATGGCACCCTAGCACAATGCAATCACGACGAATCCATCTGATAGAATCAACTGAAATAACAGTTCCAAGATCATATTAGTACCACATATTAATACAAGGCAAAAAAAGATATAACAAGCTGATCAAACACACCATGAGCAACAGACACCCATCATAACATAATGTAAGTTGCACAAACATTACAAAAAATTGAAAAAAAGAAAAAGGAATATTAAATACTAATCCAATTAACCACAATCGATCCTAATTTATTTACAAAAATGTAAGCACTGGTTGATGTACAATAAAGCAAACATTTACCTTTCTTCAAAACCAGCAGAATACATACTTGCGAAAACCCTTCTGCTAAAAAATTCTAGAGATTCTATCCGAAACATGAAGTTTTAAAAAGCAGATATGTTCTATTGTGGTAAATTACTGTGTAAAAATGTTCTGACAGAATGAAAAATAGATATAGTTACCATGAAAAAGCAAGAATGACAGAATAAGGAGAAGGGGAAAAAAGAAGAAATGAGGGCAGATTAAAAGATAATGAGAGAATGCTGTAACTTCAATCAGCCTGTCCATATAAGACAGCATGGTCACAGAATTCAGGTCATAGCAGATATGTTCAACACATAAGTATGGCTTGCATGCAACTGCCATGACAAGAGGAGGGTGGGGGACAAAAAAAAAAAGGTAAATCTAATTCAGTCATACATGTGTCTGTCCAATTTTTAGAAAGCATGCATTAATACAGAAAAATCAACACCATAGTTAAAATGAAACTAAATATTCAAATAGAAGAAATTCCTAGTAAATTAAAGAGTAGATGAAAAATATGGTATGAATACAAATACATGGAGTATGTAACATGTGTGAAAAGACGTCAAGTGGAATTTGTTAGTAAAAGTTGTATTTGAACCCTACGAATACCAAAATAAGTTGATCTTTTCATATATGGACCTGGTCTTCTAAGTCTTCTGGTTTTTGAAGCCATCCTCTCCCATAAATTTCAAGATCTTTTAATTAACAAACTCTTATTACAACTCAAGAACTCTTATCAAGAATAGCAACAGTTCCAATCCATTAGCACCAACAATATTTTACCTGTAACATTGTCATCAATGAAAATATTTGGATACTGCCTTATGCAATAGAAAGACTTCTCCAGGGGTAGAAAAAAATTCTGAGAATCTGTGAAACTTCTTCAGTTTATAATTTGGCTATGCTTCAATTAGAGATTTGCAAAAGGCTTAGGTTATATGTATGCACATTACCAATGAGAAGAAAGATGGCAGCTTGACAAATGAGAACCAGTCCCATTCAGTGAAGACCGGAAGGTGAGAGAATAAATGAATTCCCTTCACCATTTTTTTTAACTAATTGAATTCCCCAGCCATAATTTGTGCATAGCATGCCAACTCTTCAGATGTATGAATCTGAGAAGTCCAAAACCTAATTTCCAAATAACTCATAAGCCAGCTATTGTGTCCTGACTACCATGGTAAACAAAAAACACAGATGGTATGAAGAAGTGTACTAGCCAACATTTAAAATTTGAAGTATCTGTTTTAAGGGCAATTATATTTATGTTTTATCAAACAGAAACATTGCAGATATAAGAAAACCAATCAAAATGCAAGCATGATCTCAGCATCATAAGCATAATTCAACTAAAAGAATCAAAAGTGGTGGAATGAGTTCTCTCCAAATTTCAACCATAATAAAAGGAGAGATACCATAGGAAAAATACCTCTCACATCATGGCCCCAACTGGAATCTCCAACCGGAACACACACCATCTCTTTAAATTTTGATGAAAGAATACTGAGCATGTTGCTTTTGGCCACAGCAACATAGCTTCCATGTAAGCTACATTCAACTGCAACAGCAAAGGGATAGAAATAAAATATCTAAAAGGATTATCAGCTTGTTGAGCTGAAAAGGTTTTGCATCATCAAAATAAATAATTAAATAAAAACCAAAAGCCACAGTGAAATCAACAAAGTAGATAGTAACAACATTGATTGAAGAATGGCACTGAATAAAAATATGTGTATGTTTGTGTATCTATGTATGTGTGTAAAAGAGAAGAAGAGATGCATTATAGGAGTTTCAAGAAGTATAAACCTCACAGAAAATGAATGGCTGTAGAAAGAAAGAAAGTGGAATGTATATAACTCGCCCATAGCTATGAGTAACAGTTTCAGGCATAAAAGATTGATAACTTAGTAAAATAACATCCATAAAATGGATAAAAGGATACGATCAAATACCTGCATCAACATTCTCCATTATACATTTTATAGGACCACCAACTTTTCCATTATACAAAACTCCATGATTTGTTAGGAGTACGTATGAATTCTCTACTTTCTTCAACCACCGCATGTCCTTCAAAACACTTCCTTCATCAATAGAGCAAATAAAGAGTGGTTTTTGCTCCTGCAGAATTCAGGTATGACAAATCAAAGACATGTTTTTTAGCTAAAGAATGTCTACATAAAGGATAGAAGTCCTTCTACATTTGTTTAAGCATGAAACATAAGATATATAACTGGTTTGACTCTTTTTTTTTTTTTTTTAAACAAGGAACCAATTAATCTTGTGTGGGAGAGATGCAGCTTTCTGATATCTCGGTACAAAATCCAACTAGTTTAATAAACATATAGCAAACAGGACAAAAGAGATCCCCAAAATCAGAAAATGAGAAGTTTTGTATGAATGGAGCATCCAAAATTACGAGTACTTGCCTTTTTGTGCTTTGTCAATAAAATAGTACTCATTAAACAATAAGGCTAAGAGGGGGAAATTGGGGGGGGGGGGGGGGGACTGCTCTTGCAAAATTATTAAAAATAAATAAATAAGTAGGAAATAATACAAGGCCCACATGCATTCCTGAAAAATAACATAAGCACTATTGTAAAAACTTGGAAGCATTCCCAAGGATATAGATGAACTTCAGATAATCAGACCTTCCAGATACGGCCATACAGATAAACATAACTTTGCTAGGAAAGTTACCAAGGCAAATATTGAGATCCTATAGAAGAATATTGCAACTTTGCACCACCTTGCATAAGGTGTCCTCAAATGGGCATGCCGTGAGAAATTCAGTTTATGATTTTATGTTTTCATTAGACATTAAGTAGCATGCTGGGGACAGAGGAGAACAGACATCTTTAGTATATATAGCGCAATGTGATTTATTCACATGTACATAATATGTTTAGAGTTCCTATATTTGCATGCTTCATTTTAGACAGTGAACAAATACCTTAAATAAGCTGGAGGATAATCATGTCTTAATCAGCGATGACATGTCAGAATATGATGAGGAGACTTGCAAAATTGCAAGTTCCAATTTCAACTTAGAGGGAAAAAATATCTAAAATCTCATATAACAGCACAAACTAATAGAAATAATTCCATTAAAAAAAAAGGACAACAATGCAAGAAAGAATAGGGGATAAAAAAAAAAAAAAAACACACCCTATGTGGCATTCAGCAAGGTTTGTGAGTCAAGGTCAAACATCATTATTCCTGTAATGCCAAGAGCAAGCTTTAAGATTTTTTTTCTTTTTTAGTACTTTTTATTAATGAAATTCATGTTTCGACACTGGCCTATCAAAGGTTGATCCCTAGAAAGTATCAAAAGACAAAACAAATACAACTTCAACAAAATTAATACTCTAGGAATAGAAATAAAGAATAAGATAGCCAGACATTGAAAGTCATAAAACATACAAAAACTGACCAATAAAATTTTTGGAGTATTAGAATGCAGAAATAGTTGGATTGGCTTTACCTTATTAAGAAAAGAACTGATAGAGAAGATATAAAGCTTTTCATCCACAGAAGCTGCAAGCATTGAAGAATCAGGAGAAACCAACAAAATTCGAACTTTTCCAATAGAAACATCAACAATCCCCATTTCCATTATAGACTTTCCACTTCCATTTTCCTTAATATCTTTCGCTGACTTCACCACATCGCCAACCCTCACAACAACAAACCCTAAAGGAAAAATGCACAATTCACTGTTAAACCAGCAGATAAAATAAAACCCAACACACCTTATTATATGGTTTTATAGAAACAAAAGACATCCAAATAGCATGAAATATTGTACATGTTCATGAAGCCATAAAATGCTACAGAGCCACTCACTCAAGTATTATCAAAAGAGAATTTATTAATATTGGCTATTCCAATTTCTAGCTTCCTATACCTATTCTCAGAATTCTACCAAGTTATGCATTATATACCAATCTTTTTAAAGAAATTCTACTGACATAAAGAGTCATATATCGATAACTATACATATGTACATATCATTTGCCATTTTTTATCCTTTTTACTGCAATCATAATTTTATCCAGAAATACTATAATTTCTCCAGAAAAGCTTCGCCTGAATGTTTCCAGAACTGATATGCCTTGTTTTCCTAAAATAAAAGACCTCAGTAGTCTTTGGAGCCAACAATCAGTTTGCCCAAGTCTTTGGATTAATTTTTCAGAAATTTTTTTTTGGGTAAATAGTACTTTTTTTTTTTTTTAAGCACAGCTGTCTTGCTCTATTTTTCCAATCATCATAGTTACCACTATTTACTTCAAAAAGGTAAGAAATAATAAAAGATGATAAAACAAAAAATCGAAAATGTAAATTGATCATTAAAATAGCAAGTTTGCTTCACGATACTACTTTATGATTTTATGCTATCTTTTCTTAGTTAAAATGGATGCAAGATCATTTAAGTAATGACTCTTGGATGAATGAACTGTGAGTTTCGACAATAAATAGACCCACTAGCCCATGGAACCTCATACTCTGCATTGCTATTGGAAGCTAAAATTAATGCGCTGAAACCCTAAGGACTGCAACAATATATTTCAACAAGAAATCAATTGACAACAAAAATTCAAATAACATAATAATTTACATTAGAGAAATATCTTACCGGAAGAGTGAGCGACGAAGATGAGATGAAACCGTTCGGAGACAGCGAGAGGTTGAGAAGGAAGGCTTTCAATGTCGTACGGCTTCGAATCGTCTCCTCCTTCGGCATGTTTCAGTGGAACTGATTCTCCAATCTTATCGAAGAGGAATTCGGAGGACAAATGCTCTCCTTCGCTCTCCTTCTTTATTTCCAGTCTTACAGACATTATTCTACTTGGTGGCACGGGGAAGAGAGAAAGTGGGGCGACCAAGGAGAGTGAAGTTTCCGATAGGTGCGGGTAAATTTAGGGTTTGGATTGGTATTTGGTTGTAGTGATGGGGAAGATGGAAATGGAGTTGCGTGAACCGTGAAGTGAGAAAATTTGGGCGGGAAGAGTGTTGTGGGTTTTGTGCCCTACAACTTCTAGTGGAAGTAATCCAGTCCGGAGGGTTAATGATCATATTATATACCTTTGCGAAAGGTCCCGTGTGCTTGTGAAGAAAGGAAAAAAAAAAAAGATATTACATTTCATTTTAACTTTTGAATATCAAAAAATTAAAATTTAAAAAAAAAAAAATCAAAACACAAACTAAAACCCGAACCCTTGGCCGCTCGCTTGGCGATTGACTGCACCGCCACCATTATGTGATGGCCATGTGTATTCTAGAAAAGATAATAGCACCTTTGTACTTTGAATTCGAAAGAACCGGGCTCGTGTTTTAAATCTATAAGATGCAGCACGCATAGTAGTGTGTCAAAGTTAAGCATGTTTAAGCCAATAGGCATGTCAAGGTTTAATCAATAATAAATATAAACGAGTGTCTTGACAACATTACTATCCTAATGGTGTTGGAGGAAATATTATTTACAACAGAGTAATCGTAAGAAATAGATAACAATAAAGAATATGGATTATGTACTTAAAATGATTTTTTTTTTTAAGCTCAAAGATTAATTCATGCACAACAACAAACATAATCAATAGTGATAAATAAAGAGATAGAGAAAAAAAAGTTTGCACCATGATTAAACGTGAAGTTCGATCTGCCTTCTAGTCTCCACGATCCACAACAATTGTCTCTCTCAATAGAGAACTTTGTCACTTTATTCACAATAAATATTTGCCTCAATAGAGGACTTCAATACATCAACAACACAAATACTTGAGTTGGGTCTTTACAAACTTGAACACACTAGGCTCGACTTAAGACTTCACCAAATTACTCACAACTCTCTTAGTGTAGTACAAAGGTTAGTAATTACAATGCAATTAGCACTACACTTAGCTCTCGCTCACACAGTATTACAATTTACAATTAAAGCTTATATAAAGTGTTCACAAGGAAATGCTTGAAATAAATGAGCTTTAAAACCTGTCTATAAGACCTCAAACACTTATATTTATAACATCTTTAAGCCTCTAACCATTACAAATAACACACACAAAAACGGTTGGAAGGAAAAAGCTCCAACGACTATATTTATATAGCTTACCATCCAAACGGTATGTCTGCACCGTCTGAATGGTATATGGCGTCCGGTTGATACTAGAAGACTGGAAGAAAAACATGTACCGTCGGATGCCAAGTACTACCGTCCGACCCACAGTAGTAAAAAATGCACATTCTTGCTTCAACATGAATTAAATCAACTAACGTCCCAATGCTAAGCCTACAGCGTCCGAACAGTAAGTGTCTGCTATGACACTTACTCGTATTGCATGCAAAAACAAAACAAAACAAGTTCAAACATATTCAAAATGAATTCAATAGATGTTTTACTAATTAAGTGTAACTTAAATATAATCGAATGATTAATTGTGCATTTCCTTATCAAAACACACATTAAGCATCACGTGTTCAATAGTAATCTTTGACAGTTACTTATGCAATAAGATCGTGGGATAATTACTGGTTCAGGGTCAAGTCCATTAATCAACGTTTGGCTATGCTAACCTCGAGCAATTAGAAGTGTCAAGTAGCCATGGGTTATACCCATCTAATCACGACATTCAGCAATCGATATCCCGAGCCGAGAGGATCGGTCTCTTTACTTGATTTTAGACAAAAAAATAGGCTTGGCATAGGTTAAATTGACCAATGTGGACAGTCGATGGATTGGACTTGGTCTAAGAAATCCAATGATTCATATTTGACCATCAATAAATAAGTTGTGTGAAAAATTCAATTATAAACTATTCAAATCTAATTTTGGATGTATCTATTGAGTGAATTACATTTTAAACAATTTTATATAAATTCTTATAAACCATCTTTCAATTCTTATAAACCATCTTCTTTAACGCTTGAGATTATGAATCGCACATCTTCAAATTTTGCAATTCAACTTACTTTGAACTTTATTAAAAATGTCTAGCTGTTTTTACTACATTTCACCTTTCATAGTACACGACAATCACTGTAGCTTTTATTTAAACAGTCTACTACAACAGTTATGGGATATTAAAAAAAAAAAAACAGCCAACAGTTAGTAACCATATATGTGCATATAAAAGATGGAAAAATTATAAACAATAATACCTCTCTGGCAAGTTTGACTTGCTATTCACATTAATCATGTAAATTCCTTGCTAAATCATTTGCATTGCATAACATGCAAGTTGGGGGAAATAATGTCAAGGTCTATTAGGTTAAGGATCGATAAAAGATAGAAAGTCCAGAGAAGAAGTGTGGGAGTGTGCAAAATTGAACTAAATTAAAAGATTAGAGTGAAATTAACGAAATCATGTATTGAGAGTAAGAGTTTAAATTGACATGAAATTTAGAATGCATCAAAGTAAACTAAAGAAGAAGTGGAAGCGCTAATAGATTGGGTCAATGTTTTAAGATGGATTTGGATTTTTTTTTCTTTTTTTTTTCTTTTTTGTAGGTAATCAAAAATCAAAATATGTTGTTTCTTTGATTTTTGTTAAAAAAAAAAAACAATCAGTTCAACATGGGGTGAACTAAACTACAAACAAAATAGAAATTTAAAAAGTATCACATGTTACAGTTTGGTTCTATTTTATGAATAATCCTATCTTATGTCCTTCCAGCTAATTAGACTTGAAACTAAGATTGAAATTAAGTCGAGTCAAACTCAATTAATATTGATACTTAACTCAAGTTCGATTAGACTCACAAACTCATCAAGTGAAACATCATGACACTTGAATCCAACTGATTGTAAACTACTTAAGTAGCTTGAGATCAGGATTGACTCGATTGTTTTTTACTCAAACTCAAATAAAAATCGAGTCGATCTTAAGTAGTTTATGAACTAGCTTGATTCATGTATATTCTAATTGAAATTGTAGTAAACATAGGCATATAAAGTATAAAAAATGAAACTACGATTATATAACATTCACTTTTCAATGAACCAGGATCTATAAATGTATGTATATTTTTTATTTGTGGGGATAATGTCAAAAATGATACATGAACTTTCAAAAAAAGTTCAATTAGGTATCTGAAGTTTGATTTTGAATAATTTAGTACTTGAAATAATTTTTTGGATATTTTTTCTATCCGAAGTTTGGTTTTAAAATTTTGTATTCAAATAAAGTTTTTGTGGAATTTTTTCATACTTGATTAAACTTGCTTCGGTATGAAAAAAGTCTATGAAAAATTCGTTCAGGTACAAAAACTGTCAAAACCAAACTTCATATATGAATAAGTAAAAAAAAAAAAACTTTGTTCAGGTACTAGATTATTCAAAATGAAACTTCAAGTACTTGATTAACATTTTATGAAAGTTTAGGTACCATTTTTATCATTAACCCTTTGTTTGTGAGTACCTAATTCCTAAGCTATTTTGATTTGTCAATCCTAAGACTACACAACACCAAATATGAAATATTGCAAGACCTCGTATAATATTAAATGCAAAGATTTTAATTAGCAAACAATCCGATATGCCCGAATTTATTTCAAGCTTGATATCCAATATCCCATGGCTATTGTACCATCAAAAGGATTCAATGTATGCGATACGCTACAACTCTAGGTTAGTGGTGGACAAATACCAATATATCTTAACTAGGAGATAAAAACAATGTATAATTTTTATCGAATTTGTCTAGATGGAAAAATTTTACTGGCATCTATACGTCACTAATCATTTTATATGGCATATTGCGCTCCATGAATCATTTGTCATTGTACCATAAGGATCATATGAAGTCTTCTTGAGAAGCATTAGGTGGCCCAACCCAGGGATAATGGGTCATTTGGACTTTATTATATTAGATTTGACAAGTTCTCCATTTATTTTTTTCATTGTTATTTATTACGGTTTACTCATTTCAAATATTTTACATCGATTTTATTGCATTATCCTTGCCTGTATAATTCTTATTGTTTTTTAGCTAGTGGTTGTCATCCAAACCAAAAACAAGAAATAAGGAGCACCCAAAAGCAAAAGGAAACTTCAATCTAAACTAAAATAACAACTCGTTCAATTTATATGAATAGTTATCCATTCCCTCCTCGTTCAATGTAACACTGCTATTACGATGTTCACTTGAGGGCAATGACAATTCATAATCAATTGCCATTACGTAAAATTCCGAATAGTAATTCAAATCCCCACCTTTATAAATCACAATTCAATGGTTCATTTTTCAACTTTATCTTCATTACTCTTGTATTAAAAATATCACATATACGTTTATTCTTTCTTTGTAACTAGTATAGGAGGTGTTATAAATATTTTACCTTTCTCAAATAGTTACATGTTTTACTTTTTATACAAAGCAAATATTATAATAACCATTACAACTCTATTACATTCCCTTTGAATTGGAATTTCATTCTCTCCTTATTGCAAAATGAACGAGCCATTAGTCTTCATCGAATCAATAAGTTGATATCGATTTATTTTCATGGTTATATGAAGATCTATCTCTAGAAAATTATTGAGAGAATTATATCTTGTGTTCTCATTTTTCAAGCTTACTACAACTGTAATGAAGAGTTAAGTTTAAAATCCCGTGAGAGTTTTGAATAAAACTTAGAAGATAGATGATAAAGTCATAGTTTACTGACTTTGCATAGACTAAATAATGCTTAATCATTATTGATTTTATAGAAATTGAAAGAATTGGTACTTAATTATGCTTTATGTGATATTTTAGTTATTGAGGACTTAGAATGAAAATATAGAAAATTTGAGGCATTTTGAGGAAATTTGAAGAAGAAATTAATTAAGGCCAGCCATTATTACAAGGAGAATGTCGGCCTTCAACAAGAAAAACAAAGCTACCTGCCTTCATCAACAAATTTCAACCAACCTTCTAAATTTCGACATACGCTAATAATTGGAATTTCCACGCCGCCGGCCTTGCACATGTACAAATTCAAAAACATTAGCAATGGCTGCAACACTGCCAGCCTTTGGCCGACTTACGTCCTATACTGCTCAAAGCCGCCGGCATTCAGATTGAAACGGCCGGCCTACATTGTGTCAGATGAAATTCTTCAATTTTTCCTATAAGTTGCCTTATGTTGTTGCATCGAGAAGACTATTCCATCAGTTCATCATATCTCAAATAGCTAATACTCTATATTATATCCTAGATTGGGTTTTTGAGAGAGTTGTTTTGAAACCAAATTGGTTGATTAAGAAGCTTTGAATCAGATTTGGAGATTGAAGAAATTGTTGAAGTTTTGCAACATGATATACTTGTGATTGATTTGGTGACTTCTAAACTTTTATTTTTTTTAAAGCAAATTCAATCTTTGATTTTATTTTTACCCATGAATTCTCTTTTGTAATTCCTTTGATCTGTGATTGTTTGAATCACTTCATGATGTTCTAATTTTTTCTCGTGTGAATATGCTAAAACCTTAGGATTGCTAATATGATGATTGTAATCATGTCATAGAATTATTACATACATAGAGTATTCATGTTGTAATTCCTACTATAAATGTGTTTCTTGATTGGATTAGGTTTATAAGAATCTCAATAACTTGAAAGAGAAATTAAGGTTCATAAGGAATTATTGATTTAAGTTAAATAACAACTGCAAAGTGGCGATATTTAATTTGAATTAGAAATTATCCTAGAGATTCATACAATGTTCCTAATTAAATTCTCCTAAGAGAATAAAAGAAATTGATTCAGGGCATTAGTTAATCATATAATTGGAATATTCATGATTGTAAATTAGAGCCTACTGTTAATTTGTATAACAGAAGCTAATGGATTAAACTGTGGTTTTAAGATTTTAAAACTTGGAAAATAATTAAAGTCTTTGATAATTTCATATGAATATCCACATAACTAATAGTCATCATAACATGATAGCAATCTAATTAGTAAAACTAGGTATATCAATAGTTGATTAGTGATTTCTCTTAATTTGATTGCCTAAATAATAATAAATCTAATATCTATTTAATAGTTAAGTAATCTCCGTGGAATCGACACTTTACTCATTCTGTATTACTTGATCAGACTCAGTACTTGCTAGTAGAATTCGCTTTTAATTTATATTTATATTGTAGCGGATCGAGTTTTTGGCACCGTTGCTGTGAGTGATCGGTGCTAATTTAGTTTTTAGGGCTTTTGCAGACTAAGCCTTTATTTGGAAAAAAAAACTGCAAAATAAAAAACATATATAATTACTTTCTTCATTATTTGTGAACACTAGTTTTTTGTCTATTTGTGCTTCTATTCGCTTTCTTTTTCTCTTTGTAGGTGCTTCAAGTTTTTGTTGAACACCAAGTCATTAGCGAATTTTTAAGGGAAGATAAGATATGGGTGATCAACAAGCACTAGTCTTCTCATATTGTTGTACTCCAGAGCTTATAACATAAATATTCTCATTTAAGCAGTATGAGGGAGAACCTTTATCAAATGCTTGGGAAAGATACCACAATTTGATGTGTAAATGGCCTTATCATGAGTCACCTAATTAGTCTCGACTGTTAGTATTGCTTATGGTATTAGGAGCTTATGATGGGACTGTTAGTGGTGTGCTCTGGGCCGTATGGATTTTGTGTCATTTGAATGTCCATCATCTTTATAATATAAAGTCATTTTCTTTAACAAAATTATTATTGGCTACCTTTTACTTTGATGAAAAATTATTTCTTGAATAAATTAGTTATTCCTTATTATTCAAGTATGTGACTTTAATAGTAAAACCATAAGGTAATAAATAACTTTATTCTAAATTATCTATAGTTGTTCATTATATGAAATACTAATGAATCAAGACTAGCATGTTGGCTGAATGATGATAATGTTTTACTGATTATGGATATAAGATATCAATTCAGTGCACGAAGACATGTAAGAGTACATTGTGTTGGAATAACCAAATATGAGAATGTTATATGGATCATTGCGATAAGTATTTCTCATTACAGTGTTGTTTTAGTCCATTAACCTAATGACGCAATGAATTCCTACGTAGCATGTTCCATGTTTTGATTCAGCTCTTCATTATTTTTAATCGAATAATTACAAGATCGTACTTGGACATGGAATAAGTTGAGTAGAGGAATATGAGTGTTCATGAAGGAATTTGTTCCTCTCATTAATATGAGAGAGAGATATTTTTAGGCCTCTTGATGAGTAAGACTGAGAAATGCATGGTCGTGCTCAAATGAACTAATAAAGGGTTGTCAATATCATTTGTTCAAGTCGGTAGACCCTGAATTCAAAAAATATGTGATTAAACAGTATATTGATCCACACCTCATGTTTGATCACAATATATTGGTGATAAAGGGACTAAATAACTGACTATTAATAGGTAAAGTCGGATCACCAATCTTCACTTATTCTAGATAGGCATGATGTCTTACTAGAGAACAATTATGTCTTATAGGCCTAAAATGTTTAAGGCTTGCTCCTAACATTAAGTGAACCTACAGGGTTATACACAAAGAACGAATCAATTGGATCATGGTTTATTTAAATAAATCTATCGACAATTATCTATTAATAATCTTAATAAGATTAAGATTAATATATAATTACAAATTAATAAATAAAATTGTTATTTATAAAATATATGGCATGTGTCTTTTATATTTAAAACCTTAATTAGATCAGGGGAGATATTTACGAGGCATGACGCCTTATATACATAACACATGGGTCTCATTTAGGGTTTACGACGCGTTGCCGTCATATCAAAATTTGCAGAGAAAGTTTGCAAACAAAACAATAGAGAAATCATGAGAGGCCCTTGTGGGATAATTCCTAAATACATGAAATTGTTCCGATATGCTAGCACATGCATCAAATTCGGTTGGGAAAATTCGTTTATGTGGATATTGTAGAGGGAGCTCACGCAATTGCAGTACCTTCAAATTGAAAAGATTAAAAGCTCGAAAAGGTATAATCCATCTGTTCTAATTTGGTTGAATCACTTAGATCCTGGGGATTTGGGGTTTTTTATTAAAAAAAAATTCGCTGCTTTGATCTCTAAATCTCTAACAAAGACGATGTTAGATTCAGCTGCTAGAGAGCAATTAACAGAATGCCAGTGGAAATGACATTTGGAATTATGGAAGAACTTATAGGAAGCTAATATGTTGATCCATATTTCTCCCCTCCAGTAGTATATTTGTGGTGTAATGGATCACATGGTAACTCTTAATGTCAAGGTGGTTGGATAGAAATTGATCTCAGTATGTCAACTCAAGAGTATCACCACACGTGTGAGACTCCAAATCAAGGGAATACTGCTTAATCTTCTAAAAATTTAGTTGCCCCAACTCTAGATCAAGAGAAAAGTATTGAAGAAATTATGAGGGGTTTAGAATAGAAGTGGCAAGAAAAGTTTGACAAGCAACGACCTATTTATAGAAAAATTGGGTAAACTACAACGAAATGTATCGACGTTTAGGGATAAGTTCATCTAAGGTATCAATATTTCAACCAGTTCAAAAGAGGAATTAACGTTTGAGAATAAATTCATTTAATGCATCAACGCTTCATGTGGTTAAAAAAAGGTATCAATGTTTTGTAAAGTGACTCAAATAAGGTATTAATAATTGACCATTAATAAAAACTTTAGAAACTTAATTGAAAAACTAATCAAAATGTTAATACATTAAATGAACTTTACAAAACATTTATACCTCATTCAATCACTTTGCGAAATGTTAATATCTCTTTATAACCACTTGAAACTTTGATACTTTAAACGAACTTACTCCCAAATGTTGATACTTTTTTGTGTAATTTACCTTAGAAAAATTGTAGACTCAAGTAGCAAGTTTGACAGAATTTGTATCATCTATTTTTCAACTTCTATTACAAGTGAAGATTGGGAAAATCTTAGAGATGGAAAAGAAAAAGACACCCCATTTGACAATCAAACGCAAGAAGAAGAGAAAAAAGAAAAAGTTGTGTCCAGTGTAGAAAATCCGGAGAGCACTTCTTCAATGGCTAATGAGGTTAAAGCGAATGAAGAAAAGCCAACTTGGGAAATAACTATTGAAAAACTTGCAAATTTGACTATAGAGGGTTTTGAGAAGTTAGGTAAGCAAATTGCAGGTATTGTGAAACCCTCTACCCCAATTATGCTGGCAAATGAGATTAATGCAAAGACAAGCAAGTCATTGAAAAAGAAGAGACTTTGGCTTCTACATCGAATCAAATGGAAGATGTGGTA
This sequence comes from Combretum micranthum, assembly GCA_024138025.1. NCBI lineage: Eukaryota > Viridiplantae > Streptophyta > Magnoliopsida > Myrtales > Combretaceae > Combretum > Combretum micranthum. The sequence goes on from JAMXBD010000301.1 coordinate 271,625, forward strand.
CAATAAAAGCACACTGTGTAGTTATTGAGCCTACTGTCTAACCATTTGTGCATTTAATTCCTTCTCTAGGACGATTAGTAAAGAGGAAAGATGATGACGAGTATGAAAAATTCCTAGAGGTGTTTAAGAAGTTGGAGATCAACATTCCCTTAACTGATGTTTTGGAGCAATCACCTTGATATAAGCACTTTTTGAAAGAAGTGATGAGTAAGAAAATAAAGATGAAAGGGAGAGATTATTATGTTAACTTAAGCATGCACTGAAGTATTGAAGGATGCATTTCCTCTTAAATTGAATGATCCAGGGAAATTCACTTTAGATTGCACCATATGAAATAGTCGGTTTAGGAATGCATTTTGTGATCTAGGTACAAGTATCAATTTGATACCTTTCTCTGTGGTTAAAACGTTAGGATTAGGGGATGCAATTAAGAAAACTGAGATGAAAATTCAGTTGGTTGATCGCTCTATTAAAAGACCTAGAGGGATGATTGGGGATGTGTTATTGAAAGTTGATAAGTTCATATTTCATGTGGACTTTATAGTATTAGATATGGAAGAAGATCCAAGATTCTCTTCATCCTTGGGCACCCATTCATGGCCACTACTAGAGTTGTAATTGATGTAAAGCATATAAAATGTTGCTTAGGGTTGGAAATACAGAGTTACATGTAAATGTCATGAAACGATGGAAAAATAACCCTAGAACATAAACTAAAGCTAATTCCTTTGCTTCTAGATACAGGTTTGGGCATAGAAAGTAGTTAGTTTTTATTTTTATTTTGATTGAGGATTCCATTAGGATCAAGTGGAAAACATCATTTGAACTTGGATTTGAGAACAAGATTTTCTTGATAAGGTGATTTCATTCTTTTCTTATATTCATTTTATGGATGGTGTTCAATACTTGTTCCTATTGTGCTTGATTAGGGTTTTGAGTTATTGATTTGAATTGTCTGATTGATGATTTCTGCCGTTGATTGATTCCTTGTTTATATTCAAGTTGTTGATGCTATTTTATCGATCATGTGTTTTGAATTGATTTTAGAATGCTTGATAAATTAGGATATTCCTTATAATAGATTATGTGATTAGCTAATCCGGATTATAAATTACATAAACATGTGGATTGCAAATCAATTAGGGTTTGGTAATTTATATAGATTGGTCAATTGATCACTTTCCTAGGATATGGAGTATTAATTGGTTAATTTAGAATAATCACTTTATTTGGAAAAAATGAGTTTTTATCTTGTGCTTAATTAATTGAAAACACTAAACCCATTAGCAATATGGATATGCAAGGTGCTATGGTCAATAAAATACATTCAATTGATTTACAAATCTATTGGCTCTTAACCTAATTCAATTAAAGATGTTAGAAATCCCAAATTCTTTATAGATTAGTTCCATCTAAAAATCCAAAAATATCTCTTTTTGATTTGCCTTGCTACATTTAGGACAATGTAGCTGAAAGCTAGTCCCCACTCCCTATAAACACGACTGGTACTCACTAAAATTTTGTTACTACACACACACACACCTGGTGACTTGGTACATTGGCCAATAAATATCTACACATTTAAAGGAATTTAAAAAGAGATTAAAAAGCACATGTAAAAAAAAGGTATGATCAGTTTTTGGCGTCGTGGCTGCAAGACAAACACAACAACTGAAAATTCAAGCATAGAAGCTTGCAAGAAAAGAAAGGATGATAAGAAAAAGACTAGTGAATTTGATCCTTCTCGAAGAAGAAAGTCCAAAAGTCAAGCTAAGACTATAAAACAAATGCCGAGTGGGAGGCAACCTATCATTATCTTTTTCTTGTAAATATTTCTTTTTGTTTTTATCTTTTGTTTGCTGATTTGATGCTTATGCCCCTTGGTGAAAATGAGAGGAAAAAAACAAAAGTTAAAGAGCATAATTTCAAACCACAAGAGCATGGACTTCCAAAGATGGATTAATTGAAAACCTTCTCTATTGTTGTATAGGTTGAAACTCAAACTACATCAATTTTTCAAAAACAAGGAAGTATCGTTATTCCTTTTCTCTTTTATCTTTATTTCTTTCCTGTTTTGAGCTGAATGAGGAATAGTGAGGATACTGTTAAGCATGAGGAAGGGATATTGTGATATGGAGATTGAAGTTGAGTATATGAATTGCTGATGTTTGAATATTGTTGAATTGATTGAATATCTATGACATCTTGAATTGTTAACCCATACTTTGAACTCATTTGTGTCCTAAAGTATTATTTGCTAAAATTTAGGCCAAATTTTTTCAAAAAATTTCATGAAATATGGAAATTATACTAAATTATGTTGATAGCATCCATGAAATGTGAATTGACTTGCTTGAGTGTCTTACTCACCTGCTATTGTAATTAGAATACTTAGTTGAAATTAAATAGTGAAATCTTTAAGGAACAAATTTACCTTGTGTTTAGCTTTAGAATTAAAAGTTTGAGAGTAGGTTGAGTCCTTGAGTGAAAAATAAACAGGTTTACTTCTAATAAAAATTTATCTTGTATATACTCTTTTGAGTTATTTTAAAAACATTTCAACACTTAGTGAAAGAAGTAGAAAAAACTCTTTACTTAGTGATCATTTATAAAAAAAGAGTCTTAATTTTGTTATAGCATTCAAAAGAAAAGAAAGAAACAAGCATAGCCTTTACTCTAGTGACATAGGTAATTGGGTTAAGACTACCTAAACTTGAATGTTAGAGTGAGGAAGAGTTCATAGAGGTCCCTTTAAAACTGGTCACTTAGGTGATGAGCCTGGGATAGGCGAACTCACTATAATGAAAAGAGAGGAAAAGCAAAAGTTAAACTCATTAACTTTAAACCAAAAAAAAAAAAAAACAAGTTCTTGTATGAATCAAAAGAATATGAATGCAAAAGTACCAAATGAAATAAGACTTATAATAAAGAGGTAGAAAATCTAGGAAAAGAGTAGATAGCACATGCTTTCACTGCCAATGAAGTTTAAATAGGTGTATTTCCTTACTAGATTAAATATTTACTTTTGGACAGAAGGTTCTTTTGCTAAACATTGTGATTAAAATTTGTTTTGTCTATATTAACTACTACATTTTGATTGTAGTAATCTAATTACATCTACCTAGATTGGTTAGAGCGGTAGGCACTAGCAATGCAAGTCATGAACTATAAAAGAAAAGATGCTTTAAATTGTGAAAGTTGAAGTTTTGTACGTTCTATGACAGATTTCACTTGTGTTCTTATTTATTTTGCTTGAGGACAAGCAAAAGTTCAAGTGTGAGAGTGTTGATAAAGTCATATTTTACTCACTTTTCATAATTAAATTATGCTTAATCATTATTGATTTTTTAGAAATCTAAAGGAATTGGTACTTAATTATGCTTAATATAATATTTCAGGTCATTGATGATTTAGAATGCAAAATAGAAATTTTTTAGGAGCTTTGAGGAAATTTGACAAAGAAATTAATCAAGGTTGGCCATTCTTATAAGAAGGTCGTCAGCCTTCAACAAGAACAAAGCCAGCCTTCAACATAAATAACAAAGCCTCCAGCTTTCATCAACAATTTTCAATCGGCCTTCAAAATTTCAACATACATAGTCAACTACAATTTCAACGCTGCCAGCCTTGCACATGTGCAAATTCAAAGCTTCAAAACTGCCATCTTTTGGTCGGCATACGTCCTACACCGCCTCAGAGCCATCGGCATACGGATTGAAACGGTCAGCCTACATCGCATCGGATGAAATTCTTCAATTTTTCCTATAAGTTGCCTTATGTTGTTGCATTAAGAAGACTATTCCATCAGTTCCATCGAATCTAAAATAGCTAATACTCTATATTAGATCCTATAGATTGGGTATTTAAGAGAGTTGCTTCGAAACCAAATTGGTTGATTAAGAAGCTTTGAATCAGATTTGGAGATTGAAGAAATTGTTGAAGTTTTACAACATGATATACTTGTGATTGATTTGGTGACTTCTCAACTTTTATTGTTTTTATGCAAATTCAATCTTTGATTTTATTTTTATACATGAATTCTCTTGTTGTAATTCCTTTGATTTGTGATTGTTTGAATCACTTCATGATGTTCTAAGTTTTTCTCGTGGGAATATGCTAAAACCTTAGGATTGCTAATATGATGATTGTAATCGTGTCATAGAATTATTACATATGTGGAGTATTCATATTGTAATTCCTACTATAGATCGTATTTCTTGATTGAATTAGGTTTATAGGAATCTTAATAACTAGGGAGAGAAATTAAGGTTCATAAGGAATTATTGATTTAAGTTAAATAACAACTGCAGAAGCGGCGATATTTAATCTGAATTAGAAATTATCCTAGAGATTCATGCAATGTTCCTAGTTAGTTTCTCACTAAGAGATTAGGAGAAATTGATTTAGGGCATTAGTCAATCAAAGAATTGGAATATTCATGATTGTAAACGATAGTCCACTGTTAAATTGTATAACGGAAGCTAATGGATTAATTTGTGGTTTTAAGATTTTAAATCATGGAAAAAAATTAAAGTCTTTGATGAATTCATATGAATATCCACGTAGCTAATAGTTATTATAATACGATAGCAATTGATTAGTTAAACTATGTGTAATATGTTTTTTGCCACAGTCAATCAATATATTTTCCTCAAATACTCTTTCTCTATTGTTAGTGACAATTGCAATCTAGGTATATTAGTAGTTGATTAGTGATTTATCTTAATTTGATTACCTAAATAACAATAGAATCTAATATTCGTTTAGTAGTTAAGTAATCTTTGTAGGATCGACAGTCTACTCACTCTATATTACTTGATTTAACCTAGTATACTTGCTGGTAGAATTCGCTTTTAATTTATATATGTAAGCCCCTAGATTTTTTGATAATATAGTAAACCCTAAAGAACTAGAAGTCAAACCGGAACCCTAAAGTTAACCTAGTTCTATGATTAGTCTGATGAATCTAGATCCGGCAATCCCGTGTTCTTAAATCCTAGACAACGAAATCAAGATAATTGTGGAAAATGGTTCGTAATAATATGGGAAAGCTTAAAGATATTAGATTCGTAATTTTCTAGTGTCTTTCGGATCTGAACGGGATCATTTTCGAAAACCGTGCTCCGAATAGTGAAAATATTCCGACAATACATTAGACTCGTAAAATATAAGGATTTCAAAAATATCTGTTTTGGAATTTTTTGGTAACTAAAAATATCAGATATAGCTTATTTACGCTTATTTTCTTTACTACCGGTATTTTAATTGTCTAATCTACTATTCATAATACTTTTCTACTATTCATTACTATTAATCTATCTCTAATTTTTCTACTACCTATTCCTATAACCTATATACCTATTTTTTATATTTCTTTTTCCCATAAAAATTTACACCACATATTACCAACTTCTCTTACACTTTTATTGTAAAATTAATTTTTAATTACTCTTTCTTTCATGCCATCAATTTTCTTTTCCTTTTCATTTATTTAATTAACTATAATTTCTCTCTAACTTTTCCTATAAATACCCCCTCCTCTTTCATTTCTTCACACTTCATCTACCCACAAATTTACTACAAAAACTCTTCAAAATTCTCCTTTCAAAACTCTCTCCAAATACTCTCTCAAATTCCTTTCCACATATCCCCAAAATTCTCAAATACCACCACGTTTCTCCATCATCAAATATCTTTTAGATAATAAACTTTCTTTATATTACTTCTACCATATCATGTAACTTTACATGACCATGGTATGAGTTTCCTAAACTTATTGTTATAAAAGCTACACTATGTTCATGTATTATTCTTATTCGTGCATATCCATTTCTATATTTCTATTTTGTTGTTATTATGTTTTGCTCGTATCATTAATGTTATTATGCTAACTTCTTATTTATATCTAACTAAATATATTTATACCTATATATATTATTTAGAGCATATAAGCTCACTTGTTATTTATTTATTTATTTTCATGCTTTGCAATTTATTTATTTATTTTATACTATTTTTAAGACTAGTCTTTCTAGTCTTAGACTTGTCATCATCAAGTCAAAACAATTTTCTTTCTTTTCTTTTTGGACTAGTCTATTCTTAGTCTCGGGATACCTTGATGAAGCTAAGGTTCACAATACTTGACTTTACTATTATGCTCTTATTATATTTATCTTATTATGTTGTTTTTATTATATTTCTCATAATTATATATTCTCATTCAAGTATGAACGTGTCGATATTGTCTCAACAACTATGAAAAAGAGTTTTCTTAAGTAAAGAAAAATAATAAACCTCCTAAAAATAAATCTTTGTCATGTAAGAAATGATTTTCCCATAAAAACACAAAGTTTTATCTTAACAAATCTTTTCCAAAGTTAGAAACGCTCATCACAAGTTTCTAATAATAATAGTACGTAGGATTTCATCCAAGTATACATAGAGTAAAATATCACATACTCTCTTTCTAAAACCAAGGAAATAGGAAAGTTTCTTTGAAAATTAATATTGCTAAATCATTGTTCAATAAAGGTTTTCTTAAACTCATTTGTCGAAGCTTTCTACCAATGCTCTAAAATACTAAAGTCTAAACGAGTTTTACAAAATTATCAAAGAATAACCTTTTCTAAAGATAAGCCTTACTTATGAAATAAAATTAGTTGATAACTTAGAAGATCATTAATATTATTTACTTAAAGTGGATATAACTTTAGAAAAATTTTAGAACACATAAACATGACTACTTTAAGAAACTTTGGTCACTACCAAGGAATATTTAGAAAATCTAACCACCAGAAATAAAGTTGTAGGAATCTTAAAAGATTAAAATTACTTTTTGAAATTTAATTATTCTCAATAACTAAGAAATGGAATTAAAAGAAGGAAATACTCACTTATGATAATTTAGGAAATTTCCCAACAAAACTAAAAAAGGAAATTTTCATGTCTTAGCATAATGTCACTTTTAAGACACATTGTTTACAAAAAAAAAAATCATTGTTGAGACAACACCACTAAATTCATGCATATAATTTGAGTATATATATATATATATATATATATTCAAAGGATTTTTCAACCATACAAATAACTATATTTTTGTACAAGAATTCTTGAATGGAGAAAAGATTGAAAACTTGAGTTTGAAATCTGGAATTTTCATAACAATTCTGTACGTCACTATTCCGAGACCCAAATGACTTCTTTTGATAAAATTAACCTTAGAAATGGATAGATCTTTTCAAGTAGGTAGAAATCGGTATATAATATGCGAAATTCCGAGTTAAAAATGAGCAAGTGATGGCCATTTTAATTTGGAATTTCCATTCATGCAAAATTTCATGAGTTCAATAAGATAAAATTAGAGAATTTGAGTAGATCTTGGGTGAAATACTCGTTTCGGATATTTCTTTTGTTTAGGTGTTGAGGACCAAGATCTTCTATTCTCCGATGATTACTTCGACTCATAAAAAATTGCTATGGACGAGTGAGTTTCCTTTACGTTTATGTATTATGCATGTGCTTGTAGAATAGAGCATTAGACATTAGGAACAGATAAAATTGATATGCATGTGGGATGTCATGGAAATTATGTATGTGAATTGTTATGTGCGATCAATGAATGATAAGTATATCGGAACCCAGTCTATGATTGATATAATTGTTTCTATGTATGTATTGCTATGTGTGCAATTATTGCTTGATCACTTTAAATGATTTAATGTCATATTGGAATCCCCACATAATAAATTGCTCATGCATATCACTTAGAATATCATTTCAAAATTTGCTACTACTCCTCGGCGTGAGACAGGAAAGATAATCTGCCTAGCTACATCTTGAGGATTTAGGGCGTTCGGGGAATACAACCTTAAGTTGTAGCCGAGCCGGATCGATCGCTTTGGGTAAGAAAAGCCTGGGGACTAGTAGCACGGTTCGTTGGAACCCCAAGATGCGTGCAACTTTTAAGGAGGTCGTTTGGGGCCCAGTTGAGATCATTCCCTAACCACCGATGGAGGGGTAAATCCATCATACATACGAAACCGGATAGTTGTATGTACTGTTTGATCATATAATTATTGTATTTCAAATGCTTGATTAATAAACTTGGTTGATTGCCTCTTATGAGTACTTTTGTGTAAGGAATATCTCACTAAGCTAGTTATGTTTATACCCCTATAGACTTTTGATATTGTAGGATTATCATTTTGCACCTAATACCATCTTGATCACCGGGTAGAATCTTTATTTTGGGAAGTTTTTAGAGGAACTTTGTTTTGAAGTCTTGGAGTAGATTTCTTCTAAAATCTTCTAACTTTAGTTATTTATCTTAGTAAGACCATGTTGTTATGGAAATTATCCGGGGAATGCCCATTAGAAGTTGTAAGACTTTATATTTAAGTGAAATATATGCAGTGTTGTTTTGTATGTTCCGCTACCAATATCTTAAAATACATTACTCCATCAGTCTCTCTTTGATGTGAATGTACGCCTTGTACCGATATAGAAGCTTTCGAGTGACTGATAGTCATTCTTAAGTTTTAATATTGTGTACGATGGGATGTCACGTTTAGGGTACCCGTTGGGGCGTGACAACATATACATCTGCAGCGGATCAAAAGAGGAGTGATTGACTTGGTCAAATTGGTAAAATTCATATATTCATTATTTTAATTTGTTATGGTGGGCAAATAAGGTGGAATTACTATAATATCATTGCTTGTCCATATTCTTTTATTCAGTCTCTTTCACCTTGTTGTATTCTATTTTCTTGATTCTTGAATATTGTTTCAGTATTTTCAAATGGTGTCATTGATTAATTAAGCAAAGTTTAGAAATCTATGGGAAAAATTGAGATTTTTGAAAAGCAATGAATCTAATCCCCATTCCAAGATTGCTTAATTGTGGCTACTAAAAACTAAATCGAATAAAATGTTTCAATCTCTGGATTTTCAAATCAAAAATTGGAAAAATGAATAAGTTTGATTTAGTTTTTTTTTTTTTTTTGCAATATTAATCTTCTATCTCAGGGAGTAAAAAATATAACCTTCATTGATTACTTTTTTTCCTTGTTTCTTGTGCTCCCCAAATGGTAAAACATTATTTCTAACGATCACTATAGGGAGAGGGAATAAACATTCTATAACTAACAAAAAATGTAACTAGTGTGAAAGTTTACAAATAAAAAAAATTGCAATTCATCCCGACCTTACCTTGGGATGCAATCTAAATGGCATATGCATTTGCTTTCCAAAAATAAAATTAAAAATATTCTTTGAGGGTTTTAGTGCCACTAATAAACCCTCTTATTTGATAATGACTTGTCCTTGTATAAGAAGATGAATTATAAACAAGCATCAAATCAATTTCAACCACGATGACACCTATCCTCTCAGCAATGAGAAGGCCTTCTCTAACAAGCTTACTTATGTCATTGATATATCCTAAGAATTAATATGCAAAGTTATTGCTTCTAAAAGTTGCCGGCATAATTTCTACACACAAAACCCTATATTAACTTCTCTTGATGTCAAGCTCTTTGCATCATCATGGGCTACTTTCATTTTATCTCATATCAACAACGAGATAACCATACTTCGTGTGTTTAATATGCTAATTTTTGTCCTATTCCTGTTTCTTTGCACTATACTTGAGTCGCTACCTGTCAAATTTATTTGTGTTTGCAGTTCCACATCCTACGAGTCTACTTCCTTGAGAAATCGGTGATGAATTATGTAAGTGTGTATTTTTGTTGCATGACTTGACTAGTTGCAGCTCGTGATGATTTGGCAAAGCACTCTGTTGTGAGCTTGTAGCCAATTACCTACTTTTGAGGTGTTGAAAGTGTTAACTTAAAGATTATGACACGTAAGCCTCATAAGTTGGACCCAAAAGCAATAGAAGGAAGAGGGCTGAGGAGTCTTGGCATAATCATAGTGGAAACAAGAGTCACTCCCATAGTTTTCCTATGTAACAAATTAAAACAAGTGGAAATAGTTCATGTACAACCATCATAAACTGGTGTTTATGCTTCAGTTAACACCCAAGACTCCAGATTATTTTTATAACTCTTTTGCCCATGCCATGTGATGAAGATGTGCTTGAAAATTAATAGCGTGTAAAGAGTTGTGTATGGAACAATGATCGGTTTTCACTAAATATCTACCATTTTTCAACAAGGGCTATACTAGAGTATCTTTGTTGGAATTTCAAGCAATAAGAATGAGGAATGACATGTTTTCTCTTCTTTTAATAGAAGATGATTGTCGTATCAAAATTCAACAATTGTAGCTCTTTACCTAGCACATCTACTATCTTACTATTATTTATTTATTTATTTTTTCCTAACTTCTCTTTTACTCAATTTATAAAGAGGGTGATTAGGAATCCATGCATTATGCTAAAAGTTCACTCCATCCCCTCTCCTAATACACCCAATCGATTAGAAATAATGTCACGTCCTACCAAGATGGTTTTCCAAAGTCATGATGCTCTTCTTGTTTCTTAGTTATACAAAATCCTTCATTAGGAAAATAATTACTTTCTATAAGACAAACCCACGAAGCATCCAAACTTTATAACAGTCTCCATGCTAGCTTTCCAAGTAAAGAGAGATCGAACACTAGTAGATCTTTAAATCTAAGCCTCCATCAAATTCAAGCTTTGCTGGAGCATCCTAATTCTTCTATTGAATTTTATTCTTCCTTTTCAAATTTCCCAACAAAAAATTGTAGTTAAACTCATTACCTCTTTACATTATTTTTGGGAAAAAAAAAGATGATGTTTTATGGAACATGTATGAATCGCAAAGGCAACGGACTTAATGAATGCTTCCTTACCTCCCATAGATAATAAAAATCCTATACTCCCTCGTAATTTTTTTAGAAATCCTATCTTTTAAACACTCCAAAATCTCATATTTAGATTTTTCCCAAAAGAGTATGAATGTCTAAATAATTGTGCAATTTGCTTGGGCTAATACCTAAACAATTAAAACAAGCCTATCTAAGACTTTTGGGAGTTAGAGGACTAAAGAATAGAGACAATTTTTGCAAGTTTATGTACTGGATAAAGTAGAGCAATACATGTATGGAATTTGCTCTAATTTAGTCAAATTAATATGAGATGCACTCATGGAAAATAAGCCACCATGAGCAAAGAACATATGTATGAGACCAGGATAGATATAATTTAGCTTTAATTCCTTCTATGTATCTATTATTATTCATCCTCTGTGTTAACTTAGATAAGGTGTTTGCTATACGAGAAATAGATAAGGGGGAAATATGACCCATTTGTTTGATTCCTATTATAGGTAAGAAAGTGTATTCTTTTGCCATTTGACGTCAATGACTAAGAGATCAATTTCACACAACTCATCATCCATCCTATCAAAATGGGTGAAAAGCCTATCCGACTCGTAACAGTTTATATTATATTAGTCCTAATTCAGTAATCAAAAGGGGTGAGGGGTTGAGTTGGATACTCCTTCTAAAACCGAAAACTTTTTTTATTAACAAATAAAGTCCCCTTAAATTACTTATGAAAGATGATGTGATAATTCATAATTTCAATATAAAGACTTAAACAAATAATGCACAAAAGTAAAGAGAGGGAAGAGAGAAAAGCCAAAACATAACAATGAATAGTGTTTAACCTCATGCCCACGCCCTACTCTTCTAGCTTAAGTTGGGGACCTTGTATTCCACACATATGTTCCATTATATCTCAACACTTTGATCGCAAATAATATGTCGATACTTCTTGGACTTAATTCCATCTATTCAATTTCTTTAACTTTATCCTTAAGCTATCATTGATCGTATAGCTATTTGTAATATATAAGAACAGTGATAAATACATTTGAAATCGAAGGACACACACTAAAGTTCCTTCCTTAAATAATTTAGGAAATCAACAATTAGTGAAGTAACTATCGATTGCAAAAAAGATTATGATGCACGTATCCAACGCTTGAAAGCATGGTAGCAGATGCCATTGTTTTCCTATGTAATTTCAAAAATTTAACAGCTCTTGTATTAATATTTTTGTCTTCAATGACTAGTAACTGGATAAAGAATGATTAAGCTCAAATGTTCGGGATATAAGCCACTCTTGATATATTGTAGTGCTGTTTGTCGAGTTTTATAAATTATAAACCTTTATTCTCCTCTTTACTTGGTTTGATAGACAAGTGTACCTATCGTTCAATAGCATAGAATAGAGTATATGGTCGTCTCCTCGAAGAACATTTGCAAACACTAGTACTAAATTAAAATTCTTATAATCCAGAAATCGAATAATGGATTAATAAATTGAATCTAACTTAAATCAACTAATCTAATGCCGATTACAAGTGTACTAGACAGAGATAACGATTTAATTACGACAGCAGCGATGACAATTCCAATTCACAGCAGGTTTACTTCACCATGTCAACACGAATTATCAAAATATTCTTCCTATTAATTGTTATCTGCAGAAATTCTCAATTTATGAGTATTCTTCTCATAAATACTCAATTTAATCTTAAATGCATTCACTATAATCTCTCTTAAGGAATGGGCATACCAAGATTGCTTTAATATCAACCAATATCCTTGAATTTCACAAAACATGCAACAAACTTCTATTAACATCTCTATTAGCAGGAGTTGTTTGACCTAATGAATCAGATCTACCCAATAGACTAATTCTCAACATCATCTATTGAGATCTATTGCAATATTGTGTCGTGCACTACACTATCCCAACTATGATGAAGTTCAATTCACTAGAAATAAGGAATTAACAAGATAGAATTCATTACTAATATATTCATGTTAACATAATGTTGTAAACCCTAAATACTCACTCGTAATGTAACAATGACAACAACAAAAATCAATAATTAATAAGAAATGAAACATGACGATAGAGAAAAGAAGGAAAACCCCTTTCTATTACAACTATGAAGACGTTGTTACAAAGCACGAACACTTGGTTCGTTGTCTCTCTTGGGCTCCTCCCGAACGATACAGATTCCAATACTTTTTAAACTTCAAACTATTACAGGATTCCTTTGATGGGTACTACGAACAAATATATTGGTGTAGCAAATGAATTAGATGATTTCCTCTCTAAAACAAGTGTAACTATTTTATATCTACAGTGTTATTTTATGAAAATATACAACCTTTTCTATTGGATGTAATGTTTAACAAAACTAAAGTAAAAGTTGTCTTCGTGCCCTTCCAATTATCATGGTCATGACCTTGATCCATCACCCAAGTTTCAATCATCTAATCATCAACCACGATTTTGATTCTTCCTTAGGTAGATACTTACTCGATTAAAAAGTTATTTAGCAATTCCAAATCACGGCAATGGTTCTCCTTCTCCTGAGAATTACTTTGATTCTTCACTTTGTATCATGGTTGTGATGTTCTCCTCAGTGGATACCGGTTCCTTCGATGCTGCTCGGTTCACTCCTTTCCTGCCCATGATTCTCAACCCAAGAAACAGAGTATGGCATCTTATTAGAAATCACGACCGTGATTCATGTCTAGGTAGGTACTGATTTATGATTTTCTTAAAGTTTCCATAAATCACAACCGTGATTTTGTGTTGGGTTCGAACTCCTCTACTTCTGCTTCAATCACGCATGTGACTTTTCATTCTTTGATTATAATTCTTCCTTGATTCCTTCTAATATCTCCATTAAATTCCAATTTGACTTAAAATGAACATATATACTAATCAAGTACCAATTCTACTATAAATCATGTCAATAAACTCTAAATCGAACTTAATTGGCTACTATGAACAAAGATAATTCATGCCTATAAAGCTTGTATCTTCCTCTTTTTTATCTTTTTAGAACTTCAAAATTTCAAAATTAAGTTCATAAATATCTAGAGTTTCCATGAATCATCCGTCGTTACTAATCTTATAGAATATCTCTCTTAAATTGAATTCAAACGTGAAGATGATTCCGATTTGATAAATTAGTATAACTAAGCTAGTCTTATTTTTATTATCCCTTAAAAATAGGAGAAAATACTATAGTGGCTAAAATTCAACTTTAAACCTTTATCAAACCGTTTTCTAAATTGTAATTTAACTTATCTCGAGCCTTATCTCCATATCTTCATGATGAAAATTTAAACTTCGTGTGATCAGCTTGGATCTTCTAATATGAACTTGATTCCGGTAGCTTGTTAAAATGAATCTTGAAATAACTTGATGAACTTGTTGAAGAAGACTCAAATCCCCATGGATATTAATCTTACTTAGTGGTACATTTAAATATACTACTCAAATGTATTCAATCTTTAGAGCTGGGTTGTAAAATCATGTTTAACAATTTTTTAAACTCCTAGACCTACACGCTATGTGTAATTCTTTAGGTTGCATTAAATTTACTTCTTTGGTTTTATCCAGTGCATGCTTTAGGTAACGCTCTATGTCTACATTCTCATTAGTTCTATACTCGATGTAACGCTCAGATTGCACTCAAATTTTTTAAAGTAACCACACCGTATGCTTTGTATTATGCTTTGGTTGTGCTTAGTTATTTAAAACATTCATACTGCGTGGTTTGTGTTATGCTTTGATAATTTGGTACTCTTTAGAATTCATCTTATTTATTAACTAATTTCATGCAAACCTAATTAAATTATTAATAATCTATCTATACCTTTGTTATCATGAACACTACAAGAAAACAGGCCTTTAGAGACAGAAAATCTGCGACAGAAATTAGAAAATATAGTTATAATTTTACAAATAAAATCTGCGATGATGGTTTTTACGACGAAAATTTACGTTTAGAGATAGAATTTTGTCTCCAAAGCCTAGTTTTCTTGTAGTGGAAAACTTATTTAGAGAATCTAACATTTTTCAAAAACATATTTCACCTATCATACACTTTTGCCATATCCATTTTTTTAAGCAAAAAAAATCTTTATTTATCAATTTTTCTTTTAAATTTTAGAAAGTGGAAGATTTCATGGACCATAATATTATTATCATGGATTAATCGGCCTGAGAGAAAAACACATTGAAATGGGATAACGACATCATCTAACATGGGTTGAAGCTTATTTGACAGAACCTTCGATATTATCTTATATGTCAAATTACAAAGACTAATAAACCTAAATCGTGAGATTATCTTTAGGATGAGACACTGGGAATAAGCAAAAGGTTAATAGAATTAAAGTGCATACGTGACAAATCTAAGCTCATGAAGTTTTTAGCTACCATGATTAAGAAACATCTTGTCATTGCCCATTATTTTTGAAATAATAATCCATTAAGGCCATCAATTCTGTGGCCTAAACAAGTTGAGATATAACCTCTTGTACTTTGCCTACCTCCATCTTTTCAATAAACCAATTATTCATACCAGACATGCAACAAACAAATCTACGTAGAAACCCATAAAAGACTTCTAGATATCGGTTTCACTCTCCATCCAACTTTCTTCCCCATTCTTAATTAGTATCGCTGACATGAAATTTCAATCATAAACCCTTTAGGCTCAAGTCGTCTTCTTTAGGTCATGAACCAAGATGTTGGATCATGGGCCAACTTGTTGGGTTTTATTATCAGTTTTGCAACGGAATTTTTCTTTAAAATTAAAACCCTAATTCCAGTATCCATGTGTTTTTGATTAGATACAAAACGAAAATAAAAGTTCGAGTTTTAATACCTTTTTTCGATTCAAAAGCTATTTGATGATACGAATCTGTAGACGTTGCCACAGTGCGAATGCCCTCTACGGTATCCACACGAGAATGACCTTGATTTTGATTCTCTCTTGCGTACTAGCGCAATCTAGAACACTTCTAGATTTGGTTTCGAAGGGGTTCCTAGAGATACGAATTTCTCACACTCTCTCTAGGGTTTCGAAAATTTCTTTTGAACAACGCATGTCATTTTTAACCCTAGGAGAGCGTCTTATGTTCTATTTATACTAAAGTCTATTATTCATGCGAATAATAACTTTAGTCCCCTAATCTTATTAGGGATAATAATAAATTATAAAATAATTTACGAAATAAATTATTAAATAATTTATAAACATAAGAATTATTAATCCGATTGGGAATAATCATTTTATTGTTCTTAACAAATTATAAAATGAAAATATCAAATATTTGGCCTTGGGCAAAAACACTAACACAACCTACTTGAGCCCATGTCATTTTTAAAAGTACATCAAGTAAGTCTTGCAAAGTCAGAACAAAACTGCTTTATTTGGTGATAGTAGCTTGATTGTTTCTTACTAATCTCCTGCTAGCTTTGCTAAGGTCACCCTTTTATTTTAGATAATTGAGTTGACTTGGTAGCTGGAGCTGGCATTACAATTTTATTAAGCTTCCAACTCGAGAAGATATGCTTGCCACTTTTGACCTAAATTTACTACTTTAAACTATTGGGAGATACTTTCCAAAACTGAGTTCATACACTTGCCAAATATATTACGAATTTAGAGATTGTTTAGTTCGTTTTTAGGTCATTTTTGTATTTTATTTTTATTATTTTAAATAGACAGTTTGTAAAAACATATATATATATATATATATATATAATAGATATTTTTACTTATAAATAGATCAAACTGACAAGATACATATATATATTATATATATATATGAAAATCATATCATCCAAACAAACCTTTACTCCTATAAATATCCTTAAACACAGTCTAGTAAGAGATACTGACTCTCATATTCTCTATGCTCGTATTGCTGCTACTTTGATTTTTCACGCAGGTGCTGACTTAAACACTATGGTAACCATACTGATAACCTCCTAAGACCCATTAACCATTTCTTATCTTGCAGTCTAAGCTATGTGGATTCAAGACTCTGTAAGACTAAATGGCTCTGATGCAAGGCTTTGCAAATTGATATCTCTACCTATAAAAATTTGCTTGGAATACGTACAATCTAGCTTCTTTCCTTAATTGCTTTTGAAATACTCAAGAGTAACCATATATAGAAACGATTCCCCAATTTAGTCCATGATGAGTGTGGAATATAATAAAAATGATAAGTATATAAAGTGGTAGTTTTCTCTTAAGTAAATACATTATTAATTGCAATTATTGGTTATTAGGCGAATCAATGTGTCATAGAATAGTAAGGACCTAACAAGATGACACCAATTAGTAATTTACAAAAATCATGCTTGATTCCAAAACTTTAGCGGAACCACAATAGCATGCCAAATAAAACTATGTGAAAGTTGTTGCGTGATAATGGACAAAATGAGTTTTTTTTTTTGTTACTTTCATTAAGCCCAAGCTGAAATTCGTATTGTAAATGGGCTTGGATTACATGGCAAGTAATAAAGGCCAGCATTTTCATTTTTAGGTGTCCATGCATTCATGCGTTTTCCCAAAAAAAAAAAAAAAAAAAAAGAAACATGGAAGAAAACTGGCTGGTTTGATATAAAATAAAAGATAAAACAAGGTTTATTTTATTTCTATCTTATTTCGATAAGTTTTGCATTCGCTCCATATTTTTATTTTTTAAAGTTTAGTGTCTGAAAAATTATTATCTATTTACACTTTTTAATTAATTAAGGCAGTATATGGGGTGTGGGAATTAAGATTGTGAAAATTCACATATTTTAAAGAATAAATGGCTTAAAAGATATATTTTATATATTGAAAAAGAAAACTTTAATTGCTAATTTTATAAAGAAAATAAGCAAAGGGTAAATAATTTTAACTATATATGTTGAAAAACGTGGTATTTATGTACTTATGTTTTTATCCCTTTTTTTTTCCTTAGACAAATGCACCACTTAAGTGGATGCTGTAAATGAATCTAATGCAGGGAAAAATAAAATGGATGAGCTAATTGGACCCTGTATTGAGTTGAGCCGCATTTTGTTTAAGCCAAATTTAATCGAAATTTTAGTCAAGTTCGATTAAATTTTTTTAAATTCTAGCATCAATAAGTAATTAGTTCTTTTTAAAAATTTATACTAGAGTTGAAACCAATTTGATTACAATATGCTTACGATGTATATATGTATATGTACATTCAACTTGAAGTTCATCTAAGGTTGCATAGCTAAACGACTCAATAAATTTGTTCTTAAATTACTTGTAACCAAATCAAATTTAAATAAATATCAAGTTAAATTCTAAGCCTATTCACTCGTTGATTGATAAGACTATAATAAAATTACTATTATCGAATAATAGAATAGAACTGTAATGAAATTTTTTTTATTAATTTTTTATTTAAATTAATGTATTTTGGAAAAAAGACAATTCTAATATTGAATTGACATTAATATATTTGAAAAGAAATTACTATTCAATGTTTTTTATAATAGGAATTTCTTATGAAATCGCTACTACGATTAAATGAATGTCGTAATAGTCATTCATAAGGAATAAGACTGTAATAAAATTGCAATTATAATGAAGTAAACAGTTTAATAATTTTGGCAAAAAGAAAAAAAAACAAGCCTAATAGTTTATAAACTGTTAGAGTATTTAGATTAACATGGTAGGAACTACCATGCGTAAAGCATTGTTTTTCTAGAACAGTGAGATACTTTTAGTTTCTCTCTCCTCTCTCTTAAAAAAAAATCAGAAGTTTTGTATTTTGTCGTATGGTTTAGATTAAGGTTTCGCTAAAGTCCTCAATTTAAGGATTTTTATACGCAATAAGGAATTTATTTGATCCAGTGCTTGTAATTTCTTTTAGTTTAACTAAGTATAAGCTAGCATAAAACCATATGAATATGATATATAAACTTTACTTATTTTTGTTGTTACCTATCGAAAATCTAAAAGTATGAATTTGATACCTAGATTTTTTTTTTAAATTTACCAGTTTTTGTAATTACTTATTTGAGTTTTACTCATTTATGCAATAAATCGAGTAATATAAGTAAACTAGAAAAATTTACATATTATAAATCAACACTTTTAAATTTTAGATAATTAATCACACATAATGATAATATATGAGAACATATTGAATAATTATTTGATATTTTTTTGCCATTAAAATTATGCAAGAAATTGTTTTATAGTCAATTAAATATCCAATAGTTATTTATAAAGAATAAGATTATAATGCAATTGCTATTAATAAACTGAACAAGCAATAAATGTCACATTTACCCTTTTTAAAATTGTTTTTATTGTTATATGATCTAGTCATTTTCATCAAAGCCATAAGTAAAATGTGATATTTGGTGTTGTTAATGTTCAATTACGAAACATGAGCTCTCCAGGCTCGGCCTAACATACCACGTGACAACACCGACCCATTTTTATCTAAGCAAATGCGAACTCTTATTTTGATATATAATGTTATATTCTCATAACTTAAAAATTTATAACTTTTTAAATATTATAATATTTTATATATCAATGGATACCATCTGTATATATTATATCTATAACTAGCGGCCAAGAAAAAAATATATATTTATAACTATTCTATAAAAATCCATGCCTTTCCTGGGGTTACTTTCTATCTAGTTATGCTACGTCAAGGGAAATGCGATTCTGATATAAGGGAAGTTAAATCGCGACATCATTTTAGCTGGCTAATAGAATATTACCAAAATATCCTCCCAATATTAATGTATCATTTGCGTACTGAAATTCAATATCGTTCCATCACATTTTTGGAATTTTATAAAAAACAAGCACCTTCACTGGGAAAAAAAAAAAGAAAAAAACACATCCTCCAACGATGGAATCTTTTAAGTATAAAATCTTATTTACTCTACTAACATTGAACCGATATATTACATAGTCAAATATATCAAACAATGATTCTGTGTAATTTTGTTTTCAATTACTAGCATGCAAATGAATTCATTTCATATGTACATAAAATATTATATTATATATCTTAAATACATTATTACAATTATATACAGTTTATATCATCTATATATAATATGTAGATATGCCACACATATATATATAATATATATATATGAACAACTAGTTATAAAAAAGATCCTACAAAAAAATTAAAGTCCTTCTATAAAAGGTCTAATATAGTTTAGTAATCCTAACAAGGCTTGTAGCTGCTTTTTGTCCATTTGTTTAGGCAATTTAATCACTTTCTTGATAACGTGGTCCTGCAACTTAATTCTTCCATCTCCTATTTCTACCCCTAAGAAGTCTATACTTTTCCTATAGAACCATGCCTTCTTTATGCTAACCACTATTCCTTGTCTTCTAAATTCTAAAAGAAGATGTTTTGTGTGTTCTTGTTTATTCTTGGAGAAAACAAGTAGGCCATCTACATATATAGCAGTGAATTCTTTCATGTTTTGAAATGCAATGTCTATTTTTCCTTTTGAAAGACATATAGCTCATTTTTTTAATCCAAATGGCATTACTTTCCATTGGAAATGTTCTTGTGGGCTACTAAATGTTGTCCATGGTTGTGATTTTTCATTCATCTTTACTTGCTAAAATCCTTATCTATAGTCAAACTTATTGAACACCTTTCAATTTTGTATCCTATTCACCAATTTTTTTTTTTATTTAAGAGATTATAAGCATCATCCCTTATGTTTTCATTTAATATTTTGTAATCTATGACCATTCTTGACCCTCTTATTATTTCTATATGTTTTTTTATTATAAATGATGGAATCCTGTGTTTGTTGTTTGATCTTTCTATGACTTTTAGCTGCAGTTATTTTTTTAGGTGTTCTTCAAAATCTTGTTTATCCATATTATCCCATTTCATTGCTTTTGCATAGATTCTTATATTAGGATTTATTATATCTAGCTTACATGTGATCTTGTTCCTTTTCTAGAATTTTGTTGGATTTTTCCAAAAAATTTCTTCCTTTTCAAGAGAGCTTAAGATTTGGGGTCTGTTTGGATGGTCTGTTTTTTATCTGTATTTGTATCTTTTTCAAAATGATATATGTAAATATGTTCGATTTGCATCTATATTTTATTTATATTTGATCTTTTGATGAGAACTACCAACTTCTTTTTATTTATATCTATTTTTTATAAATAATTTATTAGTAAAAAGTTTTTAAAAAGTGTCTTTATCTGCCGAAAAAGCCAAATAAACAGACGCTTGGTCTATTTCTATAATTTCTGTTTCTAGACATGCATTATCTAGTATCCTTTTAACCTTTTCTGAAATAATCATTCTTCCTTCATGATTTATGATCTCTTTCCATTCTCTTTCTATATCACTATCTTCTTCATTACTATCATCTTGCTTTCATAACTCCTATATTTTCATTTTATTACAGTCTCTTTTGCAATCTCCAAGGTTTCGGTAGTGACATTATTTTTCTCCATTTAATTCACTATGCCTATGTTGCACTCTAATGTCTGGTTTTGTCATGTTTAAGTATGGTAAAAATCCCATGACTAGTTGTCCTAATATATTTAAGGTATATCCAGAAAGTAGTGACCAATGATAGGTGGATCGTAAAAAATCTAATCCTATAATACATCTAACTCTATACTCTCTAAAATTTCATAGTTGCATTGTATTAATATGCATTGGGATTCCCTACCATCCTCCTGAGAAAATGATAATCTTATGCTTCTTTATATGCCTACATTCCCTCATTGTGTTTCCATCAATATCTGAGCTTATCGTACATACTTCCATTTGCTTTACTTCTTCTTGTGGTGCGATTCTTTCATCTATGATAATGGATATACTTCTTGTATCTATTAAAGCATCTAATTCGATGATTTGGGCCTTGAAATGTAGTCGTATTCTTATATACACTCCTATGTACCTAGTAATTTGTTTTTCTTCCTCTCTTGTAGATTTTCCTTCTATCGTAGTAATATTTGGAAGACTTATGTTGGGTATAATGGTGCTTGATGCTCCTATATAGCTTGTTGTAGTAGCATCATATTTGTCTCCTTGTCTTATTTCTATTCCTTTTGGTCTTTTTTCTTCTTCTGCCTTGTCTTTTCCTTTTTCTAGTCTTATTATTCTTTCTTTAATTTCTTGTATTTCTTCTTCTATTATGTATATCTTACTATCTATTCTTATTATTCTTTCTCCCATTGTATATTGTTGAAAGCTTCTTTTGAGTGTACACCTATCATTATAGACAAATCTTTCATTCCATTTTTCTCTTAACATGGTTTGCAGCTTTCTATTATGCATCCTCTACGTTGGTACCTCAATTTGTTAATTGGCTATCCTCCACATAATTTGCAAGGATGATCATCGAATCTGCTTCTTTGTGCTCAATTATGTCTACGTTATGCTTATTGTTCTGTATTCATCATGACATTATCTCCTATATCTTGTAACATCCCATCAAGGAGATCTAATTTTTCATTTTGATAACTTATTCCTATATGTTCTTTGTAGGGATTATCTTGGTTTGAAAACATTCCCACAATGTCCTCTTCTTCTTCTTCATCATCCTCAAATTCTACTATAACAACTCTTTGTGGATTTGTTATTGCTACTATACTATAAATGGTCTTTGTGTCACTCGTGTTCTCATATACGGCTAAAGTGTCTGCATTTGTCCTTTCAACTAGTATGCTGGACATAATATTACTGTTTTTTCTTTTTGGATAAGATCTTGCTAGACGTCCTTCTTCATTGCGTATAAAAAATTTCGGCTTATTTTTGTGTACTCTATTTTTATTGTATTTCGTAACATGCTTATCTTTGTTTAAGCATGGCTTTTTGCTTTGCTCAGCTTAGTGAAGTATTTTTTCTTAAGTATGTATTTCTGTCTTTTTTTCTTTTAGCTTTTTTTTTTCCCATATCCTTAAGGTTGTAAACTGTTTGATGGAAATTGTGAAAATTCAAATCGATAGATTTAGGATGATATCAAAGAGTTAAATTAATAAACTAATATAATTTAATCAATTTAAAGTAAAAAAAGTTCAAATTTTAAAATTAACCAACAAATTAAAGTTTTCATTAAATAAAAAACACGTATCATCTGATCCAAAATAGTAGGTACATAGATACCTAATGTGCTACGTAAAACATGTAAAAATCTACTTTTATGAAATTGATGTGATTTTGCAAATACTGTTACTTTGTATAATTTAGTTGATATTTGCATGTAAATAATCTTATCTTTTGTAAATTTCAATAAATTTGACTGATTTTGTACACATCTTAAATAACAATAAATTTGAGGATATTGGGGGAATAATTTGTAATTAGAGAATTAATGTGGTAACTTTATAGTTTTAATAGGATGGCTTATGGATTTTGAACTTTTGGTTGTTTGTCTTTAAAAGATAAGTTTTTGTATATAGTAGCGAAATTAGGATCAATTCACCCATTGATCTAATTTGATTAAAATTATATTTTTTTTAATTCTTAGTTGGGTGTTTTTTTTTTTGGGTAAAAACACCAAAAAAGGTTCCATTAATCAAACAAAAATGTATACAAAACCTACAAGGAGAAAGCCTTGTGACTCACATCTAATCTCTCAAGAACTGCTCTATATACCTGTACATTTGAGCTCTATGACTACAATGCATAGGGAGAAGAAGATCTAGGTCAAGAAGGATGATAATGTTGTTAAGGTAGGTGGTGATCAAATTCAAGATCCTGTGGCATCCTCATGACTGGTAATAAGGATATTGTTCCTCAAGGCTCAATAGGGGAAGTTATACCTAGTCTTACAATTGAATCAGGGCAACTATTAGGCAAGAGGAGTTTCAAGTTGTAATGAGTGGCAGCCAGAAGAAAAAAGCTAGGCAGGCAAAGAAACATCAGGAAATGGACAAGAATCATGGCTATACCACTACACTCAACACTGGGGGTAAGTTCTCTTCTTTAAATCCGGTGAATAATAATGAGAAATATGTTAATCCAGCTTCTTCTCAGAGGCTCCAAAAGCCTCTGGATAGAGGAAGATGTTGTTAAGCTGGAACATAAGGGGTTTCAATGACCCCTCAAAACAGGCAGAGCTTAAGTCTTGCTACGATCACATGGGATTTTGGTTGTGGGTGTGCTTGAATCTAGGATGACGAGGCAAAATATTGATATTGTTTGGAACAAGCTAAATATGTTTGGTTGGAACTTTGTTACAAATCATTGCAGTGGTGATATTGGGAGAATTTAGCTGGGTGTTTATATTAAATGGGTTAGGTTTGATATAAATCGAATTAAAAGAAATTAAACTAGAAATTAAAATCTAGCTCGACAATCACTCATATGACTAAGTTGTTAAAAATTATTTGAAGTGAGATGAATTGAATTCAAATTATCTTCCTAAAAAATATTCAATAGTTATTATACGTTTTAATTATATTTTATCACATAAACATCTATAGATAGTTTTAAAGTAATTACCAGCCTACATACGTTACAAAATCATTAAAAGTCGCTTACTACTGTATGTTTATTAAAGATGTAAATACCCGATAGATCTCCTGTTTCTCTCTACTCTATATATATATATATATATCGGCAACTCGGCACACTTGCATATTATATTATAGCGCAGAGACATGGGTATCCCGTATATCGAGAAGCTCGTGATGAGATTTATACTTGGCGCGATCATGGGCATGTGGGTCCTGGATTTGAACCGCTATTCTAGCTGAACCCAACACCAGCAATCACTTCCTTTCCCTTCACAACTAAATAAGAATTAGCCTTTTGTGTCATACTCACCATTTCCAATACATAGATAGATCTCAAAATCACACCCTTCTCTTGGATTCATTTATTTTAATCAAGACATAGATGGCAACTGGCACTGGCAGGTTAAGTTTGACCCAGAAACAACCTCCGAATCAAACAAGATTACAAGAAGATCAAGCAAAAGGAACATAATCGTATTTAGGATCTTTAACAAGTGTTCATATATTCTGGCAAAAGAGAAAAAAAAAAAAAAACTTTGATTTGATGCTTTCCTTGGCACTTAACCTGTTGTATTGAGGTAAAGACACAAACATTAGAGGCATGTGCGTCAAACGAGTACATTACAAGTTTTCTTTATGAAAAGGCAAATGGTTAACCTTACCATGATGCAGAGGAAAATGTTGATCATGACCAAATTTCCCCATAACTTAGAAATGAGGCAAAAATGAAAAGACCAAGCTATCAACTTATCACTCAAAGGCAAATCATGGAATACCAAAACTTCTCCTTAAACATATTTGTATATTTATCCCCTACCCCCAGATTCATAAGGAAAAATATCAAATTTAACATGTGAGTTTTGTACAAAAATTAAGTTTGTTGTTTCAATTTTAAAGAGGTCAATTTATTAATACCATTAAAGATTTCGTAATTATTTTCATTATCCCATTAATATTTTTTCTCTATGTGAAAAAAAACGAGACGGTATTAGGTGCATTAGCAAAAATATCTGATATAGTGTCTTTTATGTCTAATTAAATAGAGCTAACGTTAAAAAATTAGTAAAAATAACTACGTAAAGTTTGATGGATATAAAATTAACTATAAAATTTAGTATTAAATTGAATTTTGATGTATAGTTTGAATGCAAAATTTGATATTTAACTATATTAATTTATTATTTGAATGTCTAATCCGTATACATCCCCGTAAATGAAGGGTGTTGGCCAAAGCGTAAATCTAAGGAAGTACCATTTAATTTAATGTCAAATTATTCTAAAATTTTTTTGGTTAAATAAAATTATTCAAAATTGCTTTAAGGGTATCTATATACCTTGCGGATTAATGAATTGACATTGCACATACTTTCTCACAATTTATTTTTTATAATTTCAGAACGCAGTTAAAATTTCTTGACATTGCAATTTATATTTATAGAATAATTGAATAAAGGTGTCATGAAAGACAATCATCTCGATATATTTCTACAAGGATAAACTCAAAAGAACCCAACAAGGATACTATAAGACAACATGAACTTGAAAAAACCAGAATCCCAGATATGTTACTTCATTGCTGCTGCTTAAGAAGTACATTAATAAAACCACACATTTGGCATTTACCCAAACCAAATGCTTGTTCATTTAGTATACATGCATATGTATTCCACTCTCAAACATTAACCAGCTGGTACAAAAATCAATTTCACTCCCTCAATCAATGCCATTGGGCAGAAAAAATGAAAAAGGCTTTGATTCCTTCAGAGCAATCCCATGGGACAGCAAGGAAGGGTTCTTCAGAAAATGCATTAGAAGCATTCTTCTTTGGCGGGTGACATGCCTCATTCACCTCAGCTAAGTCGTTGAACATATCAGACCTTAAAGTTGGAGGTTCTCTACGATATGTAGATTTTCCTCTTTTTAACACACTCAAAACTATTAACTGGAAAAAAAAAAAAAAAACCCTGATACAGACAGCTTACAAAAGTCCACTACCATGTCGTAGGTCCTATATATGTAGCTATTTCTGGCCACTGATAAAATAGAGGCCTTATTTGTTACTTGTATAAGATTAGTTAGTTCAAAATGCGGGTTGAATCGGGTCAGTAAGGATAAAATTTCTCATCTACCCAGTCCATATCTCGATCCGCTGTTTCAACCATACATACTAATAATAATATGTAAGTGGTATAGGGGTAAGATATAAAATGGGGATAGAAAAATTTTATCCCTAGTTAAACTGACTCCCGGTATAAGTCTGACCGAAGGACCAATTGGGTGGAGCCACGTTGTTAGAGACAACCGTGCGTCCATCACTGATTGTGACCTTGAAGGAGAGAGCTTGACCATTAAGGTTATTGTTGTTTTGCCAATTCTGACCCCAGTTTCTGGACATTGCTTGCCAATTGGTGTTGGAACCTTTAATGGATACAGAGACAACATCACCAGCACCACCAACGTTTGAAATGAGGACCAAGTTGAAGTAGGAGTGACCATTGATTGTGAATCTTATCCCATCAGTTTTCTTACAAGCAACCCTGAATCAAAGCATAAAATGGGTTAGATTTGTTTTAGATCCAGTTACATATACCTACATTTCCCAATTTATTTTTCGGTAACCAGAACGGGATTTCAAACATAATATTTCTTAGTGAAGAAATATAAAAGCTGATTCTATTAGGCTATAAGATCATTAGTTACATTTCGCTTCACATGTTTTATGGTCTATATTACCAGTGCAGGCAGAATTAAGATAAATCGATAAAAATTGAGAGAAGGTAAACTTAGAGATCTGTTTTTCATAGGTTCACGTGTTTAGTAGTAAACAATGCTCTGTACTTAGTACCTTCTATACTGGACGGGGACGATTCCGGCTTTGTACTTGGCAATGCGTTGGAAAACAGGCTGAGAAAGGTCAAAGTGTTCCATTGGAGGATTGCACCAACCTCCAGCATTATTAGGTAGAGCCAAGTTTGGTGGGCAAAAATTAGTGCCAGTGACTATAATTGACCCTGGCAAGCACCATTCATTATCATTCACACATTTGATCTCATAGCATGCTCCACAACTCAACCCATTGTTGAATAGAGCCGTGCTAAGAGCAGCTGTGTTTGTCCCATAACCTTGGCTATATAAATTACCATAACCACAAGCCCCGCCTACAAAAAAAAGGGCCAAAAAATAGATATTAATCAAACAAGTCTTATATCATAGTATAGTATGTTTGCAATCTTATCGGTAACATCTGTATCTTATCGGTATTGTGATAATATGACATAATATGTTTCCTTACCCATTGTTCCGGAAGCATCCCCGCCTCCATAGAAAGTGGCATGAGCATTGGACCAACCGGCTTGATAGCCAGATGCAATCTTCACCATAGTAAAGAGGACCAATGTGGCAAATTTGAGAAACCCCATTTTCAAAATTTGAGAGGCTAGAGTGGTTTTGAGTTTAGTAGCAAAAATGGGTGAGAAGGAAAAGAGAGGCTGGTAAGAGAAGTGAAGGTGTGAGTTGTGACTCGTGAATGGGGGGAAGTGGTGTTTAAATAGAAATGGAAGTGACGGGAAGTGGGCAATAAAATAATAGGAAATGGACAACAGAAACATGGGAGAAGCAAACTGTATCTTAACAAACTAAACTGAAATATAGACTATGGGAATGATTTTAATGTGGAGGGACTAGAAAAGCCATTAAATGTATGTATTTATTTATTTAATTTTATTTCGAAATTATCAAATTCTACCTAGAATCTTGAACCACAAGTGGACTTTTGACCTTTTGTTTTTAGAGCCAAGAAGTACCTTGGGAATGCTTAAGATATGATTCCACGAAGACTAGTCAGCCACTATGAGTATGACAGTCTACATGGGAATTTGCAAACTGCAATTTACACAATGCACACTCATCAAGGTGGAAAACGGTATTATTGATGAAATGAAACAAGAAACATGTTATTTGTAATAGAAAATGACTCGGTATTCTTCAAGTTGCAATTGTAATTGGGTCACTTGTCCACATTATTTTCATGAATCAGTTATCACTATTCACGGATCTTGCCCATCATCAATTCGCAATAATTTTCAATAGCTAATCCAGGCCACATACATATCCATATGATCGATAATTACTAATTATAAATTATATAGAAATGAAATATGAATAGTTAATGCTATGATTTAGGAATATAGTTAAATGTTAAAAATTAATTGATACTTACTGTATATTACATGTGACGTGTAAAATAACGTGGTACCAATTTAATTGAATAAAATGCAAAAGAGAAGTAAAAACCACCACATTGAATTCCGTGGAGGATTCCAATTAAAGGGACAAAATCATTATGAACGAAAGAAAAGAGTACCACAATGTTACAATGCTTTTTCTTTTATTCATAATTACTCTTGCAAAATCCTACAAGACTTCTAATAATGTTTCTTTGAAATATTAAAAATCGATGTTTTACAAAGCAAACGCCCCACTATAAATTGTAGCTTAGGTAAGTAACAATTTAATACAAAAATTAAAAACTAAGTACGTCATCATGTGTGATGTTTGGTTTTTCAATCTTCCATCTTGTTAGTTCATTTCACGAATTTGTGTTGGATATAAAATAAAGTCCAAAAAGTAAAAAATTTGAACCATGCTCAGCACAATTAATCACCCTTTTGGAGCCTACTCCTAGCTAATAGTTATATTATTTCACATATACTCTGTCAATATCACATTAATCACATTGACTATGGTCGGAAGATTTTATAGGACACTTTTTTCTTTGTTCAATTTTAATTTTAAGTCCTTGTAGTATAATAATCTTGGATATATATATATATATATATATATTTCTTGGCTAATAATCATCTTGGATAGTTAACTTTCCTGGTGTATATTGTCGCATGTACTTAATTAGTGCAAATTTAATTATTGTTTATTCATACTTAACCATATATAACTACTACCGACTTATACACAGTGGGATAGAGAAAGTTTTTTAGGGTATGAATTTCTAAGAAATTGTGTGGGCACCAAATAAACACAAGAAAAATACATAACTAGAGCTTATCATTTGGCAACAAGTAAGATTGTAAGAAGATCCTAAGGCACCTATATATGGTCTCATTTTTCAAAGAAAATTAGTGGACGGTCACCTATTATGAGATGGTAGTGAGCCCAATTGACTTGTGCTAAGGTAAAAATGATGGTTAATGTAAAATTGCATATACTAGCAATTGTTACCCTTGCGGAGTACATATATACTATATAGGGTTTTAACAATCCTACGTATGGAACCGAATAGGTAACACATAAAATGATTTTCTTATGTACCAAAATTTCAATAGAGGAAATTATTAAAGACAGAGAGTTTAGTTTACCTACCATTTAATCCATATAGGATTGCCGAGTGTATTTAATTATATAGGGGAATTTGAGCTATTAATGAATTGTGCTACTTTCTAAAAGGCAAATGGAAGTGAAACTTGACCTAGACGCTTCCTCAATGCACTGGACGCATGGATAGAGAAAAAAGAAAGGAAAAGGTATGGACCCATAATGTAAGAATGTAAAGATTCTTCAACCCATTGTGGAATGACAGTTAAAACGATGGATAAAGTCATTAACTATAAATCCATGTCAACAGATTCTGGGAAAGTGATGAAAAATCGGGTTGTAGGAATCCCACTATGTTGAGTGGATGATGATATACTTCTTTTGGTCGTCGTCTATCGAAGATGCTCTTCAAAGAATGTAATTACCAAAGCTACCTTTTCTTTTTGTATAAAGTTCTTAAGTCATATGATAAGAAAAGCGAAAGTGTAAGCAAACTAGGAATTTTTTGTAGCCACCGAAGGCAAAAGCGAGAGAGGGAGAGAGAAAAAGAAAGAAAGAAAGAAAGAAAGAAATATATATATATATATACTCAACGTGTAATATATATGTGGTAAATAAATATTAATTATTTTTTTACATTTGTGGTGATTATTTTAAAAACCATCCATCTCTTATATATGTTAAAATATGATTGATAATTTATTCACTACATATATCTACATATGATGTGTATTATTATTTAATATTTTTCCTTGAAAAAAAAAAACCAATATCCATGGATCGCTTTTAGAAATATTTTATAGTCCCATAATTTTTTTTAAGAGATGGATGATATATGTTATTCAACAGTTTATATTCATTATATTAGTTATATCATTTATGTTTTAATTTTTCCCCTAAAAAAAACTATATTATTGTTTTATGGAAACATTATTGGCGGATTAAGTTTTTCATGCAATGGTGTCTAAAAAAGTGATCATCATAGCCTTATAAATTATAATCTAGTTCATATGAAAGTTAACATTTCCGTGGTATTCTCGTCTTATTATAATAATAAATTTAAGCAAAAAGAAAAAAGAAAAGAAAAAAAAAAAAAAAACCTAATAAATGTCCTCTAGATGGCAGATGCTTTGTCTATTCCTGCTTATTAAAGAACCTATTCTACGACGTAAATTCGTCGGTCTGTTTGACCTCATCTATTCTCCATTGTTGCAAAAAGTTTTTCTCCTCCTTTTATTTATTTATTTATTTGATCTTGGAATTGAAAATTCATTTGGAATAATTCTGCTATAGTCTCCAACCCGCGGCCACCCCCGCCCCCCCCCAAAAAAAAAAAAAAAAAAGCTGTGGAATATAATTCAGAGCCTTTATGGATGCCCTCCTTTTTCCTAAGACTTTCTGTTGAGTTTTCTTTTTTAAATATTGTCATAATGAAGTCATAAATAAGAAATGATAATAATTAAGACAAAAACAAGCCACAAAATAAATATAAACCAGACACACACATGCAGTTCTCGAACATCATACATTAACAAAATACAAATGCAAAAAAAAAAAAAATATATATATATACATACATATATATATGCATACTTAATTTTAATTTTTGCACGAGGAATGACCAAAATATATTACGTGTGTTTGATATGTAAATATCACTAATAAGGGGGCGGGGGAACAAATTGGATATGAAATTAGGTTCCAAACCTTAGAATTCAAAATCAATCTTATGGCACCTGTAACAATTCTAATGTTGTAATTGTGTAGAATGTGCCATGATACCTTTTATGTATTCATAAATATTGTTAATAAAAGGTAACTATTTATAGTGTATATATTTTTTGCTCATACATATTTTACAATAATGAAAGTACATATATCAAAATCCCATATACTATTAGAGAATATCTAGAATAATAATGAGATGTATTATTAGTGAAAATTTTATGATATCATGTTATAAAAAGAAAATTATTCTTCGATGGATAAATATCTAGATGTGATATAAATATTTAGATCAATACACTTTATCAATTTTGTCATTGCATCTAGACTGAGGAAAAGATATTTTAGTTACATGAATGGAAATTATTTCTTGTTTAGTACTCTTATAAAAAATAATTATTTAAATAAGATCAAACTAAAAATAATTATCAATATACAATTTTAAAATCGTGTTTTACAAATGGGATATATGACATCACGAGAAAAATTTACAAAATAAGAATGACCAATGTAAATCGTGTACCTACATCACGATATATTAACACTGCTGCAAAAGCAGTATTCAGCTGAAATGTAAAATAGTAAAAAGCGCATCTTTTTCTTGAAAAGTAAATAAGTATCAAATGGCTGTTTTTATGATGACCTTTTCCTTATCGGGCTCCAAACATGCCTAATTAGCTTAAGTAATTGAAATCGCATGCATGTGCTTTGCTAAACTCCAAAAATGCTTGTAAAATAGTAAGCGCATGAAATGACGAAAAGTAAAATGATAACATTTACAAAGGAATTCGAACCCACTACCATGTGAATCGCGTATCTACATCACGATATTAACACTGCTATAAAAACAATATTCGATTGAATAGTAAAACAGCAACACATGCGCGGTGTGCCTTTCTTGAAAAGTAAATTAATATCATGACTGTTTTGACGATGACCTCTTTCTTCTCGAACTTCTAAAATGTCTCATTGGCTTAAGCTATTGAAATCCCGAGCAAATGCTTTGTTGAACTCCAAAAATGCTTAGGAAAATAGTAAGCACGTAAAAGGATGAAAAGTCAAACAATAACGCTTAGTAAGAAATTCAAACCCACAACGTGACATAACCTACCTACTTTCACAAGTACTTACCAATTGCGTTATGTAAACGCAATTTAAATTTCTTCACCGTGCTTTACTTTGTTAGAAAAAGAAATGCGATTTACTTTTAAAATTGCATATCCTAGGTGTAAAACGTGATTTAAGGACGGTAAAAAAAATAAGATATTGCATTTTATACACATGATTTGTATGTAAATTTTGCATGTCCTATCTTAGAAACGCGATTTTGCACTGCAATTTGGTAATTTTTTTAGTACCAACTATATATTGATAATTATTTATAGTAGCAAGGAATAAACACGTGTTTCACCTTATATGAATAGGTGTCAAAAGTTAAGTGAGTATATTGAACACCACTTGCTAATAGAAGATATTATCTATTTAATGTTATTTGTACTTTTTGGTGCCGTTTTATGCATTCTTAATAGAGACTAGAAACGATATGGTTATTATATACAATATTAAATATAAAGAAGATAATGATGAATCAAAATAGAATTTATCACTTTACATGCTAGTTATGATAGGTTTTATTAAGTTTAATTTATTTTAGAAATGTATAAAAATGGTTAAACATTGGTGATATTACATGCAATGATTTGATCAAATTATCTTGATAAAGCGATATATTCCCCAATAATCCGTTCATAATTGATTATAGTTCACAACCTTCATTCTATCACAATAGCTTATGTACTTTGCGGTATAGAATAAGGAGGGAATTGAATTCTAATTCAACAAGAATGTAATAAAGTTGTAATGAATATTACAATGTTCATTTAATGTAAAAAATAAAAGAAGTAATTATTATAGTAAAAGGTAAAAAATAAAAGAAGTAATTATTTTTAAGACAAGGATATTTATGACAAATTTGGAATATAATCCATTAAATAATCATTTATACGTGTGGGGATATAAATTGTTATTCATCATTTCACATAATAGTAATTTATTATGAATTATCATTTCCTTCAATTTAACATCATAATATCAGCTTTAGGTAGAAGGAAAAGAGAACAAATAGCTATTTATGCCAAGTCAACGAGTTGTAAATGGTTATCTTGGTCTCAAATAAACTATCTTTGAGAAATTCTATGGTTCCATCATTAATTTTGACGGAACTAGTTTCAATAGCTAAAATAGTTAACATTCCAACGACTAAAATAAATGGTTGACTAAATGGTCCCATCGATGAGATCGTAGAAGCTCCTACTATTTTTATGCATAGAAAGGAGCCAAACCCAATAGCCCAATTAATAAGAAATGAATATTGATTAGATATTTTAATAGATATTAAAATAATAAGTAGGGTTTAACTGCATTAAATAAAAATTTCAATGCTTTATATTTTGGTTTCTTTTTTAGTTATGAAAAGTTACCATGGTAACTTGCTGGAATTTTCAAAGTTATCGAAAAATGTTATTTAATCTAAGTTACCTAGTAATGTAAGGATCGAATACTTTTTGCTTCCTCCTCTATATATATCTTCTTTCTTGTGTGTAAATATTGCTAGAGGGATTGCATTAACGATTCTTGTGGTGAACACAATTTAAAAAACATAATCTGTGTCTCCATTCTCTTCATAGGAGATAGTCTTAGCATTATAAGAAAAATCTATTTTTCTAATAAATTCCATATACAATATTTTTCATTTTACACATCACGTTGATGCTGATATAGGTTTATAGAAATTTTATGCTGAGGCATGTACTTTGATCTACAAAACTCATTACCTAAAAATAGTGCCATATAGAATTTACAAGGTATAAGGTGTTTTGTTGAAGCCTACAAACTTGTAATTGTATTTTCATAATATTAAAATTTCAAATCAAACTTTTGATAACCTAAATGGCTAAATCTATCACTGTTTTGTGGTCATAAAAAAAAAGATCGGTTGATTTTTTTCATCACAAGAGTAAATTTTATATAAAATTTAATAAGCATTTATAAGTGTATACTTTTCTCAAATAAGGATAATCTTTCATATAATTTCACATATTTCTACATATGGAATATTGAAGTATTCTTTAATCCAAGATCACAAATCATCAATGCAAAACTCATACAAAGAAAAGGAAGAGAGAAAACTGGAATTAATCTACTTTCCACTTGGGTTTATCTCATGAATACTAAGTCTCAAGCTGTTTCTTTTCTTGATAAGTTTTTTAAACTAATCAAGAATCAATTTGGAGTAGTTCCTAAAGTTGTGCGTTCAGATAATGGATATGAGTTTGTATCTTTGTCATGTCGATCTTTGTTGTCTAATCTTGGTATTATCCATCATAGGTCTTGTCCTTACACTCCTCAACAAAATGGTTAGGTTGAATGAAAACATAGACATATAGTAGAAACAACTAGAGCTTTAAGATTACAAGGTCATTTACCTAAAAGTTTATGGGGAGAGTGCATTCTTACTGTTGTCTACCTCATTAATATAATACCCATGGAGAAACTAAAATGGAAATCTCCCTATGAGGTTCTATTTAATCACAGTCCTTCTTATCAGCATTTGCGAACTATGGGGTGTTTATGTTTTGCTATTAATCATTCACCCATGTTGATAAATTTGATTCTAAGGGTCTTAAATGTATCTTTCTTGGGTATATTTTTTGACAAAAAGGATATAGGTTATATGATTTGTCCAATAAGAAAATCATTGTAAGTAGTGATGTTTTTTGGGAACATATGTTTCCTTTTGCCTCATTTGTTGATAACTCACATTCTGATATATCTATTCTATCTTATTCTCAAACACAATCTCTAAACACAACTCCTATGTTGCAAAGTCTTACTTTTCCTAGTGAGGAAATTTCTAACTGTCCTGTTTCACCTTCTCTGTCCGAATCTGTTAATTTACATCCAACAGCCTTGCGCAGGTCAATACTTCCCCATCATGCTCCACAGTGGCTTGATTCATACATATACTCTTTACATACTGATCATACTTTAGCAAATACCAAACCCAAACCACTTGATTCTAATATCCATGAGTCTAAACACTTTAATCCTTGCTCTTATCCTTTGTTTACAGCTAATACCTTTTCAATTTATCCTAAAGACTTTATTAATTCTATGGCTCTTGTGCTTAATACTCATGAACCAGTTAGTTATACTCAAGCTGCTAAGCATGAGGAATAGGTGTTAGCAATGAATAAAGAGATAGAGGCTTTAGAAAATAATGATACTTGGGAGATTGTTGACTTACCTACGAATAAACGTCCAATTGGATGTAAATAGATTTACAAAATTAAACATCGGCCCGATGGTTCTATTGAACGTTACAAGGCTCGATTAGTTACTAAGGGATATACCCAAATTGAAGGAGTTGACTATCATGATACTTTTTCTCCAGTTGCTAAGCTTAGCACAGTGAGAATCTTATTGGCTGTAGCTACTGCTTTTGGATGGTTTT
Organism: Combretum micranthum; assembly: GCA_024138025.1. Classification (NCBI taxonomy): domain Eukaryota; kingdom Viridiplantae; phylum Streptophyta; class Magnoliopsida; order Myrtales; family Combretaceae; genus Combretum; species Combretum micranthum. The sequence goes on from JAMXBD010000301.1 coordinate 307,519, forward strand.
TACATCAGATTGATATAAATAACGCTTTTCTTCATGGGTTTCCAGATGAAGAAGTGTATATGTTACCCTCACTAGGCTATTCTAAGGCTGGATTTTCTAATGTTTGTAGGTTAAAGCGATCTCTTTATGGGCTTAAACAAACCTCTAGAGGGTGGAATAAAGAGATTTCAAGTTTTCTTTTGAGTAAAGGATTTATTCAGTCTTCTAGTGATCATTCATTATTCACTAGACATCAATCTAACAGTTTTTTGGTAGTTTTGCTTTATGTAGATGATATGTTGGTTACTGGAACCAATACTACTGCCATTGATCTTCTTAATCATCAGCTTGATCAAACTTTTACAATAAAGGATCTTGGGCTAGCACGGTATTTTCTTGGATTAGAAATTTATTCTACTTCTTCTAGAGTGTTGGTTCACCAGCAGAAGTTTATTACTGATTTACTCACAGATGTTGGCCTAACGGCTTGTAAGCCTTCTTCAATGCTACTTCCTACTGGAAATTTGTTGAAGACCGATGGTACTATCTTAGAAGATCCTACTTAGTTTCGTCGAATCATCGGCCGACTTCTTTACTTGACGTTGACACGACCTTACTTGAAATATATAAAAACAGATTGTGCAGAGATAGTAAGTACAAAAAATAATCATCCAAAATAGTGAGAAAAAATTTCTCACCCCCAATAGAAACTGTGGAATACGGACCCCATATGTTAACATGTACTAAATCAAAAGCATTACTAGAATGAGAAAAAGAATGAGGGAAAGGGTAATCTATGAATCTTAGATTCGACACAAACTTCACAATTCAAGTGTGATACATCAGAACTAAAATTTGAACACAAATGCTTCATTTTAGAAAGAGAAGCATGACCAAGTCTTTTGTGAAACAAAAGTACATCAACCTTATTATTTTGTGTATGAACAGTATTGGATACAATAGAATGAATAGAACCTATATTGCTAATTACATCAGCCTTGAGTAAGTATAATCCATTGGATTCCTTCGCCCGTATGACATCAATCTTATGAACTTGGTCCTGAAAAACACATGGCATATGATCAAAAAAGGCAACTAATTTACTATCTTTAACCAGATGATGAACTGACAGTAAGTTGTACGAGAAGTTAGGTGCAAATAGAACATTGGATAAGGCTAGATTAGAAGAAAGATGCACCGAACCACAAAGTTGGACAAACTTAGTAGTCCCATCTGGTAAATGGATGTTTATAGGATAGGGTAAAGTATGTATATCAAAAAGAATGGAATAAAAGGGTGTTATATGATCTGTAGCTCCTGAGTCAACAATCCATGGACCATTTGTATTACTCATTGTGCTATAACAAGAAGGAGATAAAATGTTACCTGTAAAAGCAATTGAACTCATAGCTGCAGGATCAGTTGCTTGTTTCTCATGCATCAACTTCAAAACTTCTTGGCACGGATTATTAACCATCTGAGGATCTAAGGCAAACGGACTCCCACCATAACGTGTCACCCCAGCAGAATTAGAAGATCCTTCCACAGAATACGTGTCCAAAGGCATTGATGAATTGTTTGAAAAATTAGAGACACTAGATGTTGTATCAATAAGATTCACACTTGATTTTCCAAACTTTTGATTTACATTACCAGATCTTCTTCCTTTATACCAATTCGGATACCCCACTAACATGAAACAAGTATCAATACTATGACCCTCCATTTGACAATGTTTGCAAAACAAACGTTTTCCTTCCTTCCTTTCATAATTCTTTAACCTTGTCACACCAGACAAACCAGATGTCCCTGATGACCTATTCAATTGATGGGCTGAAACTTCAATATCAGAAGATAACCCACAAGTAATAGACCTCTGTCTCTCTATCTGTTGTACAAGATAATAGGCCTTGTTTACTGTCGGTAAAGGGTCCATTGAAAGAATCTGGTTCCTCACCATCTCAAAATTCTCATTCAAACCCATGAGAAATTGTATTAGTCTTGTCTTCGATTCAAATTCTTGAGTTCTTTCTTTGAGTCTACAACTACAAGCATCAACTCGTCCACAAGAACATGAAGGATATGCATGCAGAACTTGCAACTCATCCTAATATTTTTTCATCTTGTTATAATACGTAGCTACTGTCTGATTCAATTGTTTTAAATTGCTAATTTCATATTGGATCTGAAAAATCAAAGGACCATTACTATGTCCATATTGCTCTTTAATTTGATTCCACAAATCACATGCGGATGAAGTAAAAACATAATTTTGAGCAATATCTTTCACCATCGAATTAAGAATCCACATTCTAACCATATAATCCGTCCTTTCTCATCTAATTAGATCAGTAGACCCTAGATCAGGTTTAGATAAAGGACCATCGATGAACCCTACTTTCATTTTGGCTCCTAAACCTATCTTAATTAATCTTGCCCAGGGTAAGTAATTCAAACCATCAAACATAATATTTCCAATGGTCATATTTGGATTATCCGAAGTTGAAAGATACAACGGATCATTAGACAACATTTCATTCGCCATTCCACTATTCATATCGCAAGAAACACAAAAATTTCAGAATCAAATAGAATGACAAGATCAAAATTAGATCTTACCACTCTCTAATACCGTGTGGAATATTGAAGTATTCTTCAATCCAAGATCACAAATCATCAACACAAAACTTGTACAGAGGAAAGGAAGAGAGAAAGCTAGAATGAATCTACTTTCTATTTTTTGTACTTATGATCTCTGTACAATCTGTTTTTATATATTTCAAGTAAGGCTAACAACCAAAACTACTCCACCCAATAACAACTGAAACATGTGTATTATGATGCATAAATACAACTGGCAAAACTAACTGGATATAATCTATCAACACTATGTGTACACAATTAGTACACGATAAATGACTTTAGGTTGCTTAACATTATACCATAATACTTATTTTTATTTTGGGTTGTTTGTATATTATTATTTTACTTATTGGAAAATCTGTGAATTCAGAAGTACAAACATAATATTTTTTTAGTCATTATTATTATTATTTGATAATCTTGATGGATAGGTATAAAATATTTTTAAATCTACACTCCATCGACCTAGAGTATAATTTCATAGTTAGTCCGTAATTGTTTTCTGTTTTTCCATGCAAACACCATTGCTGCAACTTCAAGACTTCTTTTCTACGAAATAACTGGTGTTCTCAATGACTTATTCTCTAGATTTTGTTAGGTTTCTCGCGTGGTTTTTAATAGGCAAGGATTAGATATCTTATAATAATCTGCTTGATTGCATCGTTATTTATGGGCTTCACTTACGGAATAATTCATGCACAAAAGCACTCTTGAAAATCTTTAAGTTACAAGATAGTAACCGCTATAAAGTACATCACCAGCATTAATGACTGCCGAGGTCTTGGCTGTCTTTTTTTTTTTTTTTTATAAATTTATTTACATATATAAAAAGTTCAGATTGACGCCACATCAAAGTCTGTTTGATCCACCTTACTACACAAACTATTTTGCCAACTAGAGCAAATGCTTATTATAAACAAATTTTAAAAATTTTAGCTAAATAATTTAATATTTTTAAATTCAATAATTAATTATTTTAAGTTTAAATTTTATTTTTTATTTAAAAAAAAAAGATAATTCTACGATTTCGAAACCGAAAACGGTTAATTCCATAGAATTGACCATTATAACCGGGGAAGGCTGCTCCAAAGTCAAACTAATCTGCCATTCGAAATTCCCATTCCTTCTGGCCAAACCATCTGCCATCATGTTGACCTCCTTCGGAGTGGCACTCAAAACAAAAACATGGCACCGTTCGGATGGCACAGCGTGATTGTATGAACGGGTCCCTAATTCAACTAAACTTGGTTTTAGATGTTCATTGTAGACATCATCACGGGGCGGTTCCGAACCGGGAACCGCCCCGAACCGTCACCGGCGGTTCTTGACCCGGGAACCGCCCCGTCGGTGACGGTTCCGAACCGTCTAAGGACCCGCTGGAACCGGCGGGTCCAAGCGGTTCATGTGGCGGAACCGGCGGTTCCAACGGGTCCGGAACCGCCATATATATTTAAATTAAAAAAAAAAAATATAGAAGAAGAAAAGAAGAAGAAGACATGCAGGTGCGTGGGGATTGTTTGTTTTGTTGGGGGGGGGGGGGGTGTTCAGGTAATTGTCACAGAGGCCCCAATATATTAAGATAAGGAACAAAATTATTATTTTCAGTTACGATTTAGAATACAAAAATGGTTGTAGTGTCTTATCAGTTTCTTATTAATCGCATAACAACTGCCTTCGATTATCCCTGGCTACTACTGTCTTCCTATTTTTATTTTCGGTGCATTTATCTGTATTTTCAGCAAAATTGCATGTTATTAGTTATCTTATTTTGAAAACAAATAAATAAAGCCAAAAATTGCAAGCCGTGAATTTGGATTTTAATTTACAGATTATAAAACACACGGAGATAAGAAGTGGAATAAGAAAAAAAATATATGACCCGTGAATTTAGAAGGTTTTGGTTTTTTTTATTTTTTTCACCAGAAGAAAAAAAAAAAGAAAGAAGAAGAAGAAGACATGTAGATGCGAAAAAAAAAAAAAAACGGTTCGTGGAACCGGAACCGGAACCGCCAGAAACCGCACCGGCTCTGGCGGTTCCGGTTCTGGTTCCACGAAACGTGGAACCGTGAACCGGCGGTTCGGGTCCGGAACCGACCCGAACCGTGCCGATGTCTAGTTCATTGTAATGATACCATTATCTAATGGCCAAAAAAAAAAAAAAAATGATACCATTATCCATTCAAATGACACTAAAAAATGCAATTCATAATAAACCTCGGCAAGCTTTGGCTTGTAAGTTCTAAAATCAATTCAAATACAGTGAAGAACATAACTTAAAGGATTATCTTTAACAAATAATTCGAGTAAATTAGTAATTGAGCTATGTCCTTTGCCAACAGAAAAGGAAAACAAAAAAGGACAAAAAAAAAAAAAAGCTAGTACAATGCATAGTCTTCAGTTTTGTCCTATCAAAATTAAGAGATAATTGTAAAAATATCTCATAAACTTTAAGAATGGTGCATGTTGATTCCCGAACTTTCAAAGTGAGGTTTTTGACCTCTTAAATTTTAAAAAATGAGCATTGTAAGGACAGTTAACTATTTTGTTGGTGTGGAAAAGGGAAATTCTCACTTAGGTAAAAGTTTGAAGGTGAATCTGCATATAAATAAAAAGTTTATGTGGTAAATTTGCATTATTTTTAGGGATGCAAGCTGGGCGGGTCGTTATAGGGTACCCGACCGCCCAACCCGCTAAAAACCCTATAGGGTTTTGGGATTAAAAAAAAACCGATAAGTTATAGGGTCGGGTTTTGGGTTTATTATGTAACTCGTTGGAAAAACCCGACCCGGTATAAATTCAAAATATTAAAAAATTAAAATATTAAGTTATTAAAGCAAGGATCCCATTTATATTATATGTATGTGAAAGTAAGTGGAAATGAAGTGTTTGCATCATTTTATATGATATTATTATCTAAAATTCATCCTTTCAATCTAAGTGTTTGTATCATTAATAACTCAAAACAAAATTCTTTCTTTTGATTTTTTTTAAATAAAAAAATTAAAAATCTTGGAGTCGGCTCAGGTCGGGTTATGGGTTCCTTAAATCCTAGTGGGTCGGGTTTTGAAATTGACAAAAAAAAAAAAACCTCTGGGACACCCATTAAGGACTCGGATCAGGTTCAGGTTTCAAAAAACCCGTCCCGAACCCACCCCGATTGCATCCCTAATTATTTTTCATTTGTTTTAATAAAAAATATGATGAATCCTTAATGGTGCTAATTTTTTAAAGTTTAAGAGGGCTCAAAGATCTCACTTTAAAATTTCAAAGATCAATATATACTATCCTTAAAGTTTAGGAAGTGTTTTTACAATTTCTCTAAAAATTAATTAGTAACCTACAATTTCAACGTAGAAATTTTTAGAGAACCTACCCTGCTTTCTTAGGTAGCTTCCATGTCCATTGTTTCTCTTAACAAAATACTGTGATTGCCTTCTATGTTAGATATAGTACATTCTATGTTATTATTAACTCATCCACAGATAATAAACACGTTAGTAGTTATAACTCATACATGCTGGCATCCAACGCAAAATTTAATTGGGACAATTACAAGATTGTTATACTTATAACAATGTTTATTAGCATAAAATCCTCGTGATTTTATCTAAAATAAAGTAAAAATTATAATCCATTCATTTTCCTTCGCATGTTTCTAAACAAAAAGTAAAAGATACATTTTATTTTATTTTTAGTCTTTTATTTGTATTTCACTCATTTTCACACATTTCTTTTACACTAAAATAATAAAAAACAATTGAAAAGCACAGTGTAAAATTGTTGGAAATGATAAACAAAATTTACAGCTATCAAAGCTAACCTGTTTTACATGGGAATTTTTATGATATTTGTTGATGAGATCATCTAGTAATTCATTTGACTACTAAAATAAATATAATAATTAATATATTAAATATTTAGTATTTCTATTGGTGTGAAATATGAATTTTAACAGTTAAATATCTTCTAACACCAATCCGTAAAAAAGTGAGGAACCATAAATTTCCCGTTGCACACTTATAGACTTGGTTTATTTCAGGGTAAATTTCTTTTTCCCAAAAGATAGACAAATCACGCCAAAATTTATGCTTAGTACTAGAAGGAATCAATAAACAAAAGGCATGCCTTCGACTTTCTTGTGTAGGAAGACAAGGACATGAAGCTTCACCACCTCAAATTCAGGATCTTTTAAAGTGCTTTGCATGTGGCAAACCGTAACTATTAAAAATAAAATAAAATCATACGTTGTACTCCTTCAATTCCATTTCAAATCCCTACTCTCTCTCTCTCTCTCTCATCTTCTTTTCCTTTTTTATCTTCGAATTAGCTTTTTCTTCGTTTAGTTGGGGTTAAGCAGCCTTAGCTGTTCCTAGATGATTAGCATGCGTGTGTTTGGGGCTTCCTAGGTCTTACTTTTGTGGCTTTACAGCAAAACAATACTAGACCAAGAGTTATACTAATATTCATTAATCATAAGTATGGGTTATGAAAAAAAAAATTATTGTCTTCATTGTACTCTTATAAATAAAATATTTGATACGTGTTAAAAAAGATTTTTTTATTTTAGAAAATTTTATATTTTTTTAAGTTTATTAGAAACAAGTTAGATATCTATTGATAGGAAAAAAAAAAAAAAACATTTTAAGGGCAGCAAATACTAGGTTATGAGGTCTTTGTCTGTTGCCATAGTCATTAGATGCCTTTTCTAACTAACTCGAATTGCGGACGCGGGTAATTGTTCGTTCATTCTCTTTTTATGTTTTGGACGAATGGTTTTCTTTTTTAATTTAAGAGTGTTGAGAAAAGGATTAATTATAGTTTTTTCTTTTGGCCGTAAAGAAGAATTATAGCATACATTAAGGAAAAGGAAAATATATAAGAATTTGACTTGTGTGGCTTTATTCAGCCATCTTAGCTGTTGCTTTCTTTATTTATTTAGGTGCACATTTCAACGATTCCCAAAAAAAGAATCTCTAAAAGACATTTTAAATCCTAGATAGGGTTATATTCTCTCAAACCGCCATAACTTCCTCTTCCATGCAATATGTTCTCATGAGGCATCAATATATGTGCAACTTTCAATCTTCAAAGTAAATAAAAAAAAAAAATTATGAAATAAACTCATTTGCATTTTTTCATGTGATGGGATAAATGATGAACAAGTACCAATGTTCATTTTGAAAACATTAGTGATAGTGTTAATTCTTCAGCTTAATGGCTAGGGTCTGTACAATAATATTATTATGTGGGCGATGTAGAGTTATGATATGTAAAATCACTAAGATCTCACTCATAAGTATTCGAACACCTACTAAGAGGTTTATACTGTGTTGATGGGAGATTTTCGATTATGGTTCATTAGGCTGCAATCTTAGACTAGCAGCTTCCAAAGCCTGTTGAGAAACCCCCGAAAGGCCCAGTCCTTGAAGGCCTTCGACTTAGATAGTGCTCCAACGTCTTGAATGAGCTCTATGGAGATCTAGTTTCTTGTGTACAACTGAAGTCTTCAACCACTGTCGTAACTCCATTGACAAAGGCCATGATGAGTCACAATCCCAACCTTGAGGGGCTACAGCGATTGGCTCTACACCCGCATCTCCTTAGGGAATTCGAAGCAATCCAGCCACCTTTCATACCTGACACGTTTATGCTCCATGCCTAACATATCTATGGCATGTGCTTGACATGTTTGCGCCATGTAGATACGATCGGCTAATGGATTTGGAGAAGCTATTACATCGAGCAAGGATACCCTATCATCCTCTAAATTTTGTTATGGCCACTTCATATAAAAGTGCACACATGATAGGTACGAGAGATCTTTTTTGAGACATACTAGAGCGATTTTGATTATTCTCTCTACTAAGCACTTTCAAGAACCTATAACGACCTTAAAATCAAATTGGTTGCGTCGGACTACCTTCGGTGTATCACAAACCGAGTTTTGATGTTTGCTGGTCCACAATGCTCCTGCACCTAGACTCTACTGGCTATTTGACACCTAAAACACATTGTGTTTGGTACAAGAGAATTTGGAGGAAATGATTGAAATGAGGATAAAATGAGGGAGATTTGGAAAAGGAAAATGGATGTAATATTTGCTTTGAATCCCACCATTTTTTTGTCCCCCCAAAAGTGGACAGAATAAGAAGGGAAAGTGGGAAAATTTTGAAATTATTATTATACCCTTATTTTAAAAATTATTTATTATATTTTTAGGGACATATAAGTACTTTACAATTATATCTTCTTTTATATTTTATAATAATTAATATTCCATCCATTTTTCTCCTATTCATTTTCAAAACACATTGAAGGATTTGGATTCTTTGATGTTGAACCTAAAAGTTCACACATCATTTTGATGAGACAAATACGAATCATAGTAAATTTCATCGAATATTCAAGAGAAATCACACAAAATCTTGAAATATAATTAAGTATGCTTTGGAAATTTTTAAGATGGTTCTTTAGTTGTGTATTGATGCATTAAGATAAAGGAAGTATCAAGTGTATAGCGGTCAGCACTAAGCCAATAGCGTTTGGAATCTAGTGTTTTTTAATTCATTCAAAAAGCACATATTGTTTAATCAGCTATTAGCATATGGACGGTAGGCCATTTTCTCTCATGTTCTCTAGGTAAGGTGTTGATGCTAGCTAAAGACGGTAGAAACATGAGCTAGCATTCGAACAATATCAACATAGCATTCGGACGATAACTTGCAGAAAAATAGTTGTTGTAGCACTAAATGCAAAGAAAATTCATTGAATAAAACTACAAATGGACAAAACTAAACATCTTCCTAGTCTAGGTCGGGTCCGGGTTAAAAAAAAAAGGATATGGAACTGCCCTGCGATGGTAGTGGGGTGGGTGGGACCTGTGGACCCGTCGGTTCATGGGGTGGTTCCTAGGGGTCCAACATGCATTTAAAAAATAAATAAATAAATTTCCACAAGCCATTATTTTTTCTTTTTTTACAAAAACCGGACGAACCTTATTAGACCGGCTAGGTTCGCTGGATCCTCGGGATGGACCCTAATTGGACCTACCAACTCGATGGGGCGGGTCCAATGAAGGACCTTCTGTAGCCAATTCTCCCCAAGTCCCGATTCAAACTCGATCGGGGAGAATGTCAGGCAAAATAAATGAGAAGCATATATATACTTATGCTTTGGTAGATGGAGACTAGTTGTTGAGCTTAGTAATTGCCATTAAACATCTTACAATCTTGCAAATCATTATTCTTGTCTCTTGCTCTTCAATTTGCATTTCTTTAAGAGAGAAAAGTAAGTAATATTTCTTGTGAGTATTTTGCAATTTGTAAAAAAGTACTACTCAAGTGAGTGTCCTAGAAGTGAGAATTGTAAATTGTTGGGTATAGCTCCAAGTGAGCATGAATTGGTTTATTAATAAAAGCGGGTGGAGTCCTTAATTGGAGGCGTGTTGATTCCATGGAGACTAGGAGGCAGTCTGAACTCCATGTTGCATCCAAACTTGAATTCACTTTTCCTATCTCTGTCATATGTTTGCTCATTATTATTATTATTATTATTATAGTGTTTCTTATTAGTGCTAAATTTGATTATTAACATCAAGATTCTTGAAATTTGTAAAATTGGTTACATACTCAATTCCCTCCCCGCTGGCGTATATTCTAGTGTACTTTCATTTGATAATTCATTTCCTCGATTTTCCTTTTTTTTTTTTCATAATCTTTTCATCCTAATTCATTCTATCATGCCAGCAAAGTGCTCCCACACATAAACGTATGTCATCCAACATTTTTGTCCAAAATAGATTATAAGTGTGTTTTCCATCCTAGGAGAGAACATTAAAACTAAATCTAGGGAAGAACTAGACAACGGACTTTAATACCATATTTGATGTTGGACAACGGAAGCATAAAAGATAGAAGAATATATCTAGATTTGCAGAACAATATGAAAGGTATAAGAAAACATGAAAGTTAGATAAAAATGTCTTTTTTTTTCCTATTGAAAGGAAAAGTAGAGCTTGAAAGCATATATCCAATTGCCCTACACTACTAGATTTAGATTTGAATAAATTACATAAGAAGATATCAATGTTTGAAGATAAGATCATTTAAGATATCAACATTTTGAATAGTTAAAAAATAAGAATCAACATTTCATAAAATGAGTTATGTGATTTAGATTCATGGCTATGACATTGCAACATAATGGTTTTTTAAGGCTCCATAAGAACAAATTATATTGGAAATGTACTAACAGGATTGTAATGGAATTACACTAATAAGAAAGATGAAAATGTATCACATCAATGGAAGAGAAAGTAACTATCATTCAATCAATGTCTCATTATTTATCACTCATATTTATTAAAAGTTTTGCCTACTTGTAGGCTAAAATGAAACATGATATTTTATGAAACTAATTCTTAAGGAAACCAAGTAATTTGATATTTAGAATAAGATACCGATCTAAACCAATCCAATCAAATCCTAAAATAATTAACCAAATATAATAAAATATAAATAACAATTAGGTCATATATTGTCTAAATAACTTGAAATAAAATTAAAATTTGTGTATTTTTTTCACATATTTTTTCTCCTTAATCCGCATCACATGTATGCCAAAATTTTATTTTATCTCACCAAGATACATTTTCTCCAAGTGCTTTGCATAGATGATACAATATTGGTAAATTATGTCAATGGCACTGTAAGTAGGGCTGTGCAAAAAAACCGATCGAATCGTGAACTACACCGGACCGAATCGAAATTTTGATTTTTTTAAAAACAGTTCGGTTCGTGGTTTGGTTCAGTAAAGAACAAAACGGTTCGCGGTTTGGTTTGGGACCATGAACCGAACCGAACCGAACCATTTCACATATATATATTTTTAATTAAACATATTATTTTTACTCTTAATTGTTTCATTAAAAAATTAATTGTTTTTAAAACTTGTGACTTAAATATTTATCATTCATGAGAACAAAATTATATTTGTCATATTATATTTTAACTGTTATGTTATCTCCAAATAAGATAGATTTTATATTTTAGTATCTAGTATTCTAACTTATGGAATTTTTTTCCCTTTATCTTACTAATTCTATTATTTAGTTACTTATTGATTTATATAATTGATAATATATTGGTTAGAAGCATATAAAGAATTAAAATTTGTGTCTTATATTGGGATAAAGTTTGGTATACCATTATAGTTTAAAATAATTTAAAAAAAATGAGACTAGTTACGATTATAATTTTATAATAGATGAAATCCCTTCTTCCTATAAATTTTACATATTTATTTTGTAAATGATTAATTTTAAATATTGTTGTTTATATTTTCATAATTGAAGTTTTTTGATGGAATAAATATTTTATTTTATAAATAAAAATGGTTCGAACGGCGAACCAAGCCGTACCGAACCGTTTTTTTTCGATTAAAAAAATTACGAATCGAATTGTATGGTTAGGTTCGAATTTAAATGAAAAATCGAACCATGAAATATGGTACGGTTTGGTTCGAGATGCAAACAAAACTGAACCGTACTATGCACACCCCTAACGGTAAGTATGCAGTAGCAATATCGTATTAGCTTAATATGAGGCTTAAAATAAATCTATGGTTAAAAACGCTACTTGAGTTTAGATGGATACAAGTTCAAATAATTATAGAGTTCAAGGTTGAGTAGCTTTTATCTATATAACTTAAAGAGTAGAGCCCTTTAATTATGATTAAGTTGAGTATTCATATTAAGTTTAATCAAGTGTAAGTGTTGGTTTAATTTAAACATAAATTTCTTTTTGAAAAATGGAGTATCCAAAGTCACTAGGCTTTTTTTTTTTCCCTTAAAAATATTATATTATAAATTCAACTTATCAAATTAAGAAAAGAGTTCATCCAAATTGTTTATATCAAATAGCAACCAACCTCTTCTATCCATATCAACTTCAACTTCAACGGGCTAGGAAAAACAAAACACCAATCCTTAGGACATAGCCCAAGTTTAGTATGAGCACGAATCTAGTTAGCCGCCTTATTTGCTTGTCAACAAACCAATTCAATACGAACACATTTAAAACTAGATAAAAGCAATTTAAGCTCATGTGGATGAACAAATAAATGCCAGGGCGGATTCGCTGTAGAATAGACTGCCTTCTACACTACAAAATTATCAACTTCAAAAACGATATTTTTGAACTATTATCTCTATTTCATGGACTTCACTTGACATTAAATATCATATTGCAGCATAATATTACTATTTGCATTATGTTGAATATTATTTAGCTTTTATCCAGCTAAGTAAAGGGGTTTCTTTTGCATTTCATTGATTGGAATAGAATTTACATTTTCACTTTATTACCGTGGAATAACTATTTTCTCGTTTGGTTTATAAAAGTTTCTAAAATAAAGAATGTCTATTCTATGTAATGTGGAATAGACAAAAAACCTTTATTCCTTCCCTTCTTAAGAGGAATTACTATTCCTCAAGGAAACCATCTTTTTTCTTTTCTTTTATTTTTTTGAAAAATACCCTTAATCATAAAATAAAAAAAGTATAATTGTTTTCCAGCTTTATTTTATTCCATGAACCAAACACAACATTGTACACCATGCATTTTTTTTTTTATTAATATCAAAAATAGTACATAAACTTTCATAAGAAGTTCAATCAAATACTTAAAGTTTGATTTTGAATAATTTGGTATATGAAGCAACTTTTCACAAACATATTTCTATGTGAAGTTTGGTTTTGAATAATTTGTTTCATGAAGTAAGATTTCATGTATATTTTTTCAACTTGAAGTAAATTTAATCAGGTAGGAAAATGTATACGAAAACTTATTTTAGATACCAAATTATTTAAAATTAAATTTTAAATATCTTATTAAACATTTTATAAAAATTTATATTATATGTTAAATTATTCAAAATAAAAATCTAGGTATTTAATTAAACTTTTTACAAATGTTTAATTACCGATTTCAACGTTGTGGCTCAGTATTTCAGCCATCGTTCTCCAAAAAACTTTTGCCTGGGACCCAGATGAGTCACTTTTACCCTCCATATGGTAGTAAAATTGATTTCGTGACTTGTAAGCCCGCCTTGTACATTAATTTTAAATCAGTTGACTAACTGTTTTGGGAGCTAACGATGCAGTTGGACATTCATAATATATATTTCTTCTTGGTTCAACTATATTCATGAATAATAAACAAAGACCTGCGATGAAGAAAGAAAAATTAAATAATTCTATTGAGATTTTTATACTTGAATTGGTATTAAAAAAATTCTATCATTTCATTATTAATTTTAACAGGAAGAATTTGTTGAATCTTTAATGATTTATATTCAGATCCACTCATAATAGTATCATTAACATAATTATTTAATTAATTATTATATTTATTTTAACGAATTAATTAGTAGAATTCTCCTTAATTTTGGGTTATTATAAAATATGACAAGTTGGAAATTCTTCTTCCCATAATAATTATTATAGAAAAAGACTGAGTAATTCAGATGTACCATATGTACCATTATCACGTACGATCATATTAGATAATTTTTTTAGATCATGGGAGAAAAAGGTCTTGTTTATTTGTTGAAGGTTTGAAATTAGTGAGCTTTCACATGTCCTTGATCAATGGCATTTAATTTATTGCTTGCCTCGATCATAGACCAAGAGCCGGTTCAACTATAATAATCTCCGAACCGTCTTCCATTTTTTTTAAATTACATTTTTTTATTAAAAAAATAAAAAAAAGTTTACATTTTTCTGCAAAGTATTCATCTTTATGTACCGCTTACATATTGATTATGTTATGAGGCATAATGTGTGAAAACATAGTTTATACTGTTCAAAAATAAATATCACACCCTTAGATTATAAGGTTTTAACCAATTATACAAATGATTTTTCACTTAAATAATAGCCTTTCATCGTTTCCAATGACTTACACAACAGTTTGATAAATCTTTTTGGCCACAAAAAGTTTTTTCTTCATTAAACTCATATTTTGCTTTTATCAATGAGCAATTGATAATCATGGACTAAAATTCCATCAAATAAAAAACTTAGATAAGTATATTTTTAAAATTTTCACGTGGTACAATAGGATATAGGGTCTGTTTGTTTTAATATATTAGGGTAATTTTAAAGTCATATTTTTATCTTTTTCAAATAGATATCTGTTTCAATGATGGAAAACTGACCGTTTTACTCATAAACCGATAAAATGGAAACAATATAGATATGATACAAATAAAAATCCAACAATTCAAACAGACCTATAGCATCATTTATCCTAGGCACATTTTAGGTTCAGTTTAATATATCAAAATTTATATTTATAGTAATTTTTATTGAAAAATAGTTTTTAATATATTCTTTTAAAAAATATATTCATATTACATATATGATTTTTTAATTAAGGTGCCCTTTAATACATTATTACAAGAAGTATATTTAAAAAGATACTTCAATTTTGTACAGTTTTTGTAAATTCAAGTAGGAATGGCATGAAAGTAATAATTTTACAGTGTAATTAATAACCAATAATGTCGGCATCGCATCTACTTCACTAACTTAATAATAATAATAATAATTCAAGTAATGGGGGAACTAGGACTTCGATTTTTGGTAGATCAACCACTATTACGTACAATCATGCATGATGCATTAGCAGTCCATTTATTTATTGTAAATAAAAGACAGATTGTTATTAGATTTAATGTTAAAATATATTAATTATCTTCTGCAAGAAAGATATGAAAGCGGTTATTGCGGTAGGACACATGAGATCTCAGGTCAAGTCACATGGCGAAATTTACTCCTTCCTCATTAATCACATGGCAACTTGGGAGGGGTTTACACAATGTCTTTGCATTTTGCTTCCTTCTCCCATGTGTACAAATGAGTTGGATATTGAATTATTCCTAAACTTTGAATTTGACTTAGATATTTTTTTTTGTGTTTAGCTGAGCAACATCAAGCTGAACTCAAATAATTAATCAGCTTAAGTATAAAGTCTATAATATTTGAGTTAAATTGATTTTTGAGTTGAATTAGGGTTGGTCAAATATAAGTGCTAGTTTTGTTCCATACAAGTTCTATATAATATTATGGGCAAATGTCATATTTCTTTATGTGATCGTTACTAATTTGTGCAATTAATTATTTGAATTTTATAAGTGTTGATTTACTACCATAACTTTGTTCGCTTTTGCAATTAACAACTTGAACTTTGTTAGATTTTACAATAAGTGACTTAAAATTTGTTCATTTTTTCAATTATGTATCTCATTTATGTACTATAAATGAACTTGAAATGTTCATAGGAAATAAATAGACATTTTTAAAGTTTAGATAGTTAATTGTACAAATTGATAAATTCAGGTACCAAATGTGATATTTACCATTGTAATATTATAATTAAATTGAATTGAGCTTCAGTTCAAACTCTAAGTACCTATTTACTTTACTGAATAAATAAGATTGTGGTGGAATTGCTATTACTAAAAAATTGAATAGAGTTGTAATAGAAGTCTTATATATTAATATTTTATTTTTAAAAAAATCACGATTCAACATTAAATTACAATTTATAGGTTTTAACAAAGAAGAGCTACAAAACGCCATAATAGTTGATCATAAGTAATAAGGTTATAATAGAATTACAACTATGACGAAGTAAATGAGCTATAAGCCTAATTGAGCTTGAACTTTGAGATAGAAAAAAAGAAAAGAAAAGGACCTCCTAAAATTTCATGTTTAGCTCCAATTGAAGTTGAGTATGTGTTGTCTTAGCTTGACTTATGTACAAAGCTAAAATTCTTTTTTTTTTCAAGCTTTACTCTAAAACTAAGTTTATATAATTAATAAGAGAAAAAAAAAAGCGATTTAAACCTATCTAAGTACAACTAGACATGGGTGCCAGGCTGAATAGGCTTGAAATTGGTCTTGAGCCACTAGTTCTTGAGTCAGTGAATACTTGAACCAGAACTGGCTTGTAGTCGTGTCAAATCGATTTAAATCGACAGGACAAAGACTGATTTATGGCCTTTTGTCCTGTGGCAGTTTCTTTTTTTTTTAATTCCATCATCTATCCTATTCGCTTTTGAATTTCTTGAATAAATATATTCCATAAGGCAAGCCACATAAATTGCATTTATATCACTATTGGTTCTTTTTTTTTTTTTTTTAATTCTTGAATAAGTTCTAACCTAGTGGGTTAGTGGGTTGGGCATATCGACATGCTTACAACTAGCCGGATTGCCATATAGGTCATAATCTACACAATTGTTCTGGATTGAAGGGCATGACCTGCCTGTGGCAGTTTGTGTCGGATCGATGGTTCGATCGGCCCGCACCTAAGTCTACTACAATAGTGTTTATTAAATTAGCGAATCTCATTCGAAATCTACATTATTTGCGTTTGATTTAGCGTGTTCTACGCTGACTGTACGTATTATTATTAGTATTTCGTTCCTCCACAAATTTATCTGACCTTATCATTTAAAATTAGTTTATTAGATAATGTTTCGATGCGTAGATTGCTTAGAGTTTGATAAGGTTAACACGTTATCGGAGAAAAACCAACAGCCGTAAACCCTCAGTCTCCCGAAAGATAATGATATGAAAATATTGTGATCAATAGTTATGTCTTTTTTTTCTTTTTATTTCCGGGATATAGGAGACGAATTAAAAAAAATAAAAGATAGTTGATCTAGACTTGGGGAATATTCTCATCTTTCTTATTAGAGATATGGATCTTAGACATAGAATCATATTATCTATAGGTTCATGCATTCAGAAGAATAATCATAAAGTAGTACATTGATAGAATTAATTAAGATCCTAAAATAATAATTAAGTGAAGACTAACCCTAATATAATAATTATAGGGAGGTAAATGGCAACGCAGATGCGTGTCTGTAATTTTAACCATCTATATTTTGTTATACATTCTTTTAATTTTCTTTTATGCAGGGTCTTTATGTAAATCCAATTTCCAATATCGAATCTTTCAATATGACAGCAACAATCAATTAATGGTTTTTGATACATACCGTTGTCCATAGCCTTTTGAGTTCAAACCAAGAGAAGAAAATCTGTCTTGATTTTGTCTTGATTTTATCTTGATGATTTTCTTCTACTCTTCTCTTTCACTTTTCTGTTTTCTTTGATGGTGGAGAAAATAAAATGACACTTATGAAAATATACGATACTTTTCTTCTTTAACTGTCATATTTAAATAGGGAGAGTGGAGGAATTTTAAAACCTTATAACTCAAAATTACCATTATGCCTCAATGACCATCATATTAGACATTTTCTATTAAAGTCATACTATAAGTCACATGGACCACTAATGTTAAATAATTTAACAATTTTCCACTTGGTCCATGTTACGACTTGATGATTCAATAACAATTAAGTGTGCACCATATTTAGAATGCGTCAAGTCACAATTCTCAATTGAATTAAAATGACTGAATCATGGTGGTCACACACCATTTAACGATGTGATTCCTTCCATATATCACATGATCATCATAATTCATGATAACTTAACTGAGGAATATTAAAACCTTTAAATTATTATTTCCAAACATGCTACTAGTTATCTCACAAACAATAATTGTATATAACTTGATGTAGATAACAAAAGAGCAAGCAAAACTATAACTTTAACTGAATTCACAAGTGTCATAACAATACGAGCAATACAACCATATTTATATATACATATACATTAAGTATCAAATCAATGAGGACCTATCTATAATGCCCATCCGTTCAACATGTCCAGTAAATGTTTTCGATGGCAAACCCTTACTTAACGGATCCGCTATCATCAGGTCAGTACCGATATGCTCAATTGATACTTTTTGGTTTTGTACTTCTTCTTTAATAGACAAGTATTTCAAATCCATGTGTTTCGCACCCTTAAAATACCTATCATTCTTAGAGAAGAAAACAGCTGCAGAATTATCACAATAGATTCTTAACGGCCTAGCTATACTGTCGACTAAACCAAGCCTTAAGATAAAGTTCTGCAACCACATTGCATGAATAGTGGCCTCAAAGCATGCCACAAATTCAACCTCCATAGTGGAAGTAGCAAAGACAGACTGCTTCTCACTCTTCCATGAAACTGCTCCTCTAGCCAACAGAAACATGTAACCAAATGTAGATTTCCTTGAGTCTACACATCCAGCATAATCTGAATCTGAGTAGCCTACTACTTCAAGATGACTTGACCTTTTATAAGTAAGCATATAATCCTTGCTGCCTTGTAAGTACCTAAGTACTTTCTTTGCAGCTTTCTAATGATATATTCCAGGATTACTCTGATATCGGCCTAACATCCTACAACAAAACTAATATCCGGCCGAGTGTATGTCTGAGCATACATCAAGCTTCCAACCAGTGATGCATAGGGAATGGATTCCATTGATTTTCGTTCCAAATCATTCTTTGGACATTGCAATTCACTGAACTTGTCCCCTTTTTGAATTGAAACTATTCTTGTAAGGCAATTTTCCATTCTAAATCTCTCTAATACTTTATTGATATAGCCTTTCTGAGACAATCCTTGTGATCTATTGCCAAATATCTCTATTCCTATCACATAGGATGCCTCACTTATATCTTTCATTTCAAAAGTTTTAGAGAGAAATTTCTTTATATCATGTAACAAATCTATGTCATTAGTAGCTAAAAGAATATCATCGATATATAAGACTAATATAATAAACTTGCTCCCACTGACCTTCATGTAGATACACCGATCAACAGTGGTCTCTACAAAACCGTATGACGTAATGGTATTATTAAACTTAATATACCATTGTCGGGAAGCTTGTTTTAATCTATATATCGATTTCTTTAACTTACACACCAAATTTTCATGTCCTGTGGTTATAAATCCTTCAAGTTGGTCCATATACACTTCCTCTTCTAAGACACCATTTAAAAAGGCGGTCTTTACATCTATTTGATGAAGCTCTAGGTCATAATGAGCCACCAAAGCCATAATAATTCTTAAGGAGTCCTTCTTGGAAACTGAAGAGAAGGTCTCTTTAATAGTCAATACCATCTTTTTGAGTGTAACTTTTGGCAATAAGCCTGGCTTTATATCTTTCGATGTTGCCTTTTGAGTCTCTCTTGGTCTTGAAGACCCATTTACGACTAACTTGTTTTGATCCTTCAAGCAACTCTACCAGCTCCCATACTTTATTTACATCCATTGATTTCATCTCTTCCTTCATGGCATTGAACCACTTTTCAAAATCACTACATTCTCTGGCTTGTCTAAATGAGATTGGATCTTTATCAATGCTTAAGTCAGATTCATATTCAAGTGAGTAAACCACATAGTCATTCGATATAGCTGGTCTTTTCTATCTAGTAGACCTCCATAATGCCATTTCTTGTGATATCACTTGCTCATTTATGACTTGCACATTGTTGCTTGGCTCACCTCTAATATGTTCAATTTGTGTGTTTTGAACATTAACTTGTCGTTTCAGCTTGTTGCTTGACTGTGATGCAACAAAAGGAACAACAACTTGAGTAGAAACACTGGGTGTAGGGGTCTCTTCTTGAAATTCTCTAATATCCACTTTTCGTGATTCCCCACTCCCACTAAATTGACCATTTCCAATGAACCAAGCATTACCAGACCTAACTATTCTTGTATTGTGGTTAGGACAATAAAATCTGTACCTTTTTTATTTTTCAGGATAGCTAATGAAGTAACCACTAATGGTTCTTGCATCGAGCTTTCTTTCATGTGGATTATATATCCTTATTTCTGTTGGACAACCCCAAACATAAAGGTGCCTTAAACTGGGTTTCCTACCTGTCCATAATTCATAAGGAGTCTTAGGGACTGTCTTACTAGGAATCCTGTTCAGCAAATATGCAGTAGTTTTTAATGCATATATCCATGAGGATAAAGGTACAGTGCTGTAACTTAACATACTCCTAACCATATCCATAAGTATACGATTCCGCCTTTCAGCTACACCATTTTGTTGCGGTATACCAGACATTGTAAACTGTGCACATATGCCTCGACTTTCAAGGAATTTTGTAAATGGACTAGGACACTGTCCACTTTCATTGAATTTACCATAATATTCACCACCCCTGTCTGATCTTACTACTTTCACCTTTCTATCTAATTGCCTTTCCACTTCATTAACAAACACTTCTAGGATGTCGACTGATTGTGACTTTTCATGCAGCAGATATAAGTAACAATATCGTGAGTAGTCATCAATAAATGTGATGAAATATATTTCACCACCCCATGTTGGAATGTCAAAAGGACCACAAATATCAGTGTGTATCAATTCAAGAAGTTCATTACTTCTTGTGGCTGGGTTCTTTGATGTGTGTCTAATTTGTTTTCCTTTTATACAATCAACATATACTTCCCAGTCAGTAAAATCCAATTGAGGCAAGATATCACCTTTCACCAACCTCAATACCCTTTCTTTGGATATATGACCTAATCTTTGATGCCATAAGAAAGCAGAACTATCATTATGTGCATTACGTTTGTTACCTATATTATGCTCAACAAGAAATAAAGAATCAGCATACATAACATCAAGATTCATAATAGTACGAATGTCTATATAATGAAAATACACAGTTTCCAATCTTAAAGTTAAATCTTACTTCATCCAACTTTGCAACAAAAACTAAATTCCTAGCACATTCAGGAACATAGAGACACTTTTCTAGATCCAGGTGACACCTAGTATCCAAAATTAATTTGTATGTCCCGATTCCTTCTATTCGTGCCTTCATTTTGTTCCCCATATCAAGGAACTTTTTAGTTCCTCTTATGGGTTGGATCGAAAGGAATCCCTGCATAATATGTGACACATGAATAGTAGCCCCAGAGTCTAACCACCAAGTGTTATTAGGCACTTCAATAACATTTGATTCAAAACATACTGATATACAATACATACCTTTCTTTTCGAACCAAGCCTTTCTTTTTGAACAATCTTTCTTGAAGTGACCAGTCTTCTTGCAAAAAAAGCACTTCTGATCCTTATGGATCTTACCTCCAGTGACTTTCATAAAGGCTTTGTCCTTCTTCTTTTTCTTCTTATATGGTTTAGACTTGCTGCTACCAACATCATTATGAACAGTGAGATGAACAGAGTGATCCTTCATCTTTTTTAATCTCCCTTCTTCCTGAACCAACATGGCCTTTATTTTTTGAAGGTTCCATTTTTCTTTAATGGTGTTGTAATTCACCTAGAACTGACAAACTCAGGAGGAAGCGAGTTGATGATGAATTGAAACAAAAAGGATTCACTCACATCCATGCACATTGACTACAGTTTTGCTACTAGATTAGCCATACTTGTCACATGATCATGAGTAGGCTGTGACCAATCAAATTTCTTGGTTGTCAGCTCACTCATTAGGCTTCCTACAATAGATCTGTCAGCTATATCTAATTGAGAGTATTCTTTAATTCTCATAATAAATTCCCTTGCATTTTCCATCTTAGGCATCGATGGCTTAACATTTTCAGCCATCATCATTCGCATCAAGTTCAAACTCAGCTTATTAGACAGTTCCCAAGCCTCATAAAGAGACTTGTCTGACTCAATACTAGTCTCAGTAATTGCTGCAGCCTTTTCATAAAAAATAATTGCTAGGTCTAAATCTAAAATACCTAGTTGAAATTGGATCTGCTCAGACCATTCCACATAGTTTAGTCCGTTGAACTTGATCATTCCATTGCACAAAGCGAATAAATTGCTTGAAGCTGCAAATGTAATCCAAATATACATATTAATGCTTTGAGTAAACTTAAATAGATTCAAATAAATGATAAACTTTAACTATGTATTTAAGATCACCTTTGGGTGATACTTTAATGCATAACTTTAATCAATAATGACGCTTAGATAAATATACTTTGATGGATCAATCAATCATACTTAAGTCAATATGTATGTTATCTTTGGATATACAATCATATTCACCCAGTACATCAATGAATCTCTTTTAATATCATTAATTATAGGCAATGATCCATCTTTGGACGGTCTCCTAGCATTATGATTAATTATCATAACTGTTCAATTCAAACTTTTATGTCATTTATTAGTATCAAATGAACATGAACAATTGAAGATACACAATTTAAATGTTTAAATCTTTTCAAGCTAGGCCACTTTGGTGACTAACAAGCTTTCGTAATAAACATTTGATTAGGAAAATTTTAGTGTCAGCATTCACACTAACATGATCTCAATAAATATCAAACTATTCAATTATCAAAACCATTCAATCCAAATAGACTATAATAAATTTTCAACAATGTGGAAGATATGCCAGGAATATAGCATATACATTTATAGATATTTGGTTTTATTTTCCACTTTCGGAAAATTAATGTTCCGAAATCCATAGCCATCGGACTATCTCTATAGGCAGAAGTTCAATAATATCATTATATGCTTTGATCAGGAAATGATAAACGAATATATAATAATAATTATTAATCCATGAATTCGTCATCAAAGTTCGAAACAGTAAGGACTCGTGAAAACAAATGTCTACAACTATATGTGGGAAACAGGAACATATACAGACCAAAACTATGTTTGGAAACATGAACATTTATATATATATAATATATGTTTATATTTACCAGGATATTAGTTTTATTTTCTAGTTTTGGAAATTAATGTTCCAATGAAAATCCCATTACGTAGTTTAGATTCCCAACGTCAACGAAAGCAGTTCTCATACCAACAAAAAAAAAGGGGAAAACCTAATGAACGACTGTAGAATTTCACATTCTCATCAAACCATTTGTTATCCACGGAAGCAAAAAGACATTAATAATTTCATCCGAAAGATGAGTCCATAATATATGCCTGTTGCGTATACATAAAAAAAAATTATATATATATATAACTTTAATTTTGACAGCAAATCAAAGTGTTTACATACTCGCTCTGATACCAATTTTTATATATTCTTTTAATTTTCTTTTATGTAGGATTTTTATGTAAATCCAATTTCCAATATCGAATCTTTCAATATGATAGCAACAATCAATTAATGGTTTTTGATACATACCGTTGTCCATAGCCTTTTGAGTTCAAACCAAGAGAAGAAAATCTGTCTCGATTTTGCCTTGACTTTATCTTGATGATTTTCTTCTACTCTTCCCTTTCACTTTTCTATTTTCTTTGATGGTGGAGAAAATGAAATGACCCTTATGAAAAGATACGATACTTTTCTTTTTTAACTGTCATATTTAAATAAAGGGAGTGGAGGGATTTTAAAACCCAATGACTCAAAATTACTATTATGCCCAAATGACCATCATATTAGACGTTTTATATTAAAGTCATACTATAAGTCATATGGATCACTAATGTTAAATAATTTAACAAGTATTTAGCTTAATCTACTCTCGAGGAGGATGCTCCCAAATGATGGGTTGTATAAGCCTATTATTTTCATCTTGTTTTTGTTTCATGAACTTCAGTTATTCTAACGCTTTCTCATTTATGGTTTACGTGAGAGTTTCCATTGGAATAATTCGTTCCATGGATTATGCAACTATTCTAATTTTATGTGGCCAATATGCAAACACAAAAAGTCATAGGCTTCATTGTTTGTATTTCTCAAATTTTTTCAATTTCACGATTTCTGTAGGTCCACTTTTGCAATGGTAAGCCAAATGTTGACCGCTTACGAGAAGGTATATTTAGTTTTGCCTACACATTTCACACTCATGTGCAGTCCCGTGCAATATACAACATGTAACACATCCCCTCCTTGTTACTGTAACTAAGGTATAGTGGCTATTTTTCTTTGTGGGCATTCTATCTTGTGTGTATTATGTGTGGAATGATTTAAACTTTAACATCACTGTTAGCGAATTTTGCTTATTTTTATGATTAATTATTTGAAGTTTAGATATGTTAATTTACGATCTATTTTTTTCGAGATTATCTATATAGTACTTGGATAAGGTAGTTAATAATAAAAATGAATAAAATTCAAGTAGTTAAATATAATAATTTACCAAGTTAGGTATTTAATTACAATCGTTAGTAAATCAAATAAATAATTGTGAAAATAAATAAAATTCAAATATCAAATTGATAAAGTTTGAGCATTAAACGTGACAATTACCCTCATGCAATAAATACAAGAACATGCTTACTTACACAAAGTATATGCAAAGAGTGGAATTCAAAAGTGAATGGATTCTTGCAGTGTTGAATGATTTACAAATGAGGAGAGAACCCTTTATATACATATACACACACTTATGTGTAAAGAAAATAAACTCTTAATAGAAGGATGGCCTAGAACTATCCCTGTTGTATCTAATGACTAAGATGGACACTTTAACCTTATCCAACTACTCCAACCAACTAAAGTTTGTTAAATCTAACATTGTGTTTTGAAGAAATTTGTTATTGTTAGAACATGTTGAGTCTTCAAATTACAATGCCTTGAACAAGAACATCAATTCTGATTTTGACATGATATACTTTATGTTTCAATATGACAGTTACTATTACCATTGTAACAAGTATGCCATTTAATTTATTTGTTAGTCGCATCATAAACATTAAGCATGATTTAATTTTCTTTTAGTATGTAATATATTTCATTTTATCCATTATAATAAACTCATAAAAATAGTTGTTCGATCGTAAGATCTAATGGTTAGTTTCTTACTCACATGATGGATTACTTTGCGATTTTAATTTTCTTAGTGATTTGCTCCTATGGGCCTTTATATTTTTTATAATAGGACATGTTTTTGTTGGTTGCACACTTTGAACAAATAAAAATAAAGCATACGAATGATTTACTAAATAGATAGGACAAATTAATTGTGCAATCAAACTAGTGTTAGATTGAATCTTGGATAGATATTATTCAGACTAACAAAAAAAAAAAAAATCATGAGTTTTAGAAATATTGATATGATCCATAATATTTTGTAAAATGAACTTTACCATAATTGGCAAACATTTTAAGAATTAAGCAAGTAAAATATGTGTCATAGAAAGTCTTTAACTAGCTTTAGTGAGTTGGCTCCCTATGAACTAGTTGACCCATATTTTGACCATTGCGTAGTTAACAATTAAACAAGCAATCATTGACCGATTATACTGGATTAATTTTGGACTTCTTTCCAATTGCAAGAATCATGGTTTTCCTCCTTTTGACTTGTAATCTTGAGTTTATTTCTACTTATAGAGCTTACTGGAGTAATTTTGTGTGTATTTGGGACTGCAAAATAGAGACTATTGCATTAATATTACTAAACTTTTTCAACTACATGGACCATATTACAAAAAATGGCTCTAGAAATTTAATGGATTCATACATTTAGAAATGCACCTAACGATTTAGTTTATACTTTCAAAATGACCCTATAACTCTTATGGTTTAATTGATAATGTGAAAAAGACTCATGGCTTCCTAGTTTCATATAATGCTCCATACTTTCAAAACCATCTTTCCAAGTTCCACATTTTTTTTTTGAATGAATTCAAATAAATCTAATAAAAATAAAGGTTAATGTTACTAATGATACCTAAACTGTGATAAATATGCAATTAGATATCTAAACTTTGAAATCAATCAATTTAATATATGAACTTTAAAATTGATCAATTTAGTACCTGAAAGAACTTTTTATGTATGCTAATAGTGCCCCTGCCAAGTTATTTTAGGTCTTCTTTCAAGTACTAAATTGATCAATTTTAAAGTTCATATATTAAATTGATTGATTTCAAGGTTTAGGTACATAATTGCATATTTTTATAAAGTTTAGGTACCATTCATGACATTAACCCTAAAAATAATTTGTGATGATTGATGTTGATTGCTAGATTTAAGAATGATAAGAGTATGGTACATCATTCGCATGTGCTTGCTAACAATTTTATATTGGATAATACTACTCATATATTTTTAGATTTCATTTTAAATAGGGATTATGGGGATGTTCATTGTTACAATTACTTGAGTTTTCATCTACATTTTGATCAGTAATAACACACTTGGAGAATATTAAAAGAGACTTAGTTGTTTAGAAAATATAACAAATTTTAATAGTTCAATTTCTTTTGTTTTGATGACTTTAGATGGTAGGTCTAATGATTTAGGCTTTTTGATGACTTTAGTTTATGTTGTGATTGAAACAAATTTTCCTTATGTAATGAAGTATCAAATGGAGAGATTGGTGTTTTAATGCTGATTTTATGGATTTTAATTGATTTTTCAGCCTTGCATGCTCTTCTTGCATTATCATTGTGCGACAGGGTTGTTGCATCCTTGGTTTGGGGACATAACAATCCTCATTTACCATTGCACACAAAAGAAAATAAATGTTTATAACTCATTGGTGCTTCAATACAACACAGCTTTTTCATCATCGATTTGTTAAAGCTTATCCATGAATCATATCATCTCTCCTAGTCCGGTCTTATCTTTTTCAAGGTTGTGTTTGGATATAAATTGAGCAGAATAAGAGTTGGACAACAAATTATTGGGAAATTTGAACAGTATAATTTTCTTGTACCACTTTGATATACACAATTTTAGATACAGATTTTTGTATTATCAATTATTTGGTATTTACAAGTATGATGTAGATGTTATATTTTGAAAATAACACTATTTTATTGTCCTATAGTTATTTAGTTAATTTTAATATTATTTAGGGGAGGTTTATAGTTTGTCAAATAAAGAGATAACTGTGATATTTTGAAAATTTTCTTATTTGTCTTGTGATTTCCATTTTTGTACTGCACGTACCATGGATTCATGAAATATATGGTACAAATTGTTTGAATTTTTTTTCATGTACCTTGAAACTTCTTTCGTCGAGTACACAGATTCATTATGAAAACCAAAGAAAGAATTCAAGTTCTAATCCATTCGAGTTCCTAATAGGTTTGTATTTCATCTGTATCTATATCTAATCTACATCTGTATCTTATCTATATTAAATCTATATTTAGTTTGTTTGATCTTTTTATAAGCAAAATTATCTATTTTTCATCTTTATCTATTTCTTAACAAATAGCTATTTGAAAATGTCAGTGTGCCATTTGCATCATGCAAATGAAACAAACAAACCCTTAATAAATTTCCATTTGATTGATTCTCTTTTAACATGCTTTCCTTTTGTCTTCTCTCAATTTGCATCCATTTTTTTCCCATTCAGTTTTTTAAAGTTTACTATGATAGTTTCATTTGTTTTCTTTTAAATTCGTACGGTTTCTATTATAATGTTTTTCAACATATATGAAAATAATGAATCTACAAACTAGTGTACAATTAAAACTAGTAGTTATATGATAAATATGCATTTCTTTATCTAATTTTTGCGTGATTAAATTGGATTGTAACTTCAAATCTTTGTTTGTTTTCATAATAAGTCTAAATACTAAATAAAGAAGGCTTTAAGGTACAAAAATAAAAAATAAAAAAATGTATCATATATTCCTTGGTATAAAAATGGAATCATTGGACAAATAAAAGCAATTTTCAAAAATAGTAAAATATCCCTATCATAGGTGTTGCAGATGCTAATATTGCTGGTAGATATTGAGACTTGTAAAAATAGAAAGCTGGTTAATAGTGCGCTAAGGGATTGTCTAACGTGACTACTCCAATGCTTAAGTTAATCATAGATCACATTCTCCAAAGTGCTTAAAAGTATACTCAAAAGCTGAGTAATGTTCAAATCCCTCTTACCTGATGGGAGGAAAAGACTATTTATAGTTGAGCTCATACCGAAAAGAAGCCCATAGAATCTTTTTTGTTAGAGTAGACCATAGGTTGGTAGCTAACGTAGTCTCGAGGTGAGGGAAACGTTCTGGAACGAAGGAAGAGGAGGAGGGGGTGAAGCATGCAATGCGGCCGGACTGGAAGTATCCCCCGACCGCATGGTAGGATAGGAAGCATGTGGTGAGTTAGGAGAGGAGTAGCTTGTTGGGGAGCTTGCGTGGTGGTACTGCCATAGGCTTCTACTTGGGAGCCATAGCTTGGTGAGATGGAGATTCGAGATCCCCCGAATGGCTTCAGGCATCGGAGTCGAGATTCATGCTGAGCAAGCTCTCTAGGAGGTTAGGGATCAAGGTCTTGACTTGGATAGATCCATTGTGGAACGGTTAGGCCTATAGGCTTCTGGGTTCCTCATGGGCATCTCAACCTATGTAGGACTGGTAGTAAGCCGATCGAGTAGTAATTTATTATTTACCATCAACAATACAGATTTTGTAAATCTAACATGTGCAATTTCTTCAATTATGGGCATAAATTAATCTCTTTAAATTGTATTTGTTCAATAATATAATAAAATTGATTAAATAAATATAAGGGTATATTTGTTAAAATTTTTATATTGTATTGTACTTATATATACCGAATAATTGACGAAATAAGATTCACTATCTAAACAAAAAAATGCAACTAGAGCGAGTCATTAAAGGATACCTCGTATACCAAAAAATTAGTACACTTAGAAGAGAGTTCATATTATGAACATGTTCGTCGATGCAATAGTATCTATGGCAATTAGTTTGATTTTTTCTTCTCTCTCTCTCTTCCTCTCTTTTTCAAACGAGAGTTGATTTTATAAAAATGTAATGCTAAATTGATCAGAATATAATAAAACAACCTATAAAATTTTTAACGGATTTTCCAAAGTCCTATAGGGTATCAAGAAGGGTTTAGTTTCTATACAAGTTATTTTAAACGCATTTCAATTGCATCCTTATTCATACCATGATACCAAATATGGTGTGAGAAAATTTTTATGTTCATTATTTCATACATTATGTTGTATAGTTTTCATTTTCTTATTTGATTTTTATAATCAAACATTATCTAAGGATGATTACCATGCTATTCTTTCAAGACATAGATATTATGAGAAAACCTTTCATATGAATATTTGTAACGTTTCTTATTGTTTTGCATAAATATTTAAAATATTTTTGTGTAGAAGTATAAAATAATGATGATGTATGCACATACTTTTTTTTTTCACTTCACATCGGAAACAGTTACGTGTCATAATTTTTCTTCAAATATTGCTACATCATGTGCCGGTGATGGACAGAAGGTCCCTGGAAGAACAGCTTGTAGCACTAGGGATTTCCACAATCTATGTGATGTTTTGTTTTACAAATTTTTGGGCCCAGTCATCAACTGGAAATGTAACACATAGTTCGAATCAAATCTAACAAACCCATTTACAAGGATTCGTTTCCTGTTGAATCTGGAAGAGTAATTGTTCTTTCCCTAATACTTATAAATATAAGAATATTGATCTCCTAATTAGGGCTTGTTTATTTTAATAAAAATGTTTTTTAGAATTTTTTTATATTTATTTAAAGAAAAATAGGACTTTTTTTTTCACTTTATTTCTAATAATTGTAACAAATAGATGCAAAAGGAAAAAAAAAAAAAAAGAAGCTTTTCCCTGCTTTTGGGTCTTCCTATTGGGAGTCTTATATGTAAAAATTTAGAACACTGCAATTAAGGGTGGACAAAAAAACTAATCGAATTGAACTAAACCTAATCGAAAATATGATTTTTTTTTAACAATTTGATTTAAAAGTTTTTTAATCCAAATGAATACGTAAATTTATGATTTGGATTGACAGATAAACCAAACCAATCCATAAAACCGAATCAAACCGTTTTAGAAAAATATAATATACTTGTAAGTTATAACTATAATTTTTTTTTATAATGATTAATAAATATCATATATGTTCATATGATTTCCTTTGTATTTATTATTTGGTGAATACCAATTAAAATCAACTTATTTATTTTTAAATTTGTTTTTTGGGCTCATGATGTATTTTTTTTGTTGATGATGAGCTTTTTTTTATAGTTTTTAACTTAATAATGTATGAAATTTATTTATTTAGTTATAAACTCTTATTATGTATTAATTGTTTTATGTATTTTATCAGCAGATCATGTTATTCGTTGATGAATTTTTTTTATAGATGATTTTTTATTTTGGCTGAATTTATTGATAAATGATTGACTTGATTATTCTATTAAAAATTATAAATTATGACTTAATATGTATTGGTTAGAGAATGTATGTTGTTAGTGGATAATTGATTTTATAGAGATCTATAAATTAAAAGTATAATGAATTCATAAAATATTTTGTCGTAGTCTATAATATAAACTTTGTAAAGTATTATAAATATTTAAGTATCTATACAAATGTAAAAAAATTAGAACAAAGAAAATTTTTAGTTAGAATTTTGATTTAATTTGTAATCTATACCAAACCAAACCGTTATTTGATGGTATAGAAAATTTCTAATCCGAATCAATCCGTTACTTAATGATTTAGTTTGTGATGGAAAAGAAAAGACAAACCATATATTATGGTTTGGTTGTGTTTTAGAAAAAATCGAACCAAACCGATCCGTGTCCACCCTTAACTGCAACAGCTTGAGGACATGTAGTCAAAAGTGCTGATGATAGACATTGATCAGTGCCCTCATGGCTGTGGTTATCTTATGTGGGGATCCAAATGAACCAAGTCAATTTAAAAATTACTCGATTTTGGCTTAATGTTTACATAAATTCATTTTGAGAATAGTCAAGTTAAGCTCGAGCAACTTGAGTAGTTTATTAAGCCAAGCTCAAGTTTTGTATATTTATATTGATTAATCCAATTCAATCGAGTTTGAGTATTAATATTATTTAAATTAGAATTAAAAAGATATATATTTTAATAAATAAAGCCTAAACAGGCTTAACAAAGTCAATATCAAGCTTATGTAATGTTATTTCGATCTTTGTCGAGCTTAGAATCTTTATCTCGGTCAAACTTGAGCTTTAAAATTTCGAGTTAAGCTAACACTGTACCATCTCGACTCAATTTAACTTGCTTATAGCCCTAATCCCATATATCAGACATGACAAAAGTATCAAAAAATTGAATAAATTTTTAAGAGAAATCATAAGTATATTCCATTTTATACATAAAATATTATTAACACTAAATCATCAAAATATGTATAAATGCCTACATCTCTTTACTACAATTTATGATGTAAGGATTATATGACTAAATATGAGAAATATAATACGTTGTAAAAGATTAAGGATTAGCATGGTATCTAAACTTTTATAAAATATACAATTAGATATCTAAATTTTGAAATGGATCAATCTAGTATATACAACAGTTTTTTTCATGCATGTTTATGATACTTTTGTCCAATCCATAATTTCATTTACTTAGGTGGACAATTAGTCTAGTGGGGAGCCCGACACATGTCACTTCTATCCTTATTTAGGAAATTACATGTGTAAGTTAGCATTGTGTAAACCACCAGAAAAAAAAAAGAGTCATGACTAAACCACCATAAAAAAAAGGAAAAAAAGTCATCATTTTGTATGTTTTAATTCGAGATAAACTTAACTTGAAATTTAACTTAATTCCAACTTGACCTAAGTTAATTTGACAGAAAAACAAAAATAAAGTAAAGGTGAAATAAGGTGAAACTCTAGAAAGAAAATATTAGGCTCAAAATGCAAACCCTAAATTGAACACTAACACCATTGCTGTAAAACTGTGAAAAGGGAATGGCGAAGTTAGAAAATACATACCCTAAATCAAACATCAACACCTTCATTTTGTTGTATGGAATAAGTGAGGAATATAATGGAATGTAATAAGATTGTAATAGCTATTACAATATTCACTTGGTATAAAAAGAAAAACAAGCATTTATTAGAGTAAAAGGTAAAATATCTATAGTACCCCTATATTTATTATAGAGAGAGAACAATTGTATGGGTGATATTTTCAAAATAGGGTATTTATGACAATGTTGAAAAATCAATCATTGAATGGCAATCAATGGGACGAGAATATGAATTATTATTCATCATTTTACATAATAACAATTCATCATAAATAGTCACTCTCCTCAACTGAATACCGTAATAGTAGTTTTACGTTGAACGAGGAGGGAATGAATAAACATTCATGTCAAGTGAACAAGAGTTTAACTTACGCAAGAGGAATGCCTATTAGATATAAAACGTGGAATGGGCTTTTTAACAACTTGTTTAGGGGCTTTCAACGGACAACTTGCTTAGGGGAAGCCCAGGAAGGGGCTTCTACACATCAATTTAGGAAATTTTGTCTTCCTTCTCCCATTGGATCTCTTATCTCTTCTGATTTGCTATCTTCTCCTTTCATTCATTCACAATTTGGGGATTATGGTTTTCGTCCCAAATCCTGCATCCTTTATCTCTTTCATTCTAAATATCTTGTATCGTTAACATTCTAATTCGAGTTACTTTAAACTGTTCTTTCTTTCATTCTTTTTTTTTTCTAGTTCAATTTCATGAAATGGGATTTCTCAGGTTGTTATTTCCATGTGATGACTAAAATTAAATTTTTAGCTGCTAGAGGAGACATGGCTGTATCTATTGGATATTTTTTCCCTATCTACATAAGTCATTAATGTTATTGGATGAGGTATAATAACGAGCACAAAAAGTTTTTATGTAAATTGATCAATTTTAAAATTTAGATACATAATTATATATTTTGTGATAGTTCAAGTACTAGCTAAGACATTAACCCAAAGCTTAATTATAATTTCCTTGCTATTGTGAAATAATTACAATTCTTTATTCTGTAGTATTGGAATCCATGTAAATGAATTATTCCAAGGCATATTATATATACTATTAGATTTTAAGGAGGATTAGAAAAACTATATATTACATCCATTAATTGTAAATTCAACCAAGCATAGGGTAAAGTATCTAATATATATAGTTCTTAATTTTAATATAATTGTAAAATGTTTATCAAAATTTCAAATTCTCCAAAATTATAAAGATATTTTTAAGGAAATCAACAGCTGTTCACTTGACATGAATAGATATTCATTTGAGTGGAGTGACAATTCACAATAAATTGCTATTACGTAAAATAATAAACACTAATTTATGCTCCCACCCCATGAATTGTCATTTAATGTTTTATTTTTCAACTTTGTCATATATACATTTATCTTGAAAATATCACATATACAATTATCTTTTTTCTATAATAAATATATGAGAGTATTATAGATATTTTACATTTTATTTTAATAATTATTTATTTTATTTTTTATATCAAATAAACATAATAATAATCATTATAACATTGTTATATTTCATTTTCCCTTATTCTACATAGCAAAGTCAACCAGCCGTGAATCACAGCATAAAGACCTTCTCTCCAATTTCCCTCTCAGCAAAAATAAATGCTGTATAGGAGAAAGCTACAGGACTTGAAGGCATCTATCCACTGCATTGATGTTTAAAACTTTTAGTGTGAAAAACCTGTGAATGCTTGTTCTGCCATGTCATGTGAAAATTATTAAGAACCAAACCCTAACGACCTATCTTGGTTGATTTAACACAAAGCGTTCACCGCTCCAATTCACAGCATTCACGAGTTATGGTTTCATCAAACACCTCCATTATGGGTATATTTTCAAAACCTTCACGTACCAGTAATCCTCCAACTAGTCTGCCTCCTTAAGCAATGAAAGATTTTTCTTTCCTCCTCCTGAAAAACTCTTTCGGTGCCAAGATGAAGAAAGGCATCAGAACATTTTGCAACAATGGTGATTCCACTTCGATTTTGGATCAAAACCGGGTCGACGACAACCTCTGTTTACCACCGCCATCGATTGCTAGCTCTTCCTACGTGGATGGTAATAATAACGATAATACTAAACAATCAAGGGGCCCGCCAACATTAGAGGAAATGATCTTGCAATTGGAACTAGAAGAGGAGATGGCGCGTAGAGCCAAGCTTGAAGCATGTAACAATACTAATACACACAGGAGAATGTCCTGTGTGAACAATTCAGACATCCTACGGTCTGCCAGGACTGCATTGAATCAATATCCTAGGTTCTCTCTCGACGGAAGGGATGCGATGTATAGATCCTCATTCCGAAACCTTGATGCCAAAATCCAACCTGGGAGGAACTCGGTTTGCTGTGATCACGACATCAGGAGAAGATATACATAATTCTCGGTTCTGATCCCATGTTAGAAAAGAAAATAGCTTTCCCACCAGTTTTGGCAGGAGAAAGTGTTGTGTGGTGCAAACCAGGAGTTGTAGCCAAATTGATGGGGCTAGATGCCATTCCAGTGCCTCTAAAAAGTAACAAACATGGGATGGAAAGTTTGGGTTGTGCTATTAAGAGGAGGAACTTGAGGAGAAGAGCTGAAAGACAAGCAATGGAGAGAAGACTTGCCGTGAACATAAAGAATTACAATGACATTAGCAGAATTGGGCAAGGATCTTCGTCCAGGACCGGTTATTGTGTCATGAAACCGGTTGCGGTTGAGCCGGTTCACAGTGGTAGGAATTGGCCTACTTAACCTTGCTTAGATTCGGTCACTGTTGGCGGGTAATGATGCATGCTAGCTAGTTTTTTTTTTTTTTTTTTTTTACGATAAATTGGTGGTTTGATCATGTGGAGTGCACTGGACGCAACAAGGGAAATGGGGGCAATTATTTCTATAAGAACATTATTCTAATTTTTTTTAAAAAAAGAATATTTGTTGTAGTTTTGTCTTTAACTTTGCAATTATCTTAAGATATAATGTTTACTAATAGTTGTATTTTTTTTTTTTTTGTGTGTAAGTGGTGTTGAAAAATTGATAGTTGTAATTGAAGTACGGATATTGATGCTCAATAACCAAGGAGAATATGGATAGAATGAATTTTTCTTATAAAATACAAATAATTTTCTCCATTTTTATTATATTGGGATAACCACTGCCACTGCATAAATGTGCACATAGTGTGTATTTCCTAATAAATGTTTTTGCCTGCTACAAATCATCAGTCACTCGCCTCCGTCTAACACTACTCTTAATGTTGAAAGCCAATTTTTAGACAACTTGATAAAGTTACTTGCAAATTAGTAAGTTTGATTGTAACATATATTTAAAGAAT
The DNA here is from genome assembly GCA_024138025.1 of Combretum micranthum. NCBI lineage: Eukaryota > Viridiplantae > Streptophyta > Magnoliopsida > Myrtales > Combretaceae > Combretum > Combretum micranthum. The sequence continues at coordinate 343,211 of JAMXBD010000301.1, forward strand.
ATATATATATATATATATATATATATAATTTGTGCTAAACAAACAACAAGAGTTGATGATGGTATCACATTATGTAATAATAACCTTGATGAGAATTGCCCTGCTGCAATGCAATATTGTAATATGCTCGATAATGTACCATGAAACAGTGTATCTTACTCTTTCACCTCAATGAAAAGAGTTTCAAAACTCTTTTGTGAAGTTGTTACTGAATGGACTAAGATCATTCCATTAATTTATGCCAAGATTGCTAGGATATTTAACCATAGAGCTGCATTTACTATATGCTTAAAGACCAAAGTTGCAAAAACACTAAATTTTATTTGGGTAATTAAATCTTTAAGCTTTATGTTAGGCTAGAGATCAAAGAACTCAAATCCTACTCATTAAACGACATAAATTTTCAAATATTGTGACAAGTTGAAATTCAATTGTTAATACTATAATAGATTGTGTTAAATTATCAATATTTATTTAATTAAGTAAATATTGTTTAAGGTTAAATAAGTAAATTCCATTTGCTATACTTGGTGGAAAAGTTTAGCAATACTTGGTAGACAAGTTGAGAACGTGAAAAGTTATATGTTTGGTGGTTAAGTATGTGGGTAACAACCAAGTCAACAAAGTCAGTTTTCAAGTTTATAATATGTGGCTAGAATTGCTTGAGTAAACTTAGTGGCCAAGTTTTTACCATCTATATATATGGTCCTTTAGCTAGCAACTTATGTATCAGATGAAAAGAGTCAAAATAACAATAAGAGGTGTGTAACAAGTGTGAGTTTAGCATTTGTGTGTGTAGTATGTGATTTGTAATACTGAAGCTCAATATTATTAGTAAAAATATTTTAGAGTTATTTTTCTCTTATAAATTGTCCCTTTTCACTTGCGAAATTATTATTATTTTTGTGCTCTCAACTCAACAAATTGGACATAGACTAGTAGGGAAATGTAGGCTTTTAGATAGATGTTTTACCTATAGAAAGTGTTGATTTTTAAGCTTAAATTACACTCTTAGACTAAGATAAATTATTAGCTGTTAAGGAAATTATCAAAGGCAAATAATCTATTTTTTTCCAACACCAAAGTCGACTAAATTCATTAACTAGAATATGCCCCTCCTTCATTCATGACTTAGCTTGGTTGGTCAAGATGTTTTTATTTTATGAGACAGAAGAAGCTATTTTGATAGAAACTATCAAGTGACACGCAGAAAAAATTTTACTTCAAAGACAAGTGTATCTTACTTTCGTGCAATTTATGGGGTATGGGAAGTAATTGATATTTCACAAAGCACGATCAAGTATATAATACTATTTGCAATAATGGTTCTTTGGAGCCAGTTAGTTCCCTAGAAATACATTAATACATAGTAGTGGACAAGACATTTAAAGGTGAGGGACTATTTTTAGTATAGGTCACGGGAGTAGTACCATATAGAGGTTTGAATAAGATGTGTTGTCTTTTAACTATCAAGTAAGGATCATCCTCATCTCATTGCTGTTAGTGGTAGCCAATTATATAATTAAAAAAGAAAAGACCATCAATTTTATTAAAATAAAAACCTAAATATAATAACATAATAAATACCATATGACATTTGGATAAATTAGAAGAAATAAAGTGGAAATAGTTATGAATAAAAGTTAGGTAAATAAATAATTTACAATTGAGATTTCTGTAAGATGGATGCAAACATGTAAGAGTTTGCAAATTGATAAGGGCATGAATGATGTTATATGCTTTTGCTCGCTTTACATTTTTGTTGGTAGAGGACAGGGTTATTGAAGCTTGAGATTGAGATTAATGGGCCTACATAATAAGGAAGCAGTGAGTAGAATAGAAGGGGGGTTATCTGATGTGATTGCTCCGATGCTTAAGTTAGTACAAGAATGAAGTAAATATGTTAAAGAAATGGACTAAGGACAAAATTATGTAAAAGATGCATTACCATGGATCTCATGGGTCTATTTACGGGAAGAATACCATTCCATATTTGACAAATAGATCTTCTTAGTGGAAGCGTACATGCACTCTTTAAGAAAAACATATCTTTTCACTAAGGTAATGTAAGTTTCAAGATTGTTGGGGGTGTGTTGAGACAACTAACCATGTTTGGTAACTACTCATATAGTGAAAGGTTGACTATGAAATAGGTTGGAAATCTAAGACGCTACCCCGCATTACTTGGTCTAACATTAGACAAGAGGTGACCGAGCTATAATTAACTAAGATTGCTCTATATGATCTTGTATAGCATAGAGAACTATGTTGAACTAGATTCAAATAGTTCAACCCATTAGCCAAATAGGTGACCTAAGCCTAATGAGCCAATATTCTAAATAATCTATCAATAGTTTTAAAAATTAATTTTCAATAATTGGAAAATGAGTTCAAGTTTAAGAGTATATTAAATTAAAGATATTATATGTGTAAAAGATAAGTAATACCAATTGATAAAAATTTATGAAATTACCTAATATTTTAATGTGATAGTTAACATGATAACAATATATACTTAAATTTATTAAAATTTGGGTTAATGACGAAATGGTAGCTAAACTTTTGCAAAAATAACAATTAGGTACCTAAAGTTCAATTTTGAATAATTTTGTACCTAAACAAAGTTTTCGTTGATTTTTTTCATACATGAAGTTTGGTTTTGACAATTTTGATACATAAACAAAGTTTTCATTGACTTTTTTCATACCAAAAGTAAGTAAAATGAGGTACGGAAAAAAATTCATAAAAAGTTTGTATAGGTATTAAAATTGTCAAAACAAATTTCATGAATAAAAAAAGTCAACGAAAACTTTATTCATCTATTAAATTGTTCAAAATCAAATTTCAGGTACCTAATGCTTCTTTTTATAAAAGTTTAGGTACCGTTTTTATCATTACCCCTTAAAATTATTAAACAGTTACTATTTTTTTTATTTGTTATACATTACAAATTTATTTAACGGTTTGTTTTCACAAAATAAAGCATATTTCAAAAGAATTGCCATCCTTCACATAATAGGAACTAAATATCATGAATGACAAAGATATATCTCATTTTGTAGTAATTGTAAGTATTACATTTATTCTAAAAATTACATAAGAGATACAATAGTACAAAATTCTAAACTTATATGTTATAAATGATAATTAATGCAAAATGATGCAATTTTTATAAATAAAGCAATCATATGTTTAACATCTAAACTTTACTTATTTTTTCAATTAATTTTCTATATTTTACAAATTTTGTAAATAACTATTTGAACATTTTGCAATCACTATCTTGCAAGATACTATAACTATAAGTAATATTATAATGGTTTGTAAATAATAAATTGAAATTTTAAGTAGTTAGTAGAAAAAAAAAGGGACAAATATAACATTTACATTATAAATAACCATCACATAATGCATTCAAGTAGTTATGATGCACCCGTACTTAGGGATGCAACTGGGGCGGGTTTGGGACTAGTCATATATAATTCGAACCCGACCCGCTTCCCTATATAGTTACCCAAACCCGATCCACGACCCTATAGGGTTTTACGTGCAATTCCCAAACCCATCCCTACAGGTTATGGTCCTAACTTGCCCCACCCCACCCTATTGACCTGATTTTAATTTTACACTTTTTTTTTCATTTTTCATTCTTTTTATTTATCATTTGTCTACTTGTCTTCATGTTATATTCTTCATTTTACTTATTAGTTTCAATTTCTTTTCATTTGATGGTAAAGCTACACATAAAAAAAAAAAGAAGTCAATAAATTAGATAATTGATTTTCGATATATGATAATCAATTTGTACCATAACATAGTGAATTTACTTTACTTGATGATTGACATAGATACATAAATATGAATATTATCTCTTATTAGTTATAAAAAAGCATGGCATTCTCAATGAGAAAAAAAAAAAATTATACATTCATAGAGCTATAAAAATAATAAACATTGGATATATCAAAGTTTTGATGTTGCAAAATTATTTTTTTATTAATCTTAACAGATCATAATTACAACCCGAACCCGACCCGCGACCTTATAAAGTCATAAAAATTTTTCCCAAACTCGTCCCATAACCCTATAGGGTTTTTAGCAGGTTGGGCGAGTCGGGTACCCTATAACGATTTATCCAGTTACATCTCTACCCGTACTACATGTGTGAAGATTAAAAAAAAAAAGAGTGAGAACGGTTTTTACTCCAAAGAAGTAAGAGAAGAAGAGGGAGAAAAAGAGAGAAAGAGAGTGAAGTATATATAAAATAATTGTCAAAAGTTTAATATTCTATTTTTTGACACTAGATGTTAGAATTTGTTTAATAATAATAGATAATGTTCGAAAAAGTGTATTTTTAAATCTTTTTTCCATTATTACCATATTATCTATTTGGTGGATTTATGCAATTATCAAACTTAGGAAAACTAACTAATTCGCAAGCTTGGAAGTCTAGGTGGGCCATAATGAGAAATCAATCGAAACATATATCATTATTATAATGGGCCAAATCATGGGCTCCTAAAAACGACAAAAATATCCTAATACTACAGCCCAGGCCCAAACAATAACGATCACAAAAACCCCAATTAAAAAAAAAAAGAAAAAAGAAGAAGAAGAGAAAACAAAAGAACAAACTGGACAATTTCCTCATCATCTCCGATCCTGCACCAGGATAGAGCCAATCGTACACTGCTCTTCCTCGAGCGAAAATTCGATTCATCCCTATTTTCTCTGTCCATTCGATTTCAATCTCCATATCGATCCATTAAACCCTAATCCAATTCAAGCGGTTCAATTACTCTCATCTCCTCGCATATCTTCCACTTCTCTGATCCGGTAAGTTTCGTATTCGAATTATTTAACAACGAATAATGGTTTTCCGTTTCAATTACCGGTTTGCGTTTGCGGATAGTTGTTATCTTCGATCATATAGTGTTGTTTTTAAGGTTTCGTGAATCTGTTGGTGATAAAAGTATACGTCGTCATTATAATGTTTGGATTAGCGTTTTTTTATTATTTTGATTTGGTTCGTATGAATTTGTAGTTATTGGAGTACTTGTGATCTATCTAGGGGAGACTAATGGAGGAGGCTGCTAAGCGGGTTGTGGCGGTGGTTTTCATGTTAGTGGCTGCATTTGCTTGTCCTTCTTCCGGTTCGTTGTCCACAGCGCCGGCGTTTCTTTGGTCGAAGCATTTTCACGAGTATGGCTTCTTTTTTAGTCGGTGAATGTATTCTAGGTGTCGTTTGTGGTTTGTGGTTTTAGGTTTTTGTTGAACTTCGGGTTTCTAGGTTTACATGAATGTGTTGCTGGTTTGCTTATATAAGTCATTGTGGCATGTGATTTACAGAGAAGGTTGTTCTTGTGACCTTGTTTTGCATGATGGTTGGACTCATATTTCTTGTCTGATTATCCTTGATGTTTCTGGCTATCCTTTCTTATGATATCATGATTTAGGTGTTTATATTTATTTTACCGAAGCCTATTGGTGGTAATATAGAAGAAGGTGTCTTACTTTTAATTACAGACAATATATTTCTTTGCTACGGACTCCAGCCATGTTACTTCTGCTTGTAAAACTTGCTGAGTGTGGTCAATATTTTGATTTTTTTTTTTTTTTCTTCTTGAATTCTTTAAGTTGCCATCTTTTATTCATTCATCACACTTTTGTTATCCTCAGTTCTGAATCTACATTCTTGTATCTTTGTGGGTAGTCAAATCATAGGAGCCTTATTAAAAACCCCTTCAGTTAAGAACTGAAGATGGGTGATCAGTGATGCTACAAAATTATATGTGCAAAGTCTTGTAATTTCATGATTCATTGTAAAGGAATTCATTGTTTTTAATTACAAAAGAAGAATGCTAGATGGCTGCTTGATAAAGTCTTTTTACCGAAAAAGACCTGATAGATCTGCTTGCATCTTCTTACATGCCAGTTTTGACATATTGGAATGAATCTGTTTGTAAAGGTGGTTTATTGGTTGTTGACATCGGAGAAAAGCTGTGGATGCCACTCATGGATACCACTAGTTTGAAATTCTGTGGCATCAAAAAGATAATCTCAGCCAGCTGTAGTAGTAGTTGATAATTATTGTTTTTCCCTTCTTATGTTTGTTTTTTCTCCTCACTTTTAGTCTGTCCAATGTACTCAGAAAATTTTTAATAGATACTAGTTTTATTCAGCCTAGAAAATCTGTGGGGTTGTTGTTGGCCTAATGAATAAGACCCAAAATCTTTAATAAACAATTTGCGTAAGCTCTTGGTTCAAATTCCACTAAGGGCAGCTCTGCTTGTGAAGCTGTACTGACATGTTATATGGGGGGTCTTATACGGTGGTTCATGTTCAGCTTTTATGATAAGCATGTCCCTCCGTCCCTCTTACTGAATAATAATAATGATAAATATAGACACTTACAACCACCCCAAGATAAAATTATTAAAAGAGAGAGAGAAAGAATACAGTGTTCAGCTTGTTCAAGCAGAGAGGTCAAACCACTAGTCTAGTCAATTATTTTATCCCTGTTGTTTCATAGACATAGCACTCCATCTCAGAATTTCTCACAGTGATTCTTGGAGTGAATGCAGGAATACAAAGGATCTAATTAAGGAATCTGTAAACTATCAAACAATCTCTCCAAGGGATCTAGCAAAATCTGTTCTTTCAGATGGGGGCTGGTCAGGCTTATTGGTATGTTGATCTCACTGAAATACAAAGTTTTGTACAACATTGTATGTTTAATATTGTTTTTTTTTTTTTTTTTTTTTTTTTAAATTTCTAAATTTCAAAGGAGTAGACTGGTCATGATGGTGTTGATTCTTATGCGTCCATCACCATACATATTTATTTTTTAATTTTGATCTCAGTGCTCAGAGAAGAAACTTCAGCAACCTGTGGATCTGGCAATGGTTTTTGTAGGTAGAGAGGTAAGCATGCATGCAAATTAGCCTGCACATCTATTATTTTTTAAATGAATATCTTTTAGTGTGTTTCACTTTAGGACAGTTCATTAGCCTCAAGTGATACATTGCTGCAAATATCTTTGGTTTGTTCTCTTTTTGTTTCTCCTAAGCTGTTAACAAGTTGTTTTTCTTATTGTTTAGTTGCTCTCTTCAGACATTTCATGCAGTAAACATGCAGACCCTAATCTTCTAGACTTGCTTAAGGTAATTGGAACATGTTTGCAGAACAAGTTTGTCCTTTATTTGGATCTTCAATAAATCTTTTAGGTGATGGATTATGCTTTCTACAGGTCTCCTTTACAAGCTCTAATTTTTCAATGGCGTTCCCATATGTTGCTGCATCTGAGGAGGCAGTGGAAACTTCATTGTTCTCTACTTTTACAGAGAGTTGTGGGTTAAATAACAACAAAGTTGCTTTTCTGGGGTCGTGCTCAGTTAAGGGAGGTGGTTTTCATCAGCTTGCTGATATGCAGTCTCTCCATGTAAGTTAATTTTGCTATTGCAAATGTTTTTGTGATCCTATAATACCAAGACACATGCCAAAACCAAGTACTCATTATATGCATAATTTACAGAAATTTTTGGATTCTAGAAAGGAAAAAGGATCCAACGAACAAGCTGATCTCATAATGATTTGCCATGAATCTGATTCTTCAGATGTATCCCGCTCTGAGAGTATGTGAAAATTGCGTTTTATGGGCAACTTATATTTGGATTCTGGTTGTTGACTCATTTTCCAAGATAATACCTTTTCTTAAAAATGTTCAACTGTTGATGAACTATGCAGGAGAAATCTTGTCTGAGCTTCTTTCCTCTGTGGAGCAGTCAGGAGAGAGTTATGCTGTTTTGTACCTTTCAGATCCTATGAGATCGTTTGCTTACCCTTCATCACATACTAGAAAGATTTCTCGCTGAAAGTTCAAATACATCAGCCAACACAACATGCGATGGTGTTTGCCAGATTAAATCATCACTTTTGGAAGGAGTACTAGTTGTAAGTAGCTTTGCCTTTCTGTTCTCATGGTGGTTCGCCTGATTATGCTTTTGTTTGCTCTGAATGCCTTTTTGATTTTAATGTTGGTTGCATGGTGTAGGGGACATGAAATGTGAAATTTCTGTCTGCTAACGCAGTTAATTATGGGTGGACTTCTGTGTTTTCATGTGAAAATTGTGGCTGATTACGTAGCTAGGGTCATTTACAATCAGTTTAGTCAAAAGTTTACCAGTCATTATATTACTGACCCATGTGGAAATCGTAGTGGATGTTATAAAAAATGATAAGAAAAAAATTGTGATAAATTCACCAAGCCATGGTGATCCCCACCAGTTTCTCTATAATGACCATGTGGAAGTGGTTGGAATATTTTGTTTGATTTGCCAAAGAAAGTTTAACCTGCCAAAAGAGCATCTGAAATGGCGGTAATTTGACCTTGCCGAATGTGACATAAGATGCTTTTTTCCTGTCCCTGTCAAAATTTTTTAATTGATGTTTTTTTTTTTGGGGGGCGATTTTTAATTGATGTTAAAGGATATGAAAAGAACTGTGATGATTTCACCTAGTTTTGGTGATTATTATATCTTTTTTGCCCTTTTTTTTTTTTTGTTTTTTTTGTTGGGGGGGGGGGGGTGGAATTGGCTGTAATTTGATCATATGCCAAATAAGATGTGGGATGCGTTAAATTTGAGTACTAGCACTGGTCCGTGCCTTGACAGTCAGTATCCCCTGTGACTGCCTACTGGTCCTCTTCATTTTCTTCCTGATGTTTACTAATTGTTTAAAGTTAGGAACTTTTTAGATAGTGATAATTCTAAAAGTTATTTGAGGTTGTGTGTTTTTTAGTGAGGGTACCTGGCTGTTTCTTCTTAGTCTGGGATCAGGGTTGTTAGAACTAGCAAACAACTGGCTTTACATAAGGAATGCATATGGTTCAACCCATCCCAAAGAATATGAAATCCATGGAACCATCCATTTTTGTCAAGTTAGTTTCTTAGTATTAAGATATGTTACATCCACAACATTGAGGCATGGTTTGTCTTTGTCCTGTAGATTTTGCACAAATCATGACATGTATCCATCAGTCATTTGTTATTCCTGGATGTCGTATGTATCAACTGTTTCAGCAAATTTGCCCTCTTTATTCTTTTTAAAAATAATATAGGGGGAGAAAAAAGGCCTGCCATTCCCTTTCTACCGTAGTTGAGGGCTGGTGTTGGTAAAATAATATAGGGGGAGAAAAAAAGCCTGTATATATTATATATATTATATTTATATATCACTACCACATAAATATTTCTTAGTGTTGTGCCTGGGGCCATTTTTCACCATCGGCCTAATATTTTGCTTATGTTGTTATAATATATAATTTTTTGCCAATTGCATTGTATTCTAGTGGTATTACTACTGATTTTTCAAGTGGGATGCAATAGGTTTCAAGTCGTTGTTGTAATGAATGGAGGGAGGAGAGGGGGGGAGGGGCGCACCTTTTTAAAAGAATATATAAATTTTTGAATGCAGAGTTCTTATGTGTATAAATCTTGTGACGTTGCAGGGTCTTGTGTTGCTCATCATCTTGATATCAGGTCTCTGCTGCATGATGGGCATTCAAACTCCAACAAGATTTGAGACACCTCAGGAGTCTTAAGTCCATGTATTTTTGGTATTGTATTTTATCTTGTGTGTCCGCGATGTTACCTAAATATGCCTGCTCATCTTATATCCGCAGCGCCTGCGCCCACAGATGTCGCTTAGCCAGTAAAATTCTGTTTCCTTGGACTCTGGTACGAATGTAAAGATGTTGTCAATCGATTTTCTGCTGTCAATCATTTATTTGTAAGATTAATGTCCATGGGAGGAAAGGATTGTGAGCTGACGAGATTTAGTGACGAGTGAAGACCTTTACTTACCAGTTACAGGCATAATTTAATCTTAAATTATTATTATTATTGGGAAGATTAGAACCATGTCATATTAGTATCTGGAGGACATCGGGTTTATTAGTCCATAAAATAAAAATGAACAATTAAGTTTTCATAGGCATGTATGCTATTCTCAACGGACGTTGTTAAAACCGCTGAGTGATGTAGACAAACCAACCGACTATCACATGAAATGTGGTACCATTAGATAACACGTGATATTTTAATAATATCATAATTATCAACACTGTTATCGTACGATGATGATTATTGTTATTATTAGTCCTAATGGAAAAAAGGGTTTTTGAAATCCCATGTGTATGACATTGCCCCTAAGACCAACCAATGACAACTTAGTTAAAGAGTTAGCAATGTGGGGCGTTGTCTAGTCCATATAATGGAGATTTAACGAGTCTAGTCAAAATGATAATTACACTTAATGTGTTGTCCTTTCGCCTGCTGATCCATCGAGCTTAGTCTCACGTATCGAGCATTCGAAAGGTATGGTTTTATTTGGCGGTTGAAATATTATCGTCAAAACACGAGTCTAGGCCAGCCAATTCAATAAAAATTATGTTTTAAAGACATGGTTTCAAGCCAATTAAAAATCGTGTATTAAATATATAATTTCATGTGAGGTATTTTGAAAATATTTTTTTAAAAAATTTACTTTATTGTGAATGTCTATTCATGAGTTCTACACTTGCAATTAAAGAAACACGCCCCTTACCAGTATTTGTTGAACTGCGATAAAGTATATACGATGTATTTTTCATATTCTTCATTTTCCAACCATTTTATATTTAATCAAAACAATAAAATAAAATAAATGATAACATCGAATACCAACATGAACAAAGAAATAATAATATAAGAGACAATAGTTACCTTCGGGTATTTCCTTATTTTTCTCCTTTAATTTTGGTAGAATTTTTTAGTTTTTTGTATAAAAGTAAAATAGCTTAAGGGAAAATCATCTTTTAAAAAGAATTACAAAAATACCATTAGATTAAAAATAATCTCAACATAATAGGTGCAATAAAGATAAGTTCAACACACTCTTTAAAAGACTAGGGTGTTATGAATCATGCGCAGTAATTGTTTTATAAGATTTGTTTGGTTAGATACTTTTTTTGAAACTTTTTTTGAACTAATTGTTTATCAAAAAATAAATACAAATAAAAAAAATTGGTAGTTTTCATCAAAAAATCAAATATAAATAAAATATAAATATAAATCGAACATATTTATATATATCGTTTCGATACAAATATAGATATAAATACTGACAAAAAAACACACCATCCAAACAGTCGCATGTCAACCAATTTCTTTGTTTCTGCTTTTTAACTTCTCACACATCTCTGCACGTCCTTCTCAACCTCGCTTTTTGTCTTCTTTCTTCAGAATTTGCTTGATTGCTTCTTTGTGATACGTCTCAGCTCATTTCTGCAATTGCCATTTAATATAATTTTTTTTAACTCATCTCCTCAAATTACCTATTTTTAAGATTATTTTCATGTTGATGATGATATTTTTGTAATTTTATTATTAAAATATATTTTTTTTCTTTACCCTGTATAAGAATCTGAAAGCACATTTTTTTAAATTTGGAATACACATGCTCAATTTCAAAAATAAATATAAAAAGTATATTTATAATTTACCACTTAAGTAAGCACCGAATGAGTGGCACTGAAATGCGACATCTTCGACAAAATAAAGAGGAAGAAAAAGAAAAGAAACGCTATAATAATAAAGATATTGCACGAGAAAAGCACTGTACTAATAACCGGTCCTAAATCCTAATGGATCAACATGAACCCTCTCGGTCTCTCCCCAACGTTACTTTGCTGGACCATTTTTCATAACATCCTCAGTTCTCATCTCAATGGGTATCAAATAACTTCTCGTCCTGAGCAATAAGCAAGTCCACTTTAAATTCGCATTTGCTAAGAACACTTGCTAATCATCGTACGGATAAGATTTACAATCTGGGTAGACATCTCCATGTCCGGGTCCCATTTTATGTACCCATAATTGCTTTATGTTGGCAGAAGTGAGTCCAACTTATGGACCTGCTGGGTCCAAAGTAAGACCGTTCCAACCCATCTCCTATTTAAAAAAATAAAATAAATAAATAAAAATCCTCAAATTAAAATAAAATTTTGAACTTTAAATAAATAAAATGGTTCTAAAAATATACTACTTTTTAATCTATATTCATTAAACACTATCAATAATGTGTAATTATTTATATACAAACATCTTCCCATTAGGTTGAAATACTATCACTGTGGGACTAGAAAAATACTCTAAAAGAATAGAGTTTACAAAAGAAAAAAAAGTTTCATATGGTTTAGATGTAAAATTCTTCTCTTAATAGAAATCTATATAAAGAATGAAACATGATTTTGAATTGTATTTATCAAATATGTTGTTATAAAAATGTATTAAATATTGTGAATAGATAATTAATGATAATAGTCTAAATATTAAATGTTATTCATTTTTTTTCTTTTCTAATATTTTGTATTGTATACTTATTTTTTATTTCTTATTTTGATAATATTTAATATATTTATCTTTATTTCTTATTTTGTTAATAATTTATTTTTAAATTGAACCTAGTTGCATTTGACGGATCTATGGGTCTAGCTAGTCTAAAGATACGCCCGACATGGTCGAATTGGGTCGAGTCCCGATTTAGACTGACCCTTGAAGATGTCTAAATCTATAAGGCTATCCGATTCGAGACCCAACTAGAACCGGTTACGGTAGCTTCTTCATTGGACTGCCCTATCTGTTCGAAGTGTCAGCTGGATCTTGGACCCACCAAATAGGTGGGTCCAACCTAAGTTGTTCCATGGACCCGTTAGAACCGGTAGGTCCCTATGGTTCTTAAGTAAAAAAAAAAAAGCACAAAAACAAAAACCTGTAACATCTAGTAAAGTTTCTTAAAGGAATCTTACCTTTAAGTTTTAGTCAACAATGGAGGTATCAAATAATGGTGCAACGATGCTAAAGACAAATGCAAAACAGTAAAAGAAAAAATAACTACCGTACCTACAAGCTTATTTTGCTATATCATATAGAATAGAGCTTATGTTGGTTTGCATTACATATGAATGGCAGACTTTATTTTGAAAACTAAGTTGCAAAATGAGCGAAACAGATAAGAGTCACAAGGCAATGTAGCAATATTTGCAAATGCTAAATTTTTCAAAATTCTAAATTTATTCTTCTGCACATGGACAAGATGAATGCAAGAAGCCTATAAATACAAATGCAACCTCATAAATTTTTTGCAGATATGCAAATGTGACAAAAACTTTCACACTAACATTCTAAAAATGAGCATAAAATTCATTGCAGCATGTGTTTAATATTTTAGATGTCTCTTTTTATTATTTTAGGTTTTTTTTTTATCCATTGCACGATATGGCATCATTCTTCCAACGTAGCTTCTCAAGAAAAAGTAAGGACAAATGCAAGGCCCTCGCCTCAACATCAGATTCCGAATGGCGACACCATGTCACAGGTAAAGATCTCCACTTATTTGACTTAATTGATAATCCTAGTATGAACGAAGTGTAACAAGAGGGATATCTTGCTATCCCACCTAGCTTTGAGCGAAGAACTCGAATATGTCATCCCATTAGGAGACACAGGAGCTGAATCATATGGAGAATTTAATGGGAGGGGTAGTAAAGAGGACCCAGAGGTTGGCAACCAGGAGCTAGATAAATCAATCCCTCAACTAAATTCAGATAGCCACCACGTCCACTTAAATCATCCATCTTTATAATGCATTTCAGGAAGTGGAAGTTCCTAATGGTAAAATCCAAGACTACAACAACTACCGTACGACAAGTTATGCGTGGAAGATTGGTAAGGGGCGTGGAAACTTCACCAAACACCTGTGAAACAAACATCCCAATGAGTTCAATATTGAATCAAGCCACAACAATTATTAGGAAGTAGCTCCAACAAGGACGCAAGGTTATTTTGATTTAGTATTAAAAAGTACAAGGATGCTCTTGCAAAAATAATTGGAGGCATGCGTCTAATTATGAGGTATGGTGAACATCTAAATTTGAGACATTTAGTGGAACACACACATAATTCATAAGCACATCCATATTGTCAAATAGCGATGCATCGACATATCATAAAGCTTTACAAGGATAGTAAAATGGAACTGAGAGGTATTTTTAGCAATCTTGATACATATGTTTCCATTTGTTTGAACATTTGGACCGACAGGTGGAGCGAAAATTCATACATGAGCATCATTTCTCACTGAATAGATGATAATTGGATACTTAATAAATGACTCATTGCATTAAGAAAAATGGATAGCGCACACACTACACAAAACATATATTCTACAATAAGCCAAGTTCTTTCAAACTATTTCTTAACAAAGCAAATATTTTCAATCGGCTTCGATAATGCATTTACAAATAAAGTAAGTGTGTGTGACTTTCAAAACCTTTGTCAGCCTACTATGGTGGTACTTTCTTCCATATTAGGTGTGCATGCCACATTCTTAACTTGTATGCAAAAAGTGGAATGAACTCACTAAAGTTAAGATATTCAACTATTAAACTTAGCATTGATTACATAACTGACCATCCATTAGTAAATACAAATGGAGAAATTTCTGTCTCCAACAAGGAGTGAGGCATAGGAAATTTCAAAAAGATGTGGTGCATAGATGAAACTCAACTTACCAACTTCTTATGAGTACGATGACTATAAAGTATTGTTATGCCAATTTGCTCTTGTACACATGCCCTTACATCCTAACGACTGAGTTACATGTTTTAATTTGCTTTCCATATTGAAGTTTTTTATGATTGTACGAAGACATTTTCCTAGGTGTATTTCCTTACTGTCTACCTGTTTTTGCTAGAAGCACTTAATATTGAAGGCAGTTTAATCAGGTTCCAATAAGATAGACTGCTACAATTAAGTGTATAGGACATGACATGCAAGTGGCTTTTGTACTATCATCACATCCCAATGAGATATAATGTTACATGGGTATTAGACCTACGTTGCAAATTCGAAGGGCTTGGTGAACTCCTTAAGGAGTATTACAAGCATATTGACCCTTGTTGGACGATATAGATATGTACTCTGTTAATTATATATTTGTTGTACATGAGATAAAATTTGTTTTAATTGGACAAATAGTTTGGTGATGATGTGGAGGACAGGGATGGTTAGTGAATCAACACCTTCATCCAAACCACCGAGCACTGATGATGTTGCACCAGGTGATTTGTTCATACTCAAACAATCATATGCACGAAAAAAGTATAAAGATGGAAGCAGCGGTACAAAATGTACTAAAATTGATAGATACCTTTACACAAAATTTGAGTTCGGTTATAATATCAGTGTAAGGGACTTTGACATTTTGGAATGGTGGAAACGTTACAAAAAAACATTCCAATTCTATCCCACATGGCAAGACAAGTACTTGCGGCTCCAGCCTCTGCAATTGTGATAGAACAGGTATTTAGTTGTGCATGTAATATATTGGATGACCACAAGGCACGCATGGCTCCAGTAATGGTTGAGGCGATAGCTTGCATTGACGACTGGAAGTAAGGCAGAAAGACAACTGCAGAGACCACCATGGTGACCAGTGAGGGAGATGAATACTTCAGTAACTACACTCATCGAGAGGAAGCATTGCAGCAGGCACTCTGACATAACCCAAGGTGAGTAGTTCTTACAATTTTGATCGAATGCAAATATAGTATGTATACTAGAATAAATTATTTTCAGAAATTAGAAAATTGAAAATGGTGTTTTTTGAAATACATAAGTTAATATAGAATTTTTCAAAATTATGTAGACTAAAAATATTTTTCTAAAATTGCTACAAAATTAATAATCACTTAAAGTTGACATCACATTTTGACAATTAAAATTAACGAACACAGTAAATATTTTGCAAAAAAAATTAAAAATATATATATGAACCACGATTGTCTTGTTCAGAAATTCATATACATAAGCACCTCCAAGACGACAAAAAAATGTCAAATGAATTGAATTTTTTAATTTTTTTCTCTAATTACACATATGTGCATGAGGTAAGGTATAATATCCCCCTCACACCTACAAGGCGCTAATTATATTACTATATAATATGAATGGTGTATTTTATTTTTTCAGAAGTCTTTGTAATTTTGTATCTTAAATTTTGAAATATTTAATTCTTGAAAATAAGTATTACAATTAATGGAATGTATGAGAAATGTGGTATTTTGTTATTTATTTATTTTTTTTTGGATAAGGGTCTAACTTGAGGGTGGACCACCCCATGACCCAACACGTCTCCAGTTCCAAGGCGGTTCTAAGTTCTTTATTTGCAGACCCAAACCCAACGGTTCGAATCATGGGTCAAACCCAAACCACCCTGAAGACATGTCTAAGACTAACTATTCATACCACTTTACTATAATAGCAATTTCACTACGTATTTACTCTTTATTAAGAGTTATTACAACATTTAATTTACTATAAGAGCAATTTTTATAAGAAAATCCTATTACAAAGAATATTGAATTATTATTTAAATTGATTTTTTCCCCAATATTCCCTCATTTAAATAAAATCTAATGAATGAAAATCCTATTACAGCCTTTTTTTTCATTTCTCAATAATAACAATTTCATTATATTCTTATTTATTCAGTAAAGTGAAAAGCAGTAAATTTTAATGAATTACAGACAAGAAAAAACTAGATAATTAGCTCGCGTGTTTTCCCGTCCTCATCGCTTGTTGAAAGGAGGTTTTCCTTCAACCATTGATTGCTCTGCGTTGAGTAGTTTTTACACATTACAGAAAACCTGAGTGAAGATACGGGACCTAATTACCAAATGGATGTTAATTGGTTAATACCATAAAGCCAAGTTAGGTGAACGGTGCTGAATGACAAGTCACTAATGGTTGTTCATGAAGTTGTAGACATAAAATAGACTTCTATTTTAATTACACAGAAAAACATATGATACAATCTGGCAGGGGCAAAATCACGCTTCCTCTCCCCTCACATGGATTATGTTGGTGCTTTTGATATTTTAGCTGAAGTCCCTAATAAGGTATCTAAGCAGTCAATACAAGATATAATCTTTCATCCTTATCATGCAACTTAGCATCTATGAATTGTTGACATCCTTGACCCTTGTTCTGCTTGTCATTTTTTATAAGCAGTCAATATAAGTCATTTAGTTTGGACATGGCACTATGCATAACGTACTATTCTTTGATAACGCGATCAGTTAGTATTCTGACAACAATGTCATGGAAGATATGAAGACTGATGGAGCATAGAGGAAGTGGAAGAATGGACTATGCTGGAAACTCTCAGGACAATATGGTTGAAACAAAGAATTCTGCTCAGAATCTAGCCAGGACCATCCATTCTCTGCTAGGATTCAAGGCACATCTGACATCAACCTGGGTTAGCTCAGTTTGCGACATAATAAAATCTTTACCAGCTCGAAAGTCACCCACTGACCCAGAACGAAAACTAGAAACAATAAATTCCCATGAAGTAAAGGATGTACATTTGGCGTCTTCTGTTGAAACTGCTGAAGGTAACCCTTCATTTAAATATCTCCAGGAGCACATCATCTACATATAAAATTTGCATGTTATTTGCAAACCAACTTAAGTTTCTTCTTTGCCATGTTAACAGAAGAGCTTGTGAGTTTAAGATCCCAAATTAATCTATTAAACAGACGAAGAAGGCAGGTCCTGAATGATTACCTGGACTTGAAAGGTCAGCTGCTCTATAGCACAATAAAATTTGCTAAAGATCCATAGAACAGTTGACACCATTAAATGTGAAACCCTGCCAACATCTGGGGATAAAGTATTGTGTTCCCATGCTAGCATACTTATAACATATAAATAGAAGGAAGAAAAGTAATGTTGCTATTGCAAACTCATTAAAATTTATGTTGCAGGGAACATCCGTGTATTTTGCCGTATAAGACCTAGCATCACGGAGGAGAATTCAGGTCTTTACAGGCCTCTTGTCCCGTTAGATTCAAGAAATGTTTATCTGGAAGTAGCAGGTAAAAAGAGCAAAAGTTATACCTTCGACAGGGTTTTTCAGCCTTACTCGTCACAAGGTAAAATATGCATCTTTACTGAGCTCTTTTGGCTTTAACCATCTCATCTACTAGTAGCATTGTCCAAATATTTAGCAGATTTAAAATGTACAGGCAGGTGGTGAACAGATATATCACTTCTGGCTTCATAACTTTACCAGTTTGCACTTTACAGATGAGATCTTCAGTGAAGTTGAGCCTGTCATCAAATCTGCCTTGGATGGGTATAATGCCTGCATTTTTGCATATGGACAGACTGGAACCGGAAAAACTTACACAATGGTGAGAGGATGACCTAAAGCATATTATCTAACCAGGAAGAATAATCCTCATTGACAGTTTAAGAGACAGCATTGTAGAACAATAATGAAAAGAGAATTATCTTTCAATAAATTCAGAACCTGTGAGAACTTATAGGATAGCTCCATCCTGCTGATAAGTTGAACACAAAACTATCTTATAGAAGCACTATGACCAGAGGCCATTTTGACTCCTGAAAAAGGAAAGACTTAGCCTGCTTTGAGACTTGGCTTAATATCATAAAAACTGATTTTGTGAATGAACCTAGAAATATTTAGTGGGTCTCCTCCAATTAGTCAACTTTCACTATACATCTGCTCTTGACTGAAATTGCTCGCACCTTCATAATTCAGGAAGGTACTCTTGATTCACCTGGAGTAGCACCCCGGACTATTAAAGCACTGTTTAATGAAGCATCTAATAGCAACCATGCATTTTTGTTCAACTTCAGTATGTTGGAGATTTACCTTGGCAATCTCAAAGATTTATTGGTCTCTCAGCCTACAAAACCAATTGATCCAGCACCGCCAAGGTAAGTTACTTTAAATGCGCTCAACAAACCGAGGCCATCTTAGTCGATAAATTGTAGAGCTACAGCTAAACATTTTCATTGTGGTAATTGTGGAACAAGTCTCCCTCTCAATGAATGGTGTCCCATGTGATCCTTGCAACTCATATACTGCCATGGACAAAAAATATCCAATAAGTATTCCACCCTTTAATTGAAGTGAACAGGGATCATTTGTGGATAGGAAAACTTACTCCTCACGCTGAGCGTCATGGATATATATATATATTTCATATAGTAGCTCTCTTTGTACAATGATTATTTCTTCATGCAATGTGTGGTTAATTTCTATTTACCAACAATGGCTACTTACTAAGCAACAGGTTAATCTCTTTTCTAACATGCTTCATTGAAGTGTAAAGACAAAATATTTAAAGCCCCTAGTAGCTTATACAAAGTTCAGCAATAATGATTATCTTTCCAATTGATAATCTAAATATACAGACTTACGATCCAAACGGACCCCAAAGGAGGAATTGATATTGAAAATCTTGTGGCCATCCAAGTGAACAACTTGAACCATGCTTTAAGGTTATACAACTTAGGATGGAGAATCAGATCAACTGCTTCCACAAACTGCAATACAAGTTCCAGCAGATCTCATTGGTAAGTACTTCACTTGGTAGGCAGAATATATCAACTTGACCAATGCAAAGTGATCTGCAGCATTTCTTCATAACTGTACTCTTCCCTGAATTCCTACCTCAAGCCTCCCAATTTCTGCCTCTAGTTCAGCAGTTTTCTCTACAAAACTGCAGTTTCAATATTTCTCTTTAAAGACACGTATATTGAATTAAAAACAGTTTGCATTTTTAACGACCCTCACTACATTAATACTGACAGCTTGATTAGGATATTGATCACTTGCTATGATGCCCCCGAGAGGCAACGCCAAACAAATAAAATTTGGCTTGTTGATCTCGGGGGCAGTGAGCGTGTGCTCAAGACAAAGGCAAGGGGCAGAAGACTTGACGAAGGAAAAGCAATCAACTTGTCACTAACTGCATTAGGAGATGTCATCAATGCTCTTCAGAGGCAAAAGCGTCACATACCTTTCAGGTGACTAAGAAAGTAATTCTTTTAAAAAAGGTATTAATTTACTTCATCAGGATTGACTGGCAGATTGAAGTTACATAAAGGATCCTACATAATGTTTTGCAAATGAATACTTTCATGTTGCCCTTTGCAATTTTCAGAAACAAGAACGAACATTTCACAGTTAGTTATTAATTCTGTCACTGAAATAAACAAGAGGTAATATTTTGTATCATTACCATGAAGCTTCTAAAGATTCTTTTTTATTATATCATGCTGCTATCATTCTTTACGGAATGTGCATTTGATTCAGCTACATTACATGATATAATTAGAATTTTTTCTTTTTAAGCAATTCATCATTATAGAATTATTTTCTCCTCACATAAGAAAAATGCTCTCAATTCATCAATCTGTCAAATTACTGTTGACAATTTATGAGTGCTCCTTTAACAAATGACATTAAAGGTTTTAAATTTTTTTGACAGAAATAGCAAGCTTACTCAAGTCCTGAAAGACTCCCTAGGTAATTGTTTTTCTCAGTAACTTCATATCGACACATGCAAACAATTCATATGACATATATTCACTACATTGCAAAGAATGTCTAGGAAAAAGGAGAAAAAACCAATTTTGTTACTCACTAATTCTGTATAGCTATCTCTTCAGGAGAAGATTCAAAAACAGTGATGCTTGTCCACATTAGTCCAAAAGAGGAACACTTATGTGAGACAATATGTTCATTGAATTTTGCAGCAAGGGTGAAAAGTGTTCGCCTGGAAAATGAGGACCCAACTGTGAGTAAAATGACAACCAATGGGTTCTAAACTTGATAATACACGATTGCAAAATAGAGCTTGACTATTATTCAACAAGGAATTTAAGCAACATCTACTGTAGAAAGCTTCATCTATGCATAAGTAACATAACTTGCATGGTAAAAATATAGCTTTTAAAACAAATAAAATTCTAATCTTAGATAAAGTACTTGCAAATCCTCAATATCAATAATCATTTTCACTGGAAAGTACCAATTTGCATCAATATATACAGTAAAGCATTGGTTTTGGGGTAGGAATCCAATTTTAAATATATTGATAAAGAAAACAGAGGATTCCCCAACTTGGTGAATATTGTGGGAACAAGCTTTCATTAAAAATTTATTTAGGTAGAGTTTTCCACTTTATAGAAGATTTTGATACTTCTATCTGCCTTTATGAGCCAAACAAAAATTGCAATGTTCTCTAGCATCCTTATAGCATCAATCATGATCGAAGCCATGAATGGGATAAAGGGAGAATTGGGTAAGAAGAGGGTGCTTTTGAAACTGATTTTTAAAGATCGGTTTGTGGCAAAGTAATTTGGCAAATACCATAGCAAAAACTGATGCAGGTTGAAATACATTTTCATTTTGGTGGCTGACAGGTTGTGAAACGTGAAGAAGTTGCAGCTTTTAAATGCTTTGTAAAGCGCACCTACCTTTACTAAAAGACATCTTTTGGCCTGTGATTTCTTTATGCAAATGACTTGTTGCATTGAGCAAATAAACAGCATGTTCAGCATGTGATTTCACTATATAAATGAATTGCTGCATCCAGAGAAATCAAAAGACAAAGTTGCAATTTCATCAGGTTTTAGTTATTTGTTTGCGAAGCATGCTTGAGTGGAGGTTGCTGCAACAAAATATGCTTGCCTAAGGTGCATTTTTCAAATCGCAGCTTTCACCAGTGCTTATGTGGATTTGCTATACCAACATGTGATAGTGAAATTGCGCTTAGGATGTGCATTTTAGCAAACGCGCTGCCACTGTGTATCTTCTGACCAAAGTAAAAAGACGTTTCAAATCTGCGTTTTCATGATGGTATATGCCAAATCACTTTTGCCCAAACTATATTTTAAACAGTAGTTAGTAAAAAGGTGATTTTTTGACCCAGTTCTTGAGATAAAAAGATGTCCAAAGTGAAAAGTTTGCAGCCATAAGGTTATAAAGGAGCAAAGGCAGAAAATAGGCTAACAGGTTATATGTAGAAGTGAACTGTAATATGATTATGTTTTCACAATAATGATACATAGTAACATAAACTGAATGATCATTCACTTGTCCGAGCATAAATGCAGCCTAGTGTGTTTTAACTAATAAAGGATTTTTTTTATTTCAAAAAATGAAATAACAAAATTGGGATCCTTGAAGATGTATACTAAAATGCTGCAAGGTACGTTCACTCATGAACATTTTGAATTAGACATGATGAGCATATAGAATTGCTGGGGCATGTGTGCATGCATAAGTAATTATCTAAACCTTCTTCAAGTTACTGGCTTAGTCTACTGTCATGATGTCATCACTCACTATGCACATTCTTGTACCTTCCTTAACCCCTGCCTTATCAATATGGCTGGTTTACATTCACTCACATTAACTCTTCTAACACAGGCACGGAAACACAGGGAATTTGCAATGGAAAATCTGCAACAG
The DNA here is from genome assembly GCA_024138025.1 of Combretum micranthum. Classification (NCBI taxonomy): domain Eukaryota; kingdom Viridiplantae; phylum Streptophyta; class Magnoliopsida; order Myrtales; family Combretaceae; genus Combretum; species Combretum micranthum. The sequence continues at coordinate 365,606 of JAMXBD010000301.1, forward strand.
ATAATAGAAAAAATTGAAAATGAGCGTCAAAATGTCAGAAAAAAATTGAAACGCTAACTCATGAAACAGAGAATTTAAGAAAGACAGCCAAATTACCTGCTGAGGACAATAGCTTCATTACCGAAGTTCCCAAACTCAATGCTGAATATAAGGATGAAGCTAAAAAAATTCAGGAACTTCCACGATAATACCGAGGTTTATGAGACCAACAATCTGCAGCCAGAGGAAGTCTGCTGCAGAAAACCAAACTTTTGAGGGCAAGTATCTTACTTCCACAAGGAGGAGAAAGCCATCCCGTCCCACAGCATCATTAACTTTACCTGGAAAGAGTAACTCAGAGTACAAGTCAGAAGGCAGTGTTTCCCGAGCAAGTTGTTTAGTTGAGTTGACTATGATTCAAGACAAAGATAATGAAACACAAAACAGTGAAGGTATGGCTAGAAATGATGTTAAAATGACAGTGTCCCAAGAACAGGAAAAATTACCAAGAATTCCTAATTATGTAGAGTCAAACCAGAATCAAAAGGACAAATCCATCAACGTGATGTCAAGTAAGTATGATTTAATTGAGCTTGAAAAGGTTGACAATTGGTCCCATTCACCAGATGGAAACGTTACAGCCACTAATATGAGTGGAAAGATTTCTGTCAATCCTATGTCAAAAAAGCAGCCTATGAGCAAGGGGAAGAATGCAACAGACAGATTGCAGCATGAAAAGCCGATTCAAGCAGAGTTTATGATGGACAGAGCTGCCAGCCAACATATAGAAGAGGAAAAGATTGACATAGAGAAACTAGAAAGCTACACATTTGAAGTGGAAGCGTTAATGCCAAGAACCCCATCAAAGGGGGACCATTTTGTCAAGGGCACTAAAAATTCTCTTACTCCATCAAATCTGGAGGCAGCTGACAATGAAGTCATAGGATACACCCAATATTCAGTTAGTGCCTCAAAGATGATAGAGGACAATGAACTCAAATGCCATTACTCAAAAGATATTTCTTGCTTCCAACCGGATGAATTGATGAAGAATAGAAGGGGCTACCCAATAAACAATATGTCTAGTATAGAGAATGCATTGTGGTGTTACAGCAGTATTTTGTGGAATGGCAATACAAGCACTCAGTTTTCTTCAAGTGAAGTGGAAGGTATCATTAGCCAAAAAGGTCCATATATGTTTTCCAGATCACACCAGTCAGATTCACCTATGATGACTGAGGAAGACCACAGACAATCAGACATAGAATACTTATCAAGAAAGCTGGAGGCAAGGACAAGAATGGATGAGCTCAAAACAAAGCCCGAATATATTTCTTCCATCAACATTGAAACTGAGAAGGAGAGCACACAAACTATTAAAGAAAAGAGAAACACATATCACTCAGGTATCATATGACCAAGTTTATTTCTTTACAAATATTTAAACCTTTAAATGTGATGAAAATTGCAGGCAACCTTTATTTTCTTTTTGTGAAATTTTTTTCAATTGAACACTGTAAAAAGTCCTTTTTCTTCTTTAATTTCTTTATCTTTCCACAGAAAAAATGGTTTATTGACCATTGTCCATTCTTCTGGCCAGGTTTAATCCATGTCTTCCATGGGAAAATCCGGGTTCTATTGATCAGTATTCTTTTAGGATTTGGTCTCCAAAGCCATGGATTTGATCATGACTTCTTTTACGGCTTAATGCTTTAAGCAGAAATTGACGTGACATAAAGTGTCCCTTGTGTCCTCACAAAGAAGTGAATCTACCTTCAATGAATTACTTAAACATCAAGGTTTCCTCTTCTTTATAAGCCAAGGTGGCTTGCAACGCTTGAGGTGCAGATAAGGTTCCACTGGAATATGTACAATTTTCACATCCTTGTCCAAATGAATGGCTCTTAAGCTATTCCAAAAGTTCTCAAAAAATCAAGATAGTCTAAGGATGGGATAACATATCACAAGCTAGCATCAAACAACTTTTAAATTTTTAGCCATGAAAGAACTCCACCAAAGAGAAGAACAGCAAAACATGAGAATATTCATGTCTTTTCCTACTGAGAAACAAAACATTTTTCCATTTATTCCAGAAAAAAGGTTTTTATAATACTGCTTCTTCTTCTTCTTCTTTTTATTTTTATTTTATTTTTTTTAATATGGCAAAGTAATACTACGATTAACGATGACTTTTCCATGATATTAAAGGTTTTATGTGTCAAAGTGGTTTGCAGATAACATCAACTAAATATGTTACTTGACCAATAAAGCACATAGGTACCAAGAAAATGCCAGCAGAAAATTCAGTCCTTCACGTTGCCTAAGGGGTTCATAATCTGTGAGACTTACAGCTTACTCTTGTTATGACAAGAAGAAGACAGGACGTTGCTGAGGAAAGGGGCTGCTCTTTTATTCATACTACATGTTCTTTGAGAATACCTTGTAGCAAAAACAGTCACAAAGACAAGAATGTATCTCATTTATTTAAATTGTAGCTCCCAAGCCACTTTTGCTCCAGTAAACTTGAGATCATAGGACAAAATTCTGATTCCAGAAATAAAAGCATAATTACTCTGAAAAGAAATTTATATAAGTCCTGTTCCTATATATGGTTAATTGTCTCTCTTCCTCATATATTAAATTTTCATAATGCATACGTCAAGCCAGGTAGGAGGTTTTGTAGGAGAAAGTTAAGAGAAAGGGACATTATACCAACATAAGCCATTGGGAGTTCACAAAGGTTGCACCTGCCTTGTAAATCATCTGCCAAAAACGACGGAAAGCTGCACATTATCAGGGACGCGATCAGAGAATCAACATTTCCTTTTAATCAGCGATTAATATTCTCAACTTGAATGTAAACGTTGATACCCATATGCTTGCATCAAATCCAGCAATAGGACCATCCTCCTAAAATCATCCAGTTTTTATCTTCAGGTTTTGACACACAAGAGGATGCTATCACCTCAAGCATAGCTACAAACCAGAATATCCAGGCATACAAGGCAGGATTATATCCCACTTGCATCAAATTGAAGAAAGTCACTATATCCGTCCCCCAAATGTTTAGCCATCTTCAAGTGTCCATTAATCTTATATAATTCTTCATATATTATAGCTACATGAACATGTGACTTGTCCTCAGTAACAAATCCATGGACTCCATTACTCAGTTCTATGGAACTGCCACCAGGCACCTTATTTGTTCTTGAATCCCTCAGTGCCTTCCTTATTGTTCCAGATTCATTCCACCTGCCAAGATCAGCATATAAGTTTGACAGAAGTGAAAAGTTTCCACTGTTTTGTGGCTCCAATTTCCTTAGGTGCTGAAGAGCCTCTTCGCCCAGATCAGTATCCCCATGAATTCTTGAAGCAGCAAGAAGTGATCCCCAAGCAGCTGCATTCGCTTCATAAGGCATAGCCCTAACTATTTCTCGTGCCTCTTGGAGGTAACCACTACGTCCCAGCAAGTCAACCATGCAGCCATAATGCTCAAGTTTTGGTTCGATTGCATATGTAGAACCCATCATATTAAAAAACCTAGTACCAAGTTCAACCAGTCCACCATGGCTACAGGCAGAAAGGACCGCAAGAAAAGTGATCTCATTTGGCCTCACTCCAGCCATTTCCATTTGAGAGAACATTTCAAGGGCTTGCTTACCCATTCCATTAAGTGCCAACCCAGCAATCATCGTTGTCCAAGTCACAATGCTCTTATGCTCCACACTTTCAAAAACCCGAGCAGCCTCACTCATCCTCCCTGATTTCGCATACATATCAATAAGCGCATTATTAAGTGCTACCGTTTTATGCACCCCATATCTATCAATGTAACTATGAATCCACTCCCCTAATGCAAGTGCACCCAACTGTGCACAAGCTGAGAGTGCAGCCAACAACGTAACTTCGTCCGGTACCATCCCTTCAACCAGCATTCTCCGAAAGAAGCCAACCGCTTCATCTGCCTTATTCGACTGCACTAGCCCAGAAATAACCGCAGTCCAGGAGATCACATCTCTCTGGGGCATTTCATCAAACAACTTCAACGCACTATCAGTATCGCTCACTTTCACATACCCGGAAACCATTGCATTCCACAAGGCAGCATAACCACTCTTCTTTTCATCAAACACCTTCCGTGCATCATCAATAGCTCCAAAAGACGAGTACATTTTAACAAGAGCCGTTAAGACATGATCATTACACTCCAACCCAACTCCTATACACTGACAATGCACTTGCCTACCCAAATCAATCATACACAACCTACTCACGGCTCCCAAAACAAACGGTAAAGAATATGAATTGGGTCGTAAACCCGAAGATTGAATCTCATTGTACAGGAAAACAGCATTTTCCGAATAACCCGACCGCGAAAGAGCCCTGATCATGGTGTTGTAGTGACGGATATGGTGTTTGAGATAGCGGTTGAAGATGTTGAACGCGTAGTTGATAAAACCCAGAGAAACGCAAGATTCGAGGAATCGGGAGATCAGGGTTTCGTCGTGATGGAATGATGTAGTGATCATGAAGGCATGGAGTTGGTGTATGCGTTTGATTGTGCGGCATTTAGGGAGTGTAGTAGTGATGAAATGATGTAGCATTTAGCCCGAGCAGCGACAAAAGGTTTTTATGTTGTTTCAGATGGTAGGGAATTGGAAGATGTACACTTACATTTTGCTGATGGTGTAGCATGGGAACTTTGAAGCAATTTGGAGGGAAAAGAAAAGATTCATTTTAACAACCAACCTGAAGCCCATCGAATTTTCCTCTTTTTTAATTTTTTTTTCCTTTTGTATTTTCCTTTTTATTTTTTATTTTTGACAAAAAAAAAGAACATATAAATTTTTTTTGATAATATCATAAATGATATATAATTTTTTACAAAATATGTAATTAGATACCTAAACTTTGCAAATTAATCGATTTGTATCTAAATATTAAAATTGATTAACCTAATACTTGAAAAACTTTAAAATTGATCAATTTAATATCTATGAAGATACTATTGGCAAGCACAAAATATTCTTTTATATACTAACTTGATCAATTTTAAATTTCAAGTATTAAATTGATCAATTTCAAATTTCAAATGCCTAATTGCGTATTTTATCAAAATTCAAGTAACATTCGTGATATTAACCAAGATTTTTTCTACCTTTTCATTTTGAGATTTATATTTTTTTTTCTTAATTTAGACTCTAAGTTTAAAAAATATATAATAGGACTTTCATTAATTTTTGTTACAAGTCTAATCAAAAGTAGTTTATGAAAATAAAAGAAAAAAAAAATTGAAAGATACTATAAGTTTAGGAGGCAAATTATTAAATAAAAAATCATGGTGATAGTCTTGTAATATAGTAACACCACCCTTATTTCTCAAGTTAGAGATAATAGCCAGTAGATTCAAATGCCTCTTTCAATGTAAAAAAAAAAAAAAATCATTAAAAGAGTCAATTTGTTAATAAAGACGAAGCTAATTCACTTAGACAATTACAAACAAGTAACTATTTGATATGGTTAATTTGGATATAGACATTCTCCATTAAATGACTCATTAAAAAAAATTAAACTACTTTCCAATTATTAAATAGTACTATTAGAAGTTGCACTGTTATGGGTATGCTAATAACACAGTTTCAAGCAAACAATGATACAATAAATTTATATACATACTTTACCATAATTTATCTTAAGAGGTTGTTCACGTTGAGTGAATCTCGTCTCTAAAAAAACAAAATTGGTTGAAATCTTGTTCATCTCACATGAGCTTGACTTTATATCCATAATATCATGTAATATTAAGATGATTTTGAGACTATTTCATTTCAAGTTCGAATAACAAAAAGTGTGAGTTCACTTCTCAATTTAACTCTCTCACATCATGCTGCACACTAGAAGATCCATCTCCAATTTTGAGAGTCACATGGAATCTCTACCCGCATGTTTGATTTCTCTCTTTCTCTCTCTTTCCCAAAACCCTAGCACTCTTTCCCAATTGTTGTTGCTTAATACATTTTTTATCGTTTAGTACTTAGAATTATAATGGGTGATGAGTGCATAAAGAGAGGGAGAAATAATAATAATAATCATGATAATGATGGAAGGTTTGTGTAATTATTATTCTTTTTCTTCATTAACATGGGCACTAATTTGAAACAGGCCGATGTTGGTTTGGCACAAACCTATTCGGTTCAAGTAGCAACAATGGCTTAAAGAGATTAAGAGACTATAAGGACAATTTTTTTTTTCTTTAGGGGGGGGTGGGGGGGGAGGTGAAGGAGGTTTCTTGCAGGGCTTCTCAGAGAATGAGATAGAGTCATCACATTGTCTCTCAAAGAGATGAGTTATCTTGATGCAAGTCGTCTCTTGAAATGATAAGTTCAATCATTAATAAACTCGTCTCTCAAAAAATAAGTTCAATAATTTATTTTTTGGATTATTTTTGTTAAGTAGCATTTTTGTAATATTTTATTTTTTTCCTATTTAGAGAGGGAAAAATAATAATAAAAGAATACCTATGATTTCCTACACATTTTACATATTTTTGAAAACATGAAAGAAAAAATTAGAATGAAAATATTATTTTCTAAAAATAATTTGTGAAAACTTAAATAATACAAAATTGCAAAGAGTAATAAAGGAAATATAATGAAAATTTTCAACCTCAATCTTATGCATAGGATTGATGAATATGATACATTACCAACCTCGAGGATTTGCACTGATTATAGTCGGTGCATTCAACCAAAGAACTTGATGATGAGATTCAAGGTGAATTGGAGAATCCATTTACAATCGTCTCGTTTTCAATGTAATTAAAATAGCTAAAAAAAAAAAAGACATTGACAAAAAGGGCAAAAGGAAGATGGATTAATATAAAATTTTAAAATATATAATTTAATTTCAATAAAAGTAATATCATCAAAATTAATAATAATAATAATAATAATAACAAATAAATATACTAATAGTAATAGATATAAAAATGTCTAGATGAATTATGTTAATTGGCATTTGTGTGTGTGTGTGTGTGTGTGTGTAACATAAAGGAAAATGTTTTAATGTTATAAGAGGATTATGATATGAAATGCTCATATTGTAAAATGGCAAAAAAAATATATATATATATAAAAAAGAAGTATCAAGACATCATTGCTTGCACTTAAATAATGTAGATACACATTGATTGAAGTTTACACACCACAGCCAAAAGGATTGATAAGAGCAAAGGATTGAAAGAGATGAACTTAACAAAGTAAAAATTCATGGTCACTCATTGTATCAACTAAGTTATAAAAGAATATTTGGTAACTTATATAATCTATTAACTAGATCATCACCATTAAAATAAATATAATAATTGATATTTTAAGTATTTTAGATGTTCCATTATGGTTGGATATCGATGAGCCATTAAATAGCGCACAAGATTGATTTCCTTAAATATAAAACAGATCCATAGCATTTTTAAGAATATTTATATGTGCTTTAATCGTAATTTTGGATAAAATATCAAGGGAAAAAATCATTATATCTACTTTATAAAATAACAAATTTGAAATAATTTGAAATTGAACAAAGTTAAAGCAAAAGATTGAAGCAAATTTGAAAGCACGGGATTAAGAATGAGAGTTTTATGAAGTTTATATGATGTAACAAAAATATATCTTTGAACATGTTCTTTTAATAATAAAACGTGTGAAAACCCTTTGAATTGAGTTGTTTAAACCTCTGGTTTGTGATCAAATCATAAGATCACTGTAGTTTTGATTCTAATTCCTATCATTTCCCCATAGCTATTGTATATTCATCATCAAACCTTCTCACTACTCTCATTCTTTAGTTGAAACATAAGAAGATAGATCTTTATACGTTAAAAGCTACATAAATATCATAATTCTTCAACAAACTATCATTAATATGTGTTATTATTAATCTTTTTAAGGATTTTGAATGAACCGACAGTTTTATGAGTAATCTTCTAAAACTTCTAACTTGTAAATATTTACTTACTAAAGTGGGTTTAAACTAAGTCACTTATTGGAAACTCTTGTTCTTTCTACCTTTATTGTTGTTGTTTAGCAATTGTCTTTTCAAGTAGTTTGGTAATCTTCTTATATAGCTTCTGAATTTCTTTAGCCTTAGCAACCTTACTAAGACTCTCATCCTTCATGGTAAGCATGGGTAGCAAGTTCAAAGAATAGTAAGATCGTATTTATATACAGCTTCGAATGGACATTCTCCTATCAAACTAAGTTGTTAATCTATTACAAGCAAATTTATCAATGGGTAGACAAAAGCCTAAATTGGTAAGACTCTTATCAACAATATCTTTAAGGAGTGCCTTGAGTTGAATTGACAACTTTTGTTTATCCATTAGTCAATGTGCGACAAGATATGCTAAGCATTGGCTTATTTCTTAACCTCTTCCACAATGTCTTTCCAAAGAAACTTACAAATTTAACATTCTTATTAGCAATGATATTATATGGATTTCTATGCATATCATACACAAAGTGGCTAGTGATAAATAATGTATTATATATCTTAAAGAAAATAAGAAAGTGTGACATCTTATCAAATTTGTCTAAAACCAAAACAAAATCTATGACTTTGGTTGTCATGGGTATACCTAAAACAAAGTCTACGCTAACATTACCCAAGGCTGTAAGGGAAATAAAGTTACATATAATCAAAACACTTTCTTTCTACTTTTGGTTTTCTTACCTACAACACACTTTATGCACATCTATCATCAAACACAACCAAAAGAAATGTTACCATAACAATCCTCTCTTCTCTCGAAGATAACCTCAAAATTAGCATCATTCATAAGCAATTCTCTTACAGAATCTAAAGGTATGCATAACCCACTTATAAAGAGAATTCCGTTGACTAAATTAGTATTTCAATCACCTTAATTGTACATTTTGCTACAATAGGGTCAAAATCGCATCTCTACCATACCGTTCCACCAACAAACTAAATCCAATGTACCTATAGTGCAAAGTATCAACTATAGCTATCTTCATAATATTGCACTAGTAATCATATGATAATGACTGTTGCTTACCCTTATTTACACTAATAACATAAGCAAAATGCTTTAGAAATTCTACCTACTTTTCCTACTCCTTAAAGCTTTTGTTATCCTTTAAATGTTGTAAAGAAATACGATTGGTAAAGTTACTAAACAATATGAGAAGCAAGCAATGTTGTCATATAATAAAGGCTCTCCTTAATGCATATATTTCTTTAATGTGTACCGAATAATTCAATACCGCTCCATTAAGTTTATCACTCAAATAAGTTATTGGTTGCCACATAATGCGTCATACGCTAATTCAAAAGTGTTATCAACTTGTATTTAATCTCTTTAAAACCTTTCTAAGCCATTTCATCCCCTTTAAATCTCTTGTTCTTCCTCTATGAACCTAATCAACAACGATACAATAGTACTAAAATTCTTCATGAATCTTTATAAAAGGATACTATATCACATTTGTTGAAGATTGCGGGGTCTAACACTCAAGCATGACCTTAATCTTTTATGAATTGACTCTAATTTCTTTTCAAGAAACAACATTTTCTAAAAACACTACTTCCAGCTAGTTTACTATCTTAAGATTACCATACAAGTTCTCGATCCTTAATACCATAAGTGTTAACCTTAAATGTTTTTTAGGATAGTTGAAGTCTCAACTATGTCATTAAAATAAACCATCACAGATTTATCAATAAATTATCACAATGCATGATTTATTAATCTCATGGAAGTACTTGATGGATTTGTCAAGTCAAAGGTATGATCCACTCATAGAAACTATACTTGGTCTTGAAAATTGTCTTCCACTCGTCTCATAGCCTCATACAAATCTTATGGTATTATTAATTAAATCAATCCTTAAAAATACCATTACACTATGCATCTTAACCAACATATTATCTAAACATGGAAAATGAAATCTATACTTGATAGTAATTTTGTTGATGGCTTTACGCTCCATGCACATTTGCCAAGAACCATCCTTCTTTAGAGCTAGAAGTGTTAGTGTTATGCAAAATCTAATACATTTTATGGCATAGCCTTTTTCCATTAATCAATTCAATTGCCACTCCAATTCCTTAACTTCTTTTGGAAGCAGACATATTAGATGATGATGCCCCTAGCACTAGATCTATATTATGCTTAATACCTTGCATGAAAGGTAACCATTAAGGAATACATCACGAAAACTCATCTATCAACTATTTCATGTAATGAGTTGATATCATGAAGCCCTCGTTTAGCATAAAAATGAATTAAATCAATATTAGCTATCGACTTCTTTATTTAGTAATCTTAGCCATTATCAACACCCATAAAGTATCTATTTACATGCAATATTTCTCACATTCCTTGGTTGGCATAAGAGCAGGAAATATTTTTTTAGTGCTTCAAAACTTGCAGTAGGATTTCATACAAATTGAGTTTCCATTGTTTATAACTTAACCAAAAAAGTTATATCTGTCAAAACTTCAATACTTTTTTTTCTTAAAAAAAATGCTATTATCACTATCCTGACCAGAGTAATCATTATGGCATAGAGATATTATATTAGCCTAAAAGGCTAAATTTTGACCAAACCATAAAAGTATAAGAATATTTTTATGAAATTAATATGTTAACCGAACCATAAAAGTATGATAAGGACATTTATTCGTGTTTTAATAAAATCTTGGATGTTATGAATCAATCCAAAAATGCCTTTTGGTATAAGAACCAACAAGTTGAAACTCTTAGAAATGTGTGATATTGCTAATGTACAATTAACTACCTCAATTTTGAAACTATCAATTTACTAGACATTTGGAGTTTCACAATTAGATAACATGTGATATTAACTCGATTGCATATTTGAATTTTAAAGTGGTAAATTTAATATCTAATCAAACTTTTCGTAACTAATTTTACTAATTGAACTTATGTTGTTTATTCCATTTGTTGATATGAAAAAGACAATCTATTAGTGCAAAACAGTGCTACGAGAGTTAGTAAAATTTCAATGATAGGTCGTGTCCTCCACATCGGCAATAAAAGGAAGCAACGCTAAGGAAATAGTAAAAATATTCACAAAAGGTTTGATTGAATATTAAACTAACCACATTAAAATTAAGGTACCAAATTTGGCATGTGCCTTTAATATTATTTTATTCTTAACAAAAAAGGAACTTGGGAGATAGTAAAAATAGCCATGAAATGTTTAATTGTACCAAATTTGTCATATACTCTTAATATAATTGTATTCTTAATAAAAGAGAAATTTGAGATACTTTCGGCCAACGTCGCATTATATAGAGACATTTTGATGATTGGGCTCTTAGCCCAATTTAATGCTATAGACTAGTCTTTTGGGGCTAGTAATAGGGCTTAGAAGATCAGGACCATAAAGTGATGTCACTAGGAGATTTAGCTTGGTAGACTTAGGATAGGATACCAATTTATTTCGCTCTTGGCCTTATATAGTTTTCTTACGCATGAAAAATAGACTTTGAAAATATCTTTTTGGGCTAGTTTGGGCTTTATTTGACTACAATATGACTTATAGGGATAAAAATAAGCCTCAAGTCATTTTATATTAAAGATGAGCTATTTTAAAAGAAAATTAAGCTTCTTTTATATTATAAAAGCTTTCATTCTTTTCCAGGCCCACATTTAAAGCTCATGCCCATGTAAAGAAAAGAAGGGATGAATGGTGGTAGTTTGATCCATAAGAGAGATCCAATGATCTCAAGTAATGCTTGATCTCAACCATCCATCCAAATGCCATCTGATGGCTTCCAGCATTTTTTGAATAAGAGACACATCCACTCATTTGGGGACATTTTCAACATATTGTTAATGTTGAGAGTAATGCGAAACCTCTAATGAAATATCCTAAAAAAACATCAAAACATCTATTTAGTGAAGAATGTGTCAACTAATGCCTCTTCCTATGATATCCATATACGTGTTATCATTTCAAGACTTCTCTTGGGTTACAACAATGCCATCCTAAACACATTAAGCCCACATTCATCTAATAGGTTTTACCATTGACCAATAAATTTATCTAATACAAGCTTCTTTAAAAACAAATTATATAATAGGTCATTTTTTGGAAAATAGGCAATGTAGCATAAAAAAATTTAAAAAATCATACTTACCTTTCAACTTTGGGTCTACATTCATTGGTGAAGAAAATGAATATTAGGTCACTAGTCCACCTATTGCTCCTTTTGAAGGTCTTAATCAATATTTTGATTGATTAGTAAAAGAAAATAGACAAGTGGTGGATGATTGTCACGCCTCAATGGGTACCTTGGTTGAATCACGTATTTGAGAAACAGAATGATACCAATGAATTTTGTAAAAACATCGTTTTTGGGCCATCAAAGAGATTCACAAGTACATGATGCAACCAACCATTTATGGATTGTGACAAGCTACAGGATCTTTCAATTGCAGTTGATGAGAGATAATGTATATATACAAGATATAAATTCAGAAGTAAACATTATACTATACTGTTCATTGTTTACATATTACAAACTAATATTGTCGCAATTAGGCGACATAAAAGTTATGCAAGACTCCATCGTTCTTATTGCTAGATCTTGAATCCTATTGAAGAAAAGCTCCTTGATGGGACAAGCCAAGACCTCAGACGTATCCTGAAAAATCTGTGAAAGTGTGAGTTATACCACGACTCAGTGAGGTAACCAAATCATATCATGTATCACCTAATCAAGCAAGTGGATTAGTAAAACATATGCAATGTATTGATAAGGCGTATGCACAAATACAAGCTCAGACAGCTGGAATCTAAACAAGATAGAGACTTACGCCCTCTCATTTTGGGTTGAAGGAATCATACCATAAGTGATATGCCATGCCTAGGAGAATCTAAGAACCAAGACAGTAAGGTATCATAAAATTATTCAAAATGATGTTATTTCATAATCTTGGAACTTAGAAACACCATTAAGTACAAGTCATTTCTTGTTGATACCACAGGCAGCGTTCCTTCGATTGCTACTTAGTTCCCGTGGAATCAATCGGAACAAAGGTACTCCTGCGAGAACCAGGAAAATTTCATCTAGAAAACCAGGCGTGTTGCTAAAGATATGAAATGCTATTATGTAGTGGGCAATCACGCTTGAATGCGAAAATGCAAGGATGCAATGCATGTCAAATTGTTACCGAAACAACTATTTGTTAATCCATTTATTGGCGACCAATCAATGATAGACAACCACTTACATACAATTCACCTTGATCATTATCAATCATTGTTCTTATCTTTGAATTATAACATACAATTTTATAATTCATTCAAGCACCAGCAATACATATTAACCCTAATTCAAAAACAAACAACATTTTTTATTTTTCTTTACCATGTATTCAAGTATAGCTATTGTTACAAGCACAAACAACGTGATAGAGCAGAGTTATTCACCTGTCCATTTCCTTAATCATCTTAGTAATCAATAGGAAAGTCCAAAGATGATTATGAAAACTCTAGTGACATAGTAAGAACATTTGTTGTCATGATTTGTCATAGATTGAATACTATACATAGTAATATTATGACATGAATTTCGTAGTTCTACCGTTTTTGCTGTTATTTGTTCGTTTCTTGTCTGTTTTTAGTGTATGAGTAGTCATTTCAAAGCTCTCAAAGTCTACTATCTATATATTACATCATTTTGAGGTTTTAAACAAGTTACATTAGACAATTTGTCCCGCATAGATTTGGATTTTCAAAGATATAGCGAATTCTTGTTTCTATCATAACTTTCTCATCTTAAATTGGATTTCTACAAATGAATAGGCGTTGGAAAGCTCGTTTTGTCTATTTCTTATATTTTTAATCCTATATCTCATAAGATACACATTTTCTACCATTTTTCCCAAAGAAGTCAGATTGGTTCATAGAGCAGGTTTCCTTCTATTACTCTAGTTGCTTCATTCTTTTGCTTATGTAGTTGCCCTTTCACATATTACTTAGCTTTCACCATGTTTCTCTTGTCTTGAAGCTAAGCCCATTTCGTGTTTTAGGGTTTAACACCAATTCCTCCTAAACTCACACGAAAGTGTTATTTAGCATTGCTCATATAGTTTAGGTGCATGTTTTTAAGTTTAGGTTTTTAAGCAACTTGCATCACCTGAAATCACTTATGAGAAAAAAGACACTTTATCTTTGTTTATGCAACTATCCTCCATCATTCATGTTTTTAAAAGATAGGTCTAGCATAATAGACATTATGAAAATACTATTCATGCTATGGTTTGAATTTGAGATGTTTATTATACATATACAAATATAACTCTCATTTTAGTCTCATTCTCAAACTTGATGAGACTTAGGGTCCGTTTCATGCATAGAATAGCTAGTTTAATGTTCATTTTAGCTAGTCATGGGCTATATTTCTTTATCAAAATAGGCATGGCCATGTAGCTTGTTGATGTACTTATAGAGGAACCATGTGTGTAGATCATGCTTATGTGTATATAACATGTATCACATGATAGATAGCAACTTGAGTTCAGAGAGACTTAAGGTTTTATCTCACTCCTTAGATTGCCAAGATCCTAACAAGGATATAAGTTGTGTTAATTTAATGATTTTGATCTCAAAGTTTAAATTAAACCAAGTCTTACCCTTTCTTAAAAAGCTCACGTACGTGATGGTCCTAGGGTAGGTTTGTGCTTCTTTTGCTCCTAGCTTGTTATTGTGTGCGTGGGGCATTGTTACCTTGTGTGCATGTGGTGTTGTTGCTTAGTTGATGTGTGGGGTATTGTTACCTTATGCGCGTGTGGTGTTGTTGCTTGGTTGATGTGTGCGTATGGTGTTGTTCCTTGGTTGATGTGTGCGTGTGGTGTTGTTCCTTGGTTGATATGTGGGGTATTGTTGCCTTATGTACGTGGGGTGATGTTGGTTGGTTGATGTGTCGGGTGTTGTTGCTTTGTTGATGTGCACGTGGGTGTTGTGTGGGGTAGGGTGTGTGGAAGCTTGTTTATGATGCTAGAGTCTTTTTGTTTTATCTTGCTTTCTCTTGGTTTCTTATGGGCTTATGCACAAGGTTTGGAAGAAAGATTAGGACCACATTGACTTGTCTTGTTTTTATAGAGCTCTAAGGATCATGAAGTGGTTGATGAGGCCCTGGAATCATGGGTGGTTGATGCAAGTGGCTAAGGGCATACTTTTCCTATTGTCTTGGAGTCCTAACCGCACATGGGATGTTTGCTCCTAGGGTTCTTGCTTGTTATTACCACACATGTTCAATTTGGTTTAAGGGTAGTCTTATCCTTAAAGTTTGAATGGTGTGCTACATGAGCTAGAGCTCATGATGTACTGTGGCCACATAATTGCTTCAAGGATTCCACTTACTAAATTTAGACATGGCTACCATGAAGATAGGAGACAAGCTTGATAAGTGACAATGTGAACACTCCATGTTAAGTAGCTTAGTCATGATGTAGGTGATAAGGTAATGTGATATTCTTGTGATCAATTCATCGTTCCTGATGCCTACGATCATGGATTTGTGTGATGGATGGGTTGTTTATTGTTTTTCAAGTGTGAACTCACGCATCACCATGGTGAGCTACACGTCCAAGGGTAGGCTATAGCCTATGATTGTGTCCTTCTAGATTTGCTAAAGGATGACGCATTGGAAGCTTCAAGAGTCTTCATGGTTTAGCTAGCTTCGTTAAGCTTTCTTGAGTTGACAGGTGGTTGTCTAGGGTATTGACAAATGGTGGCTTCTTAGCTTGACATTTGGCGCTTTCCAAGCTTGACAAGTGGTGCTCCAAGGTTCATCCATGTGGTGCTCAAGTGTTGCACCAAGTGTCACTCTAGGGTTACTCCATGTGTCACCATATAAGCGCTCCATATGGCATCTCCTTGTCTACACATGTGGCTCCTACTAACTCATAGCTTATTTCTAACTTAGAGAACTTCTCTAAATTAGATCAATTGAGGTGCTTGAGAGGAGCTTAAGTTGTTTAATTTGTGAGTTATTACGATCTTTAGTTGAAGCGCTCCAAGTCATGCCACATAGGTTAGAGTTTTCATGTGGTCTTAAGGCATTCACCTACAAAAGATCTCTTAAAGTGATGTTACATTACAATAAGGAAAATATCATATATGAAATCTTGTTTTTGGTATCTTTACAAGACAGAAAGAACCTAACTGAGCATTTATTTACATCAACATGTTACTTGAATTAACAACATAAATTTGTGAGGTTTACAGCTAATTTTTGAGGTTAACAATGATAGTATGATAACAAATAACATCAGCTCTCTAAAAAGCGGTTGTACCATTGTTACTCTTAAAACCATGATAAAACATGTGATACTTGCTAGAAATGTACTATGACTAGAGTTATAATTTTTTTGTCATGTTTTACATATGTAACGCATAATTTTAAATTCTAACATGTCAATTATTCTTCAAAAGAACATTAACAATAATAAGTATACAATGATAGTCCTGATCTCAACATTACAACTCAATTTCAACCTAGATCCAGAAAGAAGCCTAAATGACTACAAGACTATTACAAGCTTTAACTAGTAATAGTAGCAGTTGTAACTAATGCCCAATAAATAACAGAAGTACAAAGAAAATACAACAATTTATGTAACTTCAATAATATATCTAACTAGATCTAAGCATAAATAAAGAACAAGAGAAAGGAAAATGATCTTTTGCCCTTCATAGGATGGTGTCTCTTATAGACTAGGAGTCGGTAAACTTGAACATGCACATTGAATACTTGAAACATAAATCACGCATTGATTAGAGCAAAATCCATTCTTAGGCCAAAGAGAAAATGAGAAAAGCTAGGGTTTCCAATGAGAGAGCTTACTTTATCGAGAATAGATTAGGTAAGTGAGATTCTGCAAATCTCAATAAGTTTAGAAGTGTACAATGTGGGATGGGCTAAGTATTACTGGGCTTTGATTCTACCATTCGATGCTTTCATCATCCATGCTTGATGATAATGGCAACTGAAACAAGAAATAATGCATTAGAAGAAATATTAGAGAGGCGACATAGCGAATATTAGGGTTTTTTGCAAGAATTTGATTCATGTATGAATACTCGACTTATGATCTTCAAAACCTATTGATTATCGGATTTCCTAGATTGTTGGCATCAAAATTCAAAACTTATGCAAGGATTCGAAATTTTAGGAAATGAGCAATGATGGCTCTGAAACTTTTTCTCTAAAAATATGATATCTATCTATTCATTTGCCCTAAGGCATACAATATATAAGATAGCTTAAAAGTTGCAACAAATAAAATCGAAACTGAAAAAAATAAAAAGGCCTTAAAATGAAGCATATGAGAAGACAAACTAATGCCACAGATGGTGTGCAAAACCAATACTCCTATAAAAAGTTATAAGCAAAATAAGACTTGCTAATAGTACTAAAAATGTCTATTTGAGGCTTTAAACGAGAGAATTTTGCCAAAAATTGGCATAGCTCAACACCAAAGGTATTGATTTTTTCAAGTTAAGTTCGTTTCCTTCAAGATAAAAACCTGTAATTATAGGACCGCCACTAGCTAGTTTTTACCCCACTTTTCTCAGGTACATGTTTGCCACTTCTTCAACTTCATCAAGAGGTTTTACCAATCTTTGAATCAAGATATGGATTATAAATTTGATGCCTTCATGGAAAATATTAAGCAAACCATTTCTTCAAGTTTGCAAAGTATGGGGAATTAAACTCAAGCTCTTGGATCACAATGATGTTCTGATAAAGTTAAGTCATCACATTGCAATATTCATACTTCGGATTCTATTTTTCAGGGTATCAAGCTTGAAATTCCCCATGTTGATGGTGAAGATGCCTTAAGGTGGCTCTTTAAGACAGAGCATTTCTTTGATTTTCATAAAGTACCTCCTGAAGATAGGATTACAATGGTTGCATTTGCATCGTAGGAGAAGGTATTAGAATGGTGCCAATGGTTAGAAAAAATAATTGGGATAATGTTGCAAATAATATCTGATCTTTGACAAAATATGCAATTAGCACCTAAACTATAAAATTGGTCAATTTAATACTTAACATTTCAAATTGATCATTTTAGTACCTAAAAAAACTTTAAAACTGATCAGTTTGGTACATAAAAGAATTTGATAGAGGTATTGTTAATGTGCACACAAATTTCTTTTAAATACTAAATTGATTAATTTCAAAGTTTAGATACCTAATTGTATATTTTATCTAAGTTTTAGTATTATTCATGACATTAACAAAGGATAATAAGGTTACTACATGGATTGCATTCAAGAAAGTAGTTGAAGAAAGTTTTGGACCTTCTATATATGAGGATGTGCAAGGACAGTTGTCCAAGTTATTACAAATAGCTTTTGTTGAGGACTATCAGTGTAAATTTGCAACTCTTTCCAACAGGTTGTTAGACTTTCAAATACTTTCTTGATAATTTGTTTCATTTCAGGAAATGGGAATTGCATATTACTCAACCTCAAGACATGAACCAAGCCATTTCTTTGCTAAGCTACATGAAGCTAAATACCAGGACCAACATTCTTTTAAATTTCCAAAAACTTCCTCAAACACTACTTTCAACACCAAATTACCTTCTAATATGCTTCAATTTTCCAAAAACCCTTGACTTCATTTTGAAATCCCTGTTTAAATTTAGATACCAAACTTGCAGTTCCCATTAAGATGTTGTTAGCAAGTGATATGGTTGCAAGAAGAGAAAAGGGGTTATGTTATGATTGTAATCAGAAGTTTTATCAAAACCACAAATGTAAGGAAAGCTTTTGCTTATTTTGGTTGATGAAAATAAGGATGACCAGTGTGGTGACCAAGTGGATGATATGGGTTTGTGGAACGTATTTGTGATATATCTGATATGGATGCAACAACAATAAGTTTTCATGCTTTATGAGGTATGCAAGTTCCTAAAACATTATGTTTTATAGAAACTATTAGAAGTCCTTTTTTTTTCCTATTATGGTGGATAGCGGCCATAATCACAACTTCTTGCTACCAATAAGAGTCAGTCTTGAAAACTTCAACTTTTAAAGTAATTTTTGGTGATGGAAATAAGATGCATTATGGAGGAAAGTGTGTGGATATACCTGTGCTTATCCTGAAAATTAAATTTTCTATTTAAATTGCTCATTTCAATAGCCGCGTCGGCACTAGTAGATATCGTTGGGATCGAATCAATGCAAAGTAGAGTACTCATCGTCCAATAATAATATTAATTTGCAAGGTAGTTTGTTAGAAAACACAGCTAATGTGAATAATGCGACTCCAAAAATATCATATGTTAGTTTAGGAATGCACATTATTACATAGAAAGACATGTTTAATATTCCTTGCATGTTTTAATATGTCAATTTAATGGAAATGTATTACCATTAAATATAACCCTTTGGGATGGATTGGATCTGGTTTTATTAAAACTTGGGAAGAATTTTAGGACAATCGACCTAAAACTAGAACAACTTTAAACTCCTTTTTCACATAGGGTTTCCTAGTCAAAAGGTGTATGTGGATCCATCTACATATTATCCATAAGGGCGAAATGTAGGCTCTTTCTAGGAATTGGTCCCTTAGCTAGAATTAGAACACTCAAGACTCAAGAGGAAGTATTACAATATTATGACATGTGAAAGCTTTGAATGACTATAGTGAAGAATAGGGTGTGATTTTTTATCCCTCTTGTAAAGGCAATTGGTTTTGGGATAATTGTTTATAAGTAGGTAAACCCAAAGGAGTCCAAGAAGATCGATTCTCTCATCAAGTCCTAGTATATGAAGTAAACCCAAAGTTAGAAGGTGAGTATGATGGTTTAAAATTTTTTATTCCACATCGTCTATTCTCCAATAAATAGGTTAGTATATAATGTATAATTGAAGAAACCTATATTAAATGATGATTTTTGGTCAATAACAGAGGTTATGGGATAGGGATGGGCCTAATGTGTGTTAGGTTAGGCCTAAATTTCAAATTCTTTTTCTAGTTAAGAATAAAATAAACTAATAGTGATCATAATAATGATTAATGGTATTATAATAATAATGACGATGAAATAAAAAATAATTTTATAAGTTAATACCATGTATCATCTAATGGTTGGATGGTTGGTTAGTCCATATCAACTAACTCTGTTAACAGAGTTTATGTCGGTGAAAACTTCAATTAGGCAGTAAATTGATAATTTTAAAGTAAAGGGAGTTAATTTCACATTTAGATAAACTTATACTAAATTCTAAATTAACCCTTTGAAAAAATATGGTTTTTATCTATACACATTATAAGATAATTGTATAATCAGAACATATATGTATTGCACGAACTAATTTCAATATACTTTATTGGAATTACATATATCCAGGATCAAGCGCCCACTCAAGATCTCTATAGCTTGAGTAAGTCAGCTTGTCCTATAGCAACATTGTTATTTTAAAATGGGAAGATAAGTTATTAGCCTATTTTTTGTTGTAATTAGATTAGTCGTATCGTTGTGCTATTTAGGGAATGTGTTTGTCTTAGTTGTAATAGTCTATTCTGTTTGCTTTGTGGAGAATGTTGTGTCTTTATATGTTATTTAAATATTTGGTTACCCCCTTAGACCGGACTAATTTAAACTTCACCACAATATATTAGACAATAGACATCTCCTTGGTTCGAGTTTGTCCAAACCATAACCCAACCCATAGGGTCCAAGTCTTGAAAACTTAGAACTAGAATAGTTTCGTTTTGATGATAGGGTGGGTCCAAACGAGTCCAAACCTTTTCAAAAAAAAAAAATTTGCAATGCATATAAGATTTCATAATCATGACACATATAATTCCACAAGTTGTACAAGTACAGAAGACAAAACTTGAAAAATAATCAAATAAAAAGAAAATTGAACACAAGCATATGGTATTTGGAGATAAACATAAACTACAACATTTTTAAATGACTCCAATTGACTTATTTTTTAATATATAGACCATAATAAACTCAAATTAATACACCACACGAAAAAATTGGACCTAAGGTGTGTTTAATTTGAGAGAAATTGCGGAGACGAAGATAAATACAATCAACTATACATACATATACATATATATAAATGAAACTGCGTAAAGATTCATATTTTCATATATCAATACAAACCATCTACATATTTTTTAAACAGAAAGTACAGGAATCAAATAATTATGAAACCAACCAATCAGGATAACAAGCTAAAGCCATTTCACTGTTTGCCTTTTGGTTTGGGAATTGAGGCATCATTATTGCGTCGACGCACTATCACATTAGAACAAAAAGTCTCCATCGAATGACATTTCGATCCCCAATACCTCATCTATAATTTAGTCCTCGTTTTAAATCGAACATCAACTATATTTTCCTCCATAGACAATGGTAGCCTTAAATCCGTAAGTGTTTCCTCATCTTGTGTTTTCATATTAATGCTCTTCATCCTCCCATGCAAGAATGTCAAGTTCCTAAGTGGTCTTTTATTTTATTTTATTTTAAGGAAAGGATACTTTTAGACCTACCAATTTGGATGAGTCCATGGGGCTAATTCAAATAGGTATTTCCTGTTGGAAATGACTATATACTTTTCAAGCTTTGTCCCATATTGCTTGGAAAACTAAGTTTTGTCATGTTTATAATAAACTCTCATTCTATGTGATTTCAAAAAGTGCATGAGTGGGTTTTGAAAAAATCACCACAAGCGCGCAACGTGTTTTGAATCATTCAAACGAGCGGTTATTTTCCCAATTTGAAAGGCACGATCTCCATGTTGTGCCCTGATTTTTCCCAACGGATAATTTTGTTGGTAACGTTTCAAATATAGTTTTATATATACTGCTTCAGTTTTGCAGAAGGAGGATTGTTATTCTTCGCAGTTTTCTTTCTTCTTCTTCTCGTTTCTTTTTCGGTTATGGGCAATTGTAGTTGTTATTCCAACTCCATCTCACGAGTGCACGTGCGACTGGGGTCGCTGTGTTAACCTTGGGAAGCGAACGGCGTTGTTGATTGCACCACGGTCATGCTGGAATTTCGCTTTCAGGGTAGTGGTTTTCACGGCACAGCTTTTCATCGTTATTATTTTCTAACAATCTGAAAGCAAATACAATTACAAGCGTTGAACGATGGCTACTTCTGTTCCTAAATCGCTGCCTGATCTCTAAACTTGAACCCTTCGATGGTGGCAATTACAAACGTTGGTCCCAGAAGCTTCTGATCTTCTTCGAACAGCTTGAGGTTGATTACATTCTTTTCGTTGCCGTTCCTGATGATCAACCCGAATCTGCTGTTCCTGCTTCTCCTCTCATCACGCCTCCAACAGACAAAACAAAGAAGGCTGCTGATGAGGCTAAGGCAAAATTCGACAAGGACAACAAAACTGTCAGAGGTCACCTTCTCAATCACATGACGAATGCTCTCTTCGACATCTTCGTCAAACAAAAATATGCGAAGACAATCTGGGATACCTTAGAAACAAGGTATGGTGCTGATGATGCTGGAGGAAGAAATACGTGGTCGGCAAATGGATGCAGTTTCAGATGGTTGATGATAAGCCTATCATGGACCAGATTCATGAATATGAAAACCTGGTTGCAGATGTGTTGAGCGAAGGTATGAAAATGTGTGATGTCTTGCAGGCTAACGTTCTACTCGAGAAATTTCCACCATCCTGGAGCGATTACAGGAACCATCTCAAACACAAGAAAAAGGACCTGCCACTCCAGGAGTTGATCAGTCACATGAAAACTGAGGAGGCTAATCGTTTGAAAGATAAGCAAAATTCTGTCTCTTCAATTTCTGTTAAGGCTAATTTAGTTGAATCTTCTACTGCTCCTAAAGACAGGTTCAAAAACAAAGGAAAGAAATTCCAGAAAGGCGGATACCAGAAAAAGTTCAAAAGCAATAATGGAAAAATCCAAAAAGATAAACTACACTGTTACTGCTGTGGAAAACCAGGCCACAAGGCGTACCAGTGCTTCCAGAGGAAGGATCAGAAACCAGACAGTAAGCCTGATAACAAATCTGCCCCGCAGGTCAATGTTGCTGAAACAGATGAAATCATTGCTGCTGTGGTGGAGGCAAACCTGCTGGAAAACCGATTGACTGGCTACTTGATACTGGCGCCACTAGGCATTTCTGCTCCAACAAGGACCTGTTCCAGGAACTCCAGGACGCAGCGGATGGTGAATGTGTTTACATGGGCAATTCAGCCACTGCTGGAGTTCTCGGTAAAGGAAAAATTCTTTTGAAACTTACCTCTGGAAAAACTTTAGCTTTGAATGATGTGCTGTATGTTCCTTCCCTTCGTAGGAACTTAGTTTCTGGTAGTTTACTTAATAAGGCTGGACTGAAACTTGTATTTGAAGGTGATAGGGTCATTTTAGCCAAGAATGGGGATTTTGTAGGCAAGGGATATTTGTCAGATGGACTGTTTGTCTTGAACACTGTTTCTGTTATTGCTAATGGAAGTAACTCTGGTTCTGCTTATATTGTTGAGTCTGTTAATTTGTGGCATGGTAGGTTAGGACATGTGAATTTTGGTTCAATCAAAAGACTGAAAAATATGCATCTTATAAATGCGTCTGATGAGTGAATGCTCCAAATGTACTGTTTGTGTTGAAGCAAAATTTGCAAAGAAACCTTTTAAACATGTCACATCAAGAAGCACTGAATTACTTGAATTGATTCATTCTGACTTGGCTGATTTTAAAAACACAATGACTAAAGGTGGCAAAAAATATTATATCTCTTTTGTAGATGACTTTTCCAGATATACAAAAGTTTATTTGTTAAAGTCAAAGGATGAGGCTGCTCAAATGTTTTTAAAATATAAAGCTGAAGTAGAAAATCAACTGGAAAAGGATTAAAAGGCTTAGGTCTGATAGAGGTGGTGAATATAGTACGAATTTTCTTGAACAATTTTGTGATGAAAATGGTATTATACATGAAACCAGTGCTCCTTATACACCTCAACAGAATGGCATAGCTGAACGGAAAAATAGAACACTAAAAGAAATGATGAATGCTATGTTATTAAGTTCTGGTATGCCTGACAACATGTGGGGGGAAGCTGTTTTGTCTGCATGTTATATTTTGAACAGGGTTCCTCACAAGAAATTGGATAAAACTCCTTATGAATTATGGAAAGGCTTTGCACCTAACTTGAACTATTTAAAAGTTTGGGGTTGTTTAGCCAAAGTTGCATATCCAGATTTTAAGAAACTAATATTGGGCCTAAGACCTTTGACTGTGTATTTATTGGCTATGCTCAAAACAGTGCTGCATACAGATTCATGTGTTTGAATGATAATTCGATTTGTGAATCTAGAGATGTTGAATTCTTTGAACTTGTATTTCCTCTTAATAAAACTACTGTTGATCATGCTGCTCCTTCAAGGAATGATTTGATAAATGAATCTGCTTCAAATGAACATATGATTGAACCTAGAAGGAGTAAGAGGAAGAGAACTGAGAATAGTTTCGGGCCTGATTTTTTAACTGCCTTTCTAGCTGAAAATTCTGATAAAATCAATGAACAATTTGTTTCTGTGTTCTTAATTGATGATGATCCTAAATCCTATAAAGAGGCATTAACCTCTAGAGACTCTAGTTTTTGGAAAGAAGCTATTAAAAGTGAACTAGACTCTATCATGATGAATCATACTTGGGATTTGGTTGATTTACCTGTGGGCAGTAAACCTATTAGATGCAAATGGATCTTTAAAAGGAAAATTAGACCAGATGGGTCAATAGAAAAATTCAAGGCTAGACTAGTAGTGGTGGGATACACTCAAAAGAAAGGTATTGATTATTTTGATACCTATTCTCCTGTGACTAAAATAGCTACCATTAGATCTTTGATTGCTCTTTCAGCTATTCGAGGCTTGATAATTCATCAGATGGATGTAAAGACGGCCTTTCTCAATGGAGACCTGGAGGAAGAAATTTACATGGAACAACCAGAAGGGTTAGTAGTTACTGGGCAAGAGAACAAGGTATGCAAGCTCAGAAAATCTCTCTATGGTCTTAAACAGGCACCCAAACAATGGTATGAGAAATTTGATCGTACTTTAGTAAACAATGGATATGTTGTGAATGCGTCTGATTCTTGTGTTTACTCAAAATTGTTTGGTTCTGATTGTGTGATTATATGTTTATATGTTGATGACATGCTCATTTTTGGTTCAAACTTGGAAGTGATTAACGATACCAAGATGTTTTTGTCTTCATTTTGACATGAAAGATTTAGGGGAGGCTGATGTTATTCTTGGTGTTAAAATAAGGAAAACTGAAAATGGCTTTTCATTGTGTCAATCACACTACATTGAAAAGATACTTAAGAAATTTGAATGTTTTGATGAAATGCCTGTGAGAACTCCTTATGATCCTAGCATAAGTCTTAAAAAGAATAATGGTGATAGTGTTTCACAAGCTGAATATGCTAAGATTATAGGAAGTGTTATGTATCTCATGAATTACACAAGGCCTGACATTGCTTATGCTGTAAGTAGACTCAGTAGATACACCCATAATCCTAACAATGAACACTGGAATGCACTTCGTCGATTACTGAAATATCTTAAAGGAACCATGAATTTGTGTTTGCATTTTAACAAGTTTCCTGCTGTTTTAGAAGGTTATTGTGATGCAAACTGGGTGACAGATAATGATGAAGTGAGTTCTACTAGTGGATATGTGTTCACTTTAGGTGGAGGAGCTATTTCATGGAAATCATCCAAACAGACTTGTATTGCTCGCTCTACTATGGAATCTGAGTTCATTGCTCTTGAACTGGCTGGTCAAGAAGCGAGTGGTTGAAAAACTTACTGGGTGACATTCCACTGTGGGGGTCTTCTGTTCCAATATCATTGCACTGTGATTCACAAGCAGCTATTGGAGTTGCCAAAAATTATGTGTATAATGGCAAAAGAAGACATATTCGCATTAGGCATGGTGCGGTTAAACAACTCTTGAGGAATGGAGTAATTTCCTTAGAATTTGTGAGATCCAAAAGAAACCTGGCAGATCCTTTAACGAAAGGATTGACTAGGAGAGTTATTCAAGAGTCTTCCAAGGGAATGGGACTTAAACCTTTGGTTTGAATATTGTGT
Source organism: Combretum micranthum (assembly GCA_024138025.1). Classification (NCBI taxonomy): domain Eukaryota; kingdom Viridiplantae; phylum Streptophyta; class Magnoliopsida; order Myrtales; family Combretaceae; genus Combretum; species Combretum micranthum. The sequence continues at coordinate 391,760 of JAMXBD010000301.1, forward strand.
GATGCACTACAGTCCATCCCTGTATTTGTGGTAGTGCTTAAATCCATAGCCCTGTGTTTGGGTGGTTCTAGAAAGGACTTGATGGATGATTGTGATGAAAATGAGTCCAATGGACTCAGTGACTTCATAGCTCTGTTTATTGAGTGGTCTATAATGTGATAGACTTGATGAAGTTACCATTTAAATGAGTGTGAAGGTGGGCCGCCTTCTATGAAGGAATATAGGATTTTCTTTCTAGAGCACTCATAAAATCCAAGGTGTATGCACAGGGCCTTTAATAGTGCTTTTGTATTATCGCGGAATAGCAACATTAAGGAGTTGATACGTGTTGTGGGGGTCTCAACTTGAGCTTTTGAAAGTTCAAGATTTATTTCACTTTCATTAGTAAAGTTGTTGCCTCATTTCACTACGCATTAATTCAATCGAAAGATATTAATGCTTAAGTAAATAAAATTCCTTCCTTTGCCCAAAATGTGTATAGTCATTCGTGGGGGATTGTTGGGAATGACTATATGCTTTTCAAGCATTGTCCCACATTGCTTGGAAAACTAAGTTTTGTCATGTTTATAATAAACTCTCCTTCTATGTGGTTTCAAAAAGTGCATGAGTGGGTTTTGAAAAATCACCACGCGCGCGCCGGCCGCGGTCTGGTCTGGGCTGGGCTATTTCTTTGAATTTGATTTTTAACAAATCATGTTTGAATTAGTCAGAAAAGAAAAACGTGTTTTGAATCATTCAAACGAGCGGTTATTTTCCCAATTTGAAAGGCACGATCTCCATTGTGCCCTGATTTTTCTCAACGGATAATTTTGTTGGTAACGTTTCAAATACAGTTTTATATATACTGCTTCGGTTTTGCAGAAGGAGGATGTTATTCTTCACGCAATTTTCTTTCTTTTCTTCTCGTTTCTTTTTCGGTTATGGGCAATTGTAGTTGTTATTCCAATCTTCACGAGTGTAGTGGACTAGGGTCGCTTTGTTAACTTTGGGAAGCGAACGGCGTTGTCGATTGCACCACGGTCGTGTGGAATTTCTCTTTCAGGGCAGTGGTTTTCACGGCACAGCTTTTCATCGTTATTATTTTCTAACATTTCCAACCTAACAAGACACGTGTAATGTTGGAATCATCGTGGTTGGTCCATATCGGGTTCCGGTTTGGACCCAACTAGGAGAGATGTCTACTAAACATGCATCGCATTCCCTGCATCTTGCATCTTCATACTCACTGAACACTACTTATTAGGGAAGAAGCAAACGGTTGTCTTCTTCTAACTATGTTAAATTAGGTAACAAAAGAGGATGTCATGATACAGATTAGTAGTTGATAAAACGAATTGGCTTGAAATGGTTTGTGGGGAGGCAAATAGCTTATACACAAGCCTAGGTTTATTGGAGTCTGGTTATTATTTGTTGAAACTCCTCGAAATAAAAATGGGATGAGTCCTTTTTTTTTTTATTTCATGATAGATTGGGCAATGCCGTGCATATGATATTTGGTTGTTATTATTATAGATTGAACCTTGAATTTATTGGTTGTTAATATCTTGCTAGTTATTAATTTGTGGTAAATCTCCTACAATTGGTTCTTTTTTGTAAGTTAGCATTGTAGAAACTTTAGGATTGAGATAAGATGTCGAGAGTATGCACCATCATCTTCAACATCCTTCAAACTGTTGTAGATTGTAGTTATATTTCAAAAGGAAAAAGTCTCACATTCCTTAAAGCATAATCGTGTCACTTGTTTATTAGTTTTCTTCTTATAGATGGGCTAGTAAAAAGTTGGAGAGAATATATGGGCTCGCATGCACACAAAGCATAGGCATAAAGTTTATTTAAAGTATCAATATTTGAATTAGTTTTTAATTAAGTTATATTAATTTTCCTCAGTAATCAATTATGAATACATTTTTTTACTCATTTTGAGAAATGTTAATTCCTTTTTCTAATCACTTGACATGTTGATATTTTAAATGAATTAACCTCTTAATATTGGTTCATATTTTTAACTATTTAAAACGTTGATACTTTAAATAAACTTATCTTGAAATATTGTTATTATTATTTTTATTTTATTTGCCCCTTAAATATAATATACATTCATATAATATATTTCATAAAAAGCCTACAATTAACCCATTTAGATAGAATTTTGTAAACTCTGGCACATAGAGGTTGCTTACAATGCAGTGGGTGCCCTTAGATATGGGCAAGATTCCGAAACCAAACTGGAGCCAATCTTAAAAATGAGGAATTGATGATTCCTAGTTCTGGGTTTAGACTGTGGAACTGTTTTTTTTTCAAGTAAAAATAAAAAAGTTAATGATTTTAGTTTCTAATAAAATAAAATTTAAACTCAAAATAATTAATTATTGGGTATAAAAGTATTAAATTATTTAAGCAAAATTAAAAAAAAAAATTGTTTAGACTATGTATTTGTTTATATATAAACACAATCATATCAATTGCATTTTTTTTACACTAATATCAATTATAGTTAGTAATATGGGATTGCAAAATATTCTAGAGAAAAAAAATAAATAAAATTACAATGATGAAATAGTGTTATTAAGGAAATGAATTTTTCTTTTAAGAAAAGTTTATATAAATTAAACTATATATGATTTTAAATTCTGTTTATTTGCGTTATTGATAATAATACATTAAACATTGTAAATAGGTAATAAATTTTACTATTCATATGAGAAAGTACAATCATTAATAATTATATACTCAATACAATTTAAAAAATTTTCCCCTCTAATTTTCTTTTTCTTTTTTTTTTCCTAAAGGAACTGGCTAGAACCGTTGATTCTACTTGGTTCTATGCCAACTGCCTAAGAACTGAAAAACTAATGATTTCTTAACCAGTTTTGGAACCACCGATGACGATTCCAGTTTGAAACTGAACTTTGTCTATCTTTAGGTGTACTTATGAATGTACGACTTATATTAATGTTATTTTAGGCCCTGTTAGGAGTATGAGAACTACCAATAGCCTGATATTGATATTATATGATACATATATACATGCATAAATATATAATTATCATATTTTAGATCATATCTCACATATAATATGCCATATTATATATTGTATTGTAAGTATAATGTTATTGTGATATTTTTTACATTGAATACCACATTATATACTATAATACTATATACATTTTAGTTATATTCCCAGTACACTCAACCTTAATAAAATCATTGGGAGGGAAGTCGCTTCTATTATCATAATTAAATACAAGACTACGACCATGATAATAATTGATATCCTTCGGTAGCATTTCTAACTATACAAGTTTGTTTGGTCCGCCGTTTTTAGGTCGTTTTGGTTTTTTTTTTTTATTTTTTTTTATTTTCAAATATACTATTAGTCCTTGGTTAAAAAAAAAAACTATTTATCAAAAATAGATACAAATAAAAATAAATATTTTTACTCATAGATCAAATATAGATAAGATATAAATAAATATTGATGCAAATAACAAACTAACAATGTATATATTTTCCTCAGTGACTTCCGGTAGACTTTACACTTCTATAAAGTTAACAACACGAACCTTTCCTACCTCACGGGCCGAAGGCCCACGGCCCACGGCGCTCAGTCCAGATGTGCACGGCTTAGTTAATGATACGACTTTTTCCATACTATGTATTTTCTTCAACGGCTAATTTCCTAGGTTCATCGTGAAAATTCTTTGGTAGACACACCGGCTTAGGTCACATCGATGTATAAAAAGATACAAAATGCTAAACCGGCTAGTAAGGTATTGTAGTTAATTCGATATTTTGCTTGGGTTTAGATGGAATTGTAATCAAACTAAACTAAATATAAGTTTCTTGATATATAAAGTCAAAATAAGCTTTTTTCGAGATTGAGATTGTTAAATGATGTTTCAAATTAAACTAAAATAAAAAATTGATGCTAGGGTTTAATATTGCTGAACTCAATCCCTATGCCTATTTGTCTATGATATCAAAATGAAGAAATTCACTTTTGGTGTTTTAGTTTTCCCTTATCTTTTATTTAACTAATATAAGTTCATAAACTATTTGAAAGGGGAAAAAAAATTGTAGAGTATTTGCAAACGGCCCCATGTCCCTACCCTTCTTACTTTTCATCAATAATATTTGTGGTTTGATTTGGTTTAATTCTTAATGATAAAGAGTTTCCAATCAAACCACTTTAAATGTGATTTGTTTTGGTATCAAATTACCTTTTTTTAAAGAAAAAAAACTTACTATTGTTGATGTTACTAATAGTCATTGCAATTTTCAACTAAACAATAACGTTTTAATTAAGGAAAATTACGCAAGAATTTAAGTCATATAACATTATATCATGATGATATTACATCTTAGGTAATAGGAAAGATGCAAAAATCTACTTAAGAGATAACGAATAAGGTGAAAGAAAAGGAGTCAACTATAAAGGTAGAGAGTGAAATGAGGTACAACAAAAAGGGACAAAGGTAGATGAGTTTTAGATAGAATGTTGATAAGGTTTAAAACTTAAAGAAATTGCTTATTTTTTATGACAAAGTGGCATGATTTAGGTTCAAGCAATTTATCTCAATTAGATCCCATGAAAAAAAAAAGTTGAAATACAAAAGAACTACATTTTGCAATTTGGTCTACTAGTTCAGCATCGTTTGGTTTGATGATCAATCATACTTTTTGTCCATCCACTAATGTATAATGATTATCTTTATCATATTGATTTATGCAATAAATTTATATTTTAACTGATAAGATTTTGTTATACTTATCGAAACACATGGATGGCAAATGTAAAATGCTTGGATTAAAAAAGAAAGTATTAAATAATGTGGTTATTGGTTCCTTTTTTCTTCTAACATATTTATTAGTTTTTTTACTCTAATTGATTGAATATATCTGCAAGACCTTTTGGTGTGACAAGTTAGAAAAATTTATTAACACAAATATCCCACCTATCTGAATGAGTGGTAGGAAATTAGCATTTTTTTAAAAAAAATAATGATATGGTACATAATTTTTTATAATAGTTTCAAATATCAATTTTTTTTCTAATACTTATATATTATTAATCAATTTATATAGTATGTTGGTGCCACAAAAGCCTTACTTGATTTGTTTTGTAAACTTAGGGGTAATCTCATGATTTACACATCAACTTTATGCCATTTGCAATTATATACTTAAAGTTTTAAATTGTCAATTTTTACAATTGATTAAATATTTAGTTGCGACAATTTATACATCGTATTTTTTCTACTTTATATTAATGAGGTGGAATTTTTTGTTACATGGTAATATGATTTGTTATATGTTATAGAAAAATAAATAAATCATAGCAAATGACAAAGTTATCATATATTGATAAATAAGATGGTTTTATGGTCCACCCTAATATGAATAATAATGATTAAAAAAAAAACCTTTTCCTCTCCCTCGCCTAAAATATTTGTCTTTCTCTAAGCAGTTTCACAAATAGGCAAACTCTAAAACCTCTCTCAAGTTTGTTTCTTGTCATAAAGAAGATCAAAGGTCAAATATCTAGGGATTCAATCTTTGCAAGAGAATTAGGAAACCCTAAATTCCATCTTTGGTGGTTTTGGTGTTTTTGTGATCGAAGGAGGAAAAAACATATCTCTCTCTTCGAACAGTTTCACAAGAAGCCAAACCTAGAATGCTCTCTCTCTCTCTCTCTCTCTCTCAAGTTTGTATCTTATTACAAGGAATCATGTAGGCAAACCAATAGGTAAGTTTTCTTTTTTTCAATCCTTTGGATCTAAAAGAATAGTCTTTTATGAGTTTTCTTTCTGGTGCTGACGAGATTAAATCGTCAGAGGAGTTTTGGAAAAACCCCAAGTTGTCTTGCTGTGGTTACGGTTGTTGATTTAAAAAGAAACAAGGAAAATTTCAGGTATCATGCTCTTAACATCGCTTTATGTAAGAAAAAGACATTTTCTTTTGAAGTTGCATGGTTTAGGATTAAGAAAAGGTTTTGTTTTTGAGTTTTTCACTTTTTGGAGCAAAACAGGTTGGTACAAGGAATCACAGCTGTCACACAGGTCGTGATCTCCTCGAGTGTGATGGATTTAGAACGATCACGACCATGATGGTTGTCGCTACCCACATCATTGCTATGACAAAGGGCTGTGATGGCTGTCAAGCCCCCTATAACGGGCGTGATGAGGGTGTTATATTAAAGTTTTTCCTTTCCAAGCCTATCACATGCCTTATCACAAGTGTGACCAACAAGGTGATTGCATAGCTTTCTTTAATCCATGTTATTGACCTTTTTAAACACCTAAACTCTTATCTTATCTTTTAGTATACCTAAATCCAAGTTACAAGGTATGCTTGGACCTATAATAGTTGTAGTTCATGATAGTTTAGGAGAGTAGATAACCATAGAAGTAATGTTTTTTTTTTTTTCGTTTGAAACAAGTTTTGAGTTAGTTTTGCTTTATGTGATCAGGTGCTTCTAGTAAAGCCAAGTTATTTGTTCCAAACATCGTTTTAAGTACGCCTTACCTTGGTTGTTATTTGTGATTGTAAGCTAGAAATTATAATTGAACTTAATGATATCCGACTTTAAATTGGTTTGTTGCTTGTGCTTGGATGGGTTTAGTAGACCGAGAGTACCATGTTACTACGCTGGCACTCTGATGATTTGTGTGTGTCATTATTCCGAGTGGAGTAGTGTATAGAGATAATTCCAGTAGCTTAGGAGTGATACGAGTACGATACCCAGAGTGTGTAGGGATTGCCAACATCAATATATATATATATATATATAAGCATTCATCGCTGATTTAAATATAATAACCTGTGGTTGCTGCATATATCACCATGTTGCATGTGAAATTGTATATTGTTTGTTCATGTGCATGTGATTTGTGATTTGATGTGTTAGGTCTTTGTACTCATTCCTTTTATTTTTCAGGAACAAGTGATGATCTAGTGGTCTTTGATCAATTAGGGTATGATGTATACATAGGCTATGGGAATGACGATAGTGGAGCCGACTTTCCAGTAACTTTTAGATGAATAGATTTGAGACAAGTAGAGTTTTGGAACTACGAAGTTGAAATTCTTATGTTATGGTTTAGTTGAAGTTATGAGACTTTTCATATATTTTTTTTCTTTAAGTTTGATTTAGAGTTAGTGGTTAATTTATGCTAACTGAGTTGTTTAGAAGTTTTTATTATGATATAAACAATTTTTTATAAGTTCTCCTTTTATGTAAGATATCGGAGTATAATGTATTATAAATTGTGGTTTAGTAGAATCTGAACCTGAGCATGTCCATCTCTAGTGAGCACATGGTAGGCTAATAACACTATCAGTTTAGGGTGTTACAGCTTGAGTGGTATCAGAGCATAGGTTTATGATCTTTAGGAAATTTAGGTTATGAACTCTTTAGGATGGTGAGATGAACAGAGGGGTTAGATCATGAGATCGTTAGTAGCTATGGAAAGTTTAGATTTGCTAACCTTAATGAAAATTTTATGGTCTTACCTCCTAATTATGATTTCTTTATTGCTCCTTTTCGTCCAACTTATCATTTATAAGTACTATATTTATTTTATTTATAAGTATTATACTTATTTTATTTGTGTCGGTATGTTTCATAATTATTTTCTTATATCTTTCTATGAATATTTGTTATTTCATTTTTTGTTACTCCCTAAAATACATAGAAAAGTGATCAGTAAATCAAATAGAGCTCAAAAAAAACCAAGAATGATTATTTATAAAATAAAAAATATACCTTTACTAAACTTATGACCTTTTAGGCTTCCCATAATACATGTACATACTTATATGAGAAGTTCATGGCATTCACTTAATTATAATTGATAAAACAATAATTACTATGGTAAGTTAACACACACACACACACACACACACACACACATAAAGGAATTAATAATCATAACTTTCATGAAGAAAAGTTAAACCTATAATAGTCAATAAAAATTATAATGATAGTTAACAAAATCTTTAATGACATAATGTCAACAAATCTTTAATAGTTCTTAATTATGAATTTCAAGAAAAGTTTAAAGGTAACTATGATTTGAATTAAATGATGCAAATTCAAATGGCACAAGAATTGAGACAAACTTGTATAGTTGTCTCCAAAGATTGTAAATCATAAATGAAAAATCTAAAATATTGGAACTATAATGAAAATGAGAAATCACAACACCAAATTTCCATAGTGGTAGTGACACTCTATAATAAGAACTTATAAAATTCAAGGATTAAGGATAGTTATAGTAATTTGAATCTTTGATTGGTACACAAATATGTAATAATTATGAATCCAATGCAAGAATATGTGAGGTAAGACTGATGAGTTCATGGTTTGCTCTTATTTGTTAAATATCATGTTAAGGGTAGTGAGTTTTGTTTACAGTTCTATCGTGTTTTGTCAAGTCTTGTCATGTCCATTCTCGTCGTGTCTAGCCTTTTGTTTTGAGTCATGTCATATTGAGTCTGTCTTAAGAGTCAAGTCGTATGTCAATCTAGTACTAGTCAGTTTAGCTACTCTTGATACTTATCAGCCCCTCCTACAATCAAATTTATGATGGAATAAAAGAATGAGAATTTCTTGATCATAAGCAAAATATATATATGTGAATATGTATACATATATTTGTATAATATGACTAAATGAGTAAAGACTAATAAATTAAAGACAAAAAAATTATAATTATTAAAAAAGAAGAAGAAATGACTCTAACACAAAACAAAGTACTGAGATCAGTAGACTTCATAACTGTAATGTTGACAGTAATAACAAATGTAATAAGAGTTGTCAATTATGACAAAGGTCAAAATTATTAATGTAGTGGTAAACTCATAAATCCAACTAAAATGAAAAGTAAGAATGTAAAATAATTCTAAGTAAAATCGAGAATCAAAACAATAAAAGTATAAATAATGATAATATAAGCAATGGAAATATGCAAACAAATAATTCACCCAATCTAACATGTACTAGCAATCATATCTATTAAAGATTAACTGGGGAGAGCAATAACCAAATTAATACAATTGTATGTATTTATGCTAATTCATTCTTTTCTTTTATATGGAAAAGTGGGATAAGGATAGTATTTTAAGGAAGCATGGAAATGAATGACTGCTTGATTAAAAATCGCTAGCGAGTGTGAAGATGGAGAAAATCCTAATATCAGAGCTGAGAGGGTATTTAATGTGACTTATGGTGAAGTTTGAGATGACAAGTATTAGTATAATGAGGGGTAGTCAGAACTATAAGGAAATAGATCATAATACGAGAGAAGAACAAATAATGCATTGAGATGAGATAGTAATACTAACGATGTTAAGTAGATAGCAGTTAGAGGTGAAAAAAGGACATCTAAAGTTGATTAGAAGGAACTAGAGGTATAAAGAAAATCCTAATAGGTGGTTGGCATTGTGAAAGGTGATTATTGATTTAATAAACATAAAACTATAGATATGAAGGTAAATGAGGGGAATCATGTTGGGGAGTAGATAAAGAGATAATGAGGAATGATCTGTATAAATAAGGAAATAAACAAATATTATAACATAAATGAAGGTATATATGGAGCAGTAATTGCAAGATTGTGAATGTTGGTAAACTACAGGGCATGACAAATAGAATGATGATAGGTAGTAATGGCAATCAAATTTGTTTATAATTATGAGCTCTTGAGGAGGCTAAATATATACATACATATATATATATTATAACAGAAGTACTAGTTGTTGTAATAATATAGCATTATAAGTTCTTAAAGACAATTAGATAGCCTAAGTAATACATAAACGTTATAAATTAACTATGGTGTTTGACAATGGTGGTAAAACTAGATTGGACTAATAGAAATATAGATACTATAACATCATCTAAAAAGATGGACCAATGTAAGGTTTTATCATTGAAGTTGAAGTTGAAGATTATGAATTTTAATTTTTTTTTTTTAGCTTTTTAATTGCTATTTAAGGAATTATAAGAAGGTGCGCTAAGGAAGTTTCAATGGCTCGAGATAAAGTATAATGGCTAGATACTGCTAATGAGTTGGACTGATATTCTTAAAGTGCAACATATAATTATCTTGAAGGATGTAATTGTTAGTTTATGAGTTAAAGAGACATAAGTGTACAATCAAAATAAGATATTTTACTAAGAAATAGATTGGATAGGAGTAGAAGGATACCGAATTCAAGTGGAGAATAATCACATGTTATCGAGACATATGGATGGATTTGTAAAGTAATAATTATTAAGACAAAGTGCATTCACTTTAAAAGATTTACCAAGTGCCATAAGTGTCGATCCTTAGTCCTCATTTATATTGGTGGCAAATATAAAGAAAGGATAGAAAGTGTGTTCGAAGTGGTATAGTTGGTTAATGAATGTTTTAGAATTAGATGAATGATATATGAGTGATATAAATGAACTTCAATGAAGATCAATAGTGGTAAAAACTAAGTTAAATTAATAAAAGTATATATGACATAGTAAAATTTGAAGCTTCGAGTCAATGTAAGGTTTGGACCTCTAGAATTTACGGTTGAAATTATAGTTATAAGATTTTCAGCTTTCTAAATGTCCCTCGAGGAACTGATTTGGAGATTAAATACAAGGGAGGTTTTCAATAGAAAAGCTAATAAACAAAGACAAGATTTCATGGTGGACATTACTAATAAGTTTAACCGATATTCTTGAAGTATATCATGTAGATGTGGACAAAGTGCACTAAATATGCACAATAAAAGTTAGGAATTATGAAGCAATCGACTGAATTATATTTTAGTTGGAAGAAATACTCATGTGAATAGTAAAGGAAAGAGGTTTAGAAGTTGGAAACAACTTAAATGTGGATACATCATAAGCAATCATAAATTGAATAGAAAACAACTTATAATGTTGAAGAATAGATGGAGGTATGAATTAAGGAGTTGGAAACAATGATTAAAAGAGTTACAATGGTTTAGGTAACTTTCGACGACGAAAGTTTCTTTAAGAAGGAAGAGATGCAATACAAAAAAATAAATCATAGCGAAGGGCAAAGTTGTCAATGTTGAAAAATAAGAGGGTTTTATGCTCCACTCTAATATGAATAATAATGATTAAAAAAAAAAAAAAACCTTTTCCTTTCCTTCACCTAAAACATTTATCTTTCTCTAAGCAATTTCACAAATAAGCAAACCTTAAAACCTCTCTTAAGTTTGTATCTTGCCACAAGGAAGATCAAAGGTCAAATATCTAGGGATTAAATCTTTGGAAGAGAATTAGGAAACCCTAAATTTCATCTTTGGTGATTTTGGTGTCTTTGTGATCAAAGGAGGAAAAAATTATCTCTCTCTGTGAACAGTTTCACAAGGAGCTAAACCCTATGACTCTCTCTCTCTCTCTCTCTCAAGCCTATATCTTGTTCCAAGGAATCACGTAGACAAACCAATAGGTAGGTTTTCCATTTTTCAATCCTTTGGATATAAAAGAATAGTCTTTTATGAGTTTTCTTTTTGGTATTGAAGGGATTAAATCGTTGGAGGAGTTTTAGAAAAACCCTAAGTTGTCTTACTTGTGGTTGCGGTTGTTGATTTCCAAAGAAACAAGGAAAATTTCTAGTATCACGCTTTTTAACATCGCTTTATAGTTTTTTTTTTTAGTTCCATGATTTTGAATCAAGAAAAAGGTTTTCATTTTGAGTTTTTTTTTTTTTTTTTTGAGCAAAAGGGGTTCATACAAGGAATTACAACCGCGATCTCTTCGGGTGTGACAGATTTAAAACAATTACAACCACGACGTAGGCCGTGATGGCTATCACGCCCCCCATAATGGGCGTTACGAGGCCGTTATGTTGAAGTTTTTCCTTCTCGAGCCTATCACGTCCCTTACCATAGGCACATCCAACTGAAGGAATGGGTAGCTTTTTTTAATCCATGTTGTTGACATTTTTAAACACCTAAACTCTTATCATATCTTCTAGTATACCTAAATCCAAGTTATAAGGTGTGCTTGGACCTAAAATAGTTGTAGTTCATGATAGTTTAATGTTGGGTTTTATTATCAATTTTGCAGCGGAATTTTTTTTTAAAAAATTAAAACCCTAATTCCAGTATCCATGTGTTTTTTATTAGATACAAAAAACGAAAATAAAAGTTCAAGTTTTATTACCTTTTTGATTTCAAAAAGGTATTTGATGATACAGATCTGTAGATGTTGCCATGTTGCGAACGCCCTCTGCGGTATCCACAGGTGAATGACCTTGATTTGGATTTTCCTCTTGCGTGCTAGCGCAATCTAGAACGCTTCTAGATTTGGTTTCGAAGGGGCTCCTAGAGATACGAATTTCTCACACTCTCTAGGGTTTCGAAAATTTCTTTTACGTTTGCGGAATTTCTCTGCCGTCTAATGTGACGTCAAAGAGTCTGACCTAAAAAGCTGTCTATAGATCTATATATATAGACATATAGGAAACCCTAGAAGATAAATATGATGAGATATTTATTTAATATTTAACAAAATACATTATTTCATTAAATATTAAATATATGTCATAATCATTTATTATTCTTAAATTATTTAAGAATAATAAATATAATAATTCCTATAGGTTTAATTATAAACCCATAAAATGAAAATATCAAATATCTGGCCTCGGGCAAAAACACTAACAATCTCGCACTTGCACTAGGCCAAATAATTATTTATCAATACTAACAAATTAAGATTAATAAATGACTTTATCATTCCCATCAGACTCGTTTATATCAAGTCCCTGATCCTTTTAGTTCATTCTTTTGTGTGTGACCTTGTAGGTTTACTTAATGTTAGCAGTAGATCAAAAACCCTTTTGACCTACGAGACATAAGCGGACTCTAGCAAGACATTATGCCTACCCAAATTAAGTGAAGATTGGTGATCCGATTTTACCTTATAGACAGTTAATTATTTAGTCCCTTTATCACATGATATCTTATGATTAAACATAAGGTATGGATCAATACACACTTATATTGTTTAATCACCTATTTCTTGAATCCAGAGTTTGACTGACTTAAACAAATAACATTGATAACTCCTTATCAATTCATTTGAGCACCGCCATGCATATCTCAGTCTTACTCAACAAGGGGCCCAAAAGATATCTCTCTCAATTTAATGAGAGGGACAAATTCCTTCATGAACACTCACATTCCTCCACATAACTTATTCTATATCAAATATCAGTCTTATAATCATCTGATTAAAGATGATAAAGAACTGAATTAAAATATGGAGTTTGTTATGTAGGAATCTATGGTGTCATCGGGTCAAAGGACTTAAATAATTACTGTAATGAGAAATACTTATCATATTGATCCATATAGTATTCTCATAATTGGTCATTCCAATACAATGTACTCTTACATGTATCTATGTGCTGAAATGATATCTTATATCCATGATCAGTAAAAATGACCATCATCCAGCACTAACACTAATCTTAATTCATTATTATTCCATGTAATGAACGATTAGATTAGGATATTTTAGAAGTTATTTATTCCTTTATGGTTTTACTATTAAAGTCACATACTTTAATGACATAAGGATAACAAAATTACTCATGGAATTATTTATCAAGGTAAAAAGGCTAATAATAACCTTGAAAAATAGAATGGCTTATAAAGATAATAAATATCCAAATCCATATATGCTATGGCACATCACCAGCAATCTCTCACTTGCATTAGCTCTACTCAATCATAAGTCTAATGCCCAGTGCTCTAGTATGACTATCATGTTTAGACTGGGGAAGAGGCTTAGTCAATGGATCTGCAACATTGTCATTTGTGGGTACTCTGCATATCTTAACATCTCCTCTATCAATGATCTCTTGAATGAGATGGTAACGTATGAGTATGTGTTTGGATCGCTGATGTGATCTTGGTTCCTTAGCCTGTGCAATGGCCCCATTATTGTCACGATAAAGGTCCACTGGATTTGCAATGCTAGGAATAACTCCCAATGTACTAATGAACTTCTTGATTCAAACTGCTTCCTTAGCTGCATCCGATGCTGCTATGTACTCAGCCTCCGTAGTAGAATCTGCAACTGTGTCCTGTTTGGAACTCTTCCAGCTTACAACACCTCCATTCAAACAAAACACATAACCAGATTACGATCGGAAATCATCTTAATCAGATTGGAAGCTGGCATCTGTGTAACCATTTACTACAAGATCACCTTCCTGTCCTCCATATGTCAAAAACACATCCTTAGTCCTTCTTAAGTAGTTTAGAATGTTTTTGACTACTATCCAGTGACTTTCACCTGGATCTGATTGGTATCTACTTGTGATGCTTAAAGCATAAGCGACATCTGGTCGAGTGCATAACATGGCATACATGATGGAACCAATAGCTGAGGCGTATGGTATCCTACTCATGCGTTCCCGTTCTTCTTTTGAAGTACGATATTGAATCTTACTCAATTTAATTCCATGTGATACTGGCAGAAATCCTCTTTTGGAATTCTCCATACTAAACCTTTTTAGTACCTTATCAATGTATGCACTTTGACTTAGGCTAATTATCCTTCTAGATCTATCTCTATAGATCTTGATGCCTAGAATATAGGCAGCCTCACCTAAGTCCTTCATTGAGAAACAATTTCCTAACCATGTTTTGACCTTTTGTAATGTAGAAATATCATTTCCAATAAGCAATATGTCGTCTACGTAAAGCACCAAGAAAACTACTACGCTCCCACTAACTCTCTTATAAACGCAAGGTTCATCTTCATTCTTGATGAAATCAAACTCTTCGATTGCTTCATCAAAATGAAGATTCCAACTTCGAGATGCTTGCTTCAATCCATAAATGGACCTTTGAAGCTTACATACCTTATGTGAATTCCTTGGGTTAACAAATCCCTCAGGCTGTGTCATGTACACATCCTCAATGAGGTTTCCATTCAAGAAGGTTGTCTTGACATCCATTTGCCATATCTCATAGTCATAATATACAGCTATGGCAAGAAGAATTCTCACAGACTTAAGCATGACTACAGGTGAAAAAGTTTCATCATAGTCTATACCATGAGTTTGTTTAAAACCTTTTGCAACTAGTCGTGCTTTGTAGGTATGCACATTGCCATCCATGTCAGTTTTCTTCTTGAAAACCCATTTACATCCAATAGTTTTATACCATCGGGTGGATCAATCAAAGTCCATACTTGATTTTCATACATGGATTGCATTTCGGTTCTCATGGCTAATAACCATTTCTCAGAGTCGGGGCCCATCATTGCTTCCTGGTATGATGTGGGCTCATCTTGGTCTATGAGCATGACATCGCGATTGTCAGTAACGAGAAATCCA
The DNA here is from genome assembly GCA_024138025.1 of Combretum micranthum. Taxonomy (NCBI): domain Eukaryota; kingdom Viridiplantae; phylum Streptophyta; class Magnoliopsida; order Myrtales; family Combretaceae; genus Combretum; species Combretum micranthum. The sequence continues at coordinate 407,128 of JAMXBD010000301.1, forward strand.
TATCTCTCAGGCTCGTGACGAATCCTACCAGTCCTACGTGGGCCTTCAGTTAGTGGTTCAGGCTCAGCAACTAATTGCGAGTCTGATTGAACATCTATCATGGGTTCTATGCTAGTTTGTGGTTCTCGAACTTCTTCGAGTTGAATCGTACTCCCACTGATTCCTTTAGAGACAAATTCTCTTTCTAGAAAATGACCATTACGAGCAACAAACACTTTGTTCTCAGATTGGTTGTAGAAGTAGTATCCTTTTGTCTCTTTAGGATATCCCACAAAGAAGCATTTGTCAGATTTAGCTGCTAGCTTATCAGACACCTGTCTTTTAACATAAGCATCACAACCCCATATCTTTAGAAAAGACAAACTGGGACATTTCCCATTCCATAACTCGTATGGTGTCTTTTCAACCGATTTTGATGGAACCCTGTTCAATATAAACGCAGCAGTTTCTAAGGCATATCCCCAAAAGGATATTGGAAGATCTGTCTGACTCATCATTGATCGAACCATATCTAATAAAGTTCGATTTCTCCTTTCAGAAACACCATTCCATTGTGGTGTTCCTGGAGGAGTCAACTGTGAGATTATCCCACAATCCTTAAGATAATCAGAGAAATCTTGGTTTAAATATTCACTCGCTCATCTGATCGAAGCGTTTTTATATTTTTGCCAAGTTGATTTTGTACTTCATTTTTGAACATTTTGAACTTTTCAAATGATTCGGATTTATGCCTCATTAGGTATACATATCCATACCTACTAAAGTCATCTGTAAAAGTAATGAAGTATAAGTAACCTCCTCTAGCAGGTGAACTTAATGGTCCACATACATCGGTATGTATTAGGCTCAGTAAGTCATTAGCTCTCTCACTTTGTCCTGTGAAAGGAACCTTTGTCATCTTTCCCATCAAACAAGATTCGCATGATTCATATGATTCAAAATCAAATGAATCTAAAAGCCCATCTTGATGAAGCTTTGATATGCGTTTCTCATTAATGTGGCCTAAACGACAATGCCAGAAGTAAGTTGGATTCAAACTGTTAGATTTGAACCTTTTGGTATTAATGTTATAAATGGACTTATGATCAGATTCATCAAAGTTTAGAATATAGAGACCATTCATCAAATGAGCAATACCATAAAGATGTCTCCACGATAGATGGAGATTGTATTATTCTCAATAATAAATCTAAAACCATCCTTGTCCAAACATGAAACTGAAATAATGTTACTGCTCATAGCAGGCACATAATAACAATTATTTAAAATCAGAATAAGTCCAGAAGGCAAAGTTAATTCAAAATTTCCCACAGCTAATGCAGCAACCCTTGCTCCATTTGCCACGCGTAGGTCCACTTCACCTTTAGCCAACTTTCTACTTTGCTTTAATCCCTGCACATTTACACAAATGTGAGACCCACATCCAGTATCTAATACCCATGATGTAGAAGTAGATAGATTGACTTGTATGACATAAATACCTGAAGCAGTAGTCTCACTACTCTTCTTCTTTCTCAGATCCTCCAAATAAAGTTTGCAGTTCCTCTTCCAATGACCTGGTTCATTGCAGAAGAAGCAAACCCCTTCCTTGGGTGGTTTGGCCTTAGGTTGAGGCTTGGGCTTTTTAGCTTTGGGCTGACCTTTTGCTTTGCCCTTGCCTCTACCATTGGCATTTCTCTTTTTGCCTTGTCCCTTTTGAACCATCAGAACATTGTTATTTGTTTTAACATTTTGTTCTGCATTCTTAAGCATCCCATGCAGCTCCATGATAGACACATCCATTTTGTGCATGTTGTAGTTCATCACAAACTGGTCATAGCTAGGAGGCAAAGAGCCTAGGATCAAATCCGTAGCCATCTCCCTAGAAACTGGAGAGCCTAGCTTCTCAAGTCTATCAATATAGCTCTTCATCTTGAGTACATGTGTACTCACGGAGCTACCTGGAGCCATTTTACAAGAATTCAGCTCCTTGGTGACTGCAAATCTCTCATGTCTTGCCTGTTCTTGGAACATTTCCTTTAGGTGTACGATCATATCGTACGCCTCCATGTCTTCCATTTGCTTCTGAAGCTCAGGTTCCATGGTGGCAAGCATAATGCAGGTCACATCCAATGAGTCTTCCTTATGCTTACTAAAAGCATTTCTTTCAGCTCTTGGAGCATCAAGAGCAGGTTCATCAGGGATTGCCTCATCAATCACATACAACTTCCTCTCGTGCTTAAGAACAATTCTTAAGTTACGATACCAATCAAGGAAGTTTTTACTATTCAGCTTATCCTTTTCAAGAATTGATCGCAAGGTTGTGTTGTTGGTTGCCATGATCTACATATAGAGGTATGCAAAGTTAATTATCTTTATTTAAGCCATTTTCATAGTTCCACTATTTTTATCAAATTAATAACCCTCTAGTATTAATTTGGAAACCATTAAATAAAGTTTCTTAGTGGGTCAAGATCCATATTTCACTAAACCTTGAGTCAGCTATGGCATGACACCCAAAATTTAGTTATTTAGGTAGGAAACCCTTTCCAATTACATCAAATGTAACTCTCGTTATGGGATTGACATCACATGTCCCGGCCTACTAATCCCATCTAATGCCATAGGCCCAAAACCGTTTTGATAGCCTATTTAAGTCTAACCATTACGACATGTGGATAGCACCATTATTCACCTTGTGTGACTAGGATAGTCTATTGCACCCTGCTTTGGCAGAACCTACAATTAGACGATCTAAGTCTTGACAAGTGTCGAACCATGGAAGGCATTTTCATGACTTAATATTATTTGAGGGATTTTAAAAGGTGATATTTTATCTTATTATCACATGTAAAGGATATTAAGTATATGGTTGTAAACATAGTATCACATACATGTCAGCATATTATCATGTTATGCATAATATAAAAACGTGTCATAGCATGGCCCTTAATCTATATTGATCTTCATAAACCAATATGAAGACCAATAGCACGATTAAGGTAAAGATCCATCAACATGGATCTGAGTTGAAAAACTCCTTGTATCTTCATCAAGGCTCTCACTTCTCCATCATCATGGATTGGGAAAGGTCTTCATTACATCTTCATGTCTTCCATTACAAACAACTAGTAAAACTAAATTATAATAAAACAAACGACGCGCAGGTCGTATTTATAAAATTACATCCCATGAAATAAATAAATAAATAAAACCTGCCATTCACATAAGACCTAGGGGCCATGCTATGCACCATGCATATAACTTAAGCACTCACAAGAATATGTAACATAAAACACTTCAAAAGCGCATTAATGTTAAGTGTAATTAAGTCGAATACTTTAGGGGGTTCAAGGGGGCAACGCCCCCTTGCGGGGGTCAGGGGGCAGCGCCCCGAAGCTAAACGATTTTTACAATTTATATATGGAAAATTCTTTTAAAAAATCAATTTTTGGTTCGTGTCATACACGAAACTCGACCAACAAACAACCCCTACGCTTAATCATATTAAACATAGTATTTGCATAATAAATCGAAAATTTGAGTTGCGGGTTCCATTCAAAAATTGAATTTTTAATAAAAATCTGTCCATAAGAATATGTAAATATTAAGTTCAAAATTATTAAGACAACCTTAACAATTTGTTCAAATATAGCAGAAAGAAAACGTTGATAATCAAACCGTTTTGAAAACTGCAGATCACGATTTTTTTTTTTATTTCAGATATGTTCAACAAGATTGAACCTTATCTGTTCAACAAGATTGAATCTTATCTGTTCAACAAAATAATTCGTGATGCACTTTGTAATCCAATTACAACAGATTTCTTTAACTTTTCACAAACAATCAATTTCGTCCATCTGTAAAAATCCATAACATAACCCCATGGAACAAGTATATCAACATATACATCCGTTGTAACCATTTTACATCGGATTTGTTCAACCCCTCGAATCAAGGCATTATCTTTTAAAATCTCAGATCTGAAGATTTCGTTTTTCATATGATTAAAATGATTCCGAAAATCGTTTTCACAACGCCGAATTTCATAAATTCGTAATTCATGGCATTAACATATTCGAATTGAATTTATGCAGAAATATTACTATATCATATATAGATATTTACATGCATCAGCATTAAACGTCATAATCCAAATTAATTCGAATAAAATCTCAATCCAAAAACGTATAACAGATATATAACATCGCTATCGATTCATTAAATAGACGTTCGTTCATATCATCTATATGCAATATACAAGATTCAAATATCAAATAAAACAATTTCATATCATCATATGAATAGAATACGAATTCAATCATAAACAGGAAGGCAATTTATATTCGCATCACATGCAAATCATAACATAATTTCGATCAAATCAAAAATCAAGCGGCTCTGATACCACTGTTGGGTTTTATTATCAATTTTGCAGCGGAATTTTTTTTTTTAAATTAAAACCCTAATTCCAGTATCCATGTGTTTTTGATTAGATACAAAAAACGAAAATAAAAGTTCAAGTTTTATTACCTTTTTTATTTCAAAAAGGTATTTGATGATACAGATCTGTAGACGTTGCCACGTTGCGAACGCCCTCTACGGTATCCACACGAGAATGACCTTGATTTGGATTTTCCTCTTGCGTGCTAGCACAATCTAGAACGCTTCTAGATTTGATTTCGAAGGGTTTCCTAGAAATACGAATTTCTCACACTCTCTAGGGTTTCGAAAATTTCTTTTAGGTTTGCAGAATTTCTCTGCCGTCTAATGTGACGTCAAAGAGTCTGACCTAAACAGTTGTCTATAGATCTATATATATAGACTTATAGGAAACCCTAGAAGATAAATATGATGAGATATTTATTTAATATTTAACAAAATACATTATTTCATTAAATATTATTATATGTCATAATAATTTATTATTCTTAAACTATTTAAGAATAATAAATATAATAATTCCTATAGGTTTAATTATAAACCCATAAAATGAAAATATCAAATATTTGGCCTTGGGCAAAAACACTGACATTTAAGAGAGTAGATGACCATATAAGTAATGTTTTTTCTTTTGAAAACAAGTTTTGGGTTAGTTTTGCTTTATGTGATCAGGTGTTTCTAATGAAACTAAGTTATTTGTTCCAAATATCGTTTTAGGTACATCCTTACCTTGGTTTTTGTTTGTGATTGTAGGCTAGAAATTATAACTGAACTTAATGATATCCAACTTTAAATTGGTTTGTTGCTTGTGCTTGGATGAATCTAGTAGACCAGAGTACCATGTTATTAGGATGATACTTTGATGATTTGTAGAGATGGGCAAAGTGGGTAAACAGGGTGGCTCGACTTGCGGGTTAAACGAACAGAGCCAATTAGACCCACTTTTAAATGGGCCAAATTTTCTAGGCCTAGGCCCGGCCTGCATTGGCTCACGGGCCAAAATTAATTGTTTTAATTTTAAATTTTTTTAATGTTAGTTTGTTTGAAATATAGAATATTTATATATTTTAAGATTTTATGTATATTAACGACTAATTTTATTTCTATTTTGATTACTTATATATAAAAATAAGTTTTTAAAATAATTTATTAGATATCATATTATGTTTAAATAAAAAATATTTTTTAAAAATATTATAATACTCGTGATTCATGTATCAATCTATCTTTTTTCCTAACATACATAAATAATTATTAATATGTTATTATATTATTCTTATTTTTAAACTTCTTCTTCTTCTTCTTTTTTCTTGGCCCGAGGGTTAGCCCGGCCTGACCCATTTTAGCTCACGAGTTAAACAGGCCCTACAAATTCGACTCACTTTTAAATAGGCCATTTTTTTTTTGCTACAACTCGCTTTTTGAGCAGGTTGATGGGTTAGGCCGCGGGCCACAGTCTATATGCCTAACTCTAATGATTTGTGTGTATCGTTGGCTCGAGTTAATTCGTGTATAGAGATGATTCCAATAGTTTAAGAGTGGTAAGAGTAAGGTACTCAGGATATGTAGGAAGTACCCAACACCAATATATATATATATATATATATAAAGTATTTTATATGTATTTGTTTTCATAAAGTTACGAGTTACTTCAGGTTTATGGTTAGTTGCAGATGGCTCTAAACCGTGTTGATTGCCTAGCTAGTTTAAATATAATAATATGTGGTTGCTGCATGTATTACCATGTTGCATGTGAAATTGTATGTTGTTCGTTCATGCGCATGTGATTGTGATTTGGCATACTAGGCCTTTATGCTAATTCATTTTATTTTTCAAGAACATGTAATGATCCAGTGGTCTTTGATCTATTAGGATATGATGTATATGTGGGCTATGGGATGACGATATTGGAGCCGACTTTCCAGCTGACTTTTAGATGAATAGATTTGAGATAACCATAGTTTTGGAATTATGAGTTGAAATTCTTATGTTATGGTTTAGTTGAAGTTACGAAACTTTTCATATAATTTTTTTTTTTTAAGGTTTGATTTTGAGTTGATGCTTGATTTATGCCAACAGAGTTTTTAGAAGCTCTTATTGTGATATAAACAATTTTTTAGAAGTTTCCATTTGATGTGAGACATTGGAGAGTATTATATTATGAGTTATGATTTAGTAGAATCCGAGTCTTAGTATGTCCATATCTAGTGATAACATGTGGTGGGCTAATGATGCTATCAGTTTAGGGCATTATATTATCAATATATAATATAAGATAAAACATTATAAGTATCACATTCTGATTAGTTGCCTGATAAGATAGAGATAATAGCAATAAAAAAAAGGGATAGAAATGGTAGTAATTAAAATTTTAATTAGACGCAAAAGTAGAGATTTATAACTTTAATTATATAATTGTAAAAAGATTCCACCGTATTAACCAGGTAAACTTCTGGCCATCCAATCTTATGCCTATCACCTTCTTCTTTAATTATTATATTTTTTCTTTCGCGGAAATTCAAATCCTAATTGGAATTTCTGCGCCCTCTGTAGTCCACATATTCATCTGACGTACGAAAGCTGATTGTTACTGCTTGAAGTGATCTCTCTCTTTTTGGTACATTTGAAATTCCAACAAGATAGAAACCCAAAATGTTGAAAACTTAGATATATTTATCGCTATCTCTTATGCCTTGTTTATGGGACTTGCTTGGTATGAGAAATCGTGCTAAGTAACCTAAATAACTAATAAAGAAAGCTAATAGAAGAATTGTTTGACAGGAGAATTAAGATCAAAATTGTTTAGCTAAGTTAAGCAACTTAGAAAGTAGGTTGTTTATTCTTTTTTTTACTTTTATTGATGGGATATGACATATGATAATTATATTTTAAAAAATATCCATTTTACTAATACATATAATAAAATATAATTAATATTTTCATGCCACGTATACAAATAATGTGCTATTTAGAAAGTCTTTTTTTTTTTTTTTTTTTTTCCCAAACAGACGCTATCACGGTGCCCGCAGGAAGACGGGGCCTGGGTGAGCAATGGCATTGGACGAGGACAGGAGCATTATTCTCTGTATTAAAATGATGGAAGAGGTGACCACTCCATTATTTTATCTTTGTTCTTGTTTAGATGAGAAACTCTACATCCTCGTAGTGTCACTTTCCAGCTGACAAATTAATTTGAATCGTCAAGAGGGCAGTTGGTTGAACTGTTCTACGTTGGCGGTGAATAGGAGATTGGAAAGCTACTCTTCCTTATTTTCTTCTACGCAAGTACACGCGCGAGAAACTTACAACGATGGAATAGTATTATTTTCACACCCTGCTGTAAATAAGCATGTAGAGATGTGATCGAATCAAATTATCCATGACCTATTCGAATTGTACTTAGAGAATAGTTATGTCAAGAGTTCGAGTTTTATAACGTACAAGCCCAAAATCACATCTAAACAAGCTTAGATGAGTTAAACTTGAGTTTTTTTAGTCTCACTTTTAGTCAAAATCGAGCAAAAAATTTTGTATTTTGAGATTGGATTTTGAAATTTTGAGTCAGGTTTGAGTTAGAGTCATCGTTTTTACATGAAAATGTTAAACAATTTCATCACTTGGATTCTTAACAAATGTCTTATAAGGCTTGTTAACAACTTGATCATTACCAAAAGATTATTTTCCATGCGCAACTAGTTAAATTTGTGGTATCATTTTTGGTAGTATTGTTTTTATTAGTATTCTTATTAGTAAAATTCATACATTTATTTTTATTTGTCAAAAGTCAGTTAGCCATCACCTTTATAGTCAAGTGGTATAAGTATTAATTTTGCAGTGGAATTGATCCCATACCATAAAGTTATGACAAGTAATAATTGAAATAAATAGGTATACACTGAACTAGAAAATTCTATATGCTATGTAACTATAGCTATCACTTAAAAATGTGTAATAATTTTTGTGATCTCAACATCTCATAATAGTGATCGTCCCTGTCGAAGTATCCTTTTCGCTTCATTAATTAATAAATTTTCTTGCGTTGAATTTAATCTTGATAGAGCTTTCTCGTGTGCACTCTACACCTCCATTATTAAATATTCGACTACAACGTCTTCATTTTCTTTGGGTCCATCACTGTCCTTGCTCCGTAAAGATATCTATAAAGGTAATGCCTCAAATCAATTGATAGCTGATATAATGGACAGATGCTGATCGTGACCCGTAGGAAAGTGATCTTACAATTTTCTTTCTTTCTTTCTTTCTTTTTTTTATTTTTATTTTCCTAAACTGAAAATGATATTATTTAATTATAAAATATGGTTAGGAGTTAAGGAACTGTTCCATAGGAGATAAAAAGGACAATAGAAGCATTAGAACCAACGTTAGGGTTTTTACACAAAATACAAAAATCCCTAATACATTGAATATATGCCAAAGGGAAAGCAAAAGTGTCGTAAACTACCACTATTCGACGGAGCAAAAGCCACTCCCTCTTCTTACTTGCCGATCATCCCTAGTTGTGTTAACATGTTTGCTAGTTTATTACCATGCCTAGAGACACAAAAGGAGGTTATCTTGTCAAGGCAACAAATCCTTTCTCAGCAGCAATAGAGTGAAAGAATTTATTTTTAACATTTGCTTTATTCTTTAAGAGTTACAACTATTACATTGCAAGTATTGAATCAATAAAGATGTCAAACTATCGAGATATGAATAAAACTTTAATCCCCAATAGATTTCCCAGATTTTAGCATTTATAATGTTGATTTGGCATATTCTTTTTGTAAACCCCATCATCCAACGACTTTCTTCATCTAATATTGCTCCTCTAATTATTGCATGTCCTTGAATGATTGATGTATTGCCATGTAGATTAATCTATTTTGGGTAAATATCATAGTGCAATTGTGCATGCATGTTTGTTTGATGATCTAGTTTCTTAAATCATACATGTGCCACATTTTTTATTTGTTGAGCAATTTGAGTATTAGTTTTTTTTTTTTTATTGATATAGTAATTTATTTATTGCTCTCTATGTTTGCATGAGGTCTGTGGAGAAGACTATAAGCAATGGCATTTTTGTTGAGTTCTTCATAATCCTATGGAACTGACAGCTGTTTTGCAACCATCGGTGAAACATTAGCATGTGATCATTTGCTCTATTGGTTAACCATATATTGTCCCATATTGCTCTTACATTTGGACATGTTCTTATTGAATGCCCAGTATTATTATCAAAGCAATCAAATCCAGGACATTTAACTTTAGTACTAATACCATTGTGATTTATTGTGTTACACATAGGTAAACCATTGATCAACACCTTCCAGACTAAGAGCTTTGCTTTAGGGCATAAAATCAACCTATAATTATGCTTTCCTTATCATTTGAGTTTAAATATATGTGCCGAGCCTGGATTTTGGTTTTCGGTTCAATTTTCTTTAATCCGATTTACATAAAACCCTAACTCGTTTAATACAAACTCTCAACTATTAATTAAAGGAAGTTTTTTATTTATGAAAATTTTGGAGTTGCCACTCGAACAAAATCAGGAAAAAAATAAATTAGGACTAATGGATAGATTGATCCTAATTTTTCTATCGATCAACGAAACAACTACTTTTTTAAAAAGAAACAATTACTATAAATTCATGAGTCCAGGAGGCTGTCCTATTAAAACATAAACGGTTACTATATTTAATTTTCTAATTATAATTTGTTCCTTATTACATCCTAAAAAAATTAATATATGATGGTATTTACAAGGTCTTTACTAATTTCATTACTAAGATTTACAAAATAACATTATTTACGTGCCATTATTAATTATTTCACAAGGAGCAACAATATTTACAATAATCATCATCAAATTAAAATTACAATAATAAAACAAAAATAGAATTTTTACAAGTTTTAGATCACCCATTAGGTGCTTACATGCATGTTATTTGGGATCATATAATACATAGTTCTTTTAGATTGATGAAGACTTTAGTTTGTTGATTAATTTTAGAAACTTGAAATCTTGTCTCTTTAAGTTTATTAAATTTTATTAGTTTTAAGAGTTTTGACAATATTTAATTGTTTTTGATGATATGTGATATAACCCGATTACGGAAGTAAACCCAATTACAATGCACTGAGTATATAAACTTCTCTTTTCTCTCTCTTTGTCACTTTTCAAAGCTAAGTTCTAACCATAACTCTCCTCTCTTCCTTTCCTCTCTTATGTTTAGGGTTTTAACCTAACTTCTCTATTTGTGTCTGTAGGAAACAAGATGGTTACTGTGACTATTCGAGGAAGCCACCAACTCCAAAACAATATATTTCTATAAGATGGGATAAAACTCTTTTCCATTTATCAACTGTATTTATACATGCACAGTAGTTAAAACTACTTTAGTTACGATAGCTGTTACAATAGATTCAGCTGTGTACAAATCTATGTTTTGTAAAGTGTACATGTAATTTATGCTGTGTAATCTTTAAGCCACTTGGGCTTTCTCCTAAATCTGGTACGTCCAGATGTAGATCCTTGCTGTCTTAATGTAGATCTGAGCTGTTCTTGTTCAGATCTGAACTGTCGGGTGTATATTCTTGTTGTTCTGTTGTAGATATGAACTGTTCATTTGTTGTTGGATTCAGTTGTTTGGATCTAAGTTGTTCGGTTGTAACAACTTTCTCCCCTTCTGGAAAATCGACCTTGTCCTCAAGGTCAAAATGTGAATAGATCCGTTTAAAATTTGAAAAATCCTCCCAAGTAATATCCTCTAATGGTAACCCATCCCATTGAACGAGTATATGAGCCACCTCCGAGCCCTGTAATAATATTATTTGTGTGTCCAAAATACACAGAGGTTAGATTAGAGGATGATCGTCATAGAATTCTGATGGTAAAGGTAGAGTAGCATCAGTTGAACCCTTAGCCAAATGTAAGCAAGATACATGAAAAACATCATGTATTCGAGCAGCTTGAGGTAGGTCCAGTTGAGAAGCAGTGAGTCCTATTCGTTTAACAATACGAAACGGACCACAAAACCTCTGTGATAGTTTGTGATGAACAATACCTGACACTGAAGTTTGCTTGTAAGGTTTTAATTTCACATAAACCCAATCCCCTACAGCAAAAGTGACTTCAGTATGGTGCTTATCTGCAAAACGCTTCATTCGATGTTGAGCAGCTTTCAGATTGGTCTGTAAGATAGAGAGAATCTGGTCTCTAGTAGACAGTTCCATATCAATTGCTTCCAAAGAAGAATTGCCTCTAACATACATAGGAATAGTAGGAGGTTTTCGTTCATAGACTGCTTCACAAGGAGTCATAGAAGCTCCTTCATGTTCAGATGTATTGTAAGAGAACTCAGCTCATGGTAAAAATTTATACCATTGGGAAGGAACGTCCATAACAAAGCATCTCAAATATCGTTGGATTGTTCTTTTTAAAACTTCACTTTGCCCATCGGATTGAGGATGATAGGCTGAACCATAAGACAACATAGAGCCACTAAAACGGAATAAATCCTTCCAAAAATTGCTCATGAATACAAGATCCATATCCGAAACAATGGATCTTGGGAAACCATTCAACTTAACCACTAGTTGTATAAACAACCGAGCCACCTTAGTAGCTGAAAAATTGGAATCCAAAGCTCTCAAATGAAAATATTTGGACAACCTGTACACCACCACAAAAATAACAGAAAACCCATTGGACTTAGGAAGACAAGTAATAAAGTCCATAGAAATATCTTCCCAAATTTGCTCGGGTATTGGCAATGGTTGCAATAGCCTAGTTGGTTTTTGAGTAGAGTACTTGATTTGTTGGCAAGCTGCACAATCTCGAACAAACAACTCTACATCATGTTTCATACAAGGCTAGTAAAATTGAGCTGCTATCCTTTTATAAGTCTTAAGTATACCGAAATGGCCCGATACTGGAGTCGAATGGGATTCCAGTAAAATAATAGGAATCAATCGAGAAGTAGGAACCAAAAATAGTTGGCCTTTGGTATACAATAAACCTTGATGCCATCTCAATGGCCACTTCAGGTGTTGACCCTGATCCAATTGCTAGATCACATCAATAAATGCTAGAAGTTGGGTATATTCTTGTTTAATAGTATTCGAAATATGCAATAAAGGTAATGAAGTAGCCAATTGCATAAGAATACCATCATAATAACGAGACAAAACATCAACTACAATATTGTCTTGTCCAGATTTGTATGTAATGGTATAAATATACCCTAAAAGCTTAGTTAAGTATTTGGTGCTGTTCAGGAGTAGAAATAACCTAAGCGAGAAGCTCTTTAAGGCTTCGATGATCAGTCTCGATAACAAAGTGTGCGCCAAGTAAATATTGTCTCCATTTCTTAATGGCTTCCACCACTCCAAACAATTCACGAACATAAGCTGATGCTTTAGTCATATGGATTTGCAATTTCTTACTAAAATAAAAAATTAGTTTATCATCCTGCAACAATACTACTCCAATGCCTGATCTTGAAGCATCTGTCTCCACAATAAACTATCTAGAAAAATCTGGTAAAACAAGTATTGTAGCTGTGACTAAAGCATGTTTAAGAGAGTCAAAAGCATACGGAGCCTTCAATGACCACTGAAAAGCATCTTTCTTTAATAAATCTGTCAAAAGGCTGGCAATTGAAGCATAAGCTTTGATGAATCTTCTATAATAGCTCAAAAGCCCCAAAAAAGCTCTTAACTGCTTCAAAGAAATAGGAACTGGCCAATCTTGTACTGCTGCCACCTTTACCGGATCAGGTTGTATACCATGGATAGATACAATGTGTCCCAGATATTCAATAGTAGTTTGGCCAAAGGCATACTTAGATTTCTTAAGATAAAGAGTGTTAGCTTGTAAAGTAGCAAACACTGTTTCTAAGTGTGCAATATGTTCCGTCAAAGACCTATTGCAAACAAGAATATCATAAAAAAAAAAACAATTAGAAATTTTCGTAAGAAAGATTTAAAAATGGAATTCATCATAGATTGAAATGTGGCCGGAGCATTGCTAAGGCCAAACGACATCACAAGGAACTCATAGTGTCCTTCGTAAGTGTGAAAAATAGTCTTTGAAACATCAGATGGAGCCATCCGAATATGATGGTAACCAGCTCTTAAGTCCAGCTTCGAAAACATCTCAGCACCATGTAATTCATCAAGAAGTTCATCAATTGTGGGAATAGGAAATTCATCTTTAATAATAGCCTGATTAAGTGCCCTATAGTCCACACAAAAACGCCAAGAACCGTCTTTTTTCTTAACCAAGAAGACTAGAGACGAAAAAGGGCTAGTACTACACTGAATAATGCCTTGTTCCATCATGTCATGAACTTGTTTCTCAATTTCATCCTTCTAGAAATGAGGATACCAATAAGGCCCTACATTCATTGCGTCAGTCCCATTTACTCAATGAATATGATGTTGAATGGATCGTAAAGGAGGCAATGATGGTGGTGGCTCAAATATTGATGAAAATCTGCCTAATAGTTCTTCAATGGAACTATTGTTGGTGGTATTCACTGAAATAGTATCCATGTGAGCCACAAGAGTATAGCAAGAAGCTACAGCTTGAACCTTAAAGAGCCGCCTTAATTGATTATGAGAAATCAATTGTGCTGGAACAAATGGATCACCCACTAAGGTAATTTGAGATCCCAAATGAGAAAAATTCATGATGAGACTAGTGTAATCAATTGTGATAGGCCCCAAACCCTAGTCCTTAGAGCCATTGAACTCCAAGAACCACTTCTACTCCTTGAATATCCAAAATATAGAAAGTATCTTGAAAATTAAAGCCCTGGATATTCATTGGAACCAAATTACATCGCCCTTGACATTTAAGTTTTTGACCATTGCCTAACATGACATGAAATTTTGGCGTTGGAACTATGGTAAGAACTAAATGATTAGCAACTCTACTATGCATAAAATTGTGAGTACTACCAGAATCAACAAGTACAACAATCGTACGAGAATTAATAGTGCCTTGAAATTTAAGTGTTCTAAGAAACATGTCCCCATTCAAAGCATGGTAACTAATAGTGCAACGCATATCACTCTCCTCATGTAATTCCGAAATATTTTGTACCTCATCTTCTTCTTTAATATCTGACAGAAGCAAAAGAAATTTGCTTTACATTTGTGAAATCTATGAAATTTCTCATCACAGTTATAGCAGAGTCCCTTGTCTCGTTTAGCTTGCATTTCTGCAGGAGCTAGTCTTTTAATGGGTAAGGAAGTAGAAGTAGAACCTACTGGGGATGATGTGTCTGGTATTGGTGGTTTTGAAAATTGTAATGGTAGGGAAGTGTATGTGGAAGAATTGGTTTTCAAGGGTTTAAAAGTTCAAAAGCCTTCTGACTGCTCCTTAGGCTTGTCTTCATGCATTATGCTAACCATATTGCATCCATAAATCTTTGGTCTAGAAATTTGAACTTTTTGTCTCAAGGTTGGAGTGAATCTTGAAATAAAACAACTAATAAAGATTGATTCAGACAATCCTAAGGTATGGTTAGAAAGTTCCTCAAATTGTAACTGATAATGTGAGACAGAATAAGTTTGAGTTAGTTTAGCAAGCATGCCCTGAACGTCCTCATACCTAGATGGCCCGAATCATTTTTGAAGGGCTTCTGTAAACTTAGACCAAGAACTGAGTTGTTTATTGAGGAACATCCACTTATACCAATTTAAAGCATCACCCTCCAAAGCAAAAGAAGCAATGGTAATCCTCTGTTCGTCAGGAATTTGATGGAAAACAAAAGGTTGATCAACTTTAAAAAGCCACCCTAAAACATCATCGCTCGAAAATTTCAGAACTTCCAGTTTGATTCCTTTTGAAAAATTCCGATATTGGCTATTATGGTTTGAAAACGATGAATCTTGATCATGAGGACTACCATGATTGGCTTTAGGAAGATTCTGATTTACTTCTAATTTCTTATTTTGTCATTCATTTTACTTAAGCTATCTTGAATGGCAATCAATGTCTGTTTCATTACATCCGTTTCATCCATGGATTTACGCGAACGAGCAACAGGAGCCATGATTGAACTATAAGAAAGATGTCGGGATGAGAGCACCAAATGATATAACTCGACTATGGAAGTAAACCCGATTACAATGCATTGAGTATATAAACTTCTCTTGTCTCTCTCTTCGTCACTTTTCAAAGCTAAGTTCTAACCCTAACTCTCCTCTCTTCCTTTCCTCTCTTACGTTTAGGGTTTTAACCTAACTTCTCTATTTGTGTCTGCAGGAAACAAGATGGTTACTATGACTATTCGAGGAAGCCACCAACTCCAAAACAATATATTTCTATAAGCTAGGATAAAACCCTTTTCCATTTATCAATTGTATTTATACATGCATAGTATTTAAAACTACTTTAGTTACGACAACTGTTACAATAGATTCAATTCTGTACAAATTTATGTTTTGTAAAGTGTACATGTAATTTATGCTGTGTAATATTTAAGTCACTTGGGCTTTTCCCTAAATCTGGTACGTCTAGATATAGATCCTTGCTGTCTTGATGTAGATCTGAGTTGTTCTTGTTCAGATCTGAACTGTTCAGGTGTATATTCTTGTTGTTCTGTTGTAGATTTGAACTGTTTATTTGTTGTTGGATTTAGTTGTTCGGATCTAAGTTGTTCGATTGTAACAATATGGCCCCTATGATCTATCAACTTAAACTTTCATAACTTCATAAAAAAATAATTTTTTCTGCGTGACAAAAAATTTTTAAGTAAGAATTATAATATACCATAATAGAATCTTATAAGTTATATCAAGTCATTCTCATACTATACAAATCAAGATTTCTATCGAGATTATAGTACAATATTAAACATATTAATCTTATAAGATAAAGTTATAAATTCATCATCATGGTATAATCAATGTTATATTATCAAAGACAAGATCTTAATATGATCCTATGAATAAGTACCCTATATGACACAAATCACGAAATTTGATTTTATCATGCACCAAGGTCATCACTATATTAATGTACATTATAAAACATTCAAATACCTTAAATTTCAACTCAATATTTTTAGAACAATTTTTGTATTCATTCATTAGCAAGAAAAAACTACATAAGGCCTTTATTATTATTATTATTATTATTATTATAAAAACAAAATAAAAAAAAGAAAGGAAAAATAGAAACTTACCTGTGCAGACTCACACGCGAATCAGGATGACTGGCGGTAAGGGACAAGCATATCAAAGCTTTTGACTTGCCAGTGGGTGCAACCAAGTTCCGACGACTTAGGGGTGGCACAACACCCGTATGGTGGTCGAACAGGGCAGAGGACGCCGATGAAGAGTCCGATGTGATCAACCTGGCTCAACAAACACCGTCGAGTGGTGTTCCAGGCTTCATAGGGGGTTAGTAACGGCAGTAATGCTTCGATGACGGCCTCCTGGTGGCTGTCGAGATAGGTTAAACATTAGGGATTCAAGTTTCCGTCCTTCTGAACACTCCTATGTTATCTAATTCCTTCAATTTGGCTTGTATTAACATGAATTCATCTGTAAAATTTCTAAATCTTAGATCAAGAACAAGAAGATCAAGTTAGTAATTCGAATGAAAATCAATGCAATTTGTTTAGGGGTTGTGTTGTTAGTACCCTATTTACGGTGTTAGGGTTGTAAAATTGTGCACAAAGCTTGCCAATTTGGATCAATTACAAACCTAACGTTTGTGTGCTATTTTAAGCACAAAATTTGGGAATCTCTTAAATTAAGATGCAATTTTCCAATTAAATTAGATACTTGATGCTTATATTCTATCAAGAAGCTTCTTATATCTTCCATCCTACCTAAAATATACAAATTTGATGCGAATTGTGATTTTTTAGACAAGTAGAATATCAAGTTTTCCTAAATTTCAAACTCTGATTTGATTTAGCAAAACCCCTCAAAATATTACAAACTTGGTATCGCTGGAAACTATCCTAAGTCTAGTTTGTAATTCTGTCATCAATTTAGTGACATTTCAACCAAAAGTGGTAAAAAATGGAGTTAAAGTAGCTCGACTAGACTTGTTCTTGTGTGTCTAGAGGTAGGAGATGATATGTCATGCTAACATCAGCATTCGAAAATTTTTTTTAAGCTTATAATTTAGGACCATTTTCCTAAATTAAGTATATGATAAAAAATTACATTACATTAAACTCGAATAAATCTTCCAAGGCTTATAAAAATTGAATTTTATGCCATTGAAAATATTTAAATTATGGAATTTCAAGTTTAACATAATATTTTATTTTTATCATATACTAAAATATATAAATATGCCTATTCATAAATTTTTAAACTTAATTAAGCAAAAATGAGGTGTCTACAATATGGGTCCTATTTGCTTCACTAGACGATTACTTATATGATATTGAAATATGTTGTTTATGAATAGCATCATTGGTTGACGTTTAGATGATACAACCTCTCAGTCGTTGGCCCATGAAAGATTTGATTTAAGGGGTCTAGATGTGACCACTTGTCTAACCAGAAATTACATGCTTCGCCATTACCATTTGGAAATTTACCATCCTTTAGTAGCAAGATATGCCCCTCTAGTATAGTAGCAAGATATGCCCCTCTAGTAACTCTTTTTCAAGAGGGGCATTTTCTTATTTAGTCCACCAATGGTTCCGCACAATTTGTTATTGTATTTTTCTTTTAAAAGTATACTCCATAGAGATTCTCAATTGGTAAATTTGATTTGCATTTCTAACATTTTCTGTTTAGATTTTAAAGTTCAAGGCCAAGGTATTTATCTAAAGAGTTTTTAGTCTTTAGTCCAATTATTGGTCTAATTTCCTCTCATGTACTCTCATCTACATTGCCGGTGAAATATATCTTCGATTTTCTATTGTTAACACATAATCCCAACAATTCTTTGAACTTCTCTAGTGTTTTCTTTATGGTATTCACTAACTTTTGTGTTGCTTTCACCATGAAGTTTACATCATCTACGAATAGTAGAATGAGAACTCACACTTGGTGTTTCTGATTTTTAAAAGCTCTTAATTTTTGTCTAATGCACTATATTCTATCATTTTTGAAAATATTTCCATTCCCATGATAAATAGGTAAGGTGATAAGGGATCGCCTTGTCTAATGCCTTTTGGAAGGTGCAAAAGGTACAGAGGGGCTCCCATTAACCAATACTTCAAAGGTAGTTGTTGAAGTTACTGAGAATATGACGACTCGTTCACTTTAGCATATGGAATAAAGGGATAATTGAATTTCAATTCAACAAGGATGCAATAGGGTTGCAATTGCTATTACAAATTCACTTGAGTGTAAAAAATATAATTATTAAAATGAAATGTAAAAAATCTATGATACTCCTTGTCTTTATTACAGAAAGATGATAATGGTATATATGACATTTTTAAGACATGGGTATTTATACCAAAGTTGAAAAATAAACTATTGAATGATATTTTATGGGTATGGAGACATTAATTGCTATTCATCATTTTACATAATAGCAATTCATTATGTATTGTCATTTCCTTCAAGTAAACACTGTAATGACAGTTTTACTTAGGATAATGAGGGAATGAATAACTATTCGTGTATGGATTGTGAGTGTTTTAGTTTTTTTAAAAGCCTAAATCACATTTTATTTGATTAAAAGCTTTATTAAGATCTAATTTGGGAAAAATCCAACTAGTTTTGCCCCTTTTTTGTGGTTATTATGTAGTAGCTCATTAATAATATTGATTTTATCGGCTGCTTTATGATTCTTGATAAAGCTTGTTGTAGATACCCCATTTTTGCTCGTTTTAGACTTCAATTTATAGTAAAAGTTAATATTATATTAATCCCCAAATTACAATTGAAAAATGATAAAAATAAATAGATTAAAGAAATAAGTTTACAATAATAAAGGTATTATGGGCTTGATATAATATTAATTTTTATTATAAATTTTCTTAGACCCAATCAAATAACCCATATGAATTGGCCTATATAATTAGGGCCATTTTAGAAGCCTTAAGTATTAGTTCTGTGCAATCTATGATTAAGGCATAGGCCAATAGCCTGATGATAAAATACATGCACAAACATGGAGGAGACCAGGGTTCGATTCGGTGCGAGTGTATGAGAAATTTTTTTCTATTAGGCACGTATATCCCAAGCGCTATGGCGTTGGCCTTGTACGAGACGTGCGGTACACGCATGTCGTCTTCCCCAATAAATGGTCGGTTCTCCTAGTGATGAAGCCATTTTAAGCTAATTTTCTATCCATTTTTACTTCTTTTTTCACTAAATCAAGGAGGTGAATTGAAGAAGACATGGGATACTACAAATTTGGATAAAAAAGTAGTCCTAAGACTCATGATTTGGCGTTCAATTTTTTGTCCAAAGTTTGTGAAAAATCAATTTTTGCATGCGAAGTCGAAGCAAAATTTCGAATTTGATCTTCCATTTAGCTTCCAAAAACACGTGTTTAAATCGATTTTAACATGCTGTTCTCTTTCCCAATGTTCATTAAACTCAAAAACTGTGAAATATGGTCAATCAAGCTTGGGAAGCTTGAATTTGTGCGTGCTTCGACTTCAGAGTTAATGGTCATATCCTACCTAATTTGACCCCTAACTAGTATAAATAGGGGTCAAACCCTTTGTTCATGGGATTAGAAAAAACAATCACAACTCAAGTCTACTCTCAAAAGCTCAATTCAAGATTCTGAGTCAAGTTAGGATTTCAAAAACAAAGCTTCAATTTTGAAGCTTTCTAAGAAATTTCAAAGTATTTGGTTGTCAAAGGAGGTTTCTAGGCGAGTCAAGCTATCTTTTGATAGCTCCATTTGAATTTGAAACCATCAAGAGCAGCTGCGATCAAATTTCATTACCGACCACCGCTTGTGGAATCGAAAACCACTAACACCAACCGCTATTCAAGGGAAATCAAACCCAATGGACCGCTTGTCATTCTTCCATAGCCCTTTTTGACATGGTGGCCCTCTCAGAACTACTAGAACGGTGTTTTCTCATTCCATTGGCCGCCTGAGTTTGATTCAACTCCAAGATCCAAAAATCGACTCGAATTTGACTCGAATCCACTCCGAGATTTGACCCAGCTCTTAGTTTTACCTAATCCTGTTCCAGGTAATTTTTTTTAAATTTTGATTCATTTAATTTAAATGATTAAAAAATGATAAAAATTTAAAAACACCCATAAATAGATAAAAAAAATATGGAATCAGTTTTCTGTAAATTTGTTAAAAATAAAATTTGAAAAAATTAAAAATAAAAATGTAATAAATAGTACGAATGTATTAATATATTTATAATATATATAGAAAATCTTATTTTCTAAAATAAAAAAATCAACTTGATAGCTTGTAAGGCCACATAAAAAAAATTCATTTTTATAAAAATTGAAAATTTAAAGAACTTAAATTGAAGATAGTTTGAAATACTAAAAAGAAGCAATACACCAAATTTTTTATAAAAAGAACTACATTTTGTTTAATCCCAATTAACAGGTACGTATAAACCTTCGTGGTGACATAAAATATGAATTTTTTTTCTCTTTCTTTTGTAAATATTAAACCGATTAGTCTTTTCTTTTTTTTTTTTATAAATGACAGTTTGTTTTTTTTACTGTTAAGTTGTAAAAATAAAATATAAATATTGTATATTATAACATGATGAAGTTTTTTGTCATTAAAAAGAATAAACTTTAATTTAAGAGTTTAAAGTGGTAACAGTTTGGTTTTAATAGGATAGCCTTCGAATCAAATTTCTCTGGTTAATTACAATTAATTTTAGAATCAATTTTCGCAAATTAGTTGCAAGTTAAGATCAACCAATCCCGTTGATCCTAACTTATTGTTTTTCCTGAATTTAGTTTGGTGGCAACTCCTTAAAAGGTTTTTAAATTTATATTATATTAAGTCTTAGCTGAGGGTTAGTATTAAATGAGTTCAGATTTATGCGGATAGAGTTAAAAGAAATAAAACCAGAAGCGAAAAATCCAGGCTCGATAGCTTAACGACTCCACTAAGGATACCTATTTTTAAGATGGCTAGCTACTTGAAATTCTTAAATTTAAAGTTTATTTGTTTTAATGCTCATTTTTTTATCTACTTTTTTTCGACCATTTTTTATGTTACTTAATTTGTAAATAGTTTTAATATTTTTTCATTTAAATAGTGTAGATGTTTAGGAAAAAAAGAAAAAAAAAGTTTTAAGACAACCCAAAAGGGCACCTTGATCATTTTGGGGGAAAATTTATAAAAATATGTGCTAGATACGGTTAAAACCAGACCGTTTTAAGATCCTAAGTTGGAAGGTCGCTGGTAAGATCCGTGGGCTATGGCTTTTCCATCATCTGGTTCATGAAATGACCTTCCACTTTAGTTTAGCATTGATCCACGATCTACTAGATCGAAGAACCTTTAGAACCCACCCAATTGCATTCTTCAACACATGTTGGCAAATAAATAATAATGGGGCAGACCTTAAAAAGTTACAGTTTCAAATCTCTTTTAAATCCTCTTCTTGTAAATCTTTATCTCGTTAAAAAAAAGGTACAACTCAAACATCAAAAGTGCCCCATTAATTGGTTGTCAACCTCTAGATCTGCATCCGTATGATTTGCATGTTTGTACCTCGTATGTATGATATGTAAGTGTAAATTTGTATCTTATACATGGATTTTTAGGTAGTGGTTTATTATTAGTATTGTAAGTACTTGTAAATAGTACTAAATAAAAAAATTTACTCTTGTAAAATAATACAAATCTATGTTATATATAAAAAATATGTATACAATATAATTATCACTGCTCTTATTTTCTAATTTTTGTAAATAAATAAAATTTAAAAAAAAGGATGAAAAATCAAATGTCTCATAATAATTTTTTCATGAATTTGTCAGGAAGATATTAAGGGATCCACAAGAAATTATGAGACTTGTTCATATCTTAGGGATCCCTAATCCGCACCTTCGCATGGCTAAGATGAAGGCATACTTTTCGGAGAAAAAGGCCTGAAAAGCTTAAAAGAAAGTTTAAACTCTGTTAGAAGATAACCAATAGTTATTGGACCATCTAGATCAAACAAAGTCCGTGATGAATGAAATGACATGAATGCTAATCAGCTGACTAGAGGATCTTTTCCTCTCCCTTAGAAGCCTTGATTGTAATAATAAAAAGAAATAATATTTTGATGTATTCAAATATCATTGAAATAAATAAATAACAAGTTCATTATAATGAGTCCATTTTATTTTGCTTTTGTTTATGTTCAAATTAGTTGTTTTTATAATATGGCACTAAAGTTGTAAATATAGATCATAATAAAATAAAAAAAATTTAAACTTGTATATAGAAGCGTGTATGGTACATTTGTACATATTCGTAGGTTATAAATAATTCAATTATCCTTTAGATTAATTCCTCTTTTAGATAGTTTTAGGTCCGTCTCGACTAGGATGACTTTTATTATAGGTATTCCTTTCCTTTTGCCTCGATTCCATCATTCTCATTTGTAAATAATTCTTAGAAAAAATTCTTTTGAGATAAAATGTCAATTTGTAAAATAAAGTTTGGATGAAAAAAAATAGATAATTTGCTAAAAAATGGATTTTTATAAGACTTTGAAATTACTCTTAATCAGGTTAAGCTAATCTCTTAAGTACATTCATTCAAAATGGCTAACAACACCAGCAACAATAATAGCCTTGATTCAGCTATTTAGCAAAAAATTTAATCTCTTGAGCAAACAGTGCTCAAAATGACCAAACACATGCAAATGCTCACCTAAAGCATCAGATTATTGAAAAGCTTCCAACCACCATCCAAAGGACATTCAGGAACTCACAAAGCAGTCAATGGTCAGCTTATTGAAGAGGAAGAAATTCACTATATGCCTCAAACAACTGTTGAGTTGCATTATGATAAGCTCAAAATGGAATTTGAAGTCCAAAATAAGGAGTTAGAGAAAAGGTTGCTCCATCAATTCAAGGAGAAAATGAAAAGTCTTAAAGATACTGATGGATTTAATTAGGTTGAAATTTTGGGCCTACTTATTGTTGAGGATAGAGACTTATATGAAAAATTCAAAGTCCCTAACTTTAATAAATATGATGGTACATGGTGCCTTAAACTTCATGCAATGCTTTATATGAGGAAAATGAGTCAGTATGTCCAATATGATCAACTCATGGTCCAAACATTCCAAGATTGCCTTACTAGACCAGCCTTGACATGGTACGCCCGAATAGAACTCAATGAGATCAACACCTAGGACAGGTTGGCCATGGCATTCTACAACCAGTATAAATTCAATGTTGAGGTTGCTCCATCTATGTAGAACCTAAACAACCTAAGGAAAAAGAAAGACGAAGCTTTCAAAGAATATGGCTAACGATGGAAGGCATTAACAACTATGGTTTCCATACCTATTCTAGAGAAGGATACAGTCTTTACTTTTATCAATACACTTGAAGTGCCTTCTTCTCCCATCTTGTTGGACATACCATAGAGAATTTTTTTGAAACAGTGAGGGCAGGGAATAGAATCGAAAATTCCCTTATTTCTGGCAAACTTTGAATTCACAAAGGAGCTGATGGAGAACCTACAACGAAAGAGGTCACAATCAACACGGTAAGCGAAAAAAAAAAGACTACGACAAGCCTACTTAGACATCTAGGAGGAAATTCACTCAAATCCCTATCCTTCTATATCAAGTTTATTGTAAACCGAAAGAGGACCACTTGTTATACCCTAAAGAGCCAGTACCAAGGTATAAACCATGAAAATATGACCTTGATGCACAATGTGAATACCACATGGGTCAATAAGGGCATACTACTAATGCATGTTGGGAATTAAAGAACAAAATTCAAGATTTGATTAACTTAAAAGTGGTTTGATTGCAATTAGTTGATGGTCTAACATCTAACTTCAATGGCATCTTAACAATGAAGAGCCCACAATCAACATGCTTCATAAATAAGATGTTGGTGATACATCAAATCAAAGAAGTTATTTATAGGAGAAGGATCAAATTCAAGGCATCCAATGGGAAGAGGCACATGAGAATCTATAATAAAGACTTGCAACAATGGCAGGAAGGATCGAAACCCTAGAGTAGGTTATGAAATACATGTTAGATAAACACCAACATTTGGACCTTACTGCTAGCAAAATACAATCTCATGAGACTCAAGACGAGTCATGAGGCTGTAAAATAAAGAATGAGCCAAAAGATAAAGCCTCTGACTTCAGAAGCATTGGGCTAAGACAAACAAGCTTGCTCAACAAATCGAAGACATTTCACACAATTTAAGATTCCAATGGTCCAAATTTTTAACCAGTTAAGAAATCAAAACATGATAACGTATGAAATCCCAAAAGAGGGGTACAAACCATGGAACTATGATCCTAATGCCTAATGCGAGTATCATAAGAGTCAAATAGGCCATTCTATAGAAACTTATTGGAGGTTAAAGAACAAAGTCCAAGAGTTTATTGATGCTAAGCTTATCCAACTTGAGTTCCTAGAATCTATTGAGCCAGCTAGTAGCAGTAACTCTATCCCAACTCATGTAAGGATTTCAAGCAAGTCTTCCTCAAGTATCGAGAGTTTATTGCCACCATACGATAAGATAACATATCATTTGCAGTAGTTGAACTTGTTGGCTAATATCAACGGGTGCAAGCATTTTGTAAGGGGATCAATAGAGACAAAGGAAGATGATTGATGATGGTGCTTATCTTTGTAATGACAATAAATTCTCTATATTTTTTGCTAGAAATATGTCTTTTATTATCCTTTATGGGGTAATTTGAAATACTTGATTACTCAAGGGGCAATTTGAATAAATGTTTATCTATAAATATTTTATTGCTTGAAAATTTTAGGATGAAAAGATCGATCAAATACCAAACACTAACCTTTAAATACGCGAGAGTCGAGTGATATTAAGATGACTTATAAGACTTATTCCTTAAAGGAGATCCGTTTTGAACTTGATACGTAGGTCAAAATGATACCAGACATTCATTTTGGTAACGTAAATACACTTAACCCTTGTTACCCCATTGGACCTTTTTAAAGAAGTGATTTTATAAAAGTTAAACCCAACCAAGGATTACCCCACAATGGGATACCCCACAAATGGGGTATCCCACAAATGAGGCATCTAAGAGGTAAGGTTAATTAGAAGACATAGATTAACTAATTTATGCTTATCACAGTTGCATAAATTCAAAATTGAAATTTTTTTAATGATAATTTAAATCTTTTGAAATGAAAAGAAAGCCTCAACTTTCATACACAAAGCCTGCACATCAATTAAACACTTTGAAGCCAACAAAATAAATAAATAAAAATAAAATATAAGAATGTTAAAAAAAGATAAAGAAAAGAAAGGTTAAAAAGAAAAAAAAGGGAGAATAAAAAAAGAAAGAGCAAAGGTGGAAGACAAAAATAAAAGGGAAGGATAAAGAAAAGCCAAAACAAAGTATTTGAGCTAAAATAAGAAGAATGGACATACTTCAAAACCCAAATACACTTATGACTTAATACCCATCTCCATAACACCCAAGAATTACAATCCCACTTACCACCATCTTATGGAGGCTCTTTTGATCATTAGAAATAAACTATTCTTAATAAAAGTTACTTTTGAAACTGGGGCAAGCCCACTTTAGTTGGCTTGAAAAGCTTCTAAACTTGTAAAACTCGAAGAGATATGAATATAAAATTTGTTAAATAACCTGCATGTGATATCCTTTTTATTGCAAGCAAATGACGAAAAGCCTAAGTTACAACCTGAGAAAAGACTTGGTAGATTAACCAAGACGTATCATTTATAAATCGAATTATAAATTTTGGTATCCGAGACGTGTAAAAACAAGCTAAAGAGTGTAAGAAAGTCCTTTTCGACTAAGTACATCAAGTATAAGATATCTAATTCAAGAGCAAGGAGGTAATGAGAAGCATAAGAATTCATTTTTCCTCGAAATCAGAAAGTCAAATATCCCAAAACTGAAAGTTACTACCCCTCAAAATGGAAAAAAAGGCTACCAAAAAATGATCTTCAAAGAAATAACTAAATGGATAAACAATAAGGAAGAGATTGTTATTTATTTGCAATTTCAAAGTCAATGAGACTCTTTACTTATTAGAAAATTGTTTAAAACAATGAAAAAAAATTTCAAGACCCACCTTTCCAAAAAAAAAAAAAAAAAGGTGTTCCAAATTAAGTTAGTAGTGAATCATCATTTCTCTTCAATCCTTAGGATTACCTGCTCGAAGGAGCGCTATCCTAGTTTTAGGGTTGCTTGCCTATAGGAGCGCCATCCACTATAGTTTTAGGATCTCTTGCTTGAAGGAGTGTTGTCTTAGTTTTTGGATTACTCACTCGTAGGAGCGTCATCTACCAAGGTATTAGGATCACCTACGTGAAAGAGCACTGTCCTAGTTTTAGGGTTACTTAACCCGCCATAGTTTTAGGATCACTTGCTTAAAGGAGTGCTATCCTAGTTTTTGGATCACTTCCTTGTAAAAGCGTCACCAAGGAATTAGGATCGCCTCCTCGAAGGAGCACTATCCTAGATTTTGGATTACATGCTCATTGGAGCATCATCCACTAAAGTTTTAGGATCGTTTGCTTGAAGGAGTGTCGTCTTAGTTTTTAGATCACCTGGTTATAGGAGCATCGTCCACCAATGTATTAAGATCGCCTGTTCGAAGGAGTGCTATCCTAATTTTAGGTTTGCTTGACCCACCATAATTTTAGGATTGCTTACTTGAAGGAGCACCATCCTGGATTTTGGATCACCTGCTCATTGGAGCATCATCCACTAAAATTTAAGGATCACCTGCTCAAAGGAATGTCATCTTAGTTTTTGGATCACCTACTCGAAGGAGCGTCATCCAGTCAAAGTTTTAGGATCACTTGCTCGAAGGAGTACCATCCTAGTTTTTGGATCACCTGCTTGTAGAAGCATCATCCACCAAGGTATTAGCATTGCCTATTCGTAGAAGCATCATCCACTAAAGTATTAGGGTCGCTTTCTTGAAGGAGTGCTATCCTAGATTTTGGATCACCTTCTCATTGGGGGATCATCACTAAAGTTTTGGGGTTGCCTACTCAAACAAGCGCTATCCTAGATTTTGGATTACCTGCTCATTAAAGTGTTATCCACTAAAGTTTTAGGATCGCCTGCTTAAAGGAACTCCATCCTAGTTTTTTGGATCACTTACTTGAAGGAGCGTTGTCTAGTCAAAGTTTTAGGATTACCATCCTAATTTTTGGATCACCTGCTCATTGGAGCGTCATCCACTAAAGTTTTTGGATTGCCTGCTTGAAGGAGCACTATCCTAGTTTTTTTATCACTTTCTCATTGGAGTGTCATTCACAAAAATTATGAATCGCCTGCTCAAAGGAATGTTGTCCTAGTTTTGAATCACTTGTTCAAAAGAACATCATCTAAATCTATCCCTTAGAATCGCTTGCTCGAAGGAGCGTTATTTTATCTTTTAAGATCACTTACTTAAAATAAGCGATATTCAATCAAACACTCCAATTCAAGACTTGCTAGCTCAAAGGAGTGCCTCTCAAGTTCATTAAGTTGGCACAAAAGTGCACAATCATAATCCTTAGTGGACATATTGCAAGGGCATTAGTTCTACCTCCAGGTTTGCCATAAATTTTCAAAAGGTCAAAAGGGGTTTCTCTTTTTATCATTGTGGTGAAATTTAATGAAACGACACCATAAAGAGGGGTAGCTATGGACACCCTATTTTTTCCCATTTAAGGCTTCAATTTATAGTAAAAGTTAATATTATATTAAGCCTAAATTATAACAAAAAAAGAATAAAAATAAAATAGATTAAAAAATAAGTTTATAATGATAAAGATAATATGGGCTTGATATAATACTAATTTTAATTATAATTTTTCTTGTACATAATTAAATAACCCTATGAATCGACCTATTTAATTGGGCCCATTTTAGAAGCCTTAAGTATTAGTTCTGTGCAATCCATGATTGAGGCACAGACTAACGACCTAATGGTAAAACACACGCACAAACATGGAGGAGACTAGGGTTCGATTCCGTGTGAGAACATAAGGAATTTTTTTTCTGGTAGATGCATGTGTTAGCTCGCATATGACACACGTATAAAACACACACGTCATCTTTCTTAGTAAATGGTTGATTCTCTTGCTTGATGAAGCCATTTCAAGCTCATTTTTTACCATTTTTACTTGGTTTTTCACCAAATTGAGGGAGGGGAATTGAATAAAACATGGGATACTGCAGACTTGGATCAAAAAGTAGTCATAAAACTCATGATTTGGCGTTCAATTTTTTATCCAAAGTTTGTGAAAAATCTGTTTTCGTATGCGAAGCAAAATTTCATATTTCGAATTTAATCTTACATTTAGCTTCCAAAAACACGTGTTTAATTTGATTTAAACACGTTGTTCTCTTTCTTAATGTTCATTAAGCTTGAAAACTACAAAACGCGTTCAATCAAGCTTCGGAAGCTCGAATTTGCGCACTTCATCTTCGGAGTTAATGGTCGTATCCCACCTAATTCAACCCCTAACTAGTATAAATAAAGGTCGAATCCTTCATTTATGGGTTTAGAAAAAAAAAATCACAACTCAAATTCACTCTCAAAAGCTTAATTTAAAACTCTTGGTAAAGTTAAGATTTCAAAAACTAAGCTTCAATTTTGAAGCTTTCTAAGAAATTTGGAAGTATTTGGCTGTCAAAGGAAGTTTCTAGGCGAGTCAAGCTATCTTTTGATAGCTTCATTTGAATCTGAAACCATCAGGGGCAGCTCTGATCAAAGTCTACTGCCGATTACTGCATATGTGATCGAAAACCACCAACTCCAGCTATCGTTCAAGAGAAATTGAACCCAGTAGACTACTTGTTGTTCTTCTATAGCCCTTTTTGACACGGTTGCAACCTCACAGAGCCACCAGAACGGTGTTTTCTGATTCCATCGGTCGCCTGAGTTTAGTTCAGCTCCAAGATATGAAAATCGACCCGAGTTTGACTTGATTTCACTCAAGATCTGACCTTGCTCCGACTTGCGCTTGATCCTATTATAGCTAAATTTATTTATTTAATTTAAATGATAAAAAAAAATAAAACACCCACAAATAGATAAAAAATAACATGAAATTATTTTTCTATAAATTTATTAAAGTAATAAAATCTAAAAAAATGAAAAAAAAAAATGTAATAAGTAGTACAAATGTATTAATATATATAAAAATAAAAAGAAAAAGAAAAACCTTTTTGACACATAGAAAATCCTATTTTCTAAAATAAAAAAAAATGAGCTTGATAGCCTATAGTGCCATACACAAAAAAATCATTATTATAAAAATTGAAAATTTAAAAAACTTAAATTGAAAATAGTTTGAAATACTAAAAAGCATCAACACATTGAAATTTTTATAAAAAAAAAAAACTAGGTTTTTTCTAATCCTAATTAACGGGTACGTAGGCATCTTCGGGACGATATAAAATCTGAATTTTTTTTTGTCTTTTTCCTTTGTAAATGTTAGATTGATTGGTCATTTTTTTAAATGATAGTTTTTTTTTTAACATTAAGTTGTAAAAATAAAATATAAATATTGTATATTATAACATGATGAAATTTTTTTGCATTAAAAAGAATGAACTTTAATTTAAGAGATTAAAGTGGTAACTATTTGGTTTTAAATGATAGGTTGCGAATCCAAATTTCTCTAGTTAATTACAATTGACTTAAAATTCAATTTTCAAAGATTAGTTGCTAAGGTAGATTCAATTAACCCATTGATCCTAACTTACTATTTTTCATGACTTTAGTTAGATGGCAACTCCTTAAAAATTTAAAAATTATATTTCTTTTAATTCTTAATCGATGGTACATAATAAATGGGTTTGGATTTAATACGGATTGGGCTAAAAGAAACAAAACCAGGAAACGAAAAATCCAGGCTCGACATTTATCTAAAAAGCCTGTTGATGGAAGGTGCTTTACCCACAACACACAATCTTCCACCTCCCAAGAAGATCATCTAATCATTGTCCATTTTTCTTAAGAACACATCAACCTTATCCACAATTTCAAAATAAAAGCCTTTTTAGATATTAATCGATGTAGGAAACACATGATACATTTGTATGCTTAATTAAGTAAGTCCGGAAAGAAGATGATAGGTGCTACTTTAAGACTAAATCCCTCTTTAAGAAACAAGAAAATAATTGGAACTACAACACTTTTGGTGCCATAGGGAAATAGAAAAAAAAAAGACATTTTAAAAAATAAAGAGACTTGAACAAATAAATAGCTATAGACTTACCTTAGCCACCATTGAACATGAAAACTTTCTAAGGACAAGGTGGGCACAATTACTCAAGAGCGGAGAAGCACTATGGATAATGAAAGCATGTATTAAATGGACACAAGAGAGTGAAAGGAACACTCAACACTATCATGCAAAGGTGCTATGAAGAGAAGTAGAAATAGAATTGTGGGAATTAAAAATGCAATTGGTGAATGGTTAGTTGATCCTAAAGAGTTTGAAAATCACATATCTCTCTACTTCCAAGGGTTATATACAACAAAAAAGATCTCTAGAAGCATAAGGAACTATCTTCCGGACCAAGTAAGATAGAGGTTCATTTTTTCAAAGGACTCTGAGATATTGTAAGACTATTAGCCACTGCCTTAGTTAGAACATGTTTTGAAAAACAAAAGGTCTTTAATGAGATAAACGAAACACTACTAGTACTTATTCCCAAGTAGTAAGGTACATGTTCAATTACACAATATAAACCAATAGCTCTTTGCACCATAACACTCTCATAATTTAATTTGTGGGATTTAGGTATAAAGATATACGTAAGCACAACATAAAATATAGGGAGATTTGCAAATTCACCCCTTAAACTTCCATTTATGTGTGGATTCACCCCATAAACTTTCAAAATGAGTTTTTAACCCCTTAAACTTCAAAAAATTGGCACAGTTAAGGACATTTAATATTTGCTATGAAATTGGGTAGTAAATCCACACAGATGAAAGTTTAAGGGCTAAATTGCACATAGTTGAAAGTTCAAAGGGATATTTTGCAATAACTCATATTTTGTTTTAATAGAAAATGTTACGTGTTTTTAACTATGTTAATTTTAAAAAATGTAAGGGGTCAAAAAACTCACTTTGAAAGTTTAGGATGAATAGGCACATAGATGAAAGTTTATGGGGTGAATTTGTAATTTTTCCTAAAATATATGTGGTGTAATGTACGACTCCTAGTATATTGATTGATAGCAATAAAAAACCAATAACAAGTTAAAATCTTGACTCAAATCCTAGCTATGATCGTATATAGACAAGTGGATCTATTGATACTATAGTATAGGAATCAAGTATGAGAACCATTCCCTTAGGGATTGATAATTACTAATACTTACTATTCTCTTATTATTTAACCTACAAAATTGAATGAGTCAAGTAAAATATATAATACCAATTATTATAAATCACAAATTATAAGTCAAGTTTCTTAAAGATTATCCAAATTGCAAAGATGTTTATATTTCAAATCCCTACTAAGTAATGTCCAGTTGTAAGAACTAGAGAGGACAATTGTCATGCTCTGAGGGTACCCTGGTAGTAGTAAATAAGCTATACTTGAATATTATCACTAGATTACCATCAGAGAATGACATGTTCTCAAACAACAAGATCTTTTAGTTGCTTTGATAAGAAATGATAAATACATGTAAGTCATAAATTAGTAAATAACTATCATCTCAATGCTTGAATATAACATTACAAATCATACTGTCTTTCTAAAAGTCTCTAAACACATAACAGATAATTTAAATACTAATTAGTTAGACTAAAAATAAAAGCAAATAACTTATCCCATAATCTTCCATGAACTTTTAGTCTTGAAGTTCTTACCAGAGCTAAAATCCTGGAAGTAACCAGCCATAGCCTAAGTGTAAACCTGAAAGGACTATAAGAGTATGAGCGAAACCATGGGCTCAGTGAATAACCAGAACTTATCACATACTAAACAAGTTTATTAACAATCATATGAAATGCATCATTGAAACATATGCACAAATACAAGCCTGGATAACCCGAAATGCAAAGCAGGATAAAGATTTACGCCCTCTCATCGGGGTTAAAGGAACACAATACTATGGCCTACCTACCCAGGAGAGACTAAATATATAGGAAAATAACAATACTCACTTTAATTATCATTTTAAGTTTATCATATATTAAAGCTCATTTCCTGTTTTTAGTCTTAGAATCCCCACTAAGTGTTAGCCATTTCAAGCAACACCATAAGCGACATCCTTCATTTGCCACTTAGTTCCTATGGTGTAGACAGAACAAAGGTCTTGCGAATAACTAATAGCTTCCTTGCCTAGATAAACTAAGCATTACTAGAGATCCGAAACACTAACACGTAGTAGGCTGCTACTTACTCAAACACTACTTATGCAAATCATGTAATGCATGTTCATTTCATTTATGGTACCAATAGTTTTTAATTAGGTTTAAGATAATCAATCATTACACAGACAAGCAACATGTTATACAAGCAATATGATCATACTTAATTATGTTATTGCTATCATTAGAATAGCTTAGTAATTAACAATTCATACAGCAAACAATTCCCGTAAACCTATATACCAAATTCAGGTTATTATCTTTTTTTTTTAATAATCAGCTAAGCTACAAGCACACACAATGTAATAAGACTGAGTTACTCACCTGCTCATACTGGCAAGTCATAATAGTTAGTTGGGAAATCCTCTATAGTTTCAATATCACTTATTGAAATAAATAAAATATTCATCAATAAAACATAACTTATAGAACCAAACTTCTATGGGTGTCTAAGTGTCCTATATTGGTATTAGGTTTTCTTTTATTACTATGTTAATCCTTTAATGGTCCTATGATAGTAAATTATTATTTAATATCTATTTTCATTTTGCTTTTTTTTTTTATCTTGTTAGATATTTATATATTTTTATTTGGTAGTTGTAGAATTTATATTCGGTGAATTGATATTTTATCATTACCATTATCATTACTTTTATATAGTTCTTTAGTTAACATATTATGGTAACGAATATTTATTTGCTATTATTTAGTTTTGTCGTGTTTCTCTTAATCTACTTTATGTAATTAATTTTGTCATTTTGAGGAATAACATTATTCATAATTTTAACTTATTTTAATTTCCATTCTTATGTATTTCTATATAAAACAAGTATTTTTTAATTATCTTAATTTTATTCTTATTACAAAGTATGCTAATATTAGCAATAATGATAAAATACTAACATTAATAATAATGATAATATGTTAACAATATTAATGTTAATTTTCATATTAACATTAATAAAAAAATAGTAATCTTAATGATAATAACAATAATAATCGTAGTGATAGTCATAATAATAATAATGTCTTTAATAATGATAATAATAATTATAATAAAAATAAACATGATAATAATATCATTAATAATATTCATATTAATAATAATCATAATAATAATGATGCCACTAATAATATTAACATTGGTAATAATAATAATAACATTAATGATAAGAATAATATCAATAACATCAATAATAACAATATTATTAACATTAATGATAATATGAAAAGTAATAATAATATCACTAATAACAACAACAACAACAACAACAACAACAACAACAACAATAATAATATTCAGAAATAAGAAAACATATCTTATTATTATTATTATTATTATTATTATTATTTATTATTTATATATATAAGTCGATAGGAACACGGCTTGGTACATGGCCGCGTACTAGCCGTGTTCTTCTGGAAACACGGCGTAATTCAATGCCGAGAGGTACACGGCTTGTTCATCTGGCCGTGTAGTACCCGTACTCTTCTGTGGGTATTACTATTCATCATCTTTTTCGTGTGTTTGATCCAATTTTTGATAATTTTCTACATCCAACTTGTTTCTAGCTTATTCCTAAGTGTTTATAATGATATATCTATATATATATACATATATCATCATATAACATCTCAAAATGTCCATGATCCTTGTTTTATGATAAAAAAGAGTGTAAATAGGGTGATTTGAACCTAGGATCAACAAAACTTTGTTTAAGCTAATGTTTTAACATATTGCTAACTAAAAAACGAAATTACTCATTTGTTGTTCCTTTCCCAAGCTTATTGTTAAGTTTTAATGGAGTTGTTTTGTGTTTGAGTTTTTGATTTGTTTTGGTGATTTAGTTGGGATGAATTTGAAGTTGTTGTTGTTGCTATTGTTGTGTAATTTATGGCTTTGTTTTGATGCTCTTTAAGTGTGGTGTCTTGAAGTTAATGAATATAATATATGTAGAGGAACAATGGTGGCTACATCTCCGGTTGAAGAAGAAGTTTGCCCACTGAAATTTCAAGATCTGGCTTGATCCTTCACCTCATTAAATGAGTGGTCTAGGTGGCTAACTTAGATTGGTTCATGTGTGTTGAATTGTTGACTTTCATTTGCATAATTTGTGCAAATTGAAGAGGATTTCGGCTGCAAGAAAATCTAGGTATTCCCATCCATATAATTGTTCCTCTTGCACCGTATATACATATATCTTATTATAATATTATTTATTTAATTAACTATTTAAGTTTTAGGATAGTTTATTAAGTTGAACGGATACAAATATGACAATTATCCAAGAGTTTTATCTCTAAAAATTTATATAGAGTTCTACAAATTTTCTAGATTATTATTGAGTTCAACTTTAGGTTTGAAATTTATGCGATTAATTATTTTTAGGTTTTATCTCACCTGATTAGGGTTTTCTAAGTTTAATAGGTCAATTTTCATTTTAGGCTCTAATAGATTAAGAATACTCTAATTAAAACAATGGTGTCATCCAAATATTTATTTTGAGTCTAGATTATTAGTTATACATCCGTTTAATGTTTTTATTGTGTTTTTATAACCCTAATGGTTTATCTTTAGGTTATCGTTTTCTAACTATAAGCGTAATTGGTTATTTTCTCTTTATCGCACTTAAAATCTTAACCAAGTTATTCTTATATCTTGAGTTTTCGATACTCACTTTGAAATCTTATTAGTAGTATTTAATACAATCTAGGAATATTTTTTTAGGGTTTAAAACTATATATAGGCTCATTATTACTTGTAGTTCTATTCTAGAGTCTTTGTTAAATTCAATATTAACCATATATTTCTATATTTATATTTCTATCTATTTTTAATGATATGAAAATTTCTCGGGGTTTACAACAATGATGACTAGAGGACCATACAAGGATTATTAGACAATGCAATTCTCTTATCCATATTTGGTATGTATGGTATGGGACAACACTAGACAAAATTCTTAATAAGAGATTTTATTTTTGTCCGGTTCCAATTTTTTGTACCATGAGATATAAAGGGCAAAAATTTTAAGTATTGTCTAATCCTATTGAGAGAGTTTGTCTAGATCCTTATATATTTTGTCAGCCAAACATGGTACAATGGCCTGTGTCTATTCTAGTACCATAAAAAATTGTACAACAAAACACTACTTAGGTGTTATGTGATTATACCAAAGATAATTATAATATTATTGTTGTTGTTCTTCAACGGTAGGAATTTCTAAGGTAATTCAATCCTTTTCAAGGCTATTGAATCATAACCTCGAGTTAATTAATTGGAATTTCTTTTTAATTTAAACCCCTAATATATCATTAACGATCTTGAGTTTCCATATTAGTTTTGTCCTTAATTCCGAAGATTTATGTCTTCCTATTTATAGAATGGCTTGCAATTCCCTTGAATTGTGTGGATCTATTCACATAAACAATCTTTCAATTAATTTGCATAAAATCTAATTAAGAATCAATATTCCGAATTATCAATTCAAGATAAACAAACAACATAATTGAATTGAAAAAAATCAATCAATATATTAGAAACAATAAAAATCCAATCACATAATCAAACTAGGGTTCATCAAAATCTAAATAAAAAATTTACTCCTTCATAGGAGAAGTATCAAGAACATAACAAGATAAAGAATAAAACATAACCCCCAGTGACAATTCAAATTTGAAGCATAGCTCTGACTTACACCTAAAAATCATGTAATGTAATAATGAGCCTGTAATTGTGTCTTGCCTTGTTACCTCATCCCTCTTATATAGATGTTCCTTAACCTTCAAAAGAGGAAGTTTCTTTCACTTAAAATAGGAAAATTGAAGATTTGAATAATAAAAAATTCTCTCTTTCATGATTGGCAGGCTAAAGTTCCAAAATAAGAAAGTAAATCTTAAATGTAGGAGTTGTTAATCTCCTTGCACATGAGAGTTGGAGCCTTTAATACTATCAAAAACCATTCCAAGATGCCTTTTCTTCATACCCAAGGAAGATCTTTCCAATTTTGAATGGTTTCCAAAAATATAAGGTTATTGAGAAAAGACATGGAAGTGACATGTCATGTCATTTGGTCATGTAGAATTCTATATGCAAAAAGTCCAATTTTCTAAGAACAAGACAACTTAAACAAGTCATGTTGTCTTGTTATGTAGAATTCCATACCATATTCTAAGAACACACAACTTAGACAAGTGGTGTCGCTTGACATGTCGCATCAATTATCAATGTCATCTTCCTGGACGTGCATCTAACCAATTCAAATGACGTGGTTGTGACATGACCACATCTTCCTCTTATTGACAATAAATGACTTCCAAACTTCACAATTAGATGCAAAATCCTTTTTTTTGTCATAAACTAAATTTTAATAATTTTAAGTGCTATTTTCATAATAATTATCAATAGAATGGTTGAATGATATATAATTTAGCATTGATGAATTGGGAATAAATTGGGATTTATCAACTCCCATACCTATTCTCATTAGATATATGCAACGAGGACTATACACGTTACCTTTAGTGATGCTTGTGCTATAGATGTGATAATGCTATCTGGTTACAACTCTAGTTACACTAATATCATGTTGAAAATATAAACCAATCCTTAAAACTAGTTTTATTAATAGAATTTAAATTCACAATTATTTGATAATGTAAACATATTGAATTCAATGTGGTTGTCTTTTTATTTTAACATTCCTACATCTATTGGCTGGACGCTTCACTTGTATTTTTTCTAGCAGCCTACTTTTTAAAACTTGTTGCTTTTATATTATTACGAGTTTAACCAGAAAAAAAAAATCATGAGTTTGAAATTCATAATCATTCTTTTTTCCAGAAGTTCAATTTCACTCACTAGAAAAAAATTGCATCGATTGTAAACATTGATACAACAAAACTGACAAACGAAGAGTTGGGGGTATAATTACCCAATTGTATAAATGGACATATCTCTTCTATAGTCAAATTGTCTTACATGTGAGATAAAAATTCTCCTAAGAGAATAAAACTTAACCAACTAGTAAATAGACGAGATCCCATAAAAAGGATGACAAAATATCATATAAGGGACGAAAACAAAGTAAAAGAATAAACAACAAATACATAAAAAATTAGTTTATTTTAAAAACTACCGATAAAATAATATTTACTTGATCTCCACGTTTTTCAAATCGCTTGGATTATCGATGATGACTGAAATAATAGAGTATAACCCGGATCCAATGTTAGAGGTGGTAGATATATGGCTCTTCAGATTGATAGTGATGAATCTGTGGAAATAATGCGGTAAATAGTAAAAAGAGATCTAAAAGAGAGGGACGACCATGTGAATGAATTCATCCACTTTCTTACTACTTTTAGTCTTTCATGTGAATGAATCCATCCACTTTCTCACCACTTTCAGTCTTTTCTTTTCCTTTTCTTTTTGCTGCTGCTCTACCAAGTGGATGGGTGTTTGCCTCACTTATCTCATTATTTGTTGATACATCTTTGTTTGATGATGAACTGGTATATACTCTAGAGCTATTGATCATAGAACGTTTACTTGTATTATTTTTAGCATTTCCGAATTCATATCTCCATTTTGGTTCATTACGCAATATAACCCAACAATGCTCAATGGTGCATAATTTATTCTCATTTTGTCTAAATAAATCATGAGCATCCTTTATATAATTATGCTCACTTTTTCCACTTTGTCTACACTATTTTATCTGATTGT
Source organism: Combretum micranthum (assembly GCA_024138025.1). NCBI lineage: Eukaryota > Viridiplantae > Streptophyta > Magnoliopsida > Myrtales > Combretaceae > Combretum > Combretum micranthum. The sequence goes on from JAMXBD010000301.1 coordinate 445,774, forward strand.
AATAAGGTCCAAATTTCATAACATCTTTTGAGATTTTTGATCACCAAGCTTTACATTGTTGCCATGTTCGTCTCAATGGATTTTTCTTCTTCTTATATGATTGTCCTTTCTTAAACTCTTCATAGAATCATTGCCAAAATGTCTGTAATAGTTGATTGTTTCCAACTTATTAAACCTTAACTATGTGTAAAGTAAAAGCTTATCATCGTTTTGCTCCCATTTTTTCCTATGGCTTGATTACCCCATTTTCATTATCATCCTCATCTTCTAATTTTTTTTTTTTATGTAGAATATTATGGGTATCGTGAGCTTGTACTAATTGGTGTTTTTGACGATTGATCTAAATTTGGTTGCGACACTGAAGTTCCCATCGGAATGTATGGTTGAAAGTTTTCAGAGAAAACAGAGGAATATATTGAAAATATGGTGTTGTCGTGCTTATTGGATTATGACTAAAGTTTTGTGGGCTTTGGTTCATAATTGGAAAATTCGGAGGACATTGCAAATTAGGGAGACCTTGTTAAAATGCACCAAAAGGAAGGTATGATTCGGTTTGTGAATTAGATGGCATTTGAAAATTTTGTGAGTTTGTGAATCATTAACATATGGAAAATTTTGAGAATTATTTGGGTCCATGCATTTGAATGGAGAGATTTTTAGAATGGTAAGAAATTATAGTGAATTTTTAACAATAAAAAATTTGTAAATTTTTATATGTTTATAAAAGAAGAGATTAAAAAAAAAAATTCTATTGTTGCAATGGATAAAATGGCCAAATTTCATTTTGGCAAGGACGACTATATATTAGTTTAAGCATAATGTTCATATTTTTTATTTTGGCTTAAACAACCATTTTTTTATTAAAATGCATTTTTTGAGGGTCTATAATTGGACAAAAGTCAGAAAAAATTAAGTAAAATGAGTTGCTTTGTAGAACAATGATGTTTCATCAAGCACCTCAATTTATCGGTTAGCAACTCCAGGCAGCAATCATTCCCATGGGTATATGAATTACGTACTTTCGATAGAGCTGATCTTTTGAAACAAACGTCTCATTAGATAGAGACAGTTGAACAATTTTTATTTATTTTTAGTTATATAGCATGTCCTGAAAACTTGAAAAATCATACAATTTTTTTCTTTTTTTTTTTAATAATCAAGATTTACATTGGCAAATAAATCGTAAATAATATGGTCGCCTTTGATGGCTCGTAATGGCCACAAATGACATTTCACAACTCACTTATATAAATGGATTGCACAAGCACGAATGGTTACCCACTATTATCTAAACAATGAGAGCATTAATATCTCATGAATCTCTAGGAGGTTGTGCAGATGTTATATAATACTGCAAGAAATTTTTTTTCTCTTTAAGAAACTTATTATTATTTTCCTAAATTTTTTCATATTTTTCAAATTTCGTGGACCTTGTATACTATTATATAACATACTTAATAGAATAATATTTATTTATTTATGTATACATAAAACAAAATATGAAAGACTTATTTTTAAAAAAATAATGCTAAAAATGATACCTGTATTTTCACAAAAAGAATAATTACATATTTGAAGTTTCATTTTGAATAATTTGACAGCTAAACAAAGTTTTTGCTACTTTTTTCATATCTAAAGTTTGGTTTTGATAATTTTGATACTTGAATAAACTTTTCATGGATTTGTTTTCATACCTTATTTTACTTGCTTTGGATATAAAAAAAATCAACTTGAACTTTATTTAGATAATAAAATTGTTTAAAATAAACTTTAAGTATGAAAAAAATTAATGAAAACTTTGTTTATATATCAAATTATTTGCAACTAACTTTAAATACCTAATTATTCTTTTTGTGAAAGTTCAAATATCATTTTTATCATTAACCTTTTCTAAAATCCTTCATTAAAGATCCCAAAAAAAGCAAAGAGAAAGGAGTTGTTTGCCGGTTTGCCCGGCAAGGATGCTCTAAAAAAAGGAAGAGGAGAAAAAAAAAAGAAAAGAAAAGGAAAAACTTAGAATAGAATCCAATCTGTCGCCGTGCCAGTAACAAAGAAAACAAAAGAAAAAAGAAATCTACTAGCTTGGGTCTTACAGAAAAAGAAATCTACTAGCTTCAGATCATACAGTACGACAATCAGGAACTACCGCTACAACGAACTTTCTGAGAGACAAGTTCCATGGACAGATTATTATTACCTAGCAAATACAGTACCTGGAATATCACGTCAGTTCATGTGCTTTAGCCCATTTTTATTAATAAATTGTTCGAGGATTTTTTCTTTTCTTTTTCTTTTTTAAAGACGTCACGTTTTATTCATAAATTATTTCACGACACGTTTTTTAGTATATTTTAATTTTTTTTAACTCATGATAAGAACCTACCGATTAAAATAAAAGAAAAAAAAGAAAAACTTACTTTTAAAATTATTTAATTAAACAACTTTATTATTGAATATTGCGTCAATAATCTTAGCCCGTAATTAAATGAGATTGTTTGGCTTAAGTATCTATGTTGTTGTGTCAAACAACCCTAATAAGGTTGATGATTACCTAGAATACCTTACTTGCTCGATTATACAAAGTATGTAGATTACCTTTCTTTCTCATTGTACGCTACAATTCTTAATTCAAAAAATGATTCATAAAGCTCCGGTGGTGGGATGAAAGTTTGTTGTCTCTAAGAAGTTTTTTTTTTTTATCTTATCAATCAATTTTTTTTATGTGTCATGAAGTGATAAAATCTTTAAAATAAAAATGTAATAATTTTCATTTTGTAATACGTAACAAAAATAGCTTTTTTGAGACAACGTATTTCCATTCCAGTGGTGGGAAGCCGAGACTGATCTTGTACAGGTGAAGGTTCGCAATGGACACTATTGTCGGGAAGAGGGAAAAAAAATAACATTTCAATATTTAATTAAAAATATTATCGGAATGAAAATAATTTCAGTCTTAATCAGTATTATTTCTTATGTGTCTCATTAGGAACAGGGGTGATGTAGCTTAATTAATTATTAGAGATTTAATTTCAAATATACTTTTTTATTCGCTTACTTTATTGCACTCAACTTCTGTATTTAAAATTGGATATTTAACCCTGTTAGCCTTAAAGCTGAATCTTGACTCCTATACTATTTTATTAAAGTATTCACTACTTTATCCAAAGCCAAAATGGTTCAAATAGCCCCGACTTCCCCCTTACCTCCTCTCCCTGCCTAAAAGACTTGATAATCTAAATGCTTAAATAAATAGTAAAAAAGTTGAATACATATGAAATAAATATAAGATATATGCTAATTTTTATATCCAAACTAATTTTTTATAAAGTATTTGGCGTTTGATTGCAATAACAAAACAAGATAACGAGAATTGGATATCTTAGTATAAAAAGCACTAGATAAAATAATTTTTTTACTATATTTGATATATAAAATACTGGATAGTATTAACAAGTTCTTATTAAGAGATTTTATTTCAATCAGTTTCTAATATTTTTATAAAATCAAATATCATGAAGACGAATTTTAAGTTTTATCCAGTTTCAAAAAAAAGTTTTATACATACTAAATACATTTTGTAAACTTAATATGATATAATAACATTTATTCAGTCAATTATCATGAAATAGTGTGCAATCGAATGCTTAAAAAAAATAATAATAATAAAAACTGAATAACACGCATGGCCACTGGGAAAAAAAAAAAGTGCGGGCCGAGAAAAGAACAGCACACATGACCTTCTAGCCCCTTGAAGCCAGATTCTTCCATGACCTGTGTTTGGCTGAATTGTGCAACAGTGGGGCAATGATTAACATTTCTGTTCAAATCGTATTTGTATTAGATTTTTATTTATAATTTATTTATATTATTATTTTTATTATTTTTGTTTGAATTATTTATGAGTAAAATTATTAAATTTTTATTAGTATTTATTTTTAAAAAAATATATATTTGAAAATGATAAAAATATGATATCAAAACGATAAAAATATGATTAAATTGTTATAGATAATAAATGACTGAAAAATTAAAAAATTAAATCATCTATGTAAACAGTGAATACGATGGATATTTGAGGAGGCAATATAAAAATCTAACTATGATGACCGTTGCCGAGAATTTTAGCGACTAAGGAAATCCGTCACATGGTCCAAAGAATTCGGATCGTTGTCAACTGTTTCATCCGTGCATATATCCCATTATATAATTTTTTTCTTTTTTAAAATGTGCAGCTCTTCGAAATTATGCGTTTATATTTTTAAATCTTGAAAAAAAATATGTGCAATCAAACTCTATTTTAATATATTCTCCTCCGATAATTTTTTTTTTTTTAAAATTCAATGGCAAAACACAAGACCAAATACATATTTCCAAATATTTGGAGATCTAAATGCAAAATTTCAACGGTATGATTTTTTTTTCTTTTATAAAAAATGGTATGGTAGTTGAGTGCACATGAAAAAAATATAATAGAATATATTTGTAATTTACCCTATTTTTCAAATGAGTATCTGCTGTCCCTATTATACTATTCAATTGTGTTTGTATCCATCTGGGGTCAATATTCCAAAACATGACATGAATTAGGATAATCTTTTATTGGCTCTATCACTTAGGTGTTTTAGTGTAATTTGTCGGGATATTATTGGGTCGAGAGGCCATTGGGTTTTTGCCTTTTTTCTTTTCCTTTCTTTTGGCCTTTAGATGCTATTGGGTTGGGATAACAATTTTTCGTCCGTCATAAATAAGAAAGACTTCAATTGTGCTAATATGCAATGACATAAAAGTAAAGGTAAAATTTTAATGTGTGAATAAATTTGAAAAATTATATTATCGCTATTTATCAAAATAATATTAGTATTTATCCATCACTTATCCAAATACTTAAGATAATAATAAACAATAAAGTCGTGTTTGATTCTTTATAATAGAATTGTCATTTTGTTTTTGTTACCGAGAATATATATTCTCTCATTTAGTTTATAAAAAACTCCTACATTAAAAAATATCTATTTTATATAATATGAAATAAAAAAAGGATTTCTATTCCTTCTGTCCGCTTCACTAGAAGAAGCTAGTTTTGACATAGTAAAACCCCTTTTTTTTTATTTTCTTTTGTTCCCAAAAAGAACCAAGAATTACGATATAAAGGAAGTACTATTTTTTTATTCAGTTTATTCTATTTCACGTGCAAACCAAAATGTAAGATCAGTGTTTTCCATTTGTAAACGGGCCCAAAATCTTAGCTGCTAGGACATCCCCAGAAATTCGACCGCTGAGCTAACATCGGATTACTGTTTACGTACATATATTACTGTTTCTGGTACATATATATTCCTATTCGGCCGAAAGAAAGGTACATACATTCCTAGGTGTAGCTGGCCACATTGATATGGGCAATTTCGTTGTACACAATGGACCATGGACCTCAAATGAAAGATCCAGTACGTATTGCACGTTTTCTGTCCAGCCTTTTTGGTCCACCCCACCAATGCACCACTGTTAAAACTGTACAAAAATGCCATTGACAGGTGACAGATTAGAAGGCCCATTTAATTTTTCCGAAAGCAAGTTTTCAATATTCTCCCTGTTGGTTTCAAATTTTCATCTCAAGTCATTTATCTATCCACTTGCAATTTGTGGCAGGACACTGTACATTTCGTTTGGCTTTTGTGGATGTTCACATGCATGCGTGCAGCATTCATCACATGCTTTATGCTTAGGGTTGATGTTGCATGTTATGAAGGCCTACTCAATCAGACCCACCATCGAACTTAATTCTCTATGCTGCACTGCATATCTGAAGTATAAAAAGTATCTCCTCTTTAGAACCTTTGTAAAGTTAACCCTAACTTCTCTTTATCTCTCTTGCGTTTTATGTATTTTCTCCCTGCTAGGGTTTGCAAGTACTAACTAATTATGGCTTTTGTATTTTAATCTTGTAAAGTGACACTTGTCGTGTTTGAATAGGTTAAATTTGTCGAGATGCCTTTTGATTAAGAGTCATGGAATCACTTCTTTTCGTTTATACATTGTGTAGAGCTATTCCATTCATGCTAATTTTGCTGTATTGAAATTACTATTGTACTTGTATTACAACTATTTTACAACCACTAAGCACATAGAGTTATAGCTTCCTATATGATGCAATTTTTATGCCAAATAAGGATTTTAGAAATTCTTTTACCATTTCAGTTGCACGTATCATTGCAATAGAATAATTTTAATAAGAGAAATGATGATTTAAAGAGTCTAATGAGTAATTAGAGATATGGATGGATTTTTTAAGTCGCATGCTTGTTGATACTGATAGGTGGAATGGGATAAAGCAATAACAAAAGTCCACCTCATCTAATGCTGTGTGCTCATGGGAATTCATGTCCACCACAACCAGCAACCTCAGTTAGTAATCAAGATTAAACATGGTTTTGTTTGTATCATAAATAAAATATTACTCTTTTGAAAAGGATAAATAAATACAAATAAAAACACCCTTCAATAGCGACAGTAGGATCATAGAAAAATAAAGGGTGGCCCCTTTTCTCTCATAGAGGAAAAGAGTTACCATCTAAATCAGTTGAGAAAAGTTGAGATCAATATACAATACTCCAAAGCCGTTTGATTTTAATATTTCATATCCTATAAGCCATAGCAAAACCAAAGAATTGGTCTTAAACGTAACGAGATTGGCCCATAGATGACATTTCGGCCAATAAAAGAACCTTAAACATTGATCACGACTCACGAGTATTTCATAGTAAATAAACAAGAAGTTAACTCAAATGGATTTTATTCAGCTCTACGATGTTTGATTTAGTAGTAGACCACCAAATTCAGGCTAATCGGTTGAAGCCTGTTTATACACACACACATACACACCTGCTGACATGCAACCTTGGATATTATCTAGAAGCCGCAATCTGCTCACCATATAATCTTATTGTTCCTTTTGCTAGCTTTTCTTCTTTCTTAATCACTTTTAAAAATGCCTTTACCACGTGACATTCCGATAGATTATTGATATATTGTTTTCTTAAACTAATTTCTTCCATTGTAACAAAAAAAAAAGGTTTAATGTCGTGAATGGTATTTGAATTTTGACAAAATATACAATTAGATACGTTAACTTGAAAAATGAATAAATTTATTACTTAAAAGAACTTTTCTATATGCCACTAAGTCCTCTGTGGTATTGGTTAGCGAATATGAAAATTTCAAAGTTTATATATCTAATTATATATTTTGCCAAAATTCATTTATCATTGACATATATATATATATATATTTATAAATTCTTCTTACCATATTTTGTTTCATAACTGAGCTTACCTTCATCACGTCCGGAATTCAACCTTCAAATGTATCACAACCCTATGTTATTTGGAAATACATCCTCTCCGGTTCTCTTCGCTTGATTTTCATTGAATTTTCCCGTTTAGATGGTGTGACATGTACCAATGATTGATATTATAATGCAAAGAAGGATGTAACAATGGTGTTATAAAGGTAGTTTACAAATTTAGGTAATTTTAATTATTGACTTAGAAATTGACGGAAATTGAGAATCGGAAATGGAGAAAATCCAAATTCTATCAAGTTATTCATTCATCTGATCAAGTTATCACGTCTTTATCATTAAAAAAAAAAAAAAAAAAAGAGAGTAAATGTCACTAGCCATATTTTCTTGTGTATAAGTCATTACAAAATAGGATAAATTGCAAAGGTACCCTCTTATATTTTCTATGTATTCTTCAAATTCATTATATTCCTTATCTATGAAATTTGGTGTTTTTACCTTAAATCGTACAAAGCATAAAATAATGAAATTGACAAAAAAAAAATATAGAAACATGTCATTATATAAAGGGTTAATATCATAAATAGTACATAAATTTTGTAAAATATGCAATTAAGTACCTAAATTTTAAAATTGATCACATTAGTACATGTACTTTGAAATTGATCGATTTAATACTTGAAAGAACTTTTGGTAGATGCTATAAGTACGTCCATCAAGTTCTTTTAAGTAATAAATCAATCAATTTTAAAGTTTTTTATATACTAAATTAATCAATTTTAAAGTTCAGGTACTAACTTTATCAATTTTAAAGTTTAAGTACTTGATTACATATTTTGGCAAAGTTCAGGTATCATTTGTAGCACTATTACTTATATAAACATAAATAAAATGGATCCTTCTCTCTCTCCTCTGTTTTTTTTTTAAATTTATGTAACTTTTTAAATTCTAGTACATTTAGTTATTGTTATTGAGTATACAATGAATATTTACGGCTCGTTCACTTTGCTATATAAAATATGAGGAGAATTAAATTTCAATTTAAGATGAATATAATAGAATTTTAATTGCTATTACAATATGTACTTGGTGTGAAAAATAAAACTAGTAATTAATGGAGATAAAAGTAAAATATTTATAATGTTCCTTGTCTTTTTTTACAGAAAAAGGAGAATTGCATTTGTAATATTTTTAATATAGATGTATTTATGACAAAGTTGGAAAATAAAAGTGAACATGAAAATAATGGCTTTACATATAACGAAGAGGGATTGGACATTTATATCAACTGAACAAGGAGTTAGATCTATGGAACTTCTCTTTAAATGAAAGCAGATTTTAAAATTTCAATTTTAAAAGAGAAAAGGACGCATTTATTTCTCAACTTATACCTACTCCTCCATTTAAATTTTCAACCATTTTTTCCTCTTCCACTTACTCCTCAAAATTTTCTAAACTAAATAAAAATACATAAGTATACATCAGCTTTCAATTGGTCTTAAGGTGGTCCATCAAGGCGTTAGGGCTGAACAATTTTTTTCAACCCTTTTTCATATATTTTATTATTTAAAAAAATATTTTTCTTATTTAAAATCATATTTTGTGATCACATGTATTTAATATATTATTTTATTAAATTACGCAATTAAATATGACTAGTATCATTATTTTATTATATTATTTATTATGGAACTAATCATAAGTCTACACATATTATGAATGGATCAAAGAATTAATGAATTGGACGAAAGTCTTAATTTTGTAAAAATTTAAAATTGTTGATTATTCAAATAGAAACCAAAAAAAAAGAAAAAGAAATGATTATGTGTACTTTTCCCTAAATAAGAAGGTAAATACAATTAAAGGGTCTTTTTACAATTTAACCAGCAGATACTGAAAGCAATGAATTGTATCATTATTGACTACACACTAATACTTGCGAGAATAAAGAGAGTTGGGCAATAGGTGTAATAAAATAAGGGAATTTTCGATGTTGCCTTTCATTATACTTTGGATTTGATTCTGAAAGTTGAAAAGATCAGTAAGATTTTTTGAAACAATTAATTGAAAAGGACCTAAAAAAATTAAAATTCCTGTCTAGTGGGTGAAGTGGGCTGTTATGATGGATACATGAATGGCAATGCATATGTTTTTCCTTCAACCTTAACTCCACGAATCCATAGTACTCATATGTTGAGGGGGGACCAGAAGAGACTTCGGGTACTGAAATTGAAATTATTCCAAGAGCAAAGAAAAGGATGTGTAGGAAAAGGTATATGGGGCCGAGGGGTTAACTTCCAGATGAGTCACACCAATGCTGATAGGAGCTGGTCATATATAGACTGTCTGACATAGTCCAGTTGAATGATAGAGGTAGATTGAAGCCTTGAAATTTGAAACTGTGTGTGACACCAATAGTCAGAGGAAAGGATGCCTTTTTAGCCCGCCCCCACCCACATGCCCTAATCAGTGAAAATACACCTGAGTGCTCCATGCATTTGGCAATCCTGGCTGTTACATGTATAAATTCCACTGAAAAAATAAGAAAAAAAAAAGAGAAAGAAAGAAATAAATAAGTGGACTATATCTTTTTTTTTTAATATATATATCTATATATAAAATTTTAGGTGAGAGTGTGGAACCCATGTTAATATATAGGTACATATTGAATCAAAATCTGGGCAAAGCTATCTTTTTATGAATAAAGTTTCGATAGGTGCTAATATGTTTGGTGAAACCATGTTATATATATAAGGTTGGTAGATAGATGATTGATCGAGGTTGTTATAACACATGATGATAACACGATGAATGGCATCAATTCCAAGCGGCCTCTAAGTTAGAGCTTTGATGCCATATAAAAATAAAATACTTTCAAGATTGGTTTGATGATATTTGGTAGGTAAATTAAGCATACAAAGTGAGTAGGAATTGGAATTCTAATTTGATGGAAATAACTAATCTATTCATGTATATAATGATTATACAACACATAATAAAACGTCATTTGTATGTATATATGTATATATTGTAATATATGTTTATACATGGAGTATCTTTATAGTTCTAGTTGACATATTTTTGAAATTTTCAATTACCCCTTCTAAACCTTTCTAATAAGAAAAAAAGATTTACTACATGTTACATGCCATATATATGTGCAAGTGGAAAGTAAGTAAAAATAATGTTCGAATATACGGTGGTAATAATACCTTGTACTTATCCACTACTCAATATACATGTGGTGTGTAATATCCATTGTATTTTTTCTTCTCTAATTAGATATTCTATTTCTTTTGCATAGTTGTGGGTTTTAAGATCAAATGTCTCTTCCTTTGATATGCGATCATAAACTATTAATTTCTTTTATTAGACTTATGATGTAACTTGTAACTACCATTAGATTCATGCTCTCACTAAATCAATATAAAGAGATATGAATTAATAACAATATCAATTTATGTTCAAATGAACTTGAATAGAGAACTCAACATTTTAAACACCACAAGTAAAAGGGATAACATAGTATTATGCAAACACATGCATCAAAGGTGAGGATTACTAAGTGCAAAGGTCTAGAAGCCTTCGATATGACAATTAGCTTTCTACATAAGCCATTGTTAATAACATCACTTTCATTAGAGTCCTATTTTCAGCATCAAAGAGTACATGATAGCTACCTATTGACTAGCCTATAGTAGCATGCTTATCGCCTAAGGAATAAGGGGCACAATGACTTCACATCATTCTTTCCTTCCTTGAGCTTGATTTTGATTTTGTAAGTCCTTTCATACTAAGCATCTAGGCTTATTATCCAACACTTTATCCTTTTAATAGGTCAACATTGATAGTTGTTATAGATGTAGTGTAAACAAACCTAACTCAATCATGTTTAAAATTTCGTACATCTAATACATTTAGTTCAATTCACACTTCATCTCTAAGCATGCGCACATATCAATTCATAGCATGTAGATGAATATAGATTGAATCCATGGACAAAAATAATTATGATTACCAGTATTCATATTCCTTTTGTTATCTACCCTAAAATAATTAAGATATCAATATCAATTAATACTGCCAATATTATCAAAATTATTAGAATTTAATATCAATGATAAAAACATACCGAGCATTGTGAATTACCACTAATGTTACCTACATGATTGAAAGACAAGATTCAATTTATTATTCCATTATCCATCTCTAAAGAAATTCCTACATGGATTGTTTATATGTGTGGATTCAAGTAAAGGTAGTCACATACGTACTGCGTGAATTTCGTATTACACATGATTTGCGAGGAGTGATACATAATGATACATCAAGAATTGATTAAGAGAGCAGTAGAATAGGAAGGAGTAGGCAATCTTAATTATCTTAAATGCAGTTGTATCAAGAAGATGAACTATTAAGTATCAAACCCCACTAATAGTGATTATTTTGACCCCTTGAGATAGAAATTCGACACCACCTCAGTGTTTCCATCAAATTTTTTATGATTTGAACGAGGATAGATTTGGTGTATTTATAGAGCTTGGCCATCAACATCATTAGTAGGATTACATTGACAATCGATTACCAAAATAAGTCCTTTTTAGTACATGAGCCATAATAGGAAAAATTGGATGGTAGACAGGTCAATCTGATAGGGAAAACTCCAAGCCTATCATGCCAAATTTTCCTTGATAATCCCAATGAGAATTGGACTTTTCAAACCTTATCACTTAGTCTAAAGAGTCTATCCCAAATAAATAATAATCTTTATGTAATTTAAAGCCCATTTACAGATTTGGTATATATTTGCTTGGACTCGATAATTACTACTCTTCTATTAATTAATAGGAATTTTCCTAATTAATTGCTTTCGATTGTGTTATCATAATTAATTAATATACTTATTAATTAACTATTTCAATACATGAATTCCCTTCTTAATTAATTCAACAAATTTATTTCATTCGGTACTTAGTATTGCATTCAAATTTATTTAATCATGAATATCTACTTATATAAATGAAATATTATCCACTATATATAAGATCAAACCTTACTTTTCTACAAGCATAAATAGAGAAAAAAAATTTAGATACTACAAATAATGGATAATTGTTGAATAAAAAATATATTTAGTCATATAGTTCCCCGAGGGCTATTACACCTAGGTAGCAACAATTACTCTTTCCATTGAATTCATAAAGAAAACACAACAAATAATTGCTTTGATGTTGGTTTGTTGGGTTTAGAAACATTTATGAATATGAAGCGAAGATTTCAAAAATTTATAAAAAGCTAATAAGTCCTGTTTAACTTTGGCTGCAACTACCAGCATTAGATAAGCGCACCTATCGAAATAGCATAAAAAATATTAGGTTGTATTCCAAGGGATTGTTTGCATCTACTATACTCACTTTTCATCTATTATCTAGCCAAAGAAAATTCAGCAGAACATAATAAAAACAGAAGTTATACTAGAGTTAATGAATATATATATTTTCAGGGCAAATTGTAAGATAAGCTTGTTAATACAAGTAAAAGCCTTAGGTATTGCTTCATTAAGTCTTCATTATGCGATTTCTTAACAAACTCATAGAATTGGATACTGGTATATTTGCATTGTTGGATTCGCTAGAGTAAGCTAAAGCTTCTCTCAAGGTTAGTAACTTTAGATCTAGACTAGACTACAAGAATCTCTTCATAAGTTATCAATAATCAAGATCTGCGTAAAGTTTAAGAATCCTTTATTTTAAAACCAATCGAACGAATTTTAAAAACAAGCAACGAAAAGTTTCGCCATCCATCTCTTATGGTGATTATAAGCAACTTTATCAGGAGCCCCAATCTATTCAAAAGAATGATCCTCAATCTATTCAATTCAAATCAGACATGAATCTAAAAACTACTCCACGCATTTAGACCTACAAAATTAAGTTTTAGCTTCTAATTACAAACACCTAGTGCTAATTGTTAAAACACTTTAAAATCATATGGATCAGGTCTTAGATTCACAAACCCTAAGTTAAATGATTATTTCTCCACAGATGTAGGCATTAAGCATAATATGGAATTAAAGATGAAATTACAAATTAAGTATAGAGTCTTGCAGAAAAAATGTCGGGTTTATAATGAATTTACCTAGAAAACTTTGAGATTTCTTAGTAAGAAGAAACAATTCTTTTGCTCGAGAATTCTCTCTCTATTCTACATTAGAAATATTCATAGAAGGTATTCTCTATACTCTATAAATATTCTACATCCATTATTACGTGCCTGTGCATACTTATTTATAGGACTAGGCACAAAAATCATAACGATTTTATTAGCTGACGTAAGAGATTCTTTATAAGCGAATTCATTCTTTATTTTCATGCGCGTGTCTTAATTGCTAGCTCATAGGGTCACTTTTCATGGTGTACATTGAGTGCTCAAAAGTTGCTTGAATGTTAGGGTTTGATCTAAGCTGTGGCTTTCTATTAAAAAGTTCGAGTTCTTGTCTAAATTCAACCATGGGTTTCATTGAGTTCGTTAAGGGCTAGAATGTTGACCTCGACCTAAGCTGTGCTTTTTTCAACAAAGGTATGATTTTTGTCTAGCTTTAGTCGCGGATTAAATATACGGCTCGACACTATGGTGCGATAGAAGATGTATCATGAAGTCCAGATCAACTCAATACAGAAGTCAAGAGTCATGTTGAAAGCTCGATATAGTGCATGATGAATCATTTTGCCTTGTTTTTGCTTTGCTATTTTACCTTCAATGAGTCCTTTGCGTGGCTCAGCGAAGTTTTACTTTGCACAATTGTTGTTTTACTTCAAATTTGATTCAAATCACTTTATTTCTTCTTCTTTTGATTCTAGAAGCTGAAAAATAACATTTAAGTAATAAAAGTGCAGAATTCATAGGAATTTACCTAGAAATGTATAAGATAAAGCCTAGATTCTTATGAATGGAGTCGAGTAAAATAGACTTATTGAATTCCTTTACACTTAAGCCTTTGCTTGTCCTCAAGCAAATATCAATTCGGTATATCCCAATAAGGTTTTTTGAATAAGAAAATAAATTATGAATGGAAATTTGACCAAGCCAATTAATCACCTTAGCACTTTAAATACTCAATAATTCTCTAACTATGTTAAAGTTACTTTTGCTAAAATATCAAAACTTATCAAAGTAGATAAGCTTTTGTCCTTATTATTTAATTAAGAATTCTAGAGCAAAAATTAATCAAAAGATCAAACAAAGTAGGAGGAACTCAATGAACTTTATCCCCTTATACATATATGTATGCAGTTTCTTAATCATCTCTTTAAGCATCATAATCAAAGATGAAGGTATATGTATCAGTCCATCCCCTAAATTTTTCTTCTTATTTTTGCTTTTCATTTTGTTTTTATTGATTATTTATATACTTTAAAGCTACAAAGGGGAATGTTTTTGTCTTCTTCTTTAAATTTTCCTTCGGAGGGGTTTTTACCCCTATCTTTTTGCCTTTTTTTTTTCATGGCTGATTTAAAATTGAAAGAGAGATCGAGAAATTGCTCTTCTGAGAGACCAACCCTTGCCCATTTCAACTCTAAGTGCATGATTGTTTTCATTTTAATTTTTTGTTTTGTTTTGATTGGATTAAGCACGAGGAAAAATCGTCAAGTTATAATAATCATTTTGAACCTTTATCAGATATTACAAAGCTCTCATAATGACTAAATTGAAAAATATACAAATCATTTAAGCTTTTACAAATTAATTGAGTAACCTTACTGGGGATCTTATGCTAATTCCAGTTCTAATTTTCTAGATTAATTAACAAGTAAAACTAATCCACATGGATATTTGCAAAGTGATTTACACATAGTAAAATAAACTCAATCATCTAATGAAGTTCATTGTTTGCTCTATTGAGTTGATTGGTGATTTTTTTTTAAATTTTTGAAGAATTTTGGTCAAATTTTGGCCATTTCATTGACTTCCTATAATTTGTGTGAGAAAAAAATGGTCAATCAAGGCGCAATTACTCTATTTTTTAACAAAACTTTGACTTTAACCCAACCTTGCTAAATCCCTTCTCCCGCACTTAATGTAAACATTATCCTCAATGCTTAAAAATATTATAAACAGATAGGGGATAATTAACATATAATTGCAGAGCAAGATTTAAAAAT
Organism: Combretum micranthum; assembly: GCA_024138025.1. Lineage (NCBI taxonomy): Eukaryota > Viridiplantae > Streptophyta > Magnoliopsida > Myrtales > Combretaceae > Combretum > Combretum micranthum. The sequence goes on from JAMXBD010000301.1 coordinate 461,233, forward strand.
TAGAAATTTTGAGAAAACTTCTTTGTTTATGGTTGAAGGTTGAGTTTTTATTATAGTTGCATGCTTGATTACCTTCTTGATTCTGTTTTAAGACTAAATCATAGAGATGAATTATCCATGATATTAATTATTATTTAAGCAAAATTCGAGTCCTAAGTTATATTTTTATTTAAGAATTGATACTTAAATCAATAATATTTTCAATTTAGGTAACTTTTAATCATAACAACACACTTTGGAGCAAATTGGAGCAAAATGGACTCAAAACATCATCCACGGCACGGATCACGGCCCCTTAGTTGCTCGTGAAGAAGAAAAATGCATATCATAGGCAATCAACCCCCTTTGGTCACCCATGATATGAAGAAGAAAATTTGCCCACTGCAAGAATACCACCCCCAACAACCCCACCCCCCTCCCCCTCCCCTTGGTCGCCCGTGCAAAGGTAGGTGATTTTGACAAAAACAAAGAACATCGAGAATAACATCCTCTTGGTCATCCGTGATTTAAAGGAAAATGAAGAACAACACAAATCACGCCCTTTTGGTTGCCCGTGATTGATTTTTCTGCCAAACGACGTCTTTGATTTTCTTTCATTTAAGTGACACATTGGTTGGATAAAAGATACAACTATTCATCCAAGTGTTGTATTAGTTCGCCAAAAGGTACAACTATTCATCCAATTGTTGTATTGGTTGGCTAAAAGGTACAACTATTAATCCAAGTATTGTATTGGTTCGCCGCCAAAAGGTACAACTATTCATCAATTGTTGTATTGGATGGCTAAAAGGTATAACTATTCATCCAAGTGTGGTACCGCTTCACGAAAATATGAGATTATAAAAGAGAAGGAGAAGACATCCATTGGGAGACACAGAAGATAGATAGAGATAGACATACATTACTCATAGATTTACAGAGATCTATATAGAGATCCACATAGAGATCTCTATGTAGAGATCTACATAGAGATCTATATACAGACATATATACATATATATATACATACATATATACTTGTATTTGGTTGTTGAAGTGGTCAGACATTTATATCATGAATCAGGGAGTATTATTATGTTTTCTTTCTATTTTATATCTATTGTTTTGTTTTCTTATTATATCATGTATGAGTAATTATTAGGATATGTGTAGCCATAGGATACATGTATTTCAATGAATTATATATTTAAATGTTGTATGAATTCTTAATCTCTTTAGTGTATTAATTTATCCTAATTCTACGTAGGGTACGATTTAGGATTAGATCAGATTTTCACAAGATGTGATTGAGAAATCTACCCATGGAATAGATCTACATTATAGAGAAAGATTTCCCATGATGCCTAGGGATAGGTTTGTGGAATTTTCTGCATATAATTAGATAATTACCATTGGGATCATATTTCTAAAGCAATTTTAGTCGGCTGTTAACTAGGAAGAGATTTCGTAGACAAGACTAGGATTAGGGTTCAATAGACTCGAGAGAGTTATTGAACTAGTAAATAAGAATCCCGTAGTTAGGAATGGTTCAACAACTATGGAGTTTGTAGTATATGTTATCTAATTGGTGAAGCGAGTTTGAATTGTTATTAGTTAATTTAAATTTATTTTTTAATGCATGTTATAGTATAGTTTTAGTTGAAAATTATTTAAGTAAATTAATATTAAATCTTGATCTAAATTTATTCTGCTAGATAATAATTAAGAGAGTGAGTAGTAGTACTTGCTGACGGCCCCAAGGAATACAACCCTATAATCCATTCTTATATTACAATTGATAGGTGCACTTGCCTAGTGTAAACTAGATCATAGGAAAAGATCATAGGAAATAATTTATTACAACTTGATCTAGTTAGGAAAAAGCACGTCACTAAAGAAATACATAGCAAAACATTAGTAATAACCATTGGCTCAATCAGAGCCACGATTGAATTATGGACAAAAAATTCCTAAGTAAAACGCGCATGATCTATATTATATGTAAGCCAGATCCTACAGAAAGAAAACAATCTTATTTTGCCACAAAGAATAACATTTATTAACAAAGAACAAAGAATAAAGAATAAATAATAAAAGAATATGATCTTTAAAGAAAAAAGAATTTAAAAGAATAGAAACCATGAATGAAATAGATATTGTTTTCAAAAAATGTATCTCAGGGATTGTCTTCTTCTTTTGCCTTTTCTTCTATTTTCTTTTTGTTTTTTCTTTTTATTTACTATCTCTCTCTCTCTCTCTCTCTCTCTCTCGCTCCTCCTATTGTTATTGTGGAGCTCAAGCAAATTATTCATCTTTCTTTTCTTGCTCATCTAGGTTCATATGACTCTTATATTTCCAAAGACGCTCTTGCTCTTCTCTCTTCTTTTCGAAGATTTTTTCTTTTTCTTTTTCCTCTTCTGTTCTTGGTGGTATAATTGATCTCCCCTCCATTACTCTGAGACATCTTCCTCAAGTCATTTATCGTATTTTCGATATTGTACTTTACTCTCACAAAAGTCCTGTAGATTTTTTGCAATAATCCTCTCTCCATATAGTTCGACCTAGCCTCCTTCATCATTTTCTTGAGGTTGTATATCTTCTTCAGTAATAAGGGAGGAATATTCAATTAAGAGGTTTTCACCTAATTTTTCGAAAAGATCGTCTACTTCAGCTCTGTAGTACTTTTCCTCATTAATAGTTGCAAGAACATAGTGTTGATTGCTTGAAGAATAGCTTCCTCTTCATTGATTTGTTCCTCAAGTGTTTATATAACTAGTTGGTTGATGACTTTGAGGATTTCTTCATTTGAATTGCATAGAGAGGGAGTCATGATTTTAGGAACTTAGTTGGAGGGGATTGCTTGCCTAATCCTTTTGTAGAATACTGCGTTAGAGGGTTCTCCTAAAGAGAAGTTATCTGCCATTGTTTCTACTCACTCCACAACAATCTTATGAATTTGATCACGTGTGGTCTTACAAAATTCCTCCTCCTGATTCTCAATTTCTTTGTTCTTCAAAATTTCTTCTTCAATTGCAGTCGTTATCTCAGCTTCAAGTGCATAGTACTCATAATTTGTTGGCAGTTGGTGAGCTGGTGTAACCGCCTCTTCCTTTGGAGGTAATGTGTTAAGGTCAACGCCACAAGGGATTGTGATGTTGCCTTCTTGTTATGCTTCTTTCCATCATTATTAACTTCCTCTCCTTTTACTTCTACTGCAATCTTACCCACCGAATCACTTATTAAGATGGGATTATAGTCCTCATCTGATGACTCATCATGAATAGTTAGCTTTCTTTTCTTTGAAGCTGATTTCTTGGGCTTTCTCCTGAAGATTTTATGGAGGGTTTGAACTGGAGATAAGATTGTTTTGGGTATGGGCTCCAAAATTGGGGTATGTATTTAGGGTAAGGGGTTATGTGTATTTCTGCCATGGCTTCATTGTCCTCTTTGTAAGTTGAGTATGCAACTCAACCATTTTTCAGGAATGGTTAGTGTTTGGGTCTAAGTGTGTATGTATGAGGGTACATGTGTTTGATGTAGAGAGTGTGTATGTATAGGTGATGTGTGTGGTGTTAGTGTGTGTGTAGGGTATGGTGGGAATGATACATGTATGAATGATGAAGGTGGCCTGGCATCATTGTCGTCATCATCATCTTAGTGATCTGACTCAGCTAAGGTAGATTGAGGAGATAAGGATCTGGATTTTCTATGGGGTTGACGACCATAGGTAAACATATCCATTATTTGCTTCATGCTTTTCTTCAACTCCCCCATATCTTCATCATATTTCTTTTCAAACTCAACCAGCTTCTCTTTCATCTCTTTAACCTCAGCTTCTAATTTGCTTAAGTTGGCTGTTGATGGATGTAATGGAGTTATTGGTTGTTCAGTCACATTAGGGTACTCTGTCTCTTGCCCTACAATAGGTGCTTCTAAAATAATAGTGGTGGGCTCTTGAGCAAGTATAGATTCGTGTGGTTCTTGACTAGTAGGCTCATGCTTAGGTGTACTTACTTCGTTTGCTACTTGTGCAGCAGCAGATTGGGGTCTTACTTCTTCCAACTTCCAATCTTTGAAGGATCTCTTTTGGAGTTTTACAATCTACATACTACATCAGTAGGCCTTGTTGTGGCCACAACTCCATATGCCTTAAAATTCTAATGATTATACCACCAAGAAAAATTCCCTTACCTTGGAGGTTAGCTTGAGTTCTAATCTTCCAAGCCAATAGTAAACCTACATTCATTCTTCTTCCTCTCATCATGCTGAACAAAGGGTATAACTTAGCCTTTGCAATTATAGCTACTCCTTTAAGCTTTAAGAAAATGCTCCCAGTGAGCAAATAATGCAACATCCTAACATTGGAGCTCTTAAAATTTAAGGCAATGGTGTTGGAGGGTTTGAATCTTCCCTCAATCCCTTCAGTTGCAAATCTCCTCCACTCTTATTTAGAGACTGCTATAGGGAGCTTCTTAAACTAATCATCATATAGGACTTCTTCATCCTCATATAAGTCCATGGCAGCGATAAACTGCCTCATGGTAACTGTCATGTATTCTCTAAATGCATAAAAGTGTACCAAGTCTCCCATATTTGGCACTTGGAATTTTGTTATGAAACCGACCATAAAAACCATGGTAACCTCTCCAAAAGCTTCTTCTCTTATTTCAAACACTCTCTTCCATGTTGGGTTTTTAAAATACCTTCTAAAGTCTACTTACACCCTAAAACTTCTCAACACATCCCAACTTAATACAATATTCTTAGCAATTTTCTTCCTAACTAGATATAGACCATATTTTTTCCTTATCTTTAGCACTTAAACCTATTGGGGTTTGTGGTTGGGTACCTACTTGAATTGTGGGCCTAGACTTAGGTCTAGCTATCTTGGATTATCTTTAGGATTGTGGTTACGATCTTTTAGGTGTCATTTCTATAAAAATAATGCAAGCAACATAAGCTTTTGTTTTCACAATTCTATTAGAAAAGAAACATAATGAAAATCTACCCTAGTTTATTGACTAAACATAAAAAAAAAACTATTTTCTTTGAAGAACAGCTTCAGGGCAACTTTTTTCAAAAAATTTTCAAAAGAATATATATTGATATCAACCACATTGTTATTTCTAACTTCATTTTACTCTTCTTAAGAACAAAATTATCTTTTCCAAATAATCTGAAACAACTAAATGCATCCAAAACTTCAAATGAAGCTCAATGGTCATAACAGAGTTTGGATAGATTACTTGAGATTTTAACTTATAAAGGTGCATAAAACAACTATATCAACTTATTTTTATCATCAAACAAGTTACTTTCTATTGAAAATAACAGGTAGCAAAAATGTATAAAAATTGAAAGACCCCTAAAATATGCAGTTTAAATTAACATTTAAGCTCAGATAAAGCACTAAAAATAAAGGATAAGAACATAAATGAGCTTACCTCTGTAGTTTGATGCTCAAAATATTGAAAAGGAATAATTTTTAGCAGTTTCGTGAGTGTAAGATGTATTGAGGGAACAAAGTGCTTCTATCGAGTTCATAAAGATTTTTGAATGTAGTAATGAAAAACAGGGAAAGAACAATATTTATCCTTTTATATTAAAACATGTCACCGGTCAAATTTTAGACTCAATTTTAAGGTCGCGGTGATATTTATTAAAGAATCGAGACTTTAAAAGAAGTCTCGATTTATTGAAAATAATAAAGAATTAATAAAATAAAATAATTGAGGCTTAAATTGAAGCCTTTATTAAAAATCTACAAAAAGAATAAAGAATTAGGATAATCGAGGCCACAAGTTGAGGGCTCGATTGAAAATGTGATCGAAATCTATTCAACTTTATATGTCGTGGTCTTGGCTCAAGGCTAAACCTATCAGATGGATCTCCTCTAAAACACTTAAAATAGATTTAAAATGTGGATTAATCTATAAGCTCAATCATATCCCTATTATTCATCTATTCAAACAAAGAATTATATGAAAAACAAATTCATATAATTTGAAATCATAATTCAAAGATCATTCACAACATCAAATCAGGTTTCAATAGAACCTGAATAAAGTTTTACAAACCAAGAATCATTCAACAGAAAATTCCACCTAGGACAACACTCGTCCTTCTTCAAGCATTCATAAAAAAATTCAAAATTTCTTTTAGAAAGAAAACAAACATCTAACATCTTCTCAACAACAAAAAGAAAGGAAGGATGAATCATCCTAGGAGTCTTTCTCTTTCTCAAATCTTGGATTGTTACATTGAATTGGCTTTTGTGTTAGCAGGTAATGATCCTTAAGGTCTTTCTGAGAGAAGTTTCGAAATTTGGCCTAACTGTCTCTCCAAATTGTGAATAGTAACATAATCATTTCTCACCGCAGTGTCAATGCTTTGTTACTTTGCCTCAGAAGCCTTGATGAACTGAGGAATAAGTTTCTCCAAATACACTGATTTTGGATTTGACGTAGATGATTCTTGAAATTGTTTTTGAAAACTTTTGTGGAGGAAAATTGAGATCTTGAAAATTGTTATTGTTACTTCACTTGAAATTTGGGTAGTTCCTCCAACCAAGATTGTAAGTATTGTTGAAAAGATTATTTTTAGGACCATTGAAATTTCCAACAAACTCTACACTCTCAGAAGTCATTCCCTTAGAACTTTATTCAAAATTTCCATCTACTAAATTGCCCTAGGCATTCCTCATACTCGAACTATCTAACTCAAACACACTTCTAGATTTCTCCTTCTTAGCCCTACTTGATGACCATTGATAGTGGTTATTGACCATGTCCTCAAACAAACTTAAACACTCTTCAGGGGACCTGTTGTTAGGCTTCTACCAGCTGTTGCATCAATTAACTACCTAGTACTGTAATTTAGCCCATTATAGAAAGTCTAGACTTGGGTCCGGTTAGGTAATCCATGATGTGGGCATCTACCTAGCAGCACTTTCCATCTTTCAAAAGCTTCATACAAAGTTTCAAATTCCAATTGATGGAAGAAGTAATGTTAACTCTAAGCTTGGTTGTTCTATAGAGTGGGAAATGTTTCGTGTACAATGTTCAGCCATCTGCTGCCAGGTAGTTATAGAGTTTCTAGCAATCCATTGAGCCACTTGTTAGCATTGCCTCTCAAGGAAAAAGGAAATGACCTGATTCTTATGGCTTCATCAAAGGCTCAATTAATTTTGAAATTATCACATATCTCTAAAAACTGTTGTATATTGGTGTTTGGGTCCTCATCCTAAAGTCCTTCAAACAACGCACATTGTTGGACCATTTGAATCACATTTGGTTTAATTTCAAAATTATTAGTAGCAACCTTGGGTTTAGCTATGCTGGTATTAGCCCCATCCAAAGTAGATCTGCAAAATTCTAACATTGTCCTAGGCTGATTCACTCTCATAAGGTCATTCTCCTCTTTTATTTCCCCTCTGCCATTATCAAGATCAGTCCTATTGGCCATAATTTCCTAGAAAAATCCTTGCTCTTCTCTAGCTATTCTCTTGCTAAGTTGTCCTGTACATTGAAGGTCCGAAGTAAATGGAAATAAAAGGTGAAATTGACTCCTAGTCATACTCCTACATTTTTATTTTTAAAGAAAATACTCTACAACAAAACTATGTTATAACAGGCGAACAACAACTATAAAACAACATTATACACAAGTAGAATAAAAAATAAACAAATAAAGGAATTAAAGAATGAAAAAAATTAAAGAATTACAAAAAACTAAACAAACGAAACTTTATAGACAAACTAAAAAGAACTAAATAGGCATATTCATGAATAGATAAAAGGCTATATAAAGAAAACAAATTAAAACAGAACAAAACTAGATATAATATATACATATATATGAGGAAATGAAAACAAAAGGGGATTAGAAGTATTTACAGAAACAAAAAATAAAAAAGATATTCAAAAAAAGAAAAGAAAAGCTATATACAAAGATATATTTACAGAAAAATTATAAACAGAAGAATATTCACAAAAACAAAACCAAAAGCAAAACTATTCATACTATCCATAGGCTTAATGACTAGCTTAATAGATGAAAAATTTTCATATAATGCCTTGTTGAGCTTTATTTCCATGAATTCAATAGCAATCCTTAGCAACGTGATCCGCTGAAAATGAATAGATATAAAATAAGAGCGAATTCTCCAGCAAGTGTACTGGGCCTAACCAAGTATTATAATGATGAGCAAGGTATCGTTCTCACAAGGATCACTTAAATACTAAACAATTATTAGATTCTACTATTCTCCAGGCAATAGAAGATTGAGATAATTAATTAAATAACTAATATTAAAATAGACTATCAATTATCTATGAGAGCAAGAGAGTGGTTTTAAAAGAGATATATCAATTGAATGTGGGAAGAACACAGTTCACTCCAATTTCACTAATCAAATTGCCATCCTGTTATAATAACAATTAGCTTTGTGGATATTCGTATGAAATTATCTAGAATCTTAATCCTTTTGCGACTATCAAAATTCTTTAAACACCACCAATCAAACCATTAACTTCTGCTACACAATTTAACAGTGGAATAAAAAATATAATTATGAATCTTGCAATTCTATAATTGTCTAATGCCTTAAACCAATTTCCTTTAATCGCTTAGCGAGAAAATAATCTAAAACATTGCATTAATCTCAAAAGGATAATTTCTAAATCAGATTAAATTACACCACTTCCGCAATTGTAATTTAACCCAAATTTAATAATTCCTATGAATCCTAATTTTCCTTCCGAGTTATCAAGATTCCTATAAACCTAGTTTAACAAGAAACGTGATTTATAGTAGGAATTGCAACATGAATATTCTATAAATCTAATAATTCTATAATAGGATTACAATAATCATTTTTGCTATCTAGGGCTTCATCATATTCTCATAATAAAAATTTAGAAACTCATGGATTGATTCAAACAAATACAGATCAAAGTAGTTATTGTAACAATAGAATTCATCATCACAATCACAATCAACAATTGAATTTGCATAAAGAGAAAATGTCAGAATTCACCAAATTCAATCAACAGTATCCTTGTTGCAAAACTTCAAAACAAGTCTTCAATCCAATCCTCAATCGATTACAAGGCTTCAATCGATAAACAATTAGGATCTAAAACAACTCTCTAATAAAACTAATCTAGGGTTCCTATACTAATCTAGATCTGGAGGATGGCTGCTAAGAATTTCATGTGTCTCTCATATGTAGCAAACCCTAGAATTTATAAACAAAAATCAAAGGAATTTGAGTCTTTTCATTAGTGCATCGGCGGTTACAAATTCAATGTTGGCGGCGTAGGGGCGGTGTATAGTCTACACCGGTATAATAGTGGCAGCGTTGGCATTAACGTTAATGTTTTGCAATCTATGGATGTTCAACACCGGTGGTGTAGAAATTCAAATAGCCAGCGTAGGATGAAAATTTTGAATGCCAATGAGATCCACTTGTACTCTGGCAGTGTAGGGGCCAGCCTTAATTTGCATTTTGATCATAAGTAGCACTGGCTCATCGCCGGTGGTGTAGAGGTAAATTTTGCTGGCGTACGTTCAAAATTTTCTAACGCTAGTGACCTTTCTTCTTCTAAGCTGGCGGCCTTGAATTAATTGCTGAAGGATGGCAATTACAATACTAAAGTTTAGCGGTATACTTCCTTGAATGGTCGGTGTAGGTTAATTTCTTAATTAAATTTGCACAAATCTCCTTCAAACTTTGTATATTTGCAATGTATGTCCTTATGTGACCTGAATTAACAATTTAAGAACAATTAAGTAATATTTACTTAGATTTCTACAAAATTAATAACAAATTATCACCAATTTGTTATATGAAAAGTGTATGAAATAAGACTTTATCACAACGGCGTTAGAAATGATTTGATGTCGGTTTGTTGGGTTTTATGAACATGAAGTCGAAGATTTAAAAAATTTATAACAAACTAATAAGTTCTGTTCAACTTCAGTTGCAATTACCAACATTAAGCAAGTACATCTACCAAACCATGATAAAAAATATTAGGTTGTGTTCCAAGGGATCATTGGCATCTATGATACTTGATTTGTTGAAAATATATAGATATAAAATAAGAGCGAATTCTCCAGCAAGTGCACTGGGCCTGATCAAGTGATATAATGCTGAGTTGAGTATTGTTCCCATGAGGATCAATTAATTACTAAACTGGTATTAGTTCTACTAATATCCAAATAATCAATTTTTAAGAGAAATTTCTATTTATCAACTAAATTCTCTAGATTCTAAATTATAGCTAAAATAAGAGATAATGTTTTTATGAGATTTATAATGATTGAGTGTGGGAAAACACAATCTACCCTAATCTTGCTAATTAAACTAAATAATGTTATATTGACAATTTGACTTGTGGATATTCATATGAAATTATCAAAGATCTAACATCCTAATTAACTTTTGCAAATGAAATCACACAATAGATCAACTTTTGCAAATGAAATCATGATAAATAATAAACTCAGACAAATGAATTGCATAAACAAAAGATGAGATTAGATATCACCAATTCAAATGCCAAGATCTTCAATTGCAAAATCAATCAATTCGAAGCAAATGCAAGGCTTCATAATCACTATACTTTGATTCCTGAACAACTCTCTCTCAATGGATCTCAAATCCTTAATCTAATATGAAGCTCTATATTACTTTCTATGTGTTTCTTCTATATATCGAACAATGGAATCATCATCATTTTTATAAACGAAATCTCCAGAATTTGACTCGTTTTGTTTCTACACTGTTAGTTACAAAACGTACACCGGTGGTGTTCAAGGCGGCGTAGGATCCACTTCGATTGTACAGAAGCAGCGTTGAAGATGGCATTAAAAATTTGCATTCTATGGACACTTAGCGCTAGTCTAACGCCGGCGGCGTTGAATTCATTTTTGTCGGTATAGAATCAAATTGCAGAAGCCATCTAATTTCTCTTCCTTCACTGGTAGCCTAAAGCCAGTACTTAAAATTTAGCTATTGTGCTCGTGCATAGTCGTCTCAAGGTCAACGGTGTAGGACTCTGATTTGCCGGCATACATTTGAAAAATTGCAGGATCGTGTTCTGTCATGAACACTGGTGGTGTTGCTTTTTGTTTTGGCTGGTGTTTGAGTTTTAGACATTGATCGTCCTCAAGGTCGGACCTAAGCCGGTGGCTTAGGTCTCTTGTGTTGTCGGTGTATACTTTGTTTCTTAAACAAATCTTGCTCAAACTCCTTAGAATTCATAACTTTGCTTTCCATGTTCCATTTAAGACCTAAAACATCAATTTAAACATATCCAAGTACCATTTCCCTTACAATTTCAATAAAAATTAACAAAGATTATGCACCAATTCCTTAATGAAAATTGTATAAAATATGACTTTATTAGTACTCACTTTTCATCTTTTATCTTGCACAAAAAAAATTCAGCAAAACATAATAAATATAGAAGTTATACTAGAGTTAATGATTATATACATATTTTTAGGGCAAATTGTAAGATAAGCTTATTGATGCAAGTAAAAACCTTAGGGATTGCTTCATTAAGTCTTTATCATGTGATTTCTTAACAAACTCATAGACTTGTACATTGGAATATTTGCACTGTCGGATTCACTAGGGCAAGTTAAAGCCTCTCTCAAGGTTAGTAACTGTAGATCTAGACTAGACTACTAGAATTTCTTCATAAGTTATTGGCAATCTAGATTCGTATAAAGTTTAAGAATCCTTTGTTTTAAAACCAACATAATGAGTTAAAAAAAAAAAGTGACAGAAAGTTTCACCATCCCTCTTTCAAGGCGATTATGAGCAACTCCATTAGTATCCTAGATCTATTCAAAAAAATGATATCTCAATCTATTTAGTTGAAATCAGACATGAATCTAAATAGTGCACCACATATTTAGACCAATGAAATTAAGTCTTAGCTACTAATTACAAACACCCAATGATAATTGTTAAAACACTTTGAAATCACATGAATCGTCTTAGATTCACAAACCCAAAGTTAAATGGTTATTTCTCTATGGATACGGACATTAAGCATAGATTCTTAAAGAAATAATATGGAACTAAAGATGAAATTTTAAATTAAACACAAAGTCTTGTAGAAACAAACGTCAGGTTTATAATGAATTTTCCCAAAAACTTTGAGATTTCTCAGTAAGAAGAAATAGTTCTTTCGCTCGAGAATTCTCTCTCTATTCTATGTTAAAAATATTAATAGAAGTTGTTCTCTACACTCTATAAATATTCTATATCCATTATCGCATGCCTGTGCATGTCTATTTATAAGATTAGACACAAAAATCATGATGATTTTATTCGCTGAAGTGACATATTCTTTATAATCGAATTCATTCTTTATTTTCATGCGTGTGTCTTAATTGCCAGCTCATAGGGTCACTTTTCAAGGGGTACATCGAGTGCTTGAATATTGCTTTAATATCAAGGCTTGATATAAGTTGTGGCTTTCTACTAAAAAGCTTGAGTTCTTGTTTAGATTCATCGTGGGATTCATTGAGTTCATCGAAGGCTCAAATGTTGACCTTGACTTAAGCTGTGCTTTTCTCAATAAAAGTGTGATTTTTGTCTAGCTTCAATTGTAGGTTGAATTTAGGGCTCAAAATTGTAGTGCAATAGAAATTGTATCATGAAGTTCAAGGCTTGATCACCTTAATACAGAAGTCGAGGGGTCATGTTAAGAGCTTGATATATGGCGCGACAAGCCTTTTGTCTTGTTTTTGCCTTGCTGTTTTGTCCTTGATGAGTCTTTTGCGGGGCTCAGCCAAGTTTTGCTTTGCATAGTTGTTGTTTTGCTTCAAATTTGATTCAAATCACTTTTTTTCTTCTTCTTTTGATTTTAAGAGCTGAAAAACAACATTTAAGCAATAAAAGCATAATATTCATAGGAATTTACCTACAAATGTATCAGATAAATCCTAGATATGTATGAATGGAATAGAGTAAAATAGACTTATCAATTATCAAACACATATAAGAATGTAATAATAAAGAGATAGAAGGAATAAACCCAATTACATTGAATAGTAATCTAACAATTCTTCTTCTAAACTAGAAATCTCTTCATCTCATCTTTTTTCATAATGCTAGGTACATTAAGTACAAATGTTCATTTTTTTCCCTCAAGAAACATTAGATAACAAATCAAGAATTGAGAAGTAATCTTCAATAAACTGATAGTTGACCATATGTTTCACATTGGCACTTTAATATCTTGCAAATATTCATCTCATGGGAGTCAAAATATGACATACTTTTGATCCAATTCTCCAATAATCTTCAATCACTCCAAAATCTTCAAAAATAGTTATCTTTAATTCTTCCATTCTTTCTCTTAAATCCCTTAAATTAAAAACATTACCTAATTAAGTAATAATATCAATTAAAACCCCTTTAAATTATGTAAAATGTATACAAAATATCCTTTACAAAATAGATATAAAACGAGTCATTAAATTTCTTACACTAAAACTTTTACTTGGCCTTAAGTAAAACAACATAGATAATTCAAATTCTTTAAGGATAAATAACAAATTTAATAATTATGATCCATCTACCAATGTAATGCACACTGGTAAATTATCTGTTCAATGCCCTTGATTCAATTGTTTTCCACGAATGTTGAGAGAAAAATTATCAATATACATCTCTAAACAACACGCAAATTCTTACCACAATCCTCTTATAACATCAAAACAATTAATCAGTTTTCATATGTCTTTTAAATAGTTGACATCAATTCAACATATATTCATTATTCAAACATGCAAGAGATAACAAATTAATTTATATATGGCAAAGTCATCATCCATAATTCAAATTCAAACTAACAAACCTAAAACAAAGAGTAACACATTAATTGAGAACAATTATCAATATTACACTAAGCTAAGATGTAGACACTCCTATTTTCCTTCTTATCAAGCATAATAATTGGGATTAAACACATATTACATCTACTCGCTTCCAAGAACTCTTCCTTTAACATAATTCCTGTTAAGAGTCATTTCTTTTAACAAATCATCAAAGCAATTTTAACACTTCATAAGTCTTAGATGAAATGATCATAGATTCCTAGATTTCAAAATACTCCTTTGAACCACTACTCGTTCAATCAAACATTCAAATTAGGGTTAATGTTACAATGGTACTTGAACTATTAGCCAAATAATACCTTCATCAAATTGGGTACACTATCACCTGATATTGTGTTTTTAACCAATATGATAGAAGTACTGTTAACATGTATGAAGAGTTCTTTTAGGTACTAAATTGATCAATTTAGCTTAAATTAATCAATTTCAAAGTTTGAGTACCTAAATAAATATTTTGTCAAAATTTTGATGCTATTCGCGATATTTACCCTTTAAATTATTTAGTTCACTTTTCTCTAAGTTTTCTCTTGTCAGAAAAATCTTGGTCGGTGTTTTTAAAACCATTTAGAATAGGCAAACATGTGAAGCTGAAGTTTTCCAAAATTTGTAAAATGCTACTAAGTTCTATTCAACTTTGATTGCAATCACTAATATAGGAAAGCGCAACTGCCGAAATAGCATAGAAAGTATTAGGTCATATTTATTGGGAATCGTTAGCATCTACCGTACTCACTTTTCATCAATTATCTAGCCAAACAAAAATTTAGCGAAACATATGCAAAGGAAAAACACTAGGCTAAAGTTAATGCTGAAAAATATATAGCATTTTTAGGTTAGAATTACTTGATAAGTTTATAAATGCAAGAAAGAACTTAGGATTTGTTTCACAAAGATAAGCTAAAGCCTCTCTCAAGGTTAGAAACTCTAGATCTAGATTAGACCTCCGAAATATCTTCACAAGCTATTAGCGATCTAAATCTGTACAAAGATTAACAATCCTTTGATTAAAAACCCATTTTAAGGAATTTTAAAACCTAATGACAGAAAGTTTCACCATCTCTCACTCAAGGTGATTATGAGCAACTTTGTTAGCGGCCTGGATCTATTGAAAAGAATGATCTCTCAATCTATTCACTTGAAATCATACATGGATCTAAAAGGTATACCACATAATTAGGCCCATGGTATTAAGTTTGAGCTACTAATTACAAATACCCAGTCAATATTTAATTAGAATGTATTTGAAATCACATGAATCGAGTTTTGGATTCACAAGCCCTAAGTTAAGATAATTATTCCTCCATAAATGTAAACATCAAGCACTGATCCAAGAGGAACAATATGAAAATAGATATGAATATTACAGATTAAGCACAGAAGGGTCTTGTAAAAACATACTTTGGGTTTATAAATGAATTTAGCTTGAAAACTTGGAATTCCTTATAAAAGAAAGAATTTCTCACACTAAGATTTCTCTCACTACTCTATTTAAGGTTCGCAAAATTTGTTACATATAGTACAATACCATTGCACGTCTGTACATGTTTATTTATAGGTGATAAGCACAGAAATCATGAAGATTTTATTTGCTTATGTAGCAATTTCTTTATAATGGAATTCATCCTTATCTTCACGCGCATTTGTGTGCTAGCTCATTCGTTACATGGTTAAATTTGACCGGTCTGATCCCCAGCTTAAAGGTTGGTCGCGATCTCAGCTGTGTTTTCTTTATTAGAGTCGCTATTTTTTGTTCAACTTCAAATGCGGGTGGAATCGTGGGCTCGAATTTAGGCGCCATTGATCTTATATCATGCATTGCAAGGCATGGATGTCTTAGAGTAAACCACAGGTCATATCAAGGGTGTGGCTTAGGGCGTTTGCCTTGTCTTCTTACCCTTAGTTGGTATTCTTGGCAGCCTTGGTTGAGTTCTATCATCAAACTTCTCGTTGTTTTGCTTCAATCTTGACTCAAATCACTTTATTTCTTCTTTTTATGATCTTTGGAGCTGAAAAACAACATTTTCACAATAATAGCACATAATTGTAGAAATTTATCTAATGATGGATCAATTAAGGCATAAATTCCTATGAATGGAATAGAGTCTAAAAGACTTATCAACCTTTGTAGTGAGTGTTTAGTTGATTATCTCATACTCATCACCTAAGTTAATAAGTGTCACTCTCTTAAAAAGGTACCCTACAAAATTAATTACTTGAGTAAATGATTCTCCAATAAATTTTAGTACTTTTCAAATGCTTTTAGCTTTAGTATCTATTTTTAGTTCCTAAATGCCTTATGGAAGATTAAAAAAAAATATGTCTGCCTAGGATTCAAAGATACTCATAGCTTGAAGGATAAATGTCAAATTTATTACTTGATCATTGCAAAAGAAAAAAAAAATCAATTTGGTACTTAGATTTTGAAGTGCTTAATTTAATACCCGATCAAACTTTTGTGAGTCTTTTTACTATCTCTTTAACACAATGTGCCCTGTTTACTGACATGAAAGAGACAATCTACCACTTAATTTTTACTATTTTTCTTGATATTTTATGGCATTGATAGATTGCTTCTTTACATTAGGATATAGTGCAAACAATACTAGTAAAGCAGCTATAAATAGTTTGATTGGTTATTAAATTGACTACTTCAAAGTTTTGGTGCCCAATTGAATTTTTGTGCAAAATTCAGGTTCCAAATTTAACATTTTCTCTAACTTGAATTATATTGTCAATGAAGTAGATAAACACTTTTGCTCATTAAAAGATCAAATTCAATACAAATGACTATAATAGGAAGATCATTAAGATAGAAGTTTCACTTGTTCATTTATTAAAAGGCTAATGTCATGAATGGTACATGAACTTTGATAAAATATGTAATCAGGTCCTTGGACTTTCAAATAATCAATTTAGTATCTAAATTTGAAATTGATCAATTTAATACATAAAAGAACCTTTTATGAACAACAGTACCTCCATTAAGTTCTTTTAGGTACTAAATTGGTTAATTTCAAAATTTTTAAGGTATTTATTGATCAATTTTAAAGTTCAAGCACTAAATTGATTTATTTCAAAGCTTAGGTACTTAATTGGATATTTTGGCAAAGTTCAGGTACCATTTGTGACATTACTAAAAAGGATTTAATGTCACAAATGGTACTTGATCTTTGACAAAATATACAATTAGATACTTGAACTTTAAAATTGATAAATTTAGCACCTACACTTTAAATTCGATCAGGTTAGTAGCTAAAAGAAGTTTTCATGCACGCCAATGGTACATTTGTTAAGTTTTTTTAAATACTAAATTGATCAATTTAAAAGTTCTTCAAGTACTAAATTAATCAATTTCAAAGTCCATATGTTAAATTAATTAATTTCAAAGTTCAAGTATCTAATTGCATATTTTGCTAAAGTTCAGGTACTATTCGTGACATATTAAAAATTATCCTACTTCAAAGATTTCTAAGAAGTGAATATACATCAAAGTAAGCTTGAAAATACAATAGTTATTTAGAATTAGCAGACCCATCTTAATCATAAGAGTGAAGTATAAGGTCATAAAATAGGAAACTAAAATACATATGGATTTCATCAATCAACTCTAATCAAGTTTAAAGAAGTCATAGTGATTAGAAAATGCATAAACATTCAGAAAAAAAAAAATTCCACTAGTTTATTCTTTTGGAAAGTTGCTTCATATAAATAGATGTAAGTCAATATAAAATTGGAGTGCTTTGCCTAGTAGATATCATAGTTTTCATTTAAAATTTTAAATTCAAGTATTGTGTAGGAAAAAAATTGATCCATTCCTAACTAATTCATTTTATTTTAGTGTTTTTATAATCAAATCAATTTTATCTCGTGCAAATATTTAATTCTTAGCTTTTTAAAACTAGCATGTAATTCATACAAATGCACATTCCTAATGTCCCTCATTATAGTTAACTTGTACATTGTGCTTAATGTAGACACGTTCAACACAATATAAAATAAAAGGAAAATGGATAATGTTACAAATGGCACTTGGACTTTTGTAAAATATGCAATTAGGTATCTGAAGTTTGAAATTAATCAATTTAGTAACTAAACTTTGAAATTGATTAATTTAATATTGGAAAAACATTAAAATTGATCAACTTAGTACTTGAAAGAAATTGATGGAGGTATTGTTGGTGTACATAAAATTTTTTTTTGGGTACTAAATTGATCAATTTCAAATTTTAGGTATCTAATTATATATTTTGTCAAAGTTTGGGTACTATTTGTTACATTAACCCAAAAGAAAAATAGAACGAGTACTTCTTCAGTTTTACTTCTTGAAAATTTTTGCATTTTTGAGATTTATAAATCATCCTTGTGTTTGCCTTCTCTAAATCATATGTAGGTCCTTGAAAAATATAGAGGAAAAATAAAAGAGATAATAAAGGAAAAACTAAGAAAGACCCTAATTAACATATCTTGCAATCGATAAGTCATTAGTAGTCATACATCTATCTCTCTGGGTAATACCAAAAAGAATATTGGTGGTCCATGGAATAATTAACCATAATACATGCCACAAAAAATAATGATCCAATGAAGAAAAGAAATAAAGTCTATCTTCATCCTCCTCATCCTAGTCATTATCATCTCGGTATCCTCATCTTTGATTGTTACAAGTCGTACAATGAAGCAACCATCATGATTTAAGGATTGCATCATAATATAAATGATTCATGTATTCTAGCTCATTGTAACGAAATCTAACAGATAACGGTTTAGTAGTTGATCTAATAGAAAGTTTAACAGATCAAATAACTAGATGAGCTAATGTACACATCATATAAATATATGAATCAATAGCAGAAAAGGGTATCGAACCCATGCTTTGAGAAATAATCAGGAGTTGTGCTAATTCTCGAATATTGGCAATATTATCAAACACTTGCATCATATCAAGAACATAGTAGTTAGTGAAGAACAAGAAGATGGTAGAAAGCCTAATTTGAGAGAAGAAAGGCGTAGAGACTTATCTAATTGAGATAATACAGAGTGGAACTATCCAGAGTGTTTTAGGGTTTTGGTTATGGGCTTGAGAGTAGTAGGCCAATGGTAATATTCTGGTGCTCTCGTTGATTTATGCCAAGAATAAGAAAATCAACAATGCAGTAGTCAAAATTGGACAAACTTCAATTCGTAGTGGCTTCATTAACCAAAACTATGCAGATGATGCAAGTTCAAATGAATGATTATGTTCAATCTCAGAGCAATTCTTTACAAGATTCAGTGAAAGCATTGAATGACAAAATTGATAATTTGCCAGAATCAGAACATGAATGAAGATCTTCATAATAGTGGAGATATCAATAATTCGAATGCAAGATCATCATATTCTAGTTTATCATAATCTTTATTGAAGAATATCAAGCTCGAAGTTAGAAATTATGAGGTGGAGACCCATTCAATGGATTTATAAAATAGAAAAGTTCTTTAACTTGCATGACATACACGTGGCGTAAAGATTAGTGATTGCATCATTTGCACTGAAAGATGAACCATCGGAATGGATGTAATGGATGGAACTGAACAATTTAATCACTACTTAGCCAAAATTTTTGGAGGATTTGAAAGTACGTTTTAGGCCATCAAAATTCAAAGATCCATAAGGTAAACTAGCTAAACTCATTCAAACTCAATCAGTAGCAAAGTATCAAAGTTCTTTTAAATCACTTTCTAATAGAGTAATAGAACTGAGTGAAGGTTTCCTCATTAGTTGCTTCATTTTTTGCCTTAAGCCATATTTGAAGCGAGATGTTCAATTGCACAAACCTCAAACATTTGTTAAAGCCATTTCAATTGCAAAACTTTCTGAAATCAAACATACAAACCAAATACCTTACTTTAAACCTTTTTCAAAACCTACCCTGTAATTTTCGAAATATACACTTCTTCAAATATACACTCACATGATAAACCCAACTTGCCTATTAAACAACTTACTTCACAAGAATTACAATATAGGAGAGAACAAGGTCTTTGTTTTAACTATGACAAAAAATTTTCAAAGAATCACAAATGCAAAACCAAATTTTTGCTACTAATGAATGCGAATGATTTGGATGTGCATGAGAATAGGCAAAGGTTGGATGAGATCGATACTAATGACATACCTCTAAGTGTTAACTATCACGCGTTGGCAGGGGCACTTACTCATAAGAGATTACGTTTTTAGGGGTATATTAATGGGAAAAATGTTAGTGTATTGATTGATAGTGTAGTACGCACAATTTTATTTAAACAAGAATTGTAAAACATTTTACTATTCTTCCTAGTTCCTAGTATAATGTGATGATTGGGAATGATGATAGATTAAATTGTGAGGGTCAATGTGTTTTTATTCCACTTCAAATTCAGAATAATTAATTCAGGGAAACTAATTATGTCCTTCCAATTTAGGGTACGGAGATTTTATTAAGGGTTTAATGGTTACATGGCTTAGGTCCTATTACTATTGGTTACATGAGACTTACTATGAATTTTCAGAAAGGAAGACAATAGGTTGAATTACTAGGTTCAAATTTGAACAATGGAGCTTGGATTACATAATTAGTTTATAAGTCTTTGGAAAATAGATGTCATTGCCTCTTGTTTCGATTTGATAGCTCAGACAGTAGCAATAGTTGATGATCATCAATCCACCAACAATGACCAAATAGATGACTTATTAGGCAAATTTGAGAAAATTTTTTAGGCTCCATCATTATTGTTATCGTTAAGACAAGTACAACATCAAATTCATTTGAAGCAATGTGATCCTAGGATGTTGGACCTTACAGATATCCTCATTTTTAGAAAAGTGAGATAGAGAAACTAGTGGAGGAGATGTTATGGCAAGGGTTGATACAGCATAGTTCCAATCCATTTTCTTCTTTGGTTTTGCTGGTTAAGAAAAAAGATGGGACATGGTGGTTTTGCATTGATTACCGTGCTCTAGATCAAGCAATAGTAAAGGATGAGCTTCCCATTCCTACAATAGATAAACTGCTGGATGAATTGAAACATCTTACTATATTTTCAAAATTGGATTTACAACAGGATACCATTAGATTCAAATGTATCTTAACAATGTTCATAAGACAGCTTTCAAAACTCACCAGGGACATTATGAATTCACTATCATGCCTTTTGAATTGTATAATGCTCCGGCAACCTTCGAAAGCATCATATATACATTGTTTCAACCTTTCTTGAGGAAATTTGTCATCATTTCTTTGATGACATTCTTGTTTATAGTTCGAGCTTAGAGGAGCATTTGCAACACTTGGCAACAATTTTACAAACTATGCTTGATAATGAAATCTATGTGAAGAAAAGCAAATGTGCTTTTGCCCAAACAACTATTGAGTATCTAAAGCATATAGTTTCGAATAGAGGTGTAGCACCTGATCCATCAAGGATTGAAACAGTGAAAAATTGGCCATTGCCAAAAACTTTGAAGCAATTAAGAGCCTTTTTGGGATTAGTTGGATACTATAGACAATTTGTCAAAGGTTATGCATCCATAGCTCATCCATTAATGGACATGTGAAGACAGATTGTTTTAAGTGGTGTGAAGATGCTTTCACTACTTTTGATCAGCTTAAGAATGTCTTGACTCAGGCGCCAATTTTGGCATTGCTTGATTTTTCAAGACCTTTTGTCATAGAAACATATGCATCGCACTATGGAGTAGAAGCAAATACTTTTACAAGAGAATCATTTAGTTGCATATTTTAGTAAAAGCTTCCTAGACATTTGTAAAAAGCTTTAGCATACGTACAAAAATTATTTACTTTAGTAAAGGCAGTTAAAAAATGGAGACAATATTTGTTGAGGAGCCATTTCTCTATTAGAACAGATCACAGAAGTTTAAAGGAGATATTGCCTCCAGTGATTCACACACCTAAACAACAGAAATATCTAGTCAAATTGATGGGGTATGAGTACTTTGTTGTTTACAATGTTAGAAGTGAGAATCAAGTAGTTGATGGTTTGTCACGAAGAGAATTGGATGAGACGCACTATTTAAGCTATATAATGCATTGTTTTCATTTGATTGACATCTTAAATAAAAAAGAATATCAATCTTTATTGAAATTCAAGTAGATGATTAAAGAGTTTAGGTAAGGTATTCATAAAAAATGGCTTATTCAATGGAAGGATGATTTTTTATTCTATCATGACCAATGTTTTCAAACCCGAATGGGGGATTGACACGAACATGGTGGGGGGTCAAGGTTTGAGGAGTCAAACCGGGGGTTGAACTAGGGTTAGTAAAAAATAAAATTATAAGTTACATCCTAATTATGAAAAAATATATATATATATATATATATCAATATCGATATATCATCATATTTATAAGCAATATTTGGTTTACTCCTAAAATATTAATTTAAAATACAAAATTTTTATTTAAAAAAATCAATTCATAACATAATAATTGGACCAATTAATGTGTTTGTGTTTGAGTGATTAGGAAGGGGTTTGCATTTGTATTGTTAATTAATAAAGCTAATCCTAGTTACACGCTCTTTGTAGTTTGTACTATACCATCTGTTTCCTTAATAATAATAATAATAATTGAAAAATGTATGAAGTTAACACCTATTCTCAATTTCTCACCATCCCCATGTCCCATTCGTGTGTTCTAAGACCCATTAGCACCTGTAGCAAAAATAAACATAACAAATTTAATACACATAAATCTAAATAGCCAATTCTGAAACTAACCAAAATAAGTAAATAGAATAATAAGTCCCATAAAAAGTAACAACACAATCTTCTTTGAGTTGATTTTATTGTTATTAGGTCATTTCTCTCTTGGTTTGACTTTACCTCTATAAATCTCAATCTATAGAGAAGGATAAATCGGGAAAATGACAAAAACAAACTAGTACAAGTAAAAGAATAGAAAATTCTATGAGTTAAAATGAAATAGAAGTAAAGCACATAACTGTTGCTTGACTAGTTTTGGTGGGTTGATTTTTCTTATGGGTAGTTGGTGATTGAGTCAAATCGATGGCTTGGTGAGTTGTATGGGTAAGTGACTTAAAGGCTTAATGACTTAGTTTTTGAGTTCACTGGAGATGTGTTGTTCGGATTAAGGTTGAAGAAGGAGATGGTGTGTTGGATGTTCGATTTAGCACAGCTAGAGGCAGCGAGGCATAGTGGAAGTTGCATTGTCTACTTAGGGGTTTGTTTTCTTTTACTGTGTTAGGCTTAAGAATAATTATGGGTTTCATTTTAATGTTTTGCTCTACCATGTTAGGCATCCGGCTTTTAGCATTTCTTGTTTTCTTCTTCTTTTTTTTTTTAATATGCTGCATTGTGACTCGATTGAATCGATCGGGTTAGCCAAATCATAGTTGAACCGGTTGCATCATCTAGGTTCGATCGATTCAAACTAAAAATAGTTCGCTTACACTAACTGGACCGCTTTTGATGCTAGTTCCAGTTGAATCGGGTCAAACTGGCTAATCTAGTCCGGTTTTGACAACGTAGATCATGACAAGTTATTTCTTGCTCCACAGTCATCATTAATTCCTACGATTCTCAAGTAATTTCATGACTCTCCTTTAGCTGGCCATTTTGATTTTTTGAAAACTTATAAGAGGATTGTAGCTTATTTTTTTTGGAAAGGGATGTGAGCACAAATTGCTTCACATGTTCACGATTGTGTTATATGTCAGCGGATTAAATATGAAGCAAAGGCACTAGCTAGTTTAGTACATCTACTTCCAATTCCATAATAGGTATGGACTGATATTAACATGGACTTTATTACATGCCTGCCTAAGTTGAACGGTTATACAGTAATTTTTTTAGTAGTGGATAGGTTTACAAAGTACTGCTATTTAGGACCTTTCTATTCAAATTTTAATGCTACAAAAGTTGCATCCTTATTTGTCGACATGATAGTCAAGCATCATGGGTTTTCTAAGGCAATTGTGTCAGATAGGGATCTAATTTTTATGAGTAGATTTTTGCATGAGTTATTGACTGTTGGTTCATTTGTTGGGTTCAAAAAATTTAAGAACATGAGGTTGAAGTTTTCAAAAATTTATAAAGCTAATAAGTTCTGTTCAACTTTAATTGCAACTACCAACAGTAGACAAGCGCACCCATCGAAGTAGCATAGAAATTATTATATCATATTCCAAGGGATTATTGGCATCTACTGTACTCACTTTCTACCTATTATCTAGCCAAACAAATTTAGCAGAACATAATAAAAATAGAAGTTATACTAGGTTTAGTGAATATATACTGGTTTTCAGGGCAAATTGTAAAATAAGCTTATTAATGTAAGAAAAAGCCTTAGGAATTGCTTCACCAAGTCCTTATCATATTATTTCTTAACAAACTCATAGAGTTGTTCACTAGTATATTTGCACTATCAGATTCACTAGAGTAAGTTAAAGCCTCTCTCAAGGTCAGTGACTCTAGATCTAGATCAGACCACTGGAACCTTTTCATAAGCTATCAGTAATCTAGAGCTACATAAAGTTTAAGAATCATTTGTTTTGAAATCAAACTAATGAATTATAAAAACAAGCGACAGAAAGTTTCACCATCATTCTCTTAAGGTGATTATGAGCAACTCCATTAGTAGCCTTAGATCTATTCAAAAGAATGATCTCTTAATCTATTCAATTGAAACTAGACATGAATCTAAAAGGTGCATCACTCATTTAGACCCACAAAATTAAGTTTTAGCCACTAATTACAAATACCCAGTCGATATTTGTTAAAACATTTTGAAATCACATGAATCAGGTATTGGATTTGCAAAACCTAAGTTAAATGATTATTTCTCCATGGATGTGGACATTAACCACAAATTCTGGAAGAAAAAATATGGAATTAAAGATGAAATTACAAATTAAGCACAGAGTCTCACAAAAACAGACGTCGGGTTTACAATGAATTTACCTAGAAAACTTTGAGATCTTTAAGCAAGAAGAAGCAATTCTTTTGCTTAAGAATCTCTCTCGACACTATGTTAGAAATTTGTTACAAAAATACTCTACATATATCCCCCCTTTTATCGCATGCCTATGCACATTTATTTATAAGACCAGACATAAAAATCATGATGATTTTATTCGCTGATGTGATAGATTTTTTATAATTGTATTTGATCTTTATTTTCATGTGTGTGTCTTAATTGCTAGATCATAGGGTCACTTTTTGCGGTGTACATTGAGCGCTTGAAAGTTGCTTAAGTTTCAGGGCTCGATCTAAGCTATGGCTCTCCGCTAAAAAGCTCGAGTTCTTGTCCAAATTCAACCACAGGATTCATTGAGTTTGTCGTGGGCTTAAATGTTGGCCTTTACCCAAGCTATTCTTTCCTCAGTAATAATGTGGTTTTTGTCCAACATCAGTCACGGGTTGAGTTTAAGGCTCGACATTATGGTGCGACAGAAGCTGTATCATGAAGTCCAAGGCTCGATCACCTCAATACAAAAATCAAGGGTCATGTCGAGTGCTCGATCTAGGGTGTGATGGGTCATTTTGCCCAGCTTTGCCTTGTTGTTTTGCCATTGATGAGTCCTTTACAAGGCTCGGCCAAGTTCTGCTTTACACAATTGTTGTTTTGCTCTAAATTTAATAAAACACTTTGTTTCCTCTTCTTTTGATTCTAGGAGCTAAAAAATTAATATTTAAACAATAAAAGCATAAGATTCATAGGAATTTATCCAAAAAAGTATCAGATTAAGCCTAAATTACCATTAATAAAATAGAGTAAAATTGACTTATTAGTTATTCTCACTAGGTATAATCACTTTGAAGATGAGTAGTGCAATCATTTGCAATCATGTGGGCAAATAAAGGTTTTGAATCATACAATTCAACAATATTTGAGAGCATTTGTTATGGATTGTCTCACTTATTAGAATAAGTATTTGCCATGGGTAGAATTTGCCTATAAAACTAAGTTTCATGAGGGTGCTAATTCTACTCCATTTGAATTAATTTATGGAAGACCACCACCCACTATTCCTTCTAATCAAGGGGTTTCTAGGGTGGAAATTGTTGATATGGAGTTAAGAACTCATGTTGAAATATAGAAGACTTTAAGAGACAATTTATCTATAGCTTGGAACATAATGAAACATTGTATTGATCCGAACAAGAGAGAAGTGGAATTCCGGCTTGGGGACTTAGTTTTCATTAAATGAAAACCATATAAATAGCTTTCTATTTCAAAGCAGAAGTTTCATAAATTATTTCGCGAATCTTATGGACCTTATATGATTTTGGAGACAATTGTGTCATGTGCTTATAAAGTTGAGTTACTAGCTGGAGCGGCAATACATGACTTTTTTCACGTATCTTAAATTAAGAAGGCTATTGCATAGGAGCTTATTCCTTCATATCTACCTCTAGATTTTATAGTAGACAAACCTACCATTAGCCGATTTGAATCTTAAGTGGTTAGACTGTTTTTCAAAACGATCATTCTATTAAACAATTCTTAGTTCAGTGGGATGGATTTCCACAAGAAAACCCTACTTGGGAAGATTGGGACACTTTTCAGCAGATCTATCAACAAGAGGAGCCATGTGTTATAAGTTGTACGAGGAAGCAACCATCATGGTTTAAGGATTACATCACAATATAAATGATTCATGTATTCTAGCTTATTGTAACAGAATCTAATAGATAAAAGTTTAGTAGTTGGGCTTTAGTAGTTGATCTAATAGAAAATGTAATATATCAAATAACTACACGAGCTAATGTACACATCACAAAAATACATGAATCCATAACAGGAAAGGGTATCGAACCCCTGCTTTGAGAAATAACCTGAAGCTGTGCTAATTCTAGAATATTAGCAACTGTATCAAACACTTGTATAACATCAAGAACATAGTAGTTAGTAGAAAGCTTAATTTGAGATAAGTGGAAAGGCATAAAGACTTATCTGATTGAGATAGTAGAGAGTAGTAGTATCCAGAGTGTTCTAGCATTTCAGTTGTAGGCTTGAGAGTAGTGGGCCAATGGTAATACTGACCCTCCTCAGCCAGCTAAAACTATCAATCTCATTAAGATTGTCTCTCTCTAACTCTATAGCTGGGTAAAGTTATGGTTGAGCATCTTCTAATCTTGGGGGTATTTCAAGAGTAAAAGATATCTCATATTGTCATATACTAAATAGGGTATACCGTGTCAACACTTTCGCTACGTATAACATTTAAGCATTATATGCAAAGACTTCTATTAACTAAGTGAATTTCTAATCAATTTTAGTTTTTGAAATCATCTAATTAGTTTTTGAAAATTTTGGAATCTAGAAGAGGAAAAGTAAAGTTTGCAAAATAGTTTGCTAAATGGTTACTCTCATGAGTAGACTAGAAACATAGACGGGTATCATCTCGAAAATAGTATCGAGTATCAACAAGTATAAGTATTAAATAAAAGGTGGTACATGCCACAACCATGTATAAAAGGCCCTCACAAAAACGTAAGTCTGGTAACATAATAAAACCCTAGAAACACAAAATATGCGTTGTTACATAGTCACTCTACTCATCCAAAAGGTCCTCTATGTTGGCCCTGTAACCCAAATAATCATAATAATCCTCATTAGAAACATAAAAACTTGAGAAAAATAAAGGATTGAGTCAAAGCCTAGTACATAGTAATGCAAACATGTACGATATGACAAACACACTTAGACTATATGCAATACAACAATCAATAGTTTATTGTTATTATATAAGTGACAACAATCAATACGAAAGCATTTACACTTTAGTTATCAAGCTCTAAGAATCTGGGGAATATGAGTAGCAATAACTGCTAAGGGAGTTGATTAAGGTAGATTGAATATCTTAATCCCTTAGAGAAATTTCTACATAATAGCCTCGTCTAAGTTCATAGCTGTTACACATTTCTACTCATCGTAGTTTATAATATAATGCGATTCAACTAATCCCATAAATGTGAACCAGATTGTATTACTTCTCACCAAGTTAAAGTAGACGTTATCTTGATACTATATCCCCTATAAACTACCTGCTGACCCACCAATGGTGGCCTAAGCACCTAACTATCGCAATGGATTTACTTAGCAACGTTGTCGCTTCTTGGCCCGGATGAAACAACACACATACAAGCAACACACTCAATTATTATGTTTAAGTTTTAGTATATTTGAGATGCCTATCCTACGTAAATAATACGCATGTTACCGTATACTTGATATCAAAGTTGTAGTCTAACAATGATTAGAGGATTAGTTAAAGGATAGATTAGAACGTTCAAAGATTAGTGGATTAGTCAAAGGTTAGAAGTAATAGTATTTGTTCAAAGATATTCCATGTGAATATTGGGTATATATTTAATTATCAAATTCATATTGATTATCCAATTATATTTGTTATCAAATATATATATATATATTATAAATATATGATCTTAATTTGATATCTTGAATTAATTCCATTTAGGGTATTAAGCTTAAGTAATTTGGATTGAGCTAAAGTATAAGAGTTTGAATTTCTTATTTGGAAGTATTGGACTTTTAGGGGTATTAAAATAGGCCTAATAAGAATATAATTAAGTCTTGTAATATTTAGGATAATGAACTTTAAGGAATTTATAATTTAGCCTACTAAAAATATGGATTATAATTTATAAGGATTTGGGCTTATGTATTGATTAGATCCAAATTGAGTAAAATTGGATATTAGACCTATGATATGGATATAAGTCTAAAAGAATTTAATTTGTTTTAACTTAGGTTAATGTCATAAATTGTATTTGAATTTTGATAAAATATACAATTTGGTACTTGAAGTTTCATATTAATCAATTTAGTACCTAAACTTTGAAATGATAAATTTAGTATCTAAAAGAATTTTTCGTGTATGCTAATAGTACCTCCACTAAGTTCTTTTAAGTACTAAATTTGTTAATTTTTAAGTTATTTAGGTATCAAATTGACCAATCTTAAAGTTTAAGTACTAAATTGATCATTTTCAAAATTTAGGTACTTAATTGTATATTTTGCCAAAGTTCAAGCATCATTTATAATATTATCTCTTTTAACTTTTAGCAATTGGGCCTTCTAAATTCCTTTTTAGACCCATTAAGTGTATGTTACGCTTATGAGCCCAAGAGGTATTACATAAGCCCATTATGTAATTTAATACCTAGAATAAGATAATGGACTTAAATAAATTGGATTAGGACCAATTAGTATAGTTAAGGTTTACTGAGCCCATGTTTGGCAATTTAAGCCTATAAAACGTAATTTGGTAATTATTTTGATTTTAAGATTCTGAAGTTTTTGAGGAAGTTCGTAAGAGTGGAATGGACCCATTTAAGTATATATAGGCCAAATAAGTTGAGGATAGATTAATGAACCTATGTTTTATATTTAAGCTTAAATAAGCCAATGGGACATGTGCCTGGCAATTGGACCTAAATTATTCCATTAATCTCATTTTTATTTTAAAATCCCATTATAAGTCCAATTATACTTTTAGGCTTAAATTTATTCATTTAAGCCCAGATTACTTAATTTAGCCAACAATTATATTTTTGGATTCATTAAATTTGTGTTGCACATTATTTGTTCGTTTGATTTCACAAAATTCGCATATTATTATTTATACTTAATCTGATATATATATGAATGTATTTATTTTTATAAATTCCAACATAATCAATATAAAGAATTCAATTAAAAAAAATATAAATATTCGTTACTTGCTCGACAAATATGTGCATGCCTTATGTATTAATTTCATTATCATGAATACTTTTACTTTTCATACGGACATATGCATTTCATCTATTCGTTCCATTTCTATTGCAACAACATAACAAGCTACTAAAATGACAAATTCCAATTGTTTGAAGAAAACCAATTACCAGCACAATACAGCATAATTTAGCATAAATTATTAAATTTTAGATTTAAATCTAATATTCTAGGTTCTTCAACAAATTAATAAATTAATTCCAGCACATAACATAATACTTCCAGATTTTATTTGCTTTTTCCAGATTTTATTAAACTTAAATCAGTTAACATATAATTTTGATTAAATTCGGTGCATTTGCATATATATACATATATATTCATAAAATTATAATTAGCATAGTTTATCAATTCCACTTAACTATCACGCCTACATTTTGATACATGTGCTCATCGTGGTTAAATCATACTTTGATCCAATAATTGAAGGCAAAACAATATGCATGCTCCTGCAAAAAAATTGGTTCTAACTGATAACAAGACCAAGTATGTAATTAAGTAGAGGTAAGTTATTTCTATGCAAAGGTAATTGATGTCTATTGTTGTCTGATATAACTCTTCTTGTTAACCTATTCCTATTGTTCATCAGTTGTAAGAGTGTTTGAAAAGATGATGCGTTTTTCTTATGGTTTGAAAGTGCTACTTGGTACTTGGTGCGTGTTACTATTTGCCCTTCTTACTTGTGATACTATTTGTTAATCACTGTTCATCTCCTTTCATTCGTTCTACCTTGGTCTTGTTATCAGTTAGAACCAGTTTTCCTGCTAATCTAAGCTTCAAATAATGCTTAGACAACCATCAGCCATCAAGCCAAAGGATGTCCTAACAAAGCCTATCCACGGCATCAAACGGACATAATAACGACTAGGTGCTGTAACAGAAAGTCAGGTCTGGCTCTGATACCAATATGAGGATCAATCGGATAACAAGGAAGATAAATGCAAAAATATAATAACAGTATAGTAAGATATGCAGATGACCACAACACTTTTTCCTTTCGCTAGGTCCCGAAAGGTACTTAAGATATCTAAAGAGTAAGTAGATAAGAACAGAACAAGATGGAACTTATAAAATTTTCTCAAGCTTTATTGATTTGCAAAGAAGGAGGAATACAAGAGTAACTAAGAGAGTAACTAAGATGGTAAGTGATTTGAGACTAAGTGTGTATTTGTTCTTTTGAGTGTTTTTTCGTGTGTCTTCCAAATGTGAAAGAAAGGATATTTATAGAATAACTGAATGGCAGAACATTTTCCTGTTTCAAAATTTTTAGTTATCCTTCTTTCTAAGGGTAAAAAGGCTATATACAAAATATGAAGAGGGGCAAAAAAGGAAAATAACTATTTACAACTGTTTGAAACTATTTAGAACTGTTCTTGTAAGTCTTATCTGTCAGTTCTGGTCATCTGTAACTGTTGTTGTAGGTCTTGTCATTAATTCTGGTTTTTTGAATTCCCATATTGATTTATTTCTTCCATGACTGAGGTGTCTTCTTCGTAGGTTTCAACTTTCATGGAGAATTTAGTATCAATGCTTCTCCATATTATCTTGTTATGCGAAGAGAAAATGTTGTAAATCTGTGATTGATAAATTAAGTAAGTTTGTTCAGGTAGTGGAATGGCTGCATGAGCTATCCCATTTTCTACCTGTAATTCTATTGGTTTATCACATGTTTTTAATTCTTGAGATGGGTAAGTAAGTTTGTAAACTCTATCCATTATTATGTTGTGACTAGTAGGCCTTATGTCATAAAAAAGCCATTTTGGGGGAATGCTGTCAATTTTCATTCTTATCTGTAAGGTCTTACTTTTTCCATAACTGTCCATTTGTCCATTGATTGTATAAAAACCTCTCTAATAGATGATCCGAATTCGGAATCTAGGAATTTTTCAGGTTGTCCATAGACGATATTCAGTAATCCATAGTCAAGGAGAGTTTGTTCTGTAAATTTACATCCTTTTTCTATATATAAAGGATTAAATGTATCAAGGTTAATGTTTATCTTGTAAATGTTGTAATCAAGTTCTCCTTTGTGGTTGTAATGATATTCACATGTAAATCTATAATCATCTTTTGCCACTAATTTTGTATATTCTTGAAATTTTAAGAAAGGTTCCCATAAATTTTTACAAGCAGAAGAAGAAATTTTTGTTCTAGCTCTTTTTGGTAGTTTTTCAACAAAATTCATTCCTTTGAAGAAAAGACCACTTTTTGTAATTTCAAAAGCTTCTTCTTTGTCTAAATTATACTGCAAGCAATGTCTAGGATTGAGTTGTCTATAAATCTGCCATTTTTCTACTTTCTCATTTTTAACTTTCAGTAACTCAGTATCTCTAGCTGTTTTAAAATCTGAAGCTAAACAAGGTTCAACTCCAAAATCACTGTGTCCTAGCTCAGTTTGCTATAACTCAATAGCCTGTTGAAGAGAAAAGCATCCTCGCCAAACTGGTCCAATGAAATTCTCAATTTGAGCTTTTGCATAGGCCCAAGTTTTGTAGATTCCCAGATTAAATCCTCTTATGACAGCATAGTAGTAAATATTTATATTTTTATTTCTTGTCATGTGTACGTGTGCTCCAGTATTTCCAGTCTATAATTTAGTATTTATGTTCCCCATGTAATTAAGTAATGCTAAACACATTCTTACCTTGTTTTTATCTAAGGTATGTAATCCCCATACAGCATCTATCGGTGTTTTTTGTTCAACAGTAATTCTTGTATCATCAACTTTAGCATGCCTAAAGGCTTGTGTGTTTTCTGGGTTTTGATCAGGTACAAGTAATTCAAAATCTCCAAACATAATTTTTCCAATTGGAAGAAAATAATTTTTCATTAACTCATGTCCAGTAGGTCTTATTTTCTTTTGAAATACTGCTAACATAGTAGGAAAGGGTGGCCTGTAAGGGAATGAAAGATTGTTTGATGAGAATTGAGAAGTTTGGGATAAGAACTGAGAAGACTGGCTCATCTGAGAAGATTGACCAAATTTAAATTTCTATAACTCTTTTTCTTGCTGTAAGTCTTTGAGAGTCTTGTACATGTTATCTATTGTTGATGTACCTGCTCAAAAGATCAGGTAAATCATTATCTTTTCCTTTTATGTGTTTAAAATCAATATTATATCCTTTATTAACCAGTAAATCAATAAATTTGATCCATCTTTTTTGTGATATGCTTTTTTCATTTTTCTTTTTATAAAACTTAAATATAGCTTCACAGTTTGTTCTAACCAGTATTTCCTTTTTATTCAGTAAAAATAACCTAAAAGAATTTAAACCATAAATAATTGCCATTAATTCCATATCTATATTACTTTTAAGTCATTTTTCTTTAAATTTTTCACTATTATATCTACAAATTTCTTCATCATTTTTTAAAGAGTATTTATGTGGTTTTCTTATTAGAACAGCTCCCCATCCGTTTTCACAGCCATCGGTTTCCAGGATTGAAAAGTCTGTATCTAAGGGTAATTTTAATTTTGGTAGTTTTCTAATTAGTAACTTTATTTCTTCTACCAATTGTAATTCTGTATTGTCTAACTAGTATGAGTCTTTTTATAGAGTAACTTAGTATGTTTTCCTAGATTTTTAATGAAAGGTCTAGCATAATTTATAAGTCCTAAAAATTGTTGCAACTTTTTTTTATCAGTTATTATTGTAAATTCTAAAACCTTTTTAGTTATATGTTGTTATAACTTTATTTTTCCATTTCCTATTTCTACTCCTAAGAATTCTATATTTCTTCTGTAAAATTGTATTTTCTTTTGGCTAACAATTATTTCATTGTTTTAAAACTCTGTAAGTACTTGTTTTAGGTGAGCAGTATGTTCTTTTTCATTTTTGGAAAGAACTAAAATATCATTTATATATATATATATATATATACAAACAAAAGGGTATATATAAAAAATTGAATCCAATTTTTCTTTGAAAAATTGCTGGTCCATTTTTTAATCCAAAAGGCATAACTAGCTATTCAAAATGTCCTAAAGGGTAAATAAAGGTTGTCCATGGTACGGAATCCTTTTTCATTTTTATTTGCCAAAATCCTGATTTATAGTCAAATTTACTAAAAATATTGCAATCCTATATCCTATTCAATAAATCTGTTTTATCTGGTATGTTGTAAGCATTAGTCTCAGTATTATTATTTGATTTTCTGTAATCTTTTACCATCCTACTTTTTCCTCTAACTATTTCACTATGCTTTTTAACTATGAAAGCTGGGCTTCTATGTGGGCTATCTGATCTTCTTATAACTCCTAATTTTAGTAATTCATTAATATGTATTTTAAATTCTTCCCTATCTATATTATCATATACTATCTGCTTAGCTTTTATTTCTATGTCTGGGTTTATTATTTTTAATTTATATTCTATCTTATTTCCATCCCAAAATTTTGTTGGATTATTTCTAATTATTTTTTTCTTTTCTAATCTACTTAAGATTGTATCTATTTTTGTACGTCCTGTTTCTATCAAATAAAATTGTAATTTACACATTTGGTTTCTATTTCTAAGTTATCATAATTTTCCAAAAATTCTGTAAATAAATCTCCATCTACTTATGCTTCTAAATTATCTCCTTCCTTTTTATTTTCTTCTTTTTTTCATTTTTATTTTTTCTTTTTTCCTTTTTACGTTACAAGATCTCGTTTTAGCGCATTCACAATTATCTATAATCCTTGGTGTTTCTCCTGTTAAAAAGGTAACTCCTTTTTTAGTAATTATCATTCCTAATCTATCATTTACTATAAACTGTAATCCTAATATACACATATGTTTCCTCAAAGTCATGTCTCCTACATAAGTTCTAAAACTTCAAAATCTCTAATTCTATCCATCTTCAGTTTCTACTTCTATGGAATGGTCTACAAGTATTTCACAGTATTCAAAATGTTTTTCGTCCATCTGTTCAACTTTTATACACTTCTTTCTTGGTATTTTTGTAACCCATTCTTTTGGTGTTATTTTTTTATCTATGATATTATTTGTACATCCTATATCTATGAGCACTTCTGTTTCTAAGATTTCAGTCCCTACTATGAATTTTACTTTTATTATCATATTTGTAATTTGTAATTCTAGTTTTTCATCTACCTCTCTGTTTATGTAAGTTTTTACCATTTTTTCTTCTATCTTATTTTCTTTTAGAAAAATTATATCTTCCTGTACTAGTGTGCTTTTATCCTTATATTCTTTCTGTGCATCTTCTAATCTATCTACTCTTTCTTTTATTCTTAGCATCCTTGTTTCTAGTAAGTCTAAATTCCTATTCCATCTATTGTAACTACTAAGTTTTTGTAATTCATATTTTTCTCCTTGTAAGTCCAGGCATTTTTTACAACTTTCATTTTGACAATTTTTACATCTAAATCTAACTGTAATATGAGGGCATCTAAAACAATATTTACATGGATAGTCATCTGATCCTGACTCATGCATCCAGTTATGTTCACAATTTATCTGTATTTCTACATATCCTCCTACTTCTTCATTGTCTGTAAGATTTAGCTCATCTAATTCATCTATTATATCTAGCATTTCTTTTGTATTTATGTATCTAGGGTTCTCTTTTTCTAGTAAATCTGTAACAAAAGGTGTTTCTATTTCATCATTACTAATTTCTCTCTCATCTTCTTCTAACACATTTTCTTCTATTACAACTATACTATATACTGTCTTTGTTGCACTCATTTGATCATCTATAGCTAGTAAGTCTTTTTCTAGACTGTTTACTATTATTGCTCTCTTATCATGGAGATTATGCCTCTCGTAACAGTCTCTAGACAAATGTCCTTCTTCACCACATACATAATAGGTTAATTTATTTTTGTAAGTCCTCCTTTCGTTGTACTTTTTAACATGTCTATCTCCATCTAGGCATGGCAACCTAGCATCACTCTGTCTTTTGTAATATTGCTTCCTAGATTCCTAATTCTGTTTGGGTCTCCTAGGTCTATAAGGTTCTCTATTTCTTCTAGTTTTTCTGTAAGTTTTTTTTTTTTTTTAGTTTTTTCCTTGTTTTTGGTCCATAAGTTTTTCCTCAATATATTTGTGGTGTGTAAATCTGCTCACAGTAACTATACTCTCCTTTAAGCCATCTCGTAATTTGTATATTTGTACATTTTGCAACTAAAAATCTAACTATATACTGTATTCTTGTACCTAAGTTGTTTAGTATAGGAGTATTGACTATTTTTGGTTCTATATTTTCCTTAAAGGTTTTATATATCTCTTGTCCCAAAGCTTCTGGTAATTTTATAAGTACCTTATCAGTAACAGTTGGTTCATAGTAGCATCCTGCTAGATCACAGTAATAAAAGAAATCATTTAAGTAAGGCTTTATATATTTCCAATTTCTAATATGTAATTATTCTAAGAATCTCATTGCATCCATTTGGTCTCTTTGGGTATGGTCTATATTAGGCTGAGTAGAAAGCAGTAAGTATGTAACTTTGTTTGTGAAATTGTAGGGGTTGGCTCCTAATTCTATGTCAGCAGCAAAGTCTTGTATTCATCTCCTCTTATATTCTTCCCACATTGCTTTTGTACTTTCTCCTAAGAATTTTTCTAAGTAATTGTACATAGCAGTGGCTTCTCTTGGTATATTGCTAGTTTCCCATTCTCTTGTAACTAATTGTCCCCAATACCCAATAATTTGTGGCCATTTGTACATCATGTGCAGGTATGTTCAATATTCTACCATGGTCTATTAAGTCTTCCGGCTGTATCTCTAAAGGTAATCTTCTTTCTAATAGTGTGTGGTCTTGGCTAGTTTCTCTGTAAGTGGAGTAAGGTTGTCTTGGGAGTTGTCCTATGACATTTTCATGTCTCTGTGAAAAGATTTGTCCTCTATGTGGTCTAGGTGATGATGGTATTACATTTGAAGGTAATGGTGATGTTGATGGTGAAGGTGCAGTTTCCATTAAATCTAAAATTTGCTGTAATTTTCCATTATTTTCAAATTTTTCTACCTCTTTTGTAATTTCTTCTATGGTTTGTGGTTCTTGAGAATCCAATGGTGGTAATTCTGCTTCTTGTAATTTAGTATTTGGGTTTGTATTAGGAATTGTAATTTCTTGTATTTCTTCATATTTTACTAATCCTTTTTTCTCAAAATCTTTTAATATCCTATTATGCTCATCTTTATAATTTCCTAGGTTTTCTAATTCTGTAATATTGTATTTATTTATCAAGTGTAAGTTGTCTGGATGAGTAAGCATTTTTTCTTTAATATAAACTTTTCCTAATTTATCTGGTCTATATTCTAAAAAGTAATACCTTTCATTAACTCCTAAAAAGTTATCTTCTCTTAGGTGTTCTATGGCATGTTCTTCACTTTCCTAGTTTTTTTTTTTTTTTTAATAAAAAATCTTCCTCTCCAAGGATTCTTTGTAATTCCCCAACATCTAGGATTTGATCCGCTTGCATCTAACATTTTTTCATCTATTATTTCATCTTTAGTAATGTTTTCTGTATCTTTCACATTTCTATCGTTGTAATCTAAAAATCTAATACTGTAACTTCCATTCTGTAGGTCAAACTTTCTTCAGGAACTCTTATTGTTTTTTCTTTATCCTCAAGCATTTTTTATAAATCCCATTCTGTTCCTTCTAAATCTCTTCTACTGATTGGTGTTGGTTTTATAAACTTTATTCTAGAACTTGCTATTTATTGTACTATTTCCATCTATATTGAGTTTGTATCTAGTAGTAGTTCCTTTTGTATTTTTTCCTATAAATCTTATATTTAGAAGTAAGTTTTCTCCTGTATCATCTTCAAATCCTTTACTATCTAATCCTATTTCTAAGTTCTTTACATTGTTTATTCCGATCATGTAATTTGGTGCATAGTAAAAAATTCCTTTATTTGCATTCATATCTACCTCAGTAATTCCTATGGTTGCCTTTTTAAAATTGTTTTGCCAAGATTTATCTAATAAGACTACTAAGACTTTTGCTCCTACTTCTTTTCTTACTAATCCTTTTATTCCTAATACTATCATTCCTAAGTGTAAAAGACTTTTATTCTCTTTTTGAGTTGCTGTAACCCTTCATCACTAAAAAGTTTAATCCTAATTGGTTCTTTTGTAACTGTTACTATTTGTTCCCTACAAGTTTCAAACAATCCTACATTTCCAAAACTTAATTTTCCAGTTTTATACAAAATCCTTGGTTCTAATAACCTTAGACTTTTTGTATTGTAAAGGTCTAAATCTTTATCTATATCAACTATTTCTTCTATTTGCTGTAAAACTGTATTATCTTCCTTTTTCTAGATAATAATCCTATAATTCCTTTGTCTAGTCCTATTTTCTCTTTTGTAACTCTTCCTTGGTCTTTCTTAAATACCTGTAAAGCTTTAGACATTTTTTCTGTAAATACTTTCCCAAATATCTATTCCGTCTACACAACCGTATTCAGATTTCTTGCCTGATTTTTTATCCTGTAATTTTATATTTTTTTATCCCTGTAAATATTTCTTTTAACTTTTCTTTATGTAATTCTTTATCTATAGTCTTATCTTTCTGTAATTCTTTTAATTGTTTAACTTCTTCTTTTATTCCTTTTTCTAATTCTGTAAATTTATCCTATTTTTTTTATGCTGTCTTGTAAGTGTGTTTCTACAGTATTTATTTTTGTTTCTAATCTTTTTATCTCTTCTGTAATGTGCTTGTTCCAACCTTCTATGAATCTTACCAAGTTTGCAATGCTATCTTCTACTCTTATGATCAAAGTTATAATTGCATTATTTTGTCTTAATAAAAACTTTTCTGGTTCTGTAGGTGGTTTGTAATTGGAAAATCTCGTGGGTTCTTCTTGGAAAACAGATGAAACTCTTAAAGCTTCAAGATATCTAGGATGTGATGCTAGTTTATTTTCCCTGTATTGAATATCCAATAATTTCTAATTTCTGTAAAACTTCTTCTTGTTTCTTTTTTGTTTCTTCTTTTTCTTTAAGTAAATCTTGTAAGGTCCTATGTTCTTGTAATTTCTTTTCTAAAGGTGTAATTATATATTTAATATTATCTAAAGTTCTCTGTAATTCTGTGTTTGTTTCTCTTATTTGTTCTACTACTGGTCTTATATGATCATGTATGCTAATGTGTCTTTCTTCTAAAACTAATCCTAAACTTATTAGTAAATCTATAACTGTATTTAATTGTTCGTTTTCTCCGTGAATCTGGTGTCTGTAATTTTGAAAATAACAACGATGTCTAATAATTTTCCTATTCATGTAGTCTATTTCTGAATCTAACCACTCTAACTTTTTAAACTCACCTATTTCAATTTGTATCTAAATACCAATAAGTGTCTATCAATGAATCTTTATCTATGATCCAGTCGGCAAGTGTAGTTTCTGTTCCTGTATCTGACTTTGTATCCGAACAGTTATTTTTGTTCTTGTAAAGCAACTTAAAACTAACTTATAAATTATTAAGACTCTCTCTTTGACCATCTAACCATTCTTCTTTTAAAAAACTAATTAAATTTTCTACTTCTGGGTCTGAGATTTCTTCGTTAGGCAAAACTCTTGTAACTCTTTGCAAAGTATGTCCTAAACTTCCTGGTGATCTTAACTGTAATGTTCTCAAATAATACTGTAAACTTACTACAATTAATCTAAAAAGTTTATCTCTACAAATAAAGCAGTTTATGGCTAAGTTTTCTGGTCCTTGTTCTCTTATGTAATCTTCTAGTCCTTCTAGTTGGTGTCTTATCCTATCTTTTAACTCTTGTATGGCTTCTCTAACTTGAGAGGTTCTAGTTAATTCTGGTGCTAGTTCACTTAAAGCATTAATTACTCTTTCCATGTTCTTATCATCTTCTAATTTGATATGCAGTAATTATGTCTTCTGTGTTATCTTTTAATACTAATAAGTTTTGTATTATACTACTAAGTCTACTTTCCAATTTTATGCTGTTATTTACTAGGTTCCCTAAGCTTTCGTTCTCTACTTGTCTGTATCTAGCTATTATATCACTACTTAAAGTATTATCTAGTCTCAATTCTGTTGTATCTTCTGTATTATTTCTTATGCTATTTACTAATAAAGTTCTATGTTGGCTTACCCTATTCTTATGACTATTAAATGTTGTAATCTAGGTATTAGCAGTATTTTTATAGTTCGTTAAGGAGCTAACCAAAGATCTCTCTGCAGTTATGTAATTAAGTAGAGGTAAGATATTTCTCTGCAAATGTAATTGATGTCTCTTGTTATCTGATATAACTCTTCCTGTTAACCTATTCCTATTGTTCATCAGTTGTAAGAGTGTTTGAAAAGATGATGTGTTTTTCTTATGGTTTGAAAGTGCTACTCGGTACTTGGTGCGTGTTACTATTTGCCCTTCTTACTTGTGATACTGTTTGTTAATCACTGTTCATCTCCTTTTATTCATTCTACCTTAGTCTTGTTATCAGTTAGAACCAGTTTTCCTGCTAATCTAAGCTTCAACTAATCCTTAGACAACCATCAATCATCAAGCCAAAGGATGTCCTAACAAAGCCTATCTAAGGCATCAAACGGACATAATAACGACTAGGTACTGTAGGTCTTGTAACAGAGTCTGGCTCTGATACCAATACGAGGATCGATCGGATAACAAGGAAGATAAATGCAGAAATACAACAAAAATTTCAACTTAAATTAATAATTATTTCTGGTTTTAATTCAACATTTCCATAATTTACATATTTAGTTCACATTTTCCAAATTTTATTAAAAATCTGTATTATTCATCAATTTAATAAATTAGATAAATTCAATATTTAGATCTAAGTCATTATTAACATTTTACAAAATTTTTATTAATCAACAACACAATTAACATGCAATCTAATAAACAATTTAACAATCAAACTTACTTGTATTAGTTATACTAATTTAATGACCATCCTCTCTCCTACTCCTTAGGGTTTTTTATGAAGCTTCTAATGCTCAAATCCTTTTCTCAACTTAAATTTTCACCTAAAATTTCAAAAGAAAATTAGAGATCGATGAGAGTTCAAAATTGATATAAGGAATAGTATAAAATTGTAGGGTTAATTTACCTAATTTTTGTTGAAGTAGAAATAAGTTTTGAGACTATTTTGGAGTCTAATCTTTGAGGTTAATGTGTTTTATTTTTCTATTGACAATTGTGGGGAAAGGTATGTGTCACTATGGTAGAATTTGGCGAAAATAAAAGAATAAAATTTATAGGGTCAATTAAGTATCATAGGGAATGGGTTTTAGAAGATTTTGAGATAGCATTGTGGACAGTTCTTATATTAAAATTCTACTAAAAATAAGATTGGATAAGGATGCTTGGATGTAAGTTGTTAGAAGTTAATTAGGTAATGGATATGATTTCATTTGAAATTAATTGTTAATTCAATGACACTAATTTATTTAGCTATACTATATAGCTCACCTAAACTATGTCATTTTATTATCTAAATTCAATTACTAATCTAGGTTTGCAATTACTCATATTTTTACTAATTAATTACCGCATTAATACTTAAACGAGACATGCTTTATGGATATTTCACATACCTTTGTCCTTTAAATAAATCCTTTAGTCCCATCTCAATATGGCTTAGACTCACATCTATCCTATCTATATTCTCAATAACACAACTCTCAAAATCATTCCAGCTCACGGTGATGGGACTCTAACCAATGATTTCCCCACTTCCAGATTGAGCTCTTCTCTCGGGGCAATGTTGGAAGTCATTTTAGGCAATGTAGACAGTATGCCCATGCTCCCCATCAACCTTATCGCATAAGGTCTTATATAAATGTTACTAACCCGGCTATCTTTCACATGATGTCATATAGCATATATTAAAGCAATAGCTAAATGAAGAGGCATAATCACTCCTACCAATGATACTCCTGGCTAAAAGATTATGTATTACCCTCAAAGTTTGGTTTTCAAAGACTGAAGCCTTGCACGAGTCATAAACATTTTTTTTTTCAAGTCAACTGATTCCAATACACCTGTAAGAACGCTGTGGTGTGATATTATATGGAAATGCATGGAATTCAGATGTAGTCACATAATTTTTTTTTTTTTGGTCTTTTTAGTCAAGTGCCAAAAGGAGAATATTATTAGAAAAACACTGAGCAAAAAAGCTCTTACAACTTTAAAATAGCTCTTTATTCTTGTATAAGTTGGCACGTGCATCTATACCAATCTTAATATCAACACTTTTTTTTAATACAATAAACAATATTATGGACATTCACTTGCTTATTTCTAAAAGTAAAATTATTTTTCTCTTTCAAAATCATGTAAACTATTGTATTAAAAGAACATCTCCTACAATTTGCTAGAATACTTTTCCCTCTGCATTTTCTAGTAAAATAGCTAACATTTCTGCTTTAGGAAGAAACACTTCTCATGCTACGAGCCTTGCAGACCCTCCGCCAAACCTGTTTTTTAGCTAAGACATTCAAAAAATAGGATAATGGATCTCCCTCCAGGCAACTTTAGCACATCTTTTCCCAACATCATTGCCTCTCCATAAAAAAATCACAACAAATTTGTTCAATCTTCAAGCAGGCACTTCTAGGAAGCTTAAACATAAAACACCATTATACCTTTATACTCAAAAGAGCAACATTAATAAGTTGAAATATACCAGCATAGGACAAGAATTTGCTAGTCCAAGATTGAATTCTAGTAGTAATTCTGTCAATCAAAGGCTTGCAATGCTCCATCTTCATATTACCAAAAATCAAAGGCACTTCCAAGTATTTGATAGGAAGTGTACCTTCTTTAAAACCCAAGCCATTAAGAACTTGATCCTTCACTTGTTGATGAACTCTAGAGAGAAAAAATGGAGCTTTTTGAAGGATTCAATTGAAGACTAGAACATTCATAAGTTCTACAAGCAATTGATAAACATTTGAATGGAATTCATATCTCCTTCACGAGTAGAAACAAGTCATCTAGCAAGATGAGATGACTAATCTTGAGTCTGCTACAATGAGAATGGAAGCTAAAATCTTCTCTACAGTTATAAGTAAGAATCTTAGACAAAATATTCCATAACAAGAACAAAAGAATAGGAGCCATAGGGTTACCTTACCTCAGACCCTTACCTCCTTTAAAATAACCTTCATGAGCATTGTTGATCATTATAGAAAAAGAACATGATCTTACATAGACCATGATCCAATTAATAAACTTCCTAAGAAAATTCAGATGAAGCATCATTTCCTCAATGAAATCCCATTGAATAGAGTCATAGGCCTTCTTTAGATCAATTTTGATAGCACAATTTAGAGTTTTTGCCTTCTATGATGAGCAAGTAACACATTGTTTGTAATTTTCATGCCTTTGTGGTGGGTGTTGAATCCAACAAATTTATATCCTACTCTCAAAGTTTGCAATTAGTGGTGAGCAAGGTCGAACCTCAAGGATTAGTGGTA
Source organism: Combretum micranthum (assembly GCA_024138025.1). Classification (NCBI taxonomy): domain Eukaryota; kingdom Viridiplantae; phylum Streptophyta; class Magnoliopsida; order Myrtales; family Combretaceae; genus Combretum; species Combretum micranthum. The sequence continues at coordinate 504,359 of JAMXBD010000301.1, forward strand.
TCTATTCCTATGAGATTAGTGAATAAGAAGATATAGGGGGGTTTTGAATTTTGACAAAAATCAATTAAACAAGAAAACAATTTAATAAGGTTTTTCAATATCAAAGGAATTTCCAGACAAAGGTATATTGCAACTTAGTTCTTAGGATTGATCATTGATTCAAAAATCTATATTCTTTATCTAGATAAACTGATTATGATTGCTAATAAGCTCTAACAACCTATCTCTCTTTACTGATTCGATAATCAAAATAAGTTCTTTAATTATTTCGCTTTCTGATTAAACAACCCTAAACAGGTTCTTAAGGTTTAATTTGTCAGAAGCATAAAAAAAATAAGAGAGACAATTAATTCTGACTAACAAATCAATGGCATGACTTATTTAAATTAGACTGCATATTCTCATAACACAATTATTCATATATTTCATAATTAACCATGCTATTGTGTCACATATATCAAAACAGACAAACAATTACGGGTTTGTTATTTCAAATGACGGATTATCACTTTGTTGATTGAACAAATGAATCCTAATTCGTAACAATCAAGCAAAATAACAAGATGACAAACAAAGAATACACAATTATCCAGAATAAAAAATATATAAAATGCAAATTATTTAGATCTCACAATTTTGAAGAATCGAATCCACAATAATCCCTTTGGCTAGAAAATGAGGAAATTAGCCACTCATCTTAGAACAAAAATCTCTCTAATTTTTTGTTATGGAAGCTCTGGAATGAATATCATTGAGTTCTGTTCACGTAATATATAGAACAAAATCTGGAAATTCGTAGGTTTTTGTGCTGTACACCGGCCGTTACGCTTCCTATGTCGATGGCATATACTGCCAGTGTTCACATAAATGCCAGATCCAAAAAATGTGCGCTGTCGGTATTCATTAGCGTTGGGACAGTGTAGAAGGAATGCCATCTTTTACGCCCACTGCTTAGATTTAGATCTAGCCGACGTTCATTGATTTTCAGAAAATTCCGAGAACTCTACGCTGGCTATGTTGCAACGGTTTTGATGATGGCTTTTGAAATTTGCATTCTATTCCCTTTGTGCACAGGCTGAAGGCCGACGGCTTAAAAGCCTAAGAGTCTGGCGTAAGTTAAAGAAGTTCAAACGCTTCGAAGAACGCTTTCAGTGTGCATACCAGCGTTTACAATTAAAGTATTGTTCGCTTTGTGAGCCGGCAAAACGCTGGCGGCGTAGACCTCTGAATTTCCGACGTTGAATCCTGCAATACATGCTAGGTTATTCTGCAATTGAGGCTGGCGGTGCAGACTTGATCCTTTGCCCGTATTGAGGTTTTTCGTTGAATACCAAATGTACGCTGACGGCGTACCCTAGTCCATAGCTGGCATATACTTCTATGTTGCAAAAGTTAACTTCTTTGATCCAAATTATCTTGCATTGATTTTCTTCGTTTCAAGACATTCCATTTGCTCAAATTTGTGTCAGAGACCTGAAATATAACATTTATTTGATTAAGTACCTATTCTTCATTAATTTCTACAAAATCTATAACAATTGAGCATATTTTAATTCATGAAATTGAGTATAATTTGTCTTTAACAAATTCCCCTCACACTTAAACTCTTGCTTGTCCTTAAGTAAACTCAATTGAAATCTATCATAGAGAGCACTATCTTCACTTTTCAAAATTCCAAGCATCTCTTAATATCTTTGACTTGCATTGTTAATACCTACCACTCCAACAAACCGATTTCATGCAATTAGAATACTAAAATCATAGCTAATCTAAATAAAATAAACTTCAATCCAAGTGTTTAACAAAAGAATCATCTATCTAAAAGTAAATACTCAATCTTATAAGGAAAAGCACTCATTTAGACTTCATTGGATTTTAACAAGTATAAACTCCTAAGTAACAAAAATAAAAGCATATAGCAACAACTCATTTCCTAGAATTTCTCCCTTTTTATTATAAGTCTCATCTTTATTTGATATTTTGCATTCTTTTCTTTCTTTACATACAAGCATTTATTTTTTTTTTTTGGAGGTTTTTTTTTTGCCTCCATTTATTTCTTCTTCTTTCTTTTTTTTTACTTTTTTCTTTCCTCCCTTACCGCTACAGTAAGTTCATTGAGTCGGCACATCCCGGATTCATCACCCAAGTGACTAGGTTTTGAAATACCCCTAAGAACTCTTCTTCAATTTAACATTCAAGTTTAGATACTCGTTACTCAATTTTTGAGTCATTGGAGTAGAGACTATGCTTGTTCCTTTCCTTTGAATGCAATATCAATATCAAGACTTTTTTTTATAAAGGATCACTAAGATAAGAGTTTCATATACTTTTTTACTAAATGTTGAAAAGTTCTTTGAAAAAAACTCAAAGGAGTTTATAAGAGTTAACTCTTCCTAGAAGTAAACCTAATTGTTTTTCACATAAGGACTCAACTAACTCTCAAATTTCAAATTCTAAAACTAAATACATGGTAAGTTTTTTTCTTAGAGATTTTACTATTCAATTTTGACTAAGTATCTTAATCACAACAGTAGGTGAGTAAAGTACTTTACAAATCATTTTCCTTATTTTTCAAATGCTATTCTTAAGTTTAGTACAATCTTTAGATTTCATAAAATTTTGAAAAATTTGGCCCAGATGTCTAAAAAAAAAAAAATTCCTATAATTCAGGCATCAGATAATATACTCAATTCTCCATATCACCATCATCTAATCCCTTCCCCCACACTTAATATGAATAGTGTCTTCACTGTTCCAAATCCAGCTCAAAATAGGAAAGGAAATATAAATGAAAGAGGAATAACAGTACTGCCTGATTATTATATCTGCAACACTTTTTGTTTCCATTATATCTAATGAGAGAATCTTGTTCTTCTAGCCAACCTATCAAAAGAGAAAACAAAGTAAAAGAAAAAGTTTTATTAAACATAGGCTGCCTCCCATGGAGCGCTTTTCTTAACATCTTTAGCTAGATGTTGCAGTTCTCACTGATATTGGGAATATCCCAAACTAGCTTCTTCAAGATTGAACACCTGTAAACCTTCATAAAAAGGCTTCAAGCGATGTCCATTCACTTTAAATTCTTTACCAATATCAAGGCTCTTAATTTCAACTGCACCATGAGAAAACACGTTAGTGACAAAAAAAGGTCTTACCCACCTAGATCTCAATTTACTAGGAAATAGCTTCAATCGAGAGTGATAAAGCAAAATTTTTTGACCAACAGAAATTTTTTTTCTAGAAATCGTTTGGTCATGAAAATTTTTTTCTTTTCCTTGTAAATTTTTGAGTTTTCATAGGCATCATTGCAGATTTCCTCAAGTTCCTACAATTGAAGTTTCCTTTGCTCTCCTGCCTCATCCATGCTCATGTTACATTGCTTGACAACCAAGTAAGCCCTGTGTTCCAATTCAACGGGAAGGTGGCACACTTTTCCAAATGCCAGACGATAAGGAGACATACCGATGGGGGTCTTGTAAGCTGTACGATGGGCCCATAATGTATCATCAAGCCTTGTACTCCAGTCTTTCTTGTTGGGATTGACAGTCTTCTCAAGAATAGACTTGATTTCTCGGTTAGATACTTCAGCCAGTCCATTTGTCTGTAGATGATAGGTTGTAGAAGTGTGAAGAGTGACCTTATATTTCTTCAACAATGCTTCCACCACCCTATTGTAAAAATGGATTCTATGATCGCTTATGAGAGCTCTTGGTGTCCCGAACCTAGCAAAAATGTGAGACTTGACAAAATCCACAACCATTTTACCATCGTTAGTTCGGGTAGCTTTAGCTTCTATCCATTTTGAAACATAATCCACAGCAAGGAAGATATAAACATTCCCAAAAGAGGGAGGAAAGGGACCCATAAAATCCATACCCTATACATCGAAGATTTCATAAACAAGAATAGGGGTGAGGGGCATTTGGTCCCTATATCCTAAGTTTCCAAACTTTTGACATCTATCACAAGCTTACAAAATATGTATGAATCCTTAAACAGTGAAGGCCAAAACAAACCACATTCCAATGCCTTGTGAGTTGTTCTTTTAGGACCAAAGTGTCCTCTACATGCATAAGAGTGACAAAATTGTAAAACAGATGGAATGTCCTCTTGAGAAATGTATCTCCTAATGATATGATCAGAACAATGTTTCCAAAGATAGGGATCATCCCAAACACAGTATTTGGTATCGCTCTTGATTTTATCCTTTTGAGCTCATGACAATTCATCCGGCAAAGTCCTGGTAACTAAATAATTAACAATATCAGCATACCAAGGAATCACCTGTTGTGCGGAAAAAAGATGCTCATCCGGAAAGTCATCTTGCAGTGGAGTTAGCTTTTCACATGTAGGTATCCTACTGAGGTAGTCTGTAACCAAGTTTTCCGTGCTTTTCCTATCTCTTATCTCCAAATTAAACTCTTGTAACAAGAGTATCCATTTGATGAGTTGGGCTTTTGCTTCCTTCTTTGAAAGCAAGTACTTAAGAACTGAGTGATCCGAATACACAATCACTTTTGTTTCAAGCAGATAAGAATGGAATTTTTCTAGAGCAAAAACAGCAGCTAGAAGCTCTATTTCCGTTGTTGTGTAATTGGATTGTGCATTGTCAAGTATCCTTGAGGCATAACAAATAACACGAGGGGCTCTTCCAACTCTTTGACCAAGGACTACTCCAATGGCATGATTACTTGCATCACTCATAATCTCAAAAGGGAGATTCCAATCAAGAGGTTGAATAACTGGAGCAGAAGTGAGCTTGTCCTTTAGTGTATCAAAAGCTTGCTCACAGGCTTTATCGAACTCAAATGCTACATCTTTCTGCAGCAATCTACATAAGGGTTGGGTGATCTTAGAAAAATCCTTGATAAAGTGCCTGTAAATACCTGCACTTCCAAGAAAAGAACGAACTTCCTGTACACTCACGGGGTAAGGCAGAGATTTAATCACTTCTATCTTAGCCTTATCAACTTCAAGTCCCCTAGAAGATACAACATGCCCTAGAATGAGACCTTGATCAACCATAAAATGGCATTTTTCATAATTCAAAACAAGGTTTGTTTCTATGCATCTTTTAAGCACTTTTGTAAGGTTAGTAAGACATGAATCAAATGTGCTACCATAGACAGTAAAATCATTCATGAAATCCTCTATGATATTTTCCACATATTCTAAAAAGATACTAACCATACATCTTTGAAATGTGGCTGGGGCATTGCAGAGTCCGAATGGCATCCTTCTATATGCAAAAGTTCCAAATGGACGTGTCAAGGTGGCCTTTTCTTGATCTTCTGGTGCAATAGGGATATGATGAAAACCCGAATACCCATCAAGACAATAGTAGTGAGAGTGACCAGCTAATCTTTCAAGCATTTGATAACTAAAAGGAAGAGGAAAATGGTCTTTTCTTGTGGATGAATTCAACTTCCTATAATCGATACAAACCCTCCATCCATTTTGAACTTGAGAGGGTACCAACTCTTCTTTTGAGTTACGAATCACAGTCAAACCTGTTTTCTTTGGGACCACTTGAATTGGACTAACCCACTTGCTATCAGAGAAAGGGTAGATCATACCTGCATCAAGAAGCTTCAAGATTTCTTTCTTTACTACTTCCATCATAGGCGGGTTTAATTGTCTCTGAACTTCTCTAGATGGCTTAAAATTCTCTTCTAGTAGGATCTTGTGCATGCATATGGAAGGACTTAATCCTTTAATGTCTGCAATGGTCCACCCTATGGCCTCTTTGTATTCTTGAAGTACCCGAATCAATTTCTCTTCCTCCAAAGGACTCAGCTTGTTGGAAACAATCACTGCAAGAGTATCTTGTTCTCCTAAAAATATGTACTTAAGATGATTTGGTAATCGCTTAAGTTCCAATTTTAGTGCTTGTACAATAGAAGGAAGGTAATTCTATACAAGACACACCATTCCTTAATGATTTCAATGATTCCAATTCATGGATGGCGTCCTACAAGTCAGGAGATATCAGAAACTTCTTTTCAATCTTCCTCAATTTCTCCACAATCAAACTCCCTTCAAGTGCAACTTTCAACTTATCTTCATCATTCAAATCAAACGTTTTCTGTGCTAATGGGTCAATGACATCTATCACAATAACTTGAGAAACATCACTAGGATACTTCATGGCATCATAAATATTGAATTTAATAATGTCTCCATCAAATTCCATAGTGAGTGTACCATCATGCACATCAATTTTAGTCCTAGATGTCTTAAGAAATGGTCTCCCTAATAAAATCAATGATGAATTAACATAATCATCATTTTCCATGTCAAGAACGTAAAAATCAGTAGGGGAGACCAACCCATTTACTTGAATCAAAACATCCTCTAACACTCCTTTAAGATAAACGTTTGATCTGTCAGCAAGTTGTACTATCACACCTGTCTCCTTTAATGAACTAGCATTCAAATTTTGATATACAGACAAAGGCATCACATTGATGGAAGCTCCTAAGTCACACATAGCTTGTGCAATGCCACAATTTCCTATTTTACAAGGAATGGTAAACATACCCGAATCCTTGCATTTAGGAGGAAGCTTTCTTTGCAATATAGCCGAAACATTTCCTCCCACAATTATCTTTTCATTGCCCTTCAGCTTCTTTTTGTTAATGCATAAATCTTTGAGAAACTTAGCATATCGAGGGACTTGTTTGATAGCATTAAGTAATGGAATATTTACCTCGACCTTGCGAAAAGTCTCAAGAATCTCCTTTTCTTGGTCTTCTTTCTTTGTTTTTGCCAGTTTGGAAGGAAAAGGAGGTATTGGCACATATTTCTTTAGGACTTCAGCTGAAGACCCTCCACTTTGATCATCCTGAGGTTGTGAGGTCGTAACTTCTTTTTTATTGTCCTCTTCTTGGTTCTTGTTTGGCTTCTTTCCATTGTCTTGCAATTCCTTTCCACTTCTTAAGGTAATCTCATTTGCACTTTGCTTGGGATTTGTAACAGTCTGGGAAGGCAATTTACCTTGATTCTCCAGTCTATTCATTGAGGATGCAAGTTGACTAACCTGTGTCTCCAAGTTCTAAATACTACTCTTTGTGTCTTCCTGAAATTGCTTTGTGTTAAGAGCAAGTGATTTAACAATATCTTCAAGAGACATAGCTGAACTCGAAGAAGCTTGTAGTGCTGGATTTGTTGGCCTTGATTGGTACTATTGGAAATTCTGAGCTTTTGGTCCATAACTAAAATTTGGGTTGTCCTTTCATCCAGGATTATATGTGTTTGAGTAGGGATCATATCTCCTTTGAGGCAGCCCTGGAAATCCTCCTACTGCATTGGCTTGTTCTATAGAGTCCTCTTGCAATGTATGGCACATATCCGTGGGATGATTGGAAGTAGCGCAAATCCCACAAGCCTTGACTTGCTGTTTATTCCCTATTGCAATCTACTGGATAAGAGAAGTAAGATTTGAAATTTGACTTTCAAGGTGAGAGACACTTGCCTCGTTCACTCTTCTTGTGGAAGGATCATTCCTAAATCCAAACTGTTGTGATGTTTCTGCCCTGATGGAAATCAATTCCCTAGCTTGAGTAGGGGTTTTGTTCACTATCGCCCCTCCACTTACAGCATTCATCATCTTCCTCTCTAAAGGTAATAATCCTTCATAGAAGTATTGTATTAGGAGTTGTTCAGATATGCCATGTTGGCGACAACTAGCATGCAGTTGTTTGCACCATTCCTAGTACTCTTGCAAATTCTCATTGTCTCTTTGTTTAATTCTAGAAATTTCCCGTCTTATACCAGCTGCTCTTGTAGCAGGAAAGAATTTGTCTAGAAACAGCTTTACCATATCTATCCATGTGGTGATAGATTCGAAGGCAGATAGAAAAGCCAGTCTTTTGCTTTATCCCATAAAGAGAATGGGAAAGCACGCAATTTGATTTGTTCTTCTGACACTCCTTGCCGTTGTAAGCTTGAACATACCACATGAAACTCCTTCAATTGCTTATGTGGGTCTTCATTTTCCATCCCATGGAATATGGGCAGCAGATGAATAAGACCAGATTTGAGTTCAAAGGCTACATTCAGCTCCGGATACTCAATGCACAGAGGTTGTTGAGTTACATCTGGTATAGCCAATTCTCTGAGTGTCCTCTCCTGGTTTGCCATTTCTCCTTGTTGTTCCTCTTCTCCCTCAGATTCGTCCTTGGAGGATTCAAAAGAAGAATCAATTGGCTCAAAAACTTGTTCCAATCCAGGAGATGATGTTGTAGCATTTTTATCATGCACTTTAGCTTCTTTGCGCAACGCTTGGACCGTCCTCTCAATCTCCGAATCAAATTCCAGTATACCTAAATGAGAAGAAAGAGTCATAAAAATAGGAATAAATAACTGACACCAATCCCTGGCTACGGCACCAAATTTTTGGCGGGTGTCGAATCCAACAAATTTATATCCTACTCTCAAAGTTTGCAATTAGTAGTGAGTAGGGTCGAACCTCAGGGATTAATGGTATCTATTCCTATGAGATTAGCGAATAAGAAGATATAGAGGGGTTTTAAATTTCGACAAAAATCAATTAAACAAGAAAACAATTTAATAAGGTTTTTCAATATCAAAGGAATTTCCAGCCAAAGGTATACTGCAACTTAGTTCTTAGAATTGATTATTGATTCAAAAATCTATATTCTTTATCTAGAAAAACTGATTATGATTGCTAATAAGCTCTAACAACCTATCTCTCCTTATTGATTCGATAATCAAAATAAGTTCTTTAATTATTTCTCTTTCTGACTAAACAATCCTAAACAGGTTCTTAAGGTTTAATTTATCAGAAGCATAAAAAAAGAGAGACAATCAATTCTGACTAACAAATCAATAACATGACTTATTTAAATTAGATTGCATATTCTCATAACACAATTAATCCAATATTTCATAATTAACCATGCTATTGTGTCATAAATATCATAACAGACAAACAATTACGAGTTTATTATTCCAAATGATAGATTATCACTTTGTTGATTGAACAAATGGATCCTAATTCGTAACAATCAAGAAAAACAACAAGATGACAAACAAAGAATACACAATTATCCAGAATAAAAAATATATAAAATGTAAATTGTTTATATCTCACAATTTTGAAGAATCGAATCTACAATAATCCCTTTGGCTAGAAAATGAGGAAATTAGCCACTCATCTTAGAACAAAAATCTCTCTAATTTTATGTTATGGAAGCTCTGGAATGAATATCATTGAGTTCTGTTCGCACAATATATAGAACAAAATTTGGAAATTTGTAGGTTTCTGTGCTGTACGTCGGCCATTACGTTTCTTACATCGGCCGATACGTTTCCTACGCCGGCAGGGTATACTACTGGTGTTCGCATAAATGCCAGATCCAAAAAATGTGCACTGCCGGTATTCATTAACGTTGAGACAGTGTAGAAGGAACGCCATCTTTTATGCCGACGGCTTAGATTCAATCTAGCCGGCGTTCATTGATTTTCAGAAAATTCCGAGAACTCTACGCTAGCTGTGTTGCAACGACTTTGACGACGGTTTTTGAAAATTTGCATTTTGTTCCCTTTGTGCAAAGGCTGAAGGCCGACGGCTTACAAGCCCAGGAGTTCAGCATAAGTTAAAGAAGTTCAAATGCTTCAAAGAATGCTTCCGGCGTGCATACCAATATTTACAATTAAAGTATTGTTCGCTTGTGAGCCGACCAAACGCTAGCGGCGTAGACCTCTGAATTGCCGGCATTAAATCCTGCAATACATGCTAGGTTATTTTGCAATTGAGGTTGGCGGTGCATACTTGATCCTTCGCTCGTGTTGAGATTTTTCGTTGAAGGCCGGATGTACGCAGACGGCATACCCTAGTCCATAGCCGACATATACTTCTGTGTTGCAAAAGTTACTAACTTCTTTGATATAAATTATCTTGCATTGATTTTCTTCGTTTCAAGACATTCCATTTGCTCAAATTTGTGTTAGAGACCTGAAATATAACATTTATTTGATTAAGCACCTATTCTTCATTAATTTCTACAAAATCTATAACAATTGAGCATATTTTAATTCATGAAATTGAGTATAATTTGTCTTTAACACTTTGATAAAATGCATATTGTGCTCTATTTATTATCATTCCCATAAAACTATCTAATCTTGCAGCAATGATTTTGGTTATTATTTTATAGATCACATTGAAATATGATATAGGCCCATAATCCCTTAAATCTTTAGTATAAGAAACTTTGAGGATGATAGTAATAATAGTGGAGTTAACCTGTTTCAGAAGCTTACCACTTTTGAAAATTTTAGAAATGGATTTAACAACATCAATTCCAATCAATCTCCAAGCTTTCTTGAAAAATAACTAGTATAGCCATCAAGATCAAAAGTCTTCTCATAAAAAATACTAAAGAGAGCACTTCTAATCTCTTTTGCACTAACATCACCGCAAAGATTAGTAGCTTCCAAATCATTAATAACTGGACCATTATTAATGATATTTATATCAACATGCTTCCTTTAAAAAGAGTTTGTGCTAAGAAAATCATGATGGAAAGAAATAATGACTTATTTGATACCATCTTCATCCTAAAAAATCGTACTAGTTTAATTTGATGATTTAAATTCTATTTCTATCAATTCTTTGCTTAACTAAATGGTGAAAAATCTTCATATTGGAGTCACCAAGTTGAATCCATTTAGCTGTTGCCTTCTACTTATAAAAACTCTCTTTAAATTCAAGAAATTTTCTCATATTTGCAAATAAACTCTGTCTTCTTCTAGTAGAACATGATTAAGAGGATCCTTCTGAAGATTTTCTTGAGCTTCAATAAATAATCTCCTAGGTTTCTCCACTTTCAGAGGAATATCACTAAAATGCTTTCTATTTAACTTCCTCAATTCATATTTTAGGAGCTTCAATTTAGAAACTATCTGAAACATGAAAGACTCTGCAATAGATTCACTCTAAACATTCTCTACAATATTCATAAATTGATCATGACTAGCTTACATGTTAAAAATTTAAATGCCTTTACTATTCTATTAAAAATGAAAATTCAAATGCACAATGACAAGGTTATGATTAGATATACTAGTAGATAAAACTCTAGCTTTAGCAACAGGAAACAATTGCATCGAGGCTTCATTAATAAAGACTCTATCTAGCTTTCTCCAAATTCTTCGATCTCTTAGGTGGTTATGTGCCTAAGTGAAGAAAAGACCAGTAGACTTCATCTCGCAAAGATCAGCAACATATATGTAATTTTGAAAACCCTAAGAGATTCTTGATTACCCATAATGCCACCACTTCTTTCAACATTAGACTAAGTAGCATTAAAATCTCCTTGAATAAGCTAAGGTGTAGAGATATTCCCTGCAATCTTAGCAATATTATCCTATAATCTCTTCCTATCACCCATATCATTACTTCCATAAAAAGGGGTTCAAAAGAAACTCACACCTCTATATTCAACAATCAAATGCATGTATTGATCATTAACTTCATAGACCGTTAAATTAATAAAATCACGATTATATAACACTCAAATCCTTCCTAAATGAGTCTCATTGTGAGACAACTTCCATTTATTCAAACTTAAATTCCTCCAAATTTTCTCCTTATTATCTCCTCTAACTCTAGTTTCGGTAACAACAAATAAGGTTATGTTTTGATTATAAATGAACTTCCTCACCTCTTGCTATTTTAAGGGGGTCATTTAAACCCCTAATATTCCAATACCCCATCATTTCCCCTTAGCAAGGGGAGTATTAATTTTCATGCAAACTCTCCTATCTCTAGTAACACCTCTAGAATTCATCTTAGAAGAAGAAGCAGCATATTTACATGATATTGTTTTTTTGTTAGGTAACTCAATACCTTTTCCTTTATTTTTATTATTGGGATTTACCTCCTTATCAACATTATTTAAAGGTTTTTCCATAATAGATTTCTTCACATGATTAATTTGTGTAAGATAATCTTAATCACCATCATGCATCTCTTTATCATTATTACTTGAGGAAGCTTGCTGAGTAATATTATCATGTTTTTGAAGTCACAACTATTTTACTTTTCACGGATGAAATCTAAAACAAAATTGATTGCATTTAGAACAAACAGAAGGTCTCTATTCATAAACACTAAGTTAAACAAATTGTTCTCCAACTTTATTCTTTAGTATAGCCTCATTAGGAAATTCACCTTTAATATTCATTTCAACTAGAATTCTTGCATAACTCAATCAAGATCTATCTCTCTTGCATTGATCGGCAAACATTGATCTGCAAACAAAGGACGTTCAGATCTACTAGCAATTATACTCAGCAAACTTAAAGTCTAGAAAGTAAGAGGAAGTTTCAGAAATTTAACCCATACATGAAGCTCTTCCATCTCACTAACCTCAAATTTCTTTGTAGGATCACATGCTCTTAAAGTGAAAGGTCTTCTATCTTAGAGTGAAAGGTCTTCTATTAAAGGAAAAAAAGACATTCCTCATAACACTTCTCTTTCCTTTTTCACTATCAAAGATGAGCAAGAATAAACTTTTATATACCGTTTTAACCTCATTAAGTCTTTTTTTTTTTTTTTGCCACTTATTTATAGCAAAACTATGAATCTTGTAAAATTGTGGCACAATTCCAATGACAGTTCCAATCAAAACATGTTTCCATTGATTTCTCTCTTCCTTAAGCTCATTTGAATGGAACTTAACAATTTGCTTGCCATACTAACCATAAAAGAAACAAATTCCAAAATAGAACCATTGTCCTTCAACCTATTATTCTTGAATAGTGATCTCCATTCCAACTGTTTTCCTTTAATCCCATCTTCATTCACACTCTTATCAATATTCTCATCTTCATGAACTACATTTTTAATCAAATCCATAGGTACATTTGTATCTCCTTGATTCCTTATCTTATCTTTAGCATCAATAGATTCATGTTCTTTAGAATCACTATGTTTAATACAGATTTCATCAAAATTTTATATTGAAGATTAGATTGCAGTTCTTGAATCGTAAAAGGCTTTCTCCTTCTCTTCTTCCCCATTGAAAAAAACGTATGCTAGTCGTTATTTACTACTAATATGAGCCAAGAGCATGAAAGAGAAAAAACCATCACGTAATTTTGGTCATATGAGCCCATGACATAACCAAAATTTTTAATAGACGATTGGTGTTCCTACCCTTGGGTAATGAAAATTATAATACTCTTTGCTCCAAAAGAGATATAGTCCCTAACCAATCTAAAAGTAGGTAGGTATTCAAAGGTTACCTCTCTATAAACATCTTCTTTGATTGATTGTAGTTGTTCCTAGTTGCCTATTCCAATAAGGGGTCGAGTATGTGCATCAAGGCCAGCATTATATGCTATTTTCTAGTCTAAGCAAAATTTCTAAAGAAAATTCTTCACTTTTAGCTTGTTATACCTATTCATCTACTGATCTTAGGTCAATTGGATTTTATACACCTTAGGAATGTTCTCTCCACTACCACAGGTTCCTTTCATAGCATTATAAGATCATCCTCTTAGTGGATGTTTGCTAGTTCCATTTGTAAATGGAAAGTAATATTCACAACAAACTTAAGGAGTATTTCTCCACACTCAATCTATGACAATGCATCCTAAATATTATAAAAGAGTGGTGGAACAATAAGAGAACAATAAAAATCACATTTCCATATAGTTGAATTTCACACTTATCATCAAAATATCACAAAATTAATATCGATTAACATGTGATTTAGCAAATATAGGACTTGTTGGTATCAGTAGCAATTTCCAATAATTCCAAGCAATGTCTTTCCCTTTCGTGTAGTTATCCATCAACGACATTTATATGTAATCCGTGAAAGATATGCGGTGCAATATGAATGTAAAACCAATTTTATATGCAATATCCATGTTAAACATGGTCTATAAGTAAGAAAATGTCAATCCTATGATAAAAATCACATTTTTATTCTACATTCTCTTTTTGGCTATTCAAAATATAAACTAGGTTCTTATACATGAAATGTAGCATATCAGCCATAAGATTGACATATCAGCAATGTCTTCATCAGACTTAACTTCCTAACATGTGGATCTATAAATTTTATCATGCAATCTACAACTACAAATCATATCATGAATCCTGATATGCGATGTGCAAATATGGAAGAAAACAGTGAAAATGACTTACTTTTGATTTGTGAATGTGATGTAGATGAGGCAAAAACAATATTATATTGTGAGGGTGTGGTGTAAATTTGCACAAGAAAATTTGTTTTTGAGAGTAGAGAGAGATTTTGATGTGTCTGTTAGTGAAATCTTTTGACAATTTCCTTTTTTTTTTTTTTAAGAAATAACCTCTATCATTGAGTACATTGTTTCAAGCACAGATGTGTCCCTTGTGTAACTCTTGACATTTAAAATTTTTTGCTTATTTCTTCATCGTGTTTCATCATTCTAAAGCATCTAAACACCTTTCATTAAAAAATGTAGACTTACTCTTTATAACATGAAATGCATGGAAATTGTTTTATTGCTTTTATGCAAAGTTTAAATGGAGATATCTAATATATTTTAATAATAACTAAACTAAGAATGCAAACTAATTAATAAATAATCCAATAAGCTTGAGTTACGTCCTAAGAAGCGCTTGTTTACTGTCATAGCTCAATGCCTTTCTCATTGCTCATTGTGGTCTTTAATCAAGGTCTTTTTTAATCTCCCTTGTCTTTAATTACTCTTGATTAGTTGATTCTTGTTTTATCATTTAAATGTAACCTCTGCAAGTTTGTTTAGTTTTCTTCTTGCTCAAACATATTTTCTTTAAATCCATGTTGGGAACGATGGTAGCCATAAATGGATGTTCTACAATTGAGTGTAATGTAGGATCTTCTTCATTGTCCAGAATCGAGAAGTTTACCAAGAATCTCAATTTGTCCACTTGTAATTTTTTTTTGCATGATTAGTTTGCCAATTGGACACTTTCACATATTTACTCGATTTCTCATTCTAAACCTATCCATCTTGTAATTGCAAGTGGCATCACATTTATGCTAGCTTTTGTATTAGATATGGCTTAAGGAAAAACATTATCATCTATTTATCATTTTAATGGAAATTTACTTGGATCCTTCACCTTAGGTGGGATTTTACTAAAGACTTCCTCTTGATGAGTATCATATGGGGACTTAAAATGGCTAACACTTGAATTATTAAGGCAAAATTACCTGATGAATGTTCAATTAAGTTGGAGATATTTTCTTCTTATTTTCCAATTTAGCTTATTTTAGCAGTCCGTCTAATTTTTTTCCAAGATATTGAAGTTCTCAATCGTCATCTTAGTAATATGTTGAAAATCCAATTCCCAGGATTGCTTTTGATGAGTAACCTCTCTTTCAATGATATCAATTGGACTTCTTTTTACACTAGAAGATTTATTTTGTACTATTGCCTGTTCTCTAGATTGGCTTGCTCCTCTTTCTCCTTAATTATAGAAATAATATGAACCTATTGCTTAGGGTTAGTTTTTGTATAACTTGGAAGAGAGCCTTGAGCCATTATCTTGGCCAGTTAGCCAACTTAGTTCTCCAAGTTTGTAATGGATGCCTCTTGGTTTCTTAAAGAATTTTTTGTAGTCTCAAATCTTTTGTTAATGGCTGGGATGAACTTGTTTAAAGTATCTTCCAGCATAGATGACATTTCTTGATTTGATTGTGATGGGAAATTTTGCTTCTGGAATTTAATCTCCTCAAGATAGGTTAGGATGATTCCTCCATATGAGTTTATGAATGTTGATAAACAAGTTGCTCCATTGCTTGTAGTTTTTCCCTATGTACTTCACTTGCTCTTGAGACTTTACAGGTTTGTGGTTAGACATTGCTTGCTTGAGTGTGCTCTTGTGTAGATGTTACAATTGAAAACTTGATTCTGTCGCTTTGTTGGTGCCACTATGTCAATTATTTTGCTCAACTTATCTTCTTGTGTAATGGGAGAAGATATAAAACTAACATAAAGATAGATGCTTTTAATACTTGCTTATTTCTAGTTGAATATCAATGGTAGCTCTCCATGGCTATTTCTTCAATAAGTTCCTTAGTCTTAGTGTGTTTAGGGTTCTACATGTTGCTACTTTGATCATTTGTCCAGTGTGTATGTGTGTTGAGATTGTTGTAGAAAGTTTAGATATTTATCCATGTTGAAAGACCTTAGTCTGGGCACTTTCTTAACAATTCCTTAAAATGCTCACAAGTGTCTTAGAGCGTCTTGGTTTTGGGTTAGGAAAAAAAATAGAAATTTGTTTTTCAGCTTGACTATCTTATTTGGAGTAAAGTATTTTTGTAAGAACTTTTGTGTTTTAGGGCCATGTTGTAAGAGTGCATCTAGGTAAGGTTGAGAACCAATGTTTTGCTCTACGTCGAAGTGAAACTGGGAATAGACATAGTTTAATTACATCCTTAATTGCACCATTAATTTTTAAAGTATCTCAAATTTCTAGAAAATCTATAAGATAGACATCATTGTCTTTATTTGCCAAGCCATCAAATTATAGTAATTGCCAAATCATTTGAATTATATTGGACTTGATCTCAAAATTATTCACTTGCACTAGAGGTCTGATTATGCAAGATGTAGTGACATCTAGTGTAAGTCTAGAAAAATATGTCATTTTTTTGTGGTTAGATTTGGCATTATTTCCCTATATTAGATTCTAGGTTTGTTCCCTTAAGCTCCTTTATTATTTAGTTGATCTCCATTAATTTATTAATTCTGCATTAAGGCAGCTTTGTCTTCTTCCTTAATCAAGGAAGAATCTTCTAGCTCTATAACTAATCCGATTGCTTGTTTTGCTTTCTTTCAATTGAGCCTTGAGATTTTATCTATCTCTTGATCACGTTTACCACACTTGTAAGGTTGTTCCTAGCTATGCACCAAGAAAAAACAAATTAGTACCAAGATAGAGTAAATAGAAAATAAAATAAAAAGAGATGGGCAAAGTAATAAAGTTTTGTGGTTCCCAATATTACCATTATATTTCTCTCAACAATGATGCCAGAAAAACTTGACGATTGTGATAAATGCAGTGTGAAAATACCTAACTAAATCACTTTTAAAATTTTGTTCATATAATGCATTCAATTCAATTCACATTTATCCCTAAGCAAGTACAGTTATCTGTTCATAAGATTTAGATGAATAAGGTTCAAATCCACTTACATATATAAATGATTATGATTACTAGAATTTTGTAATCCTTCTGTTGTCTGCCTTAAAATAATAAAGATATTGATATCAATCAGTACTACCAACATTATGAAAATTATTAGAATTCAATATCAGTGATAAAAACATACTAAGCATTGTGAATCACTACTAATGCTTCCTATGTGATTGAGAAACAAGATTCAATCTATTACTCCGTTATCCTGCATCATGGAAATTCCTAATATAGATTGTTGTACAGTTTGTTTAGGCCCAATAATCATTAATTTTCCATCAGTTAATTGGAACTTTCCTTATAACTTGCTTCAGATCGTACTACCATATTCATTTAACATACTTATTAATTAATTGGTTTAATCCATGCATTCTTTAATATAATTTGACCTTAATCTAACAAATTTATGCCATCCCATACTTAGGATTGCATTCAACTTCATCTAATCATAGAAATCTACTTATATACGTGAAATAGTATTCACTATATATAAGATTTAACCTTACTATTATACACTCATAAGAGAAACAAGTCAATCATCACAACATGATTAAACATTAGGATAATGGATAATTATCAAATAAAACTTAAATTTAATTACAAAGTTCTACTATACTTATCACACCTAGGTATTAATAAACTACTCCTCCATTCAATTTATAAATAACCAAAAAAAAAAAAAAACACGTATCAAAATGCAACAATAACAAAGAGAGAAGGAATAAACCAAATCATATTGAATGGTAATCTAACAATTTTTCTTCAAAACTAGAGATCTCTTTTTCTCTTCTTCTTCATAATACAAAGTACTATATATACCAAATGTTTAGAATTTTTTTTCTTTAAGAAACCCTATATAACTATTTATAGGCTACAGTAGAAGCTTAGGTTACAAAAATATCTCATAAAAGATAAATATGAGAAGTGCATGACTTTGGAAAAGAGCGTACATCAACTAACGCATGTCATGCTGAATAAAAGATTGGGATGTAATCTTCAATAAATTGACAAATCACCTTATATTTCACCTTACCACTTTAGTAACTTGGAAATATTCTTCTCTTAGGTGTCAAAACAAGACATAAAATTGCTCAAATTCTCAAATAATCTTCAACAGCTCCATAATTTACTAAATTCAATTACTTATCTTTAATTCTTCCATTCATTCTCTTATATCACTAAAATAAAAAAAAAATACCCAATTAAGTGATAATACCATTTAAAACTCTTTTAGATAATATATAAACTATGCAAAATACCTTAGTAAATCAAATATAAAAATGGGTCATCAATGACTATCTTTATAAATCTTTTAAAATGCATTAGCCATCTCTCCTCTTTAATAGAAAAACTTCATTAAGAATAATACGATACATGAATTGTCTAGCAAGAGATATAGAAACATAAAGTTTTGATACTAGAAGCTTTTATTCTTGTCTACTACTAAGCATTATGTTAGGGTACAAGTGTGAGGTTGGGAAAATCCTATATGGGAAATATGAGACTTATGTGAAGAGTTTATAAGGAGGAAGACTCATTAATCTAATACCTTAAGGTTTAGGTTATAGATGGTGTCAAGCTCATTTGTGTATTCTTTCGCAAAGCTCGTTTGAGGAATTTCTCTCCATTGAAGGCTTACTCCTCTCCTAACAATTGATTTCAGAGCTGATGGTTCAGCTGGGAAATTCCCATGGTTGGCCCTCCATGTGGAAAGAAGAGCTTTGTGATGTGACTCGTTTTTGAAACCTATGTATGGTGAGTAGGTGAGGAGTAGACCACTCATAAAGTAGGTTTAATGGAGTCAATTTGATAAGCTGTTATTGAGGGGGAGTATGATCTAACCTATTGTGGAGACTCGCACTTGAGGGAGAAATTTGTTAGGGTACAAATGTGATGTTGGGAAAATCTCAAATAGGAAATATGGGACTTATGTGAAAACTTTATAAGAGAGAAAATCCATTAATCTAACACTTTATGGTTTTGGGTTATAGATGGTGTCAAGCCCATTTGTGCTTTCCTTCACAAAGCTTATTTGAAGAATTTCTTCCCATTGAAGGCTTACTCCTCTCCTAACACATTACACATAGGAAATCATCATAATTATAACTATTTCCCTCTTTTATATTATAAAGCGTTGTTTACTATTATTTCAAATAGTCAATTAGAAGTTTCTAGATATAGTATCTTCCATTAACATATCAATCATTATGAAATATAAGCTTTTAGGAGTAGTGATATCTAAGGGTAAGCTGGATAGAATATATAGTATGTTTTTTCTATGAAAAATGTTTTCCATGTTTTTTTTTTCCTTTTACTATTGGTTATAATATAACCAAAGCCTTATTATTGTCCATCAATGTCATGGTCATCTAAGGGCTTGCAATTACTAGTAGCTTTTAAGCAACATATAGTTGAAAGTAAATGTTGCAACTAATGAGAGTAGTGATAGTTAATCATCATAGAAAACATTAATGAAAGATGGGAAAATGAATTCCATTTCCTATCTCTCTCTCTCTCTCTCTCTAGAAAGAGAATTTTTCTCTCAATAGGAGATTCATCACACCTACAGAGTGTTTGTTTACTTTTTGTTATTTTTTCTCTTCTTGCATGACACTTGTGTGTTTTTACTTCTAGTTTGCCTCATTCCACTTATTTTCATGTTATTGTTTTCTAAGCTCATTCATTCTTACTTCATTACACCATACTCATAATCTAGAGAACTAATAGCAAAAAATACATTACATTGCAATAATAATAATAATAATTTCATTAAAAAAAGTATAAAGTAAAAACTTAGAAGTTCTTATATCTTCCTTGCTACATCATTTTTATGTCTGTTATGGTACTTTTTCCTTCATTTTTGCATCATTCAGTTCTCCTTCATCTGTATTGTTGCAATTTCTTTTTGTGTGTGTGTATTTTTCATAATTTAGTTTTGTTTATTTTAGATATATGGCATCGTCTTCTACAATAGATACTCCTCAATATCCTGAGGTTAATGGGGTCCTGTTGGTTGGATCAACTCAACCTATTCAAGATGAATCTAATGAGGTTTTATTTGTCAACTAAAATCATGGCTAATAAGATTCTTAATATTGCAATAATATGAAGCATCAAGAAGAACACTTAGAAGGGATGTGGTATTGTTTTTAAATTTATAGTTGCTGAGTTTTAAGTCTAGATTTCATTTTAAGAAATTATGAACAAAAACCCATGGTCAGCGTTGAGTAATTGCATGATCATCGAAGAGATACATAACTACTGAAATTTAGAGAATATTCTTCTAAATATGTTCACTATTTAGGTATAATATACAATGGTAAATTACACTAAAATGTAGCCACGTTTAGGGTTAAGTTAATTAAAGGTATCCATGTTTTGAGAGATTAAAAAGAGGAATCAATATTTTGCAAAGTGAGCCAAAAGAGAAATTGATAAGCTTATTGCAATAAGCCAAGATGCAAGTCCACAATCCCAAAAAATCCACAAACAAAATTCCACAATTTGGCCTAAAACAATCAATGTAAACCATTGTACAATTTCAAAAAAATCAAATAATGTCAGAATAGAGAATAGTATACTCTCTATCTCTACATTACATTACTTGAATGCTCTACACAAGAAAACTTTATTTGAGTATCTACTCTAAAAAAAAAAAAAAATCAAATTCTCTTGATCAAAGGAGCTGATCTCTAGAATGACGTGATCTCCTTCCAAACAAATACATGATTTTTAGTTCTTGAACTCTGACCCTTTCAAAGCAAAGATGATCTTCTAGGTCACCCAACATGAACATGTAGCTTCTTGAATCCATAACAAATCTTATTTATATACTTGAGTTCATTTCTCCACGTGTATTAGATTATGGGGTTACTAATAAGTTTAAGCTAATATTGTTTGAATGAAGAATCTATTGTAACTATTTTTGTGTTTGTGTATTGTGAAATGCGAGGTACAAGAATCGCTTACTGGATTAGAGTTTTAGCAACTCTAAGATCTCAAGAATGAGGCTCAAGTACTAGGGAGGTTTTTCCCTCACGACTCTTTTTATATGCTAATTGTTATGAAACTACCGTTCTTTGATACTAAAAAATTTGTTATTTCAATTGCTATTGTTAATGTCTCTAATATGGCATGAAATTATCTATTGTTGGAGCAATTTATTATTGTGGTCAGATCATGTGCTCTTCAAAACATATGGGCTTCTTAATCGTTCTTTTGCTTTTGTTGTTAGACATATCAATTTCCTCCCATCTTTAAAATAACCTTATCCTTAAGGTTGAAATTCGATGTCAAATTTTGTCTCTATTAGATCTGGTTTCAAATGGTGTTTTAATGATAGCTGCTGTCCACTAGGTTGTAGAGTGATCGATACATGATAATTGGGATGTCTTTGAACCATCTATTGCAAGTCCATTATAATATAGCATGTCCCATTCTTCATGGTACTCGGGAAGGTTCATAGAACATGTGGTCACAATAAAAAGATGTCCCTGACCAACTGTAATGAGTATGTAAAGTTGTGATTTGAAACACCAATTGTCTCAAGTTAAAATAAGACTCAGTCTTTTACTTAGCTACTAATTTATGTATCCTAACTTGGGCTATCAACATCTTAGCATGTAACTGAATCCCTATCCTATCTTGAGTACCCAAAATAGAGTATACAACATTTGTGATGCTTCTTGGTTATTTGATACTTAAAAATGTAAGTGTAGAACTAAATGTCCATGTCCTATTCTAGATCTTGTATTCTAATACTAGCAATGATGAGAGGATAGTACCTATAAAACGATGGCCGCCCAAATTATGTTGACAAACAAAAGTGTTGCGGTTATCATGTTTTGATGAAAACAATCCTCCTGAGCTTTATCAAAATCAAAGACACTGATTTAATTTTGAGAGTTGTGCAATGTACATTGAAAAGAATCCTTCATCTCATCCCAATCTGTAGGCACCACTGTTATAGTTCCTTTAAATTTGTACTGTAATTGACCATGGCTTTAGAATGCAAATTTTACCATGTCCCCAATTGAGTTTTGTACAACATTTTATGCTAACGCAGAATCAGTCTTATGTATTGTGCACTTAGAAATGTCCTATTTTGTAGTAGTTGTAAATTCCTCTAATAAAACTTCATATGCTTCAAAAACTTATGTACTTTGCTCTAACAACTTGAAATTCCTACTATCCCACTGATTTGATACGACATAAAAATTTATTTTTGTTTCTTCACTTTAGGTCATTGCCCTTGAAACATAATTTTTTTTAGTACGTTCATGAAAATTTTTGAATCTAACCTTAAGTGCCACTAAGAAAAAATCCCATTTAGACAAGAGATCATTTTGTGAGATCCACTTAAACCATCGAAGTGCATCTCCTTCCATTGCCAATGACACTATGTTCATTCTATCATTGAGTGACACATGATGAAAATCAAAATATTGATTAACTTCAAGGATCCATCCATTCGGATCTTGACCCGAAATGTTGGTAATTCCAAGTTGTTGCTTGTCTTGTATGAAATTGATTCACTCAGAGCATCAGGAGAAAGTGATGAAGTTTAAAAACTACCATACATTTCATATTGATTATGATTCTCATGCTTCTCCTTTTTAATTGCTTTTGAACATAATGAACCACGATTGTCCAGTTATCATCTATATCATTCAATCTGGATTGCATATTACTAAACTTATCATTGACTTCTTGAATTTGTTTAGACTGAATAGAAACCACTTCTTGCAAGCTTATTGCCTCTCTTATTGCATCGGCCATTGCAGGCATAATTAAGAAAATCAACAAGGATTAACCAAGAGTAAAAAATTCAAGATGAAAGCACCAAATTGATCGGTTTATTGTAATAAGCCAAGATGTAAGCCTACAATCCCAGAAAATCCACAAACAAAATTCCACAATTTGGCTCAAAACAATCTATGTTTAGTCCTTGTACAATATTGAAAAAATCAAATAATGTCCAAATAAAGAATAAGACACTCCATCTCTACATTACACTACTCAAATGCTCTGCAAAAGACAACATAGATATGAGTATCTACTCCAAAAAATATCAAACTCACTTGATCAAAGAAGTTGATCTCCATAATGATGTGATCTCCTTCTAAATAGGTACATGGATTTTTAGTTCTTGAACCATCAACTCTTCCGAAGCAAATATGTAGTTTCTTGAATCCACAATAGGTCTTATTTATAGACTTGAGTTCGTTTCTCTATATCTATTAGATTTTAGGGTTACTAACAAGTTTAAGCTAATATTGTTCGAATGAAGAATCTGTTTTAACTATTTGTGTGTTTGTGTATTGTGAAATGCGAGGTAAGAATCACTTATTGGATTCGAATTCTAGTAACTCCAAGGTATCAAGAATGAGACTCAAGTACCAAGGATGTTTTTCCCTCTTTCCCAACGATTGTTGTTATGAAACTGCCGTTGTTTGATACTAGAAAATTTGTTATTTTAGTTGCTATTGTTAATGTCTCTAATATGGCATGTAATTATTTGTTGCTGGAGTAATTTGTTATTGTAGTCAAATCATGTACTCTTCTAAGCATATGGGCTTCTTAACCATTCTTTCACTTTTGTTATTAGACGAATCAAAGGTCCACTAAGAAAAATTGAAAAAAAAAATTCAAAGTTAGTATAATAAATGAACTTTGTGAAATGTTGATATCTCGTTTGGTTCATTTTACGAAATGTTAATTCCTTTTATCAATCACTTCAAATATTAATGACTTAAATGAACTTAATCTCTAAAATTGATACTTTTTGGTATAATTTGCTCTAATATATGACCATATGAAGTATGGATTTTATTGAAAGTAAAATTCATTAAGTGATAGATGTTGAGCCTTTAAAATATAATAGGGCATGAGAAGTGAGTTCATGAGAGTAAGGGTTAAAATCCTTGATGAGCCTTTAAAATTGACCATTTTGGTAAACAGAAAAATCAAGAGAGAGATATCAAGTTCTATTTAAGTAAAAAAAAAAACATTTAAATGACAAGTGTTTTAATTGTACGCAACTAACATCTTAGTAAGATTTATGAATTTACCAATATTAAAGATAATTGTATGGGTTTTAGTCTATAGGGTTAGTGTAGTGCAGGAATGAGGTCACATGAGAGAAAGGTAAGAACAATATTTCTTCTATAAAGAGAATGATAATTCAAATGTGTCCAAAAGTTATTGTGAACCTATGGCACACGACTTGGCTAAACAAATCTTGCAATTAATCTTCTAAACACTAGAACACTTTAGCCAATAATTTATGAACAATTAGAAATTTAACCTTTTAAAATAATTGAGCCTAATCATGAACATGTCGACATTGGTAAACCTTTTTATATTTAACCACCCTACAAATCCCACTCATTACTCATCAATTGCATCCCTTTTTACCTATGGTAGTTTAAAAGCCTCTTTATTCCAACAATTTTAATGAAAATGGTACACCTCTCACTTGTTCATGCGAGTCCAAAGCTGTACAAATATGGTAGTTTAAAATCTCTCATCTTGTTAAGATAAAGGGAAGAAAGTCATGATTTATACTATAAATATAAAAACCTAGTCATCCATGATGGTTTTATCTAGCTTTAGCAGTTTATGACTTGAAATGTGAACCAGATATAACACAACATGATTATAAATGGGTTTAGATTAGAAAAAATTGACACAAATAATAAACAGAGGTCAAACTTGGATAGGACACAATTGAATCAGTGTCAAAGTAAAAGGTCTAACATCTATACCTTTTTACAAAACTATTTATCAAATAAGTCCATAAATGGGTCTAGGTTCAACCCGATAACTTGTTCAACATGATATTGTTATTATATTTTGGTTTCTTATTTCACGTTACCTTGCCATGACATATAATCATTAGATAGGATTATGGTATATATATATGTGTGTGTGTGTTATGTATAATTTATATTTTTATATATACTCTATAAGTTGTGTATACATATTTATATAATCTATATAATGTTTTGTGAATAGAGAATGGATGGATCTTAGTGTTTCAATTGAAAAAAAATGAGATAAGTGAAATTGGAAAAAATATAAAAATGAAATCGAAGGTAATGTTAAAGAAAGGAAAAGCAAAAAAATATGAGCAAACAGTGAGGTTAAAAAAGAAAAAAAGGTATAAAAGCTATCAAAGCTATATGAAATGTATGTGAGATGGTGGAAGAGTCGTGTGTAATTAGTCAGTGGATGAAAGTTTCAACAGCTACTATGACAATACAGGTGACGGCGGTTGGTCTTAGACAACCACACAGAGTCACGATTATCGATGGAGTGAACCTCTCAAAATAGTTTATGATCTAAAGGACTTCACATATGTAACATCATTTTGATTTTCTTGATGAAATGAAAAAAAAACAAAAAAAAAGAGAATAGAACTTATAATTGTTGAAAATTAGGATGAGATATCGAAAAAAGCTTTTATGTTAAGAGAAGGGGCTTAGATAGTGGTCTAGCTTTGGGGTGGATTAAAAGTATGGTGACTAACGTGATGGATATAAGTGATCATTTTACTAAAACAAGCGTAAAATTATTAGATGACAAAAACATTGGCTCATCTTTTACGTACATTATTCATTAAATTTCACATTGAATGGCAACATGAGGATCAACTAAGATATATAAAATGCTAAAAATTGTCGTTCATAACTTTATATTATAAAAGAAGATTCAATAAGTAGTTACATGGCATCTGACATGTAACACATAAATACCAATAAATTTTAACACTTACAATAAGAGAAATGATAATTTAAAAAAAAAATTAATATTTGTGATTTGTACACATTGTATATGTCAAAATATTATTGGTATTTATGCACTATGTATAACACATGACGTGTAATGCCCACTAAATCTTTTCTTTTATATTGGATATTTCAATGCAATTTTACTTGAATATGAAAAGGAGAATGCAAAAAGAAGTGAGAAGCGATAAATCTCCGGCTTTCATGTTATGACAAAAAGACATGAATTTATAAGATTTGAGTTTTGATGGACCAAAATTTACATAGTTTAATCAAAAGGAGGGTATGGCATTAGTGTGATCATTTGAATAGATTGAGCAATATCCTAATTGTAAAGTATAACATATCCTTATAATTGGGTCAAATATTATAGTTTTAGTTTTCCGGCTAGATGTTAAAGATAGGAAGGGGATGGAACAATTCAAAATTGAGAAGTTATAGTTGTCTTTAATGATGTAAAGAGGTGAATTATACTAGTTGGCAAGAAAATTTGGAGAGTGCACACTAAAAATTAGTTCTCAAATCCTAGCAAATTGTAAACAGTAAACTCTTATTATACAGCATAATAACTTTCCCTATTAGTTTATAGGAAATCCACCGTGTTTTAAATGAATTGGCAGTTGTACATACATGTCTGTTTATGGAAGAGGAAAAGATGTTATTTGGCCAGCTCAATTGGTTATGGGAGAGAAAAGAGTAACAGTGACATATAATAGTGATAACTAATTAATAGAATTATGATAATAGGAATGTATTTTTTTATCACAAGTGTTGGATTGAAAAAGAAAAAAAAAAAAAAGCCAGAGCAAGATTATTATGCTCCAAAATGAAACTTATTTTGTTCTTCAAGTGCATGTAGTGGGGAGGATGTACGGAGTAGATTGATATGAAGGTCAATAATGATAAGAATATATTGTTTTATGAGTAAGTCAATGATTTGGAAATAAGTGTTGTATTCCAAATAAAACGCCTTTCATTTTAGGTGGATAATTATTCGAAATTATCCTATTAAATCCTTTCGTATCTTGTTGGAAAATCAATTAGAAAAGTAGTCAAACTATTCTTTCAATTAGGTACATTTCCTCTTCTTCAAATACAATAAGCCTTATTTCAATACCAAAAATCCAAAAAACACAAAATGGGTTTTAATTTTGATTTATGGGTTTATGTAACATATTTACACGTAGGGTAAATTTGGCAATGGTATTTGAACTTTGGCAAAATATGTAATTAGATACCTGAAATTTGAAATTGATTAATTTAGTACTTGAGCTTTGAAATTGATCAACTTAGTACTTGAAAAACTTTGAAATTGATTAATTTAGTACCTAAAAGAACTTAACGAATTACTATTAGCATGCACGAAAAATTCTTTTAGGTACCAAATTAATTAATTTCAAAGTTTAGGTACTAAATTGATCAATTTCAAAGTTCAATTATGTCATTGCATATTTTGCCAAAGTTTGGTACCATTCGTGGCATTAACCCTTTACATATACTAAAGCAATTATAGAGACATGGTTTGGTGATGATGTGTATATTTGTAGTTGAGTTTATTGCAATCTTGAATGGGGAAAAGGGTATGTTATTGTCATGTTATGCCTCCAAGGAGTTCAAACACAAGACGATTCATGATCATCATCTTATTTGTTCATTTATTTCAATAGCCTATGTTTTATCAATGGGGGTCAAGGAAAAAAAAAAAGAGATGGTAAGTTGGGTTAATAAGAAACTCTTGCCCTAGACTATCTCATTTTTCTTTTGCAAATGATTCACTATTCTATTATAAGCAAATGTTGATGAAATAAGAAAGACATTTAATCTTATCTAGACCTATTTTAATGCATCAAAGCAAAAGGTAAATCTAAAGAAGGCCGCTGTTTAATTTAGTAAAAACATAGACAAAAGTGTGAGAGTAGAAGTACGTAAGTGTTGATAATTATTTATTGAATGAGCCTCACAGCTTAAAGCATCCTTCCAATAAAGAAAAAGATAAGCACTTTTCTTAACTAAGGACACCATTATTCCCTTGGCAAGCCTTGTTGAACTACATAGAGGTTACAATCTTGTTTTAATGAGAAAATGTACTGCATAAATACTGCACAACTTACTTAAGTTACATCTAATAAGCAAATACTGGTTTATGATACGTTTGAGCTTTATTATGTTTGTGTTTTTGTTTTGTACTTATTGTTGCAAGTAGATTTAAGCACATTTTAGGCCTTAATTTTTTATGATCTTTTAAAACTCAAAACATTTAATTATAGAGCTCTCTTTAAGCTTTTCGTAGCATCTTGAATCACCCCAAAAGGAGTCCTGATGAGAAAGTTATGGCTAAAATACAAATGGCATCAAACTGGTAAGAGGCAACCGCAGGCAAAACCAAGCCCTCGACTTTAGGCTCTATTTAGACTAGCTCAGCGGTGGAAAATAGTTCGGCTTACTGGTAGGCTCTATCTAGCCAAAAATACTGTTACAAACTTAGTAATCTAATTGTTGGTGGTTGTTTTGAGGGGCAATGGATAGCTTGCTTTGAGAGATTACAAATGGAGTGTTTGGGGTGTTTTTATGCAAGAGATTAGAGCTTATTAAGATGAGATTATGTGAAAATACTCTCTTAAATTGTATTTGTATTTATTGAGTGACTAACACCATAGTGATATGAGTAAGCTAATATTGTAAGGCACTATTCACATGTTTTATTGAGTATTTTAGTGAAGTCCTCCCTTATTTGAGGCACTAGATGAAGTCCTCATGTGTTGAGACATTATTGTGAAGTCCTCTTTTTAAGGCTTTATTTGAAATGAATGAAGTGTGAAGTCCACTTTGAGTGAAGCAATTGTGGATTGTAGAGATTAAGGGGCGGGCTAAAATCCATGTTAAATATTGGTATGATCTTCTCCTTCCCTTATCTCTTTATCATCATTATAATTGCATGAATTAAGCATAATTGTCAAAAGATAATGGTTGGTTAAGTAATATTAAAATCGATTTAGAAACCCACCTTGTAGCTTCTTCATGTGTGTAAAAGCCTAGTGGTGCATGGTTTTTTAACAATTGGTATCAGAGCTGGTCTCTAAGGTTAATGCTTAATCGTATCTTAGAGAAGAGTTTATGTGGTTTTTAGAAACACTAGGCTTGTGTGTTTTTATGTGCTTAAAAATGAGTTATATATTAAGTGTAATTTAAGTCTTTTAGTTGAGCTCATATCTTTACAAATGAGCTTTTACCCAGAATGCTTAACTGAGGGAGTTAAGTTGCATTTAATAAGTTGTTTATTAAACGTAACTTGAAAACTTTTAATTGAGCATTACATCTACTACAAGTGAGCTTTTATCCAAATGCTTAATTGAAGGGCAGTGCTAAGTTGAGGGGAAACAATATTATACAATAATTGTTCTCATAAAAAGGAGATATTGTTGAACCATGTGGAGGTTACAATCTTATTTTGATGAGAAACTCTATTTCACGAATACTCCACAACTTAGTTAAGTTCTGTCTAATAAACAAAAACTTGTTTGTGATGTGTTTGGGCTTTATTATGTTTGTGTTTTTGTTTTGTGCTTGTTGTTATAGGTGGCCTCAAGCACATTTTAGGCCCTGATAGTTTTAAAATCTCTCAAAGCTTAAAATATGAAAGTTGTAAAGCTCTCTCTAAGCTTTCCATAACATTTTGAATCACCTCAAACAGAATCTATATGAGAAAGTTGTGGCCAAAATACAAAATAGTGTCAAACTGGTTAGAGGCAATTGCTGGCAAAACTGAGCCCTCAACTTTAGGCTCAATTTCGACTAGCTCGCTTATGGAAAATGGGCTGGCTTGCCTGCATACTTTGTCTAGGCCAAAAAGTAACCGTTACAGACTTTGTAATCCAATAATTGGTGGTTGTTTTGGAGGGCAACGACTAGCTTGCTTTGAGAGATTATGAATAGAGTGTTTGGGGTGTTTTTGCTCAAGAGAGTAGATCTTATTAGGATGAGATTATGTGAAAATACTCTCTTAAATTGTATTTGTATTTGTAGAGTGAATAGTGCTATAGTGAGATTAGTGAGCTAATATTATAAGGTATTATTTACATGTTTTGTTTGAATATTTTAGTGAAGTCCTCTCTTATTTGAGGTAATAGGTGAAGTCCTCATGTGTTGAGGCATTGTTTGAAATGAATGAAGTGTGAAGTCCTCATTAAGTGATGCAATTATGGATCGTAGAGACTAAGGGGTGGGGTGGGCTGAACTTCACATTAAATGCTGGTATGTTCTTTTCCTTCTCTTATCTCTTTATTATCATTATAATTGCATGAATTGAGCATAATTGACAAAAGAAATACTTATTTAGAAACCTGTCCTGTGGCTTTTGCAAAAATGTGTAAAAGCCTAATGGTGCATGGTTTTTGATAAGCCTTTGGCACATGTCTACCATTATCAAAGATACAAGGGAACATGAGTTCTTTGGATAGGTCAGGCCCATCATTTATACCTCTAAACATGCAAGACAAGGAGGACCTTTCTTGAGATTTTCTCCCTTCATCTTTTTAATAATCTATAAACCAAACCCTTAGTCAAAGTAACTAAGATAACTTCATTCTCTCATGCCTCTCTCTTCCCTGACTAGTGCTATGTTCTTTACTCTTTTGAGTTCTCTAGTGACTTGGGTATTGCATATGCCAATGCTACCCTAGGCATTTTTTAGTTCATTGAGTTAAAGAGTAGGAAATAACTAGCAAGAAATATACACAACAGTAAAGCATTAGAAATTCAAGTCATAGAGGATCCTGACTATATCTAGGTTTTCTTATCCGTTAGGAAAGATTTATACATCAAGATTTTTCCTTATTAAAAAATTGTTGAAAAGTTAAATAGTTGGAAGCAATTTTTACTAAGCAATAATAGGGAATTTTTTATCAAGTTCAGGGTTTCTATTATATCTACTCATCCTACAACTTGTTTTTTGTATTCTAATGAAGTGATGACATGATGCAAATGTCTTAATAGCTAAGTTTTGGTGGGTTTAGAAAAAGACTAAAGGCATTATTTGTTATTCTTGTAAGAAAAACTTAACCTTAGCTATTAAAATGGTGGAGTTGTTCGATGACCTAAATATCTTTAATTCATCTTTTTTCATTGGCTAGCTCGAAGACTAAAAACAAATTCTAGTGCATCATGTAGCAAATTGATGGCCTTAATTAATACTCTTGCTAAGGATTTTAACAGGGTGACCGGGGGATGTAAGGCTTCTTTGGCATAGAATAGTTTATTGGAAAACAAAAATAACTTTTTCAAGAGCATTGTGAAAAGTAGGTATGAAAGAGGGAATTAATGTTAGGACAAATAAATAGGTAGTCATTGAAAAGCTTGAGAATTGAATATAATGCGTGTCCTAATCTTGCAGAGATGATGGCATGTGAATTTGTCAAATACAATGTTAACATGGAATACTTGTAAATTAAGGCAATATTTAAGTGAAAATGAAGTATCGTGTTGAAAAGTTATACCTCTAATTGCGATAAACTAGGAAGAATCCATCATTTAGCCCCATAATCATTAATCAGTAAGATGTTTGTATGGTAAAATCAATATATCATTACATAAAAGAGTAAAAAAATAAAAATAAAAGAAAACAAAATGTTAAAACTCTTGTCGTTGAGTTTTATGTTAAATAATTAATGGAAGAGTATATGGTATATGAAAACCTTACCAAACTCTTCATACCATGGAATGCTTATGCAAACAAAGAGCTTCCATGACTCGCTTTGCTCACTTTATGGTGAAGTTGAGACAATTGAACCGTCACACCCTAAAGAGTACTATAAACGCGACAGTCCACCACACTCAATATTAAAGCTTAAGTATAACAACCTTAGTTATCCCAAAAGCTTCTATACCGGGTGTAAAGCAAACCTTCAAGATCATAGAGGACCAATATTTGAAACAAGTTGTTTAAGAAGATATTCATAATAGCAATTAAGAATGGAAATCATAACAAAAGCATCTTAAATATAAAAGCATAGGAGTCTTACATATATCAAAAGGGCATTCTCCTATCAAAATATATAGTCCGTCATAGTCTAATCAAAATAATTACACCGAAGTTTTACTTAGAAGTCCAAGTCTACTTCCAGTCCTTGACTTCATCTAAAAGCTCCTGAATCTAAAAGAGCAGTTACCAGCAAAAATAACCTCGGGGCTCCAATCATAAATACGAGTGCTGCAAAAAGTATCTAAGAAGGAGTAAGCTTACTTGCTTAGTGAGAATTATTTCCACAATAAAGTACTTGAATAACCAATAATCAAATAAGTAATTTAATAAAAAATATGAAATGTCACAAACACGTAAGCACACAATATATATGATTTTTCGGGAATCATATATTGAATGGATTGATGCCTTCCATTCAAGGTTAGGTGTTTCAAGCCATATAGATCGCTTTTAGCAAATAAGGTTTTTGTAGTTCTATGCAAGCCACTACTAGCTACTAAAAATGTAGTAAATTCATGTGTTCACTCATTGTTAAATTAGTTTAGGCGACCATTCGCTGTTATGTAGAGTTTTGGGCTCTACGAACCTCACTATTATGCCCTTGTCCCACCAAATGTATAGTAATTAATGTAATGTGATTCACTACGTGTTAAGTATTGAATCAATTTAATTAAGTTCTCATGATATAATATTAAATATTTTAAGGGTGATCATAGAATTTGCAGACATAACGTTCCTATACTAAATCAAACATTGATTATAGATAATTCCTGCCTTGATATTCTTAAAATAGATTCACCCATATATGTAAAGCACGTGCACTTTTCCATTTTATCTTTTCTTAATTCTAGTGCCACTATTCTACAAGCAAAAACATAAGTACAAGAATGTAGGCAATAAATTCACTCAGCTATCATGGTACTCTCCTAGTCAAAGTAATCTTCCAAATAGGAAAAGTCTCCGTTCACGTCACCTAAATAAGAGAAATATCCAAAATGAGTATTTCTTAAAAGTTTTATTTAAACTTGTCTATTCTATTTTACTAAGTTCATCAAAATTAGTATAAGGTGGAATACCAACTTGAAACGGTCATAACTTGCTCATTTTAACTCGGAATTTCACATATTATATGTCGTTTTCTACCTACTTAAAAAGATCTATCTATTTCTAAGGTTTTTTTTTTTTTTTATCATAAAAGGTCATTTAAGTTTCAAAATGGTACGGTATAGAATAGTCACGAATTTCCCAGCCCTTAAAACATAATTTTTCCAAACTTTACATCAACCAAAAATCCTATAGCAATCATGTAGATATTTATATAGTTGAAAAATCGTTTTAATACATATGTAAACTCATATTACACACATGATTCTAATGATGTTGTCTTAATCAATGATTTTTCATAAAAAAATTTGTTTTAATAGTTTGAAAAAGTGAAGCTTGGCAAATTTATTTTAAGTTGTTGAAAATAGAACTAAAATTTTTTTAGTCATTAAGTGGATGATTTCTAAATATAATTATTTTTCTTAAATTTTAAAAGATAATTTAAGTTCTAAAATTTTAGTCATTTCAAGTTATCTAGCAATTTCATTTTTTAAGTAGACTTTACTTGGTGAGTTGATTTTAACTTATTTGAAAATTTTGTTTTGATCTTTGTACTTATTAAAATGTTAGTGTGGGTCTTATAAATAAGTTTTTAAGAAAAATTAGTATAACAAATAATTATCAACATTAAGGTTTTAAATGATAATTTTATTTTAGTAGTTTGAGAAGAGAGTCAAGAATTACTTAGTTAAATTTTGAAAAAGTCTTTGTATGAAGCAACACTAAAATCTATGATGAATTTGCCTAAAATTTTTTAAAAGAATTTTTGTTAAAACAAAATTCTAAATTTTAGTAGAACATTTTCTAAGTGACAAAACTACATTTTTACAATGGGTTAGCTTATTTTCTTTATAAAGGAAAAGGACTTTTTATTTTTATTAAGACAACAACAACATGATCATGCATAAACATGAGTCTATAATTAAGTAACATGACAAATTAATTAATATAAAAGATGAAAAATATGGAAATGAAATAAGCACATAATAAATATCAATTATTGAAAGTCTTAGCTTGTATTAAGACTTCTCAGACTTAGACATGAGTAAGTCCAAAAAGAAAAATAAGAAAAATGTTTTGACTTGATGAGGACAAGTCTAAGACTAGAAAGACTAGTCTTAATATAATAACATGAAAGAAAGAAAGAAATTGTAAGAAAGAAATAAATAAATCACATGAACATATATAAAAGTTATGTTAGCGAGCTTATATGCTCTAAGAAATATATATACAATAATATACTTACTAACATATAGGAGTTAGATTAGAAACATGAATAATAAAACATAACACAATAACAATATAATAATAAAATTTTGCATGAACAAGAATAAAACATGGACATATTGCTGCTTTCTTAACTCCTATCAGTCTAGAAAACATACACTATAGTCATGTTAAGTTACATGAACAAAAGAATAATTATAGGAGTTTTTACCTAATATAGAGGAATGGGTGGTAGAAAAAGAAAGGTTGTTGTGGTATGGAGATAATGAGAACATGGAAAGATGGAGAGGAATTGTAGAGGGAATATTTGAGAAGTGATTTTGGGAGAGTTTTGTTGTGTTTAAGAATGTGTGAAAGAAATGAAGGGAGATGGGGTATTTATAGATGAATGAGGAGGAAATTAGATATAATTAAATAAAATGAAAAAGAAAAAAAATAGATGTGTATGTGTGTAGGGGTGGCGCCAATTCTAGGGTGTGAGAGAGGGAGAGTCAATTTGTTTTGTATTATTATTAATGAAAAGTAATACTGTGTAAGGTATTATGTGAATAAAGTTTTATGGAGAAGGTAAATTATAAGAAATAGGTATGGTAAAGTGTAAGAATAGGTAGAAAGAAAAAGTATAAATACATTAATAGTGTAGAATAGTGATATGAATAGTAGATAAGACAAATTAATACTGATAATAAAGAAATTACGCATAAATAAGTTATATCTCTTATTTTTAGATATTGAAAAATTCAAAAACTGATATTTTTGGAATTCTTATATTATTATGAGTTTATCGTTATTATCAGAATATTTTTATTGTTCGATGCACCGAGGCACGGTTTTCGAAATTTGTTCCCGTTCAGGTTTGAAACAAACTAAATTTGACGAATCTGATATTTTTAATCTTCGTTATATTATTACGGACCATAATCTACGATTAACTAAATTTTATTGTTGAAGGGTTAAGAGCACAAGATTGTTGGATCTACACTCACTAAGGTTTGTTATAGATTTGTTGACTTTAAGGTTTCCGTTTAACTTTTGGTTCTTGGGTTTAAGCATAAAACATAGTAGGAAATCTAGGAGCTTACATGAATATATTCTTCTAACTTATAGTTGGCTTGAAGTAGTGTGGTTTGGGAGTGAGGATGGATAGAGATCTTGTTGGTTGGTTGATGGATTGGTTTGGGGAGACAAATTCAATGATAAGGTATGCATACTGAAATTAAAAGACAAATCAATTTAGTAGCTTGGAATATAAAGAAATTGGTACTTAATTTTTTACCTATTTTAGTTTAAGGCGTTTGAAGCATGTTTAAAGTCAAAAGAAAGGATTTAAACAAGTTTCATGCAATTTTGATCGAAGAGTTATCCAATTTTGAAGAATTTTGAGCTTAACACAAGGAGTGACACGATCATATTGAAGATGTGTTGATTTCAACTTATTCTTTTTATGAAGAACACAATGTCAGTTGATTGGGTATTTTCAGGAGCTAACACAAAAATTAGCACGGTGGTGTTTGATGAGATGTCCACCTAAGATTTATTCAAATTTTGACATAAGAAGAATATAGCTGTGTTTTAAGGTGTGCTAAAGTCAGCATGTTAGCATGGTTACCAATATAGTCATGTTGGACTTTGTACTGATCCACTAATGAACTTGGAAACTGACAACCAAGAACAACATAGAGGATAGCATGCATGTGTTTGAGGGTTTGTTGAATTCAATTTTCTGTTTTAACTTTGAAATAAGTTGGTGTAACATACCTATAACATGGCCGTGTTGAAGACCTTGCTAACCTAGATTTGGAAAATATTATAAATATGCTTCAAATCTCATGAAGAAATGGAATTGTATTGATCTGGAAGTCGTTCGGAGAGGAAAAAGAATGTGAAGCAAGTTAATAACATTTGCGTCTTATTAAAGATCGCAATAATCTTTATCAAATGGATTTTACATGTTTAATTTTATGATTCTCAATATGATTTGTGCTGTTATTGATATATGTATGGCAAAGCAAATGTTTCTATCTAGAGTTTGATGAATCCTAGGATTGCTATGTTATCAAGATTGGTCGATTTCAATGAATTATTAGTGTTGTGAATCCAATTATGTGTTCTTGATTGTTTTCTTAAATTAATATAGCATACATATTAGTTTCTTATATGATTTTCAAGATTGTTGATTGATAAATTAATTGTTTGATCAGAGCTACATAAAAGGATAGAGTTGTACAAAATCTTAAAGATAGGACAACGCAAATCTCCTAGATTATGATTGAACCTAATATAGGAATTTATATAACTTAATGCAATTTCAGGAGTTTCAATTGGGAAGATATTTCGGTTAATTAATCTAAAATTAGAAATTGATATTTTAGTCAAAGATATTAATTTGTAGTGAGCATTCCCACAGTTTAAAAAAAAAATTATTAATTTCATTATTTATGTTTTAGTGATCATATAGTAATTTCTAACAATGATTTGGAGCCTGATTAATTCTGGAAATTGCATTATCTTTAATCGTGACCTTCATTTGTAAATTTTACTAGTTTAGTTTAATATTTGATTTCACTTGCAATTATGGTTGGATAGTCGAGGAGAAGTAATTAATAGTACTTTCTTTTCTCATGTGAATGATACATGCATACTTCTTAATAATACTATAGGATCAATAGGTATATTGATTGAGGATAGAGATTTAGACGTCGGCACGGAGCGGTTCTGAACCGTGAACCGCCCGGAACCTTTACTGGCGGTTCTGTACTCGGGAATCGCCCCATCGGGAATGGTTATGAACCGTCGGAGGACCCGTCAGTTCTAGCGGGTCCTAGCGGTTCGTCCGTGCAGAACCGGTGGTTCAACAGTGTCCGAAATCACTATTGCAGACCTGAAACTAGCGGTTCTGACTCGGCTTAATCAAAAAACAAAAAAAAAAACAAAACAAACAAACTACGAATTCTATGAG
Organism: Combretum micranthum; assembly: GCA_024138025.1. NCBI lineage: Eukaryota > Viridiplantae > Streptophyta > Magnoliopsida > Myrtales > Combretaceae > Combretum > Combretum micranthum. Next base: position 541,624 of record JAMXBD010000301.1, read on the forward strand.
GGATGTTGAGCGCGTGGGGAGGGGGGCTGTGCAGTGTAATAGCAATTGCTATTTAAAAAAAAAAGAAAAAGTCAAGATTGTGTTTATTGTTTGCTAACCATCATATTTTATTTAGAAAAATTTTAAATGTTTATTTTGGATATAAATAAGTTGTAATTGTTTTTGTTGATCCTAGGGTTTTTTTTTTTTTTTTTGCATTTTTCGATTAATTTAAAAAAAAAAATCTGGTTCATGGGAACCTCCCCGGCTCTTACGGTTCCAGTTCCAATTCGGGTTCGATCCTGAACTGACCCAAACCGTGCCTACTTCTATAGATATTTAAAACTTTTTGTTAAAACTACTTCTTATATCAAATATTAAAAAAGTAGAGTATATGTGGTATTATTAAGGAGGTAAGATGGGGAAAGAGGTCGTATTAGAAAAGTTAGGTTTCATTAAATAGATGAAAGGCAGGAATGATGGGACGACGGGTGACAGCTCTAGTTTTCGGGGAGTGGTCAAGGTCGTGGTCATTTAATTCAGATCTGACTTCTTTGAAACATCCCGAAGACCCATTCATCAGAGCAAATGTGGTATCTGCAAGTGATCAGGCAGCTATATATATTACATGCGTGGTAAGCCAGGGCAACTTAATAGATGGATTGTTATGTGTTATATTGTGTTTGGCTGCTGAGGAGACATAATGCTAAGCTTTATGGATCAGCGTGAAACTAGCCTGTGACGAGAATTAGAAAGATTTCGGTTTAGATCTGACTGCCAAGGGTTGGTCAATGCAGTGTGCGTGGTGTGGTTTGGTTGGTTCACTCTTAAACTGAACTCTTACGTTTCAGTTTTTCATTTAATTCAAATTTGACTTCGTTGAAACATCCCGAAGCCATTCGTCAGAGCAAATGTGGATAGCATACGGGTATCTGCAAGTGATCAGGCAGCTATTTATATTACATGCGTGGTAGCCAGGGCAACTTAATAGCTGGATTGTTATGTGTTATGGAGTGTTTGGCTGCTGAAGACACATAAAGCTGAGTTCTACGGATGAGCGTGAAACTAGCCTGACAAGAACTGCAAAGATTTCAGTTTAAATCTGACTGCCAAGGGTTGGTCAATGCAGTTTAGGGGCTTAGCTTTATCCATTAGGTTGCTATGTCAGTGTGCGTGGTGTGGTCTGGTTGGTTCACTCTTAAATTGAGCTCTTACGTTTCAGTTTTTCATTTAATTTCAAATCTAATAATATGAATTCGCACGTATAATATTTTCGTGTATATAAAAAAAAAAAACGGTTGAATTTTCGGTTCAATCATTTCTTTTTCATTCATGGAATGAAAATACATTCTATCAAGAGTCTTCAATTACATATTTTTATCATCAATACAAATATAAACAATAACAATTAAAATTATTTATTGATTCAAATAAATATGTAAAATTTATAATGAAAAGAGATTTCATCCATCATAAAACTATAATTATAATTATATACTAGTCTTATTCTTTTTTGAATTATCCATAATTATAATGATACAACAAACTTGATAAATTTAATATCTAAATAAGAAAACTAAGCTTTGGAGACGAAAATTCTGTCTCTGAACATAGATTTCTGTCATAAAAACCATCGTCGCTTATTCAATTTGTAAAAATATAACTTGTTATACCTATTTTCTGTTGCAGAATTTCTATTTCTAAATGTCAGTTTTCTTATAAGAGGTGCATATTTTAACTTATTATGCTTCTAATAACGGCATTATCAATTACATAAAGTCATAAGCCAATAACTAATAAGTGATAGGATTAGAACTGGACTAATAAGTAAGATAAAGAAAACGAAATTAACTTAACACTCGGCCCGTTTACTTAGAGGTAATAGAGGATGAATAGAATTTCTATTGCTGGAATGCCTCTATTACTTTGTTTACTTACATTAAATGAGCAGTAATAAATATTCCCATGCACTTTTTATTCCTTTTCTATTCCCACTCCAGAAGCAATAAAAAATTAAATATCCTGTCCAAATTATCTTTAATTAAATTACATATTGACAAAAATATCACAGGCCTAAAACAAAAACTCTTCTCACGTTATTTCTTTCACCTACCATCAAAATTTTTACCTAATCTAGTCACAGTTTAATGCTATAATTAATACCACAATAAGAGCATAATGGTATTTTTAACTTTATTAGCAGTTTAATGCTAGAATTAATAAGTTGAAGTAAACAATAGAATGTATTTCCCCGTAATAAAACTTTAGACAAAGTAAACATAGAAATAAATATTCATACTCTATTACCAGTAATATCGTTCCCAAGGAATAACTTTTCTATTCCTTGCCTGTTTCCAAAGTTGAAGTAAACGGACCGTAAAGGCTTGTAGCTAAAAGTTACCTTATTCGTTAACACATTTCAACATTTGAAACATGATAAGACTAATATAATTTTATTCTCATGAAAGATACAAATCTAAATAAAATCATTAAAAAATAATTAAAATTGTTAATAAAATAATTAGAAGGAAAAACAATACATTTGAATTTTTTTTAAAATGTAAAAATGGTCTATTTAGTTCGAACCATACAATTCTGTTCGAGGTCCCTAATCAAATCGTACGTCATTTAAACCTCACCTAACTAAACCGTAAATGAACCATTTAAAAAAAAAAAAAAACCAAGATTTTGATTCATTTTATCTCGATTCCATTTGGTTCACATCTTGGCCAATTTATTTGCATAGTCCTAATACATATAGAGAGGATTTGAGATTTAGTGCAATCTAGTAATAATAATATTTGTTTTACTTATATAGGTTGTAAAGCCAACAGCACAATTAAACAGATGGTGTCAAAATCAAGAAGAGGGATGTATTGAATAAATTGGTGGTTGTCCTCCTTCCCTAATCCCCACTTTAGAAACTTTTCGCCATTCAATTTTGACCGCTGCCATGCAGGATCATGTAGCTTGTGATCAAGCCGAATTTGACAATGGGTAACAAATATATGGATGAAAAACTTTTCTGATTGGCCAAGATAAAGTAAAAAAGAACTCCACTTATTAAAAAAGGCAGTTATTTCCTATTGTTCATAAGCATTATTCCTTGTTGCTAACAATCACTTATACTAACATTAATATTAATAATCTTTTTGAGACTACTGTAATAATACTTGACAACTGTAAAGTCTTAATTATAAAATATATATACAGACATATGTATACATGGGCAAAAGTCTAAAAGACATCTTTTTGTGAAATAAAAACATCCTTATATTGTGTTTCTTATCTAGGTTTAATGTGGATGAATTTTCCTTACAGCGTGGAACGCCTCAATGAAATCTTAGCTTGTGGGATGAAATTAGATTAATTTGTTACACCACTAGAGAATCCATGTGAGTCCATAGAGTTTTTCAAAACAATATATAGAGCATAATATAGATTATTGAATTATTATAGAGGATTCAACTCTCTCTTGGAAAAAAATCCATATGATCTTTTGTGTCATATTTAAGCATATCAAACCAATGACACTAGGGACGTAAAAGTCATAGGCCATTTTATGTATTTATTTTTTTATTTTTTTAGTTTATTTTACTTTTCAATGGATCAAATTTGAAAAGGATTGATTATTGATGGTTATCTAATGTTTGTGCACGTCCATTCAAAGTGAACCTAATGCAAAATTCATTTCTATAGTCAAATATGTTTTATTTTATTATGTCTGGGGTAATATGCGGGACCATATGACTTGACATTGGATTTGCGATTTTCTCCCGATTTATTAATGCCACTCAATGCTGTAATACCATTGCATATCCATAAATCATTGGAAATTTTTTTATTATTCCATCATTTTCTTTTAACAGCTGATATTATTTTCAACCTTGATTGGACAATTGAAATATTATATTTGGACGGAAGAAATTTCCTAATTATGTTGGAATCTCCTTGCATTCGCCACAATGAATTTGTCCAATTTAAGCTGCATAAAGCACATAAAGTAATGTCTGGTTTGTAATTTTTGCGATATAGGACATTACAAAACTTATTGTAACATATTTGCTTTATAAAATATAAATTTGGTATGTATGAAACTCCCCTACTAGTAGATAAATTTTAACATTTTTTATCTCTTATTTTTCATGGCATAAAATTTTTTAAACACAATAAAATTAAATTTTTTCCAAATCAATACTTTACCATCTTATTGCTACCATTATCACCACTACCTTGACTTTACTACTGTCACCACCACAAATATTGTTATCGGCAACATTGCCACCATTAATGCCATCACCACCACCACCACCAATACGCAACACTAATTCGTCATTACCACAATTGATAGCAAAATAGTATTACATATACCACAACCATTGTTTGTAGCACCATTAGGCATTATCTCACCACCTTTACCACGGATATTATCATCTCCAGAACCTATAGAATAGCTACTACAACTATCACTACCATTATATTACTACCTCCATTGTATTAGGATATGGATTTTGACACCATCTATAATAAAAAATCTTAAAGTAATGGGTTAATGGGTCTTTTCTTTTTATAAACTATTCACATAAGACCCATATTTCCCATGTGAAATTCTCACACTTGCATTCTAACAATCTCCCCCTCAAGGGTGAGTCTCCACAATGGGTAGGCCATACTCCCCTCAAGAGCTCATCAAATTGACTTCACTAAACTCGCTTTATGAGTAGCCTACTCACCATGAGTTTCACAAACGAGTCACATCACAAAACTCTTCTTTCCACATGGTGGGTCAACTATGGAAGTTTCTCAGCCAAATCAAGCTCTGATATACTAATTATTAGGATTTGGAATATGCCTCAAATGGAGAAAAATCCAATGGGTTTTGTGAAGGATTACACAAATAGGCTTTTGACACTATCTATAACCAAAAACCTTAAGACAATGGGTTAACGGTCTTTTCTTCTTATAAACTCTTCACATAAGATCCATATTTCCCATGTGGAATTCTCACACTTGCATCTTAATACATTGTACTATACCTTCATTGCTAATATCGCCTTCATATAGCCGCCACCCCATAGTCACAACCGTCATTATCAATGGGCTAATACAAGCTACAGTGTAATAGTGCCATAAGATGGGGAAATTTTAGCAATTCAGTGGATTTATATAGTAGTAATGCTACAATAGTGATGGTGGTGGTAAGATGATAATAGGATAAGAGTAAAATAGTTGAAATAAAATAAATAAATTATAAATAGAATGAATAATTAATTAGGTAGAAGCAGTGACGAATAGGTATATAGAAAAATAAGATTAGAATTGATCAGTAACAATTCTGTAATTTTAGGTTCCTATATGGAAAAATGTTTGCAAGTTTTAGGGACTTTATATTTTTGGCAAATTTTTTGGTTCTATTTTTTTGTAGATTTTGTGCTTTCATATATTTATATGCCTTAGGGCAAAGAACATGATAGTTGACCAATAATATTATTTTGGAGCAGCATTTTTTTTTTCTATTTTTCTCAAAATTTCAAATTTTCTTTAGGAATTTCAAATTTTGGATAAGTATTGTCCAAGTATTCTTAGAATCAACATGTAGATAGAAAATCACTTTTCAGATATTCACAGGGTAAATAGATCATGATAGATTTTTTCTTTTTTTTTTTTTTTTTTTTTGCTGCGTTAATAATTATCCTTATTGCATTCGAGTATAGATCTTAGATTTTGCACTTCTAATCAATTCTTACAAGTAAAACTGAAATGAGAAAAGTTTTCATAAGTCATAAAACCTATTCAAACTCTTACTTTTTGAATTTTCAGCATGTCCGGGGTCCGCAACTACTGGCTGACGCTTAGACGTAGTTCTCACCTACAGTTTTATTGCCTCAAACGATTGGGAATAGCGTAGAAAATATGGCCCATGGGGATCACCATTGACAAGGACCTCTACTGATATTAATACATTGTGATGTACTGATGTTCACCCTTCATTGATCTCGATATTAAATAGACCAGGCTTTCAAATCTTAAGAGAGATACTGATGCTGGACCACTCCCTTTCAAATCTTAAACCAGTAAGTAAAGTTTTCTTGGCCAGCCTTTTTTTTGTGAATTTTAAATTAAGCTTTTTCTTTTTCCTTTTTTTTTTTGCCCTTTTCTTATTTGTGCATTTTTTTTTCTAGGAAATTTCGTGTTGTGATGTATGTAAAAAGGTGAAAAGACCCTTGTAAACATGTTTCTTATAAATCGTGTTGCTGATAAAGACATGTGACAAATTATTGATTGGATACAAGTGGGCAGATACTTATTGTAGGGTATCAGATCTGATGATAGGGTGTTTTCTTATAAGATTTGGGATGTGTTTTGAGTCTCCATAAAATTCTATAAGGTTTTGAAACTAAACAAAATCCCATTGAAAAAATGGAACCTAATAAACAACACACTCTCATCTCACTTTTAAATCTTTATTATAATATTTGATATGCTATACTGAATATTAGAAGTTTGGCATGAATTCTTCATAAAAAGTAATAAAATCGTTTAATATAAATAATTGGGATGTTGAGTTCCTTTTTAGGTGTGAAGTAAATAATCTTATGAGGTTTACGATAGATGAAGATTTGTGACAGTTTTCATGAAAGAATAGGTTTGAGTTATATGAAACTCATCATAAATCTATCTTTGCTCTGATTGCATCCCTTATTATTGGTTCATATTTTTGTAAACAAAACTCCTTTCTTATTATTATTTTTTTTTTTTCAATTTCCAACCCCTAAAATTAACATTCACAAGAGACTATTCGATTCATGAGTTATTATATAGTTCCGTTGAATAAAATTATTGAAAGCTACCCCATGATTTAGGTTTAGCCACAAATCCAAGTTATTTGTGCGTATTGGATTACGTAAACTGTATATTTTATATTTTTCCACATTCCACACTATTTATGATCGGACTTTTATGGGTTCAATGAATCAAATATTTATGTTAATCTACTGCTCGTTTTTTCTCTTTATAGTACTTTGCTTGCCCAGTGATGATTTCAAACACGATTTAAAAGCTCGGAAATATGACAGGGCACAGAAAGTAAACGAAACACGCGGAAGTTGAGGCTTCACTCGGTTACTTCTCAAAGACAAATCATACCGTTCCGTCAATGCAATGAATATTCCACTTTTAAGAACTTTAGGATAATATTGCTGAATATATATATTGGAGTTAGGTAAGGCTTTACTTTTCCTTTTTGTACACTGAGTTAAGAAGGCAAGCCACCCACGTGAGCCACACGTATTCTCTGACTCAATACCCATTTATTTATTGATACTAAGGTCACATAGTTAGGTGAGTGGCTAAAAGTTTTAGTTAAATAGTGATAAATAGTAATGATGATGAATAAGTTTTTAAAAACTTATTCATATATCAAAATTTTATTAATATTTATACATCACTCATAAAAATACATGACATTTTAGAACCAATAAAACCTTTTTTTACATGGGATGGTCATCTACTAAACTATGAATTAAGTTACGTTTGATGTTGATGTTTGCAGCTTGGTTCAGAAAATTTCTAAATGTATGAAGCACTAAAATTCAAATTGATCTGCATTTGAACTGGAAAAGAGATTATGTGTTAATTAAGATAAAGGTATTTAGTAAAAGGTAAGGATGGGTAAAAAAACCGACTAAATCAGGAAATCAAACTAAAACAGGAAAATTAATCCAAAAAATATGGTTAATCAGTTCATCGATTTTGGTTTAGTTCATGGTTTTAATTTTTTTCAATTTTTGGTTTCGGTTTTGATTTGTAACCATGAAAAACCTATGGCTAATGGTTAAGCGATATTTATAAATATACAATATTATATATAATTAATTTTAAAAAATAATTTCTTTGACCCAATTACAATAAGCCCAATGAAAAATTGAGGATACAAAGAATGCACTCCTTTCAAAATTCATTCAAGATTGCAAGCTTTTATATTTGCCTCTTTAGTCTACTTTCCATGGTCGGACGCTCTTGTATTTGCTTTTATCTTCAGAGCACTTTTTGAAACGATGGGAACCTATGATACTTTTTAAATATAAAAGCTCAGTTGATCTTTTTTTCCTTTTGTGAGCACGTTTAGGATAAGAATAGTTAACTGTCTACGATTAGTCAAACACAATGGGTCTAAGTCTTTACAGCTAAAATAAATGCTCATTGTGTATTTCAAATGAGCTTTTACGGCAGTATTGGCTAAAGTATTTTTCAAATAAGCCTAGTTGATTCTTTCTTATGTGCACACGCTTTGAAGGAACCGTCTCAAAATTTATGAAATACAAATATAGTTTTATTTGTGGAATGTATAGAACTTGTGACTATACATATATAATATTATAATGGTTTGATTTTAGTTTGTATTTGTGAAAAACCAATGGTTAATGGTCAACCGTATCTATAAATATATAATATTATATATAATTCATCATACTAATTGTTAAAAATCGAAAACCGAAAATATTAATCGAAAAAATGATTAACTATTAAAACGGTTAACCATTGATAATAGATCGGTTTAGGTTGACATTTAAAAAATCGATTATACGGATTAGATTTTAAAAAATAGATTATGACTAGTTAACCAGCCCACGCCACCCTAATAAAAAATATATGCGGAGGGATTGGATCAATTCTGCTATCCACAATCCACGTAGAAGCAAAAGGATAGCCACTCTTGACTCTCCACGTACTAAGGTCAAAATGGCAAATTTGCACGGAGCGAACTTTCTATAGTCTCACATGTAAGGATTTTATGGGAATGAGATAATTGTGAAGTAAACCCTAAGCAACTATTTAAAACCCTTTGTTGACGTAGGAAGCAAGTGAATTAAATAGACAAATTCAAATAGGAAACAAAGACAATAAATAGAAAATGAAGAAGTTCATAAAGTACTGATGGACTACCATATTACACCGGTGGATTGCCAACATTCCACCCTCTATCTAAATACCTTGTTATATTAGGATCAAAATGAAAGTATGTGTCCTTGCACCAATTCTTGTTCCTATCATGTTCCCAATATTAAATGCTTGTTAACTTTGTTATAAACATCAATCCTATTATAATTTTATTTTTATGTAAAATTATTATAGTATTTATTTGACTCTAACGATATCATAAGAATCTCTATTACAAAAAACATTGAATTCATATTACTTAAACTTACGAATAATAATTTAATATTGGAATTGATTTTTCTCCCTAAATACTCTCAACTCAACAAATAATTAATAAATAAAATTTTTTATTATAATTATATTCCTAAATAACAATTTCATTATGGCATTATTCATTCATATAAATGAACAAGTAGTAGGTTCTGTTGCGGTTATAACACATCGAAACATAAGCCAATTAGGTGATGCCTTGCATTAAAACATTTAGAATCATTACTCAGCTTTTATACCAATTTGATAGGGTACAAATAAGGAAAAGAGATGGGAGAAAAGCAATGAACATAAGTGTGTGTGTATACATATATATATTTGGCCTGATGAACATTGGCATTTAAATATGCAAAACCTTGATAAGAATAAAAAAAATAAACCACGGGCAAAGGATGAAAAAACCATGAGCAAAGGAGGAGTGACATTCAGTAAATGGTAGCTGGGCATGAGGTGATGTTGTTGGGATAGGGACTGGAATGCCACTTTTGCCTATGTCCTTTATCTTTCAAACTTTTGTGGTCAATAATTAAATTGTCTGACATTGGAGCATTAGAGTTCGATCCAATAGTTTTTGGAGGTCTCAATTTTCAAAGATGATTAGCTATTATTTATTATGGTGCGGTTAATAATTTAATCTTTTCCGTTACTAAGCACATGTTTTTTTTTTTTCAATTCAAAGTAAACCACTTTTGTAGAACCTTTTCGAGTTTATTTTATTTAAAGTCCACAAAATTTTGCAAGATTTCAACACAACTTTATTCAAAGTAGCAAAATCGTCTCAATATTACATTCTTCTACCACTGGTCGACTTTTGCAAGTAAGTCGACTAGGCATTTCTTATCTCGATAAAATCTTCTTGCCTAAAGCTTCCCCCATGGCAGAGTTCATTATAAAAATAAAAATAAAAACTAAAAATCTACTTAATAATTTACTCATAAAAATCTACATCAAACTGAATTGATACAAATATTATATCGATAAAAAACTAACAGTTTTATTTATAAACTAATCAAACCGAATCTATATTGATCTGGTATCGATAAGTTACCGATATAAATAAAAATCAATAATTCAAACAGGCCTGAATCGGAAGAATAGAGAAAAGAAAGAAAAAAGATGAAAGAAAGGTAAATATAAAAGTTATGTTGGAAGAAGAATTTGAATGTAAAGAGATTGTCCTCCCGTCCCCTCCTTCCCCCGTTCTCCTGTGGTGTGAATCAAAAAAGTGGGGAACATAGAGAGAGGGAGAGGGAAAAAAAAGATTCTTGCCATATATAAACACACCTTTTGCCCAGCAAAAGCGTTCAGGATTACTAGATTTGGACCGAAAAACTATAGCGTCCAGGTTGTGCGATTAAATGTATCCAAATGTTTTTGTTGGATGGAATAACAGTATATGAAATTGATGCTTCCACTGTACCCTACCCTCTGCTTGAATTATTATTTTTCAGCATTTTACTTCCACATGCATGCACGCGGGCGATCGTCTCAGACTTATTATTGTACCCTGTGGGATATTGTATTTACTTTTCCCGTCCAAAAGTGCAAATACCCCATTTCATTTACTTATTTATTTTTTTTTTCAATGCAACATTAAATAAACCGTATGAAAAGTAGGGGTGTTCACGGATCGGTTAACCGGTCCGTGACCCTATTTTTTGAACATAATCATAATAATTAGTTTTTTAATATTTCATCTTTAACCGGTTCATTATAAACGGTTAACCACCTTAACGATTAATTTATTCGGTTTTCAGTTTTTAATTATTTACCGTAATTATTCCAATAAATCAAATTAATAATTCCAATAAACCTTATGTTTTAGCTTTTATGATAGAATTTTTCTTTAAATTATTATATATTATAAGAACCAAAAAATAAAGAAAATCAAATTAAGGAAAAGGGAAAAAACAAACATTTGGATGTATCATTGTCAATAAAACCAAATCAAATCAATTACCACATTAATTTCATCAAACATAAGATAATAGTATTTTAATCAAAATCAAAGGAATATTAACATAGGTAAATTATATGTATATGTAAATCATACGTATATATATATTTAAAAATTATTATATATATATGTAAATCATATATATAATATATTTATAAATATTAAAACGGTTAACCGTTAACCATCGGTTGTTTATGGTTACAAACCGAAACCGAAATCGAAAATAAAAAAAATAAAAACCATAATGCTAAACCGAAACCAACGGATTGGTTAATCATATTTTTTAGATTGATTTTACGATTTCAATTCGATTTTTCGATTTTATCGATTTTGTTACCCACCCTAATAAAAAGACAAAGTATATCCCACAACACGTCCATTCTTATTATCTTGCTCTATGTGCAGAGCGGGTTTGGTTTTGTGGTCTAAAAAATCACGTACCGAGATGGACCTAGAATTACGGTACCGAGTGGAATTTTTTTTTTGAAAAAAAGAAAAGAAAAAAAAGAAACACTTGTACTTTCTTCTTTCTTTTCAAGATAAAACATGGTGTGGTGCTCATGAGAAATAAAAGCGGAGGGGGGTCGGGGGTTGGGTGTTGGAGAAGCTTCAATTTGTCATTGAAGAGACGTCGCAGGTACGATGATTTGGAAAAACATCCTTTCATTACGCTTTAACAGCTGAAAAGGCATATGGCTAAAAATATGGCCTAAAATGAGGACCATTTGGGTATAATAAACTAGATGCATTAAAGTTTGGCCAAGGAAAAAAAAAAAAAAAAAAAAAAAAAAACTAGATGCATTAAAGAGAAAACAAGGAAGAGTTCTAGCCATAGTTATAAATTCGGCATCACTATATAATTGTTTTTAACTGCTACCATTTGCCAGAATAAAATATTCGCATTTGCAAAAATAAGAACCATTAGTATCAATGGATCTTTTTTTACGATAAAACTAATTTCTTATGTGAAAAGCTGCAAATGATCCGAGTTACTGAAACTTAAGCTAAAAATGAATCTCATTTAGTCAAACGGGCTGAACCTGGACTTTATTCAAGCTCACGAGCCTGTTTGTGAGTTATGCTGGTGAAAAGCTTGTGAAACATTTTTTATTTAATATTATTTTATTATATATAATTAAGAGTAATTAATATATCAACATAATATTATATATAATTATATATTTTAATTAATATTATATATAATTATGTATGTAAAAGATCTAAGCTCAAGCATTTAAAAATTTAGGTCTCATTTGTAACCCTATTTATGTGTCACAATCAATCAATGAGTGATTAGAGCCAGATGATTTCAATATAATTAACATAAATATCCCTTATTTCTCATTTGTGGTATCATTTATTTTCATGATTTCAGAATTAACGAATGTTTAATGCACATATTACATTTTTATTTTGATATAGCAATATAAAATGATGTAAAATGTAAACGTAGATTACTATATAAATGGAAATGGGAAAACAAGAAAGTGAATCTCATTATCTATCTTAGAGAGACAGCTAGGTGCGGCTTTTGATTGGTTCACATGAGTGCATGGGAATCAGTACAAGTTCTTCAACATGCAAATAAAGTTGTTATGTAAAGTCCAAAAGCAAACATCGAGCATAGATAACTCGACGGGGCTATCTATACTTCGAGGGTGCGTAAACTAATCTTTGTATTGATAATATATTAAACCGAGTCTTGTTTCATAGCATATATTATAATAATATGCATTGGCAATATGTTACGATAATTATGATAAACTTAAGGTTTGATTGGATGGTTTGTTTTTTATTTATATCTATATATGATTTTGTATTTAATTCGTTTGATCTGTTTATAAATAAAAATATATATATTTTATTTGGATCTATTTTTTAATAAACAGTCTATTTGAAAACGGCTACGTATCATTTATACGCTAATGAAACAAACTCTTAACTTTATGTAAATTGTCAAGTGCAACATTGAAATCCCTGCCAATGAACCATAAAAGTTTCATCTTTTCACAATTTAGTCACCATAGAAGCTATTTGCAATTCTGTGAGGCTAATTGGAAGTGGCCTTGCATGGAAAAAGGATATAATGACGTCAATATATCAATAAATTGAGTGAGTGGTGAATAAGTGTATATATATATATATTTTTTACAAACAATAATAATAATATATAATTTTAGTAAAACCATTCACATAGTATAATATTATCAATACCTTGGAGCCACTAATCCCTTAAAGAGGGGGATAGACTTTTACCTCCCTGGACATTCTGCGAACTTTGTTCCGCAAATTTTTGAATTCTCTCTTTGAATATATATCTATTTATTCTTAACAACATTTTCATGCCTTAATTTATTTTAATTCCTTTTCGACCCAATGTTGGAAGTTGAATAAAATCATCTCCTAGTAATTATCTGAATCATAAGATTCAAACTAAAGTTTCCTGCATTGTATTAATTATTTTCACATTATAGAATATAATAATGATTCATGAAAGCTTCGTATCCATATTGAACAATTGAACTAAGTTCTGAAATTTTTATTACCACTACGAAACTTACATAAAAGATAAAAATACAAAAATTAGAAAATAAATGAAAAAGTAAGAAAATGAATTGTTTTTATAATATAAATTGATGTAAAAATATAAGCAAAATAGAAAATTAAAAAATATATTCAAAACATAGAATAAAGAACAAATTAAGAATATGAATAAATACTAAAAAATATATTTAAAAAACATATTAATACATGCCTATAAACCATAAACATTTAAAATACTCATTTACAGGAAATATTAGTGAAACTCCACAAATATATTAGAAGAATCATAACATGTTAAAACTTAGAATAAAGAGAAATGAAGGGAAAAAAAAGAAAAACAGACCTTACATATTAAAAAAATTAAAGAAATTCTCTATAGAATAACGGCGAGACAAAAGATAGCTAGGGAATCCATGCATGAGAGTTTATACATAGAAATAAAACCATAGACATCAATTTTTTTTTTTTTTTTACCCTTCCTTGTAATGACAGGACAACAAGAGAAAATACAATATTACATAGGGGAATATTTCGAAGGATAACTAGTAGATGAAGAAGACAGGCACATTCAATAGATAAGAAAAATAATAGGTATAGATGAAGATGTAGAAATTTACAACAATAGAAACGTAAATTTATTGAATCCCATAACACCATATAGAATATATAGGAAGCTGGACATTAAGGCGCACTAAGTAAATAAAATAGGAAAACATGTAAGCTCACCTAAAGGCTTTTAGATGGACTAAGTAGTCAAGTATATAAAGAATTTAGACTTTTGTATAGCAATACTTATATCATCAGTAATTTGCATTATATTGATTGTAGGTAGTTGTCATATTAGACAGTGAGTATTAGATGGATGGTGTATGAGGTTTTACCATCCCATCTAATAGGTACGTATTCTTAAATTTTAAAATTAGAACCTGCTTTGTGATATCTTAATCCTCGTACATATAATTACTGATTTACTGGATATATGTTAGCTAGAAAAACCTAGAAACTTTTCTATTGCATTTTCTATAATATTAAATTATCAACATAAATCTGTTCGACAATTTTTACCTGTTAATATTTTTACAACAGCTTGAAGGAGCAAATTTACAAGATTTAATTAATAGGTATCTATAAATACCTAATTCTATCTAGGTAATTTTTTACCGTTTAATTTAATTTCACGCTTATATTTCTATATACATATTGTTATACCGAAGACACGGCTAATGGCTAAAGATTTCTCAACCTTCTACCATAGTATTTGTTCTTAGTTTTAGTTGTTATAAATGTCTGCTTTTTTTTTTTTTTTTTTTTTTTTTTTTTTTTTGGGTAGAACATAGAAGTTAAAAGTAAAAATAATAGTTTTTTTTTTTAATTCATTATTTTTTATATTTATTGATTTCTCTAGAGCATGTAAGATATAATAAGAGTCAAATATATAGAGTTAGCCGTGCCAGTTTTTCCAACTAAACACATAGCGGAAAAAAAGGAAAGGGTATCCACCGGCATTGGACCAATGAAAATTCACGAATCCTTTTACCGGGCTTGAACCTTCTCTTCTCTATATAAATAGGTAGACTTGCTCCTAACAAAGATACATACATTACTCCCATCTACTTGTTGAGATTCTCTTCGTTTGATATAGATATGGATTCCCCAGCTTCAGTGACCATATCAACCCCAACCACAACAGCTTTAAAACTCAACCAAGATTGGCATAAAAAAGGGTGGACAAGAAATCTCCATAGTGTTTTATCTATGCAAGGTGGAGATGATGATGGAAGCTATGCAAAGAACTCACAGGGTCCTGCCACTGCAATCTTTTTATGCAAGCCATTGCTTTTAACTGCTATCCACTCCATGAAGCTCCTCCTACCTGTAGATGGTGAATACCATGACTCATTCCGGATTGCTGATTTGGGCTGTGCAACTGGGTACAACACTTTATCTACCGTTGACATGATTGTGCAGTGCTTGAGGCAGAGGTATAAACAAGATTGCGGCTTCGAACCCGAGTTCGAGGCTTTTTTCTCTGATCTTCCATCCAATGATTTTAATTCTTTGTTTAGAACCTTGGATGCCACGGCTTCTGATCAGAGGAGAGGGCAGTTTCCGTACTATGCCGCCGGCGTACCGGGGTCTTTTTATAATAGGTTGTTTCCTAAAGAGAAGATTCATGTGGCTGTTTGCTTGAATGCCTTGCATTGGCTCTCTCAGGTGGTGATCATATTCATATCCTTCCATATTGCATGCCAAGCCCATCATGAGAAAATAATTCACTATTCCATTGATGATGACTTTTATTTTTTAATTGATTAGACTTCTTATAACCTTTTATAGTACATGTATGCAGCCAAGATTAGTCAACGACATAATAAAATTTTCACAACAAGAGCATAGTGCCATTTTCCTTTTTTTTTTTTTTTTAATTTTTTACATACCTTAGTTCTTTCTTATAACTCTTCCTTGTTCGGTTAATAATGCTCAGAGCACTAATTAAAAAGTTTTATATAGAAAATTTCCACACTTCTTAAAATAATTATACGCTTCACATAATGCATTGTAATGTATAGTTTTTTTCTCTTTTAACTTTTAAAAGGGTATTAGAGGTACCCATTAACATTATTCAGTGTATGATTATGTCATCACTTGTTAAATTGTTCTCTAAAAATATAGTTCGTATGATAGATACCTCTGTACTTATACATTTTCATTCCTAGCCCCACTTCACCTTAATTGTTATTTAAATAATTCCCTTTTTTTTTTTTTCTCCCCCTTCCCTTAAAAGCACAATGTTTTAAAAGGCTTATTTGAATTTTGACAGATCCCAGAAGAAGTGTTAGACAAAAGGTCACCAGCATGGAATAAAGGAAGAGCATGGATAGAAGGAGCAAAAGAAGAAGTTGCTGAAGCATTTGCAAAGCAATCTGAAGAGGACTTAGACAACTTCTTGAGGTGCAGAAAAGAAGAGATAGTGCAAGGTGGGATATTGTTTATGCTAATGGGAGGAAGACCAAGCTCGCTATGCCCAAGAGACCAATTTGGTGATCCAGACACAAAGGTTAAGCATCCATTTACTACTTCCATGGATGAAGCCTGGCAAGACCTAGTGGATGAGGTAATACAATTTGCATATATATATATATATTTATACTTCATACCTTCTTTAGAAAAGTCAAATATTCAAGAAACAGATAGGTAGGCCTGTTAGCTTTTAGATATGCCCAAATATAATATTTGAAGCCTTATATGGTTTTCAATTGAAATAATTCTAAGTGTCGGATATGTTGATAGAAATAGATACCCGGCCGAGATTATCAATCAAATGTTTTATATTTGCATTGATTGCAACTTCTCATTCCATTTTGGTCAACCTTTAACCGCATGGTGAGAGAATCAGAAGTGGTTATTAAATGCAATAATGCGTGGACGGATGTAACAGATACAGACTTTGGCATAAAACAATGAAATTTTGATGCATACACATAGTTACTAACTTATTAATTTATGTCACACTCAATTATCTTATTATAGATAGTGATTATGATGTCATGATTCCCCCTTTACCACGTTATTTGGTAATAAAAGGATGAATTAGATAATGAAGTGATCTATCTTTAGTAAGTTCGTTTGTTATGCCAAAGTGGATTGCAATTATTACTTTTAGGTGCATTATTGTTTTATCAAAAATGAGGATAGAAAATTATGGATAGTTCAAATATGCAAAAATAGTCCAAATTATTGTTTTATCAAAAATGAGGATTTAATTTTATTAGCACAAACTATCAATTTTGTGTCATCTTGGTCATATGAATCTAGGTTTTTTCCGTCTTTAAATAATTTTTACCCATGAGTTCTACCAATTATATGTTATGAGGCTTTTTTAAAAAAAAAAAAAAAATTGATTGGAAAGAACATTGATACAACATCATTTGAAAACATAAAAACTCATTTGTAGCTACACCTATTTAGGGTCCTTGAAGGAATATTACTCATGATGCTTATTGATTATCAACCTTATTAGTAAAATGTGGTTTTTTTTTTTTTTTATTACCCACATATACTTTGTTGTCTCTTTGAGAAGGGATTAATTGATGAAGAAACAAGAGATGGATTCAACATTCCAGCTTACATGAGGAGCATAGAGGAAGTGGAAAAAGGGATTAGAAGATGTGGTGGGTTTGAGATACAAAAGATTGAATTTATGAGACTGATTGAACATTCTGAGGAGAAACAACGGGAGTGGGTTTCGGATCCTGTTTCCTATGGTAAACACAAAGCCAACCTGGCCCGTGCTGCTCTTAGGCCCATAATTCAGGCCCACCTTGGTCCTTCTCTCTCCGAGGACTTATTCAAAAGATATGAATATAGAGCTTCTTCAAATTTACCTCTCCTGTATAAGAAATGTTTCTATGGGGTCGTTGCTGCTCTTGCCGTTAGAAAATGAATCCATGTAATGGAAAAGATTGAAAAAAATTGTTAAATATTCAGTTGTTGTTGCGTGTGGGGGGGACAAAAAAAGAGTATATATGTGATTGGCATATGAAATTAGTACAAATAAAGAGAGACTTATTATATCCTTTTCTTATAGCAATAAACGTTTTAATATTCCTTATCCCATTACCACTTTGTCATTCTAGGGTCTAGGATTAACACTATGTTTGGCAAATTTTTTTAAAAGTAGAAATGAATAGAAAGTAAAAGAGCGGAAATGAAACGGAAAGAAATATTGTTTTTATTTCTTGTTTGGATTTATAAGATGAAAATGTAAAGAAATAAGATGAAATTTATGCTTTTGATGATGTTTGGTTGGGATAATAAAAGAAATAAAGAGAAATAAAATATGAAATAGACTAAAAATCCCCTTATTTTATTTATTTATTTTTTATACTTTACTTTAAGGAGCTATTTTGTCATTTCAATTAACATCCCTTCCCTTCTTTTCTACCCTTTCATTCCAAATTAAAAGAGAAACAAAATCAACTCCAACTTTCCTCCACTTATGTCTACTTCATCCCATTTCGTTGCTATTTAAATTAACCAAACAAAAAAAATTCTTCCCATTTTCATTATCTTCCTTTGGTTTTGGTCGATTTCTGTTAATCCAAACATAATGTAAATTTCCATTTTAGGGTTCAAGTTCTAGTAGATGAATTAACAGAAGCTTTGGCCATTTCTATTAGAAAATATATTAAGCTTTCTTATATGGTAGCCACAAAATTGTCATGATCATCCATGTAGTAGAGTAAATAGCTATCCCAATGCTGTAGAAGTAGTAAGCATTTCATTATTGCTAAAAAGATCAACATGTAGCAAGGGACTTTGTATGCAAAAGAGAATGCATTCCACCTTAGTGATATCTTTTATGCAAGAAAACAGTGTGATAAGCTCTATTGGACATAGAAGTGTCTCTTCGTCATCTTCCATTGACCATGCTTCTTCTAGCCACTAAGATATTTGGCCATGAGATGGCATAGTGGTAGTAAATCTTGCAATCCCCTAAGATTTTCATAATTCAATCAGTAATTTGTTATGTGATTAAAAATGGCTCTAAAATAAATTATAAAGGTTCGAATTATAATAGCATGTTTCACTTGAACTGCTCTAATAAGAAATCAAAGCCATCAATATAAGCAATAGGGTAATATAAGGCTTCAAACAAACTTCTACAATAGCTTATGTATATTGAGCTACTAAAATTTGGACCTGAATTGATACCAATGGAACATTACCGTAATTTACACACTAATCCTAAAAATTAGAAAAAAATTAGAATGATGCAGTAAATTAATTTGCAAATTTTGAAATACAAGTAATTTAACTAAATAAAAGTTTTTTGCAAGCAAGGGAGATGTAGACCCTTAAATTTTTTATAGTTGACTCAGATAGACAACTTGATCAAAATATAAATTTTAGACATTGAACTCAAATCAATAGAATCAAAATCTTAGTTGTGGTATCAAAACCTAATATGAAAGCCTTACAATCAAACAACGCAATAGAAAACACTAGGGATATATTGAAAACCTTAGAAAAACAATAATTGAATATATACCCTAAACCCTAATCGATAACTTGATAAATACAATAATCACCTGACTCTTAAAAACAATTAACAAATTGCTTTATTACTTAGCAATATAACCAAAAAACATATATAATACATTTGAAAAACTTAAATTGCGTAATAAAAAAATCAATAATGTACAAGTTTTACCCAAATATTGATTCCATATCAATTGCAACTACTTCAAATCAACAATGTGGAGTAGGATAACAAATCAAAATTCACGTGAACACCAAATGCTTAACTTGACACCAATCTAGATCCTTATATACAAAATTGCACTACATCTAGTTGTTTTATTCTTTTCTTATCATTCTCATTTTACTCCTTATCTTTTATCAATGCTTCACAGCCTCTTTTCCAAATTTGCATGGACAATTCAATTAGGATGTTGAGCCACGAAACCAAAAGGAAATAAAGAACATGGACAAGTGTTCCCAAGTGTCACAAACAAGGAAATTTTCTCCTCATTTTCATTGGAACAGCATGCCATCCAACACTTAAAATTTAAATTCTTTTCTTGTTTCAACTTTCTTGAACAATTTGTCACTTGGATTATTGTTGTGGTTGCCATGACATATGACAAAAGGAGAGACTCCTTGACAAGTGTCTACTTATATGTTACACAAGGAAAAGCTCTTGTCCATTTTTATCAATGTGTCTACCACCTCACACGTCCTCTTCTCTCTTCCATTTTTCCTTGCCATGCATAAGAGATCCCAATCATTTTTGTGAAAAATTAGTCGGTCATCCTCTTCAATTTTGGCATTCCATATCTCTCCTCAAATTGAACTCTTACACACACGACCAAGTAATACAGGAGGAAGAAAAAAGCTTTCCTCAAAGATCTTACTCTACATCAAGTGAGTATTCTTTACTCTTCACTCATAGAGATAAAACAAAATGTATACAAGATAAATTAAATTAAGATAATTGCATGTATAATATATAAGGTAGATTTTGCTTAAATTCATGTATATATAAAGAAGTATAAATCCAAAAACAATGTTTAAGCTTATCCCTATCATGTAAATAGTAGTGGAAATTTTCACACTCCTCTTCTTTCCACGGTATTGGGACTCCCATGATCTTTAGGAAACGAATGAGTATTCATTGTAAGATTAAAAAAACGAAGGAATGTGGATTTAGACAATGGGAAGAGGGATATGAGGAAAAGAGGTGCAATCTAAGGCCTTTTTTGTTAGTATATCTTAATGAAAAACTTTTTTCCTTAAAAAGGTTTTTTTTTTAAAGTAACATATTTTTAAATGTTTATCTAATTTTATAAAAATATATTTTCTTCGTTTGTATATCTTCAAGGTAACTCATATATCATGAATATAAAAAAAATACAAATATTATAATGAGTAATAAATCTACTTATGGGAAAAATCTTTAAAAAATTAATAATAAATGTTTTTAGATAGAAAATAATTGATAGATGAGATCATAAATCGATTAAAAATGATTTTCCCTTTTATATATCATAAGTTATTTTTTCCAAAAATAAGCTATGAAGGAGTTTACATTTTCCGAAACAGGAGAAAATATTTTTCTAGTTTCTAAATTCAAATTTTATAAATCTTTTTGAAAATCGTGGCATTTTTCACAATTCCTCAGCTCCATATACTCCTTAATAGAATGAAGTTATAGAACATAAACAAAGCACTATATAAGAAATAGCAAGAATTCTTCTAAATGAAAATAATATTCCTAAATACTTTTGAGCTGAAATTGTTTCAACTGCTTGCTACATTATGAATCACGTGTACTTAAGAACTTTGACTTATAAAACATCTTATGAGAACTCTTAAGAGGTAGAAAACCTATTATTTCTTATTTTTAAGGGTTTAGTGGTAAATGTTATGTTAAAAAGATGGGAAAAGATTTAGATAAGTTTTATAAAAGAGCACGTGAAGTAATCTTTCTCGGATACTCCTTGAATAGTATGGTTTTTCATAAATATAATTAAAAAAATGGTTGAAGAACCAATCAATGTGAAATTTGTTAATAACTTCATGGATGATGATGGTTATGATGATATTGTGCGAAGAACTAAAGTAAAAATAAACCAAAATGATTACAACAAGGCACGAAAGACAAATCAGAACTAGTAATTGAAATTGGAAGGACTAAAGAACCAAAACGTACTTTAGACACAAATGTTGAAGGTGATCTAGTGCAAAATCCAACAACGAATAATCTGCTAAGAGCCTGGAAATACTCATCTTCATAGCCATATGAACTTGTAATTAGTGGTATAGATTTAGATGTTAGAACTAGAAGAGGTTTTCAAAATTTTGAAAATCAATTTTCTCTAGTTTCTAAATTTGAACTACTTGCATCGATGAAGCTTTAAAGGACAATGATTGAATAATTGTAATGCAAGAAGAATTAGATCAATTTCAAAGAAATAATATGTGGAATTTATCTTCTAGACCTAAAAATAAAAGCATAATAATAGTGTACTAAATGGGTATTTAAGAATAAACTCAATGAAAATGATAAAATAGCTAGAAATAAGATTAGATTAGTTGTTAAAGGATACTCACAAGAAGAAGAAATAAATTACAATGAAACATATGCTCCCATAGCTAAACTAGAGGTTATAAGACTTTTGATAGCTTTTCTTAATGATTATGCTAGCCCCTTGGTATTGAAGATCCATATAGAAGTGAATTTATTTATAAGTTAAATAAAGCTTTATATGCTTTAAAAGTAAAACAAGCACCAAGAGCAAGGAATGAGTGCTTGAGCGAGTTTTTAATCTCCAATAACTTTCGAATATATGTTGATAACATAGTATTTGGTTGTACTATGAAAAATATTGTCAAGAGTTTGCAAGATTAATGCGGAATGAATTTGAAATCTCCATAATGGGACAATTAAATTCCTTCCTTAGTTAATGCAAAGATGGAATTTTTGTACATCAAGAAAATACACTCATCAAATTCTAAAGAAATTTGGTTTTGAGAATTGTAAAGGTACAACAATACCTATGAGTGCATCTACAAACTTAAATATTGATAAATCAGGAAAGAAGATAAGTGATAAGCTTTTCTAAAGCATGATTGAATCAATTATTATATCTTGCTACTTCTATACCAGATATTCTTTATAGTGTATGTGTTTGTGCACATTTTCAATTTGAACAAATTAAAACACACTTCACAGCAATAAATAAAATTTTTATGTACATAAGTGGCATGAGTAAGCTAGGTATTTGTTACCTTAAGAATCAAAACTTTGATCTAATTATGATAGATGCAAAACTGATACAAAAGGCACCTTAGCACTTGTCAATTCTTAAGTAACAAAGTAGTTTCTTGGTCAAGTAAGAACGAAATCCAATCGCTCTATCAATTATTGAAATAGAGTATGTTTCAATTGGAAATTATTATGCTCAACTTTTTTGGCTAAAATAAATACAAGATTATTGTGTGAACTTTAAAAATATACCTATTATGTGTGATAATACTTGTGTAGTTACTTAAGTAAAAATCCTATACAACACTGAAGAGCAAATCATATAGAATAGGAACCACTTTATAAAGGATCATGTTAATAATGGAAATATAGATATAAAATATGTTCTTACCGAATATCATCTTACTAATATTTGTATAAAACCTTTAGAAAAATAAAGACTTGAATTCATTAGAAATGAAATAAGTGTCTGCTATCCTTTTGAAAATTAAAATAATTGATATATTCTCTTTTCATGTTCTTAACAAATTATGGCATGAATTATATTTCTATAGGCAAGAATTATATTTTGGCATAATAAACATTTTATATTGATATGATTTATTATCAAATGCATATACTTGACATGAATGTGCAAAGCATTTTGAAAATTCAAAAGGAAATTTAAAATTGTCAATAATATTAATTTTCGAAAAATATATTTAAGAATATTTTGCAAATACAAGGACAATCTTTAAATGGTCGAACAATAGGAAAGAAAATAAAATAAGAAAGAAAATATTTAAATGAAGCCTTTGATAGCCGGTTTGGCACTTAAAGACAGTACACTTGTCAATAATACAAAATAGTTACCAAGAATAAAATCAGTTAACACCCTCAAAACAAATCCTACTCATACTCTACTAAAATTGAAACCCTAACTCTTCAAAACTTCAAACTCTAACCACAATGGCCTTTTGACACTCAAAGTAACTCTAAAAGCAAAAGTTCTCCCTAGGTTTTTGAAGAACAAATATTGATTTCTAGTCTTGAGAAATCGAAGGAAAGTTCACACTCTCTTGTAGAAGGATCTAAAAAGGAAGTGTTAGTAGAGGAATATCTATATAAGAAAAAAGTAGCATCGGATGAGAACTTGGATGAAGTTTCAAAAAAACAAAAAAGCACCTTAACCAACTCCTTGAGAAGAAAAGAAAAAGAAAGTTGTCAAAGAAGGAATAGCGTGTAAATGAATGTAAGAAAGGAACAATTTGAGACATCTGAACAAGTCCCAAGAAAAAGAAAGAGGGTTGGACCCTTTGGTGTAACCTAAATAAAAGAAAATAAGAACATGGATGAGGTAACAATTTTACCCTTATCTTATTTTGATTTTGGACACTTCAAATAGAATGATCTATTTCTAGAGGAATGGTTGGACATTATTAGGTGTAAGAAATTGTCTAAGTTGAAGAAAATGGTAAGTAGAGAATTTATGAATGATTTCTTTAGGAATCTTGACATGATTACAAGAGAAAGATCGATTTTAGTTGTTCAAGGGAAAGATATAGTAATTATCATATTGATTTTAGGAATTTATTTAATACAGTAGGAATAAACAATGATTTATAACATGATATAAGCTTGTTAGGAAGCTAGTTTAGATTTCTTAGCGCACATAAAGGTAAAGTGGGATTATTAAAGATATGAATGAAATAATTTCATCTTTAATGAGATATTTTACTTAATAAAAGTTTATTAGTTTAGTTTCATCTTTAATGACATAATTACTATAAGGTAAATTAAAATAGAAAGTCATAACATTTGAGAGTAAGTTCAATTATGGTCATAATATTTCGAGTGGCTCATTGGAGGTCACAACGTTTAGGAAAGTGGGTCAATTGAGTTCAACATCAACATGTGTCACAATGTGATGAATACTCTAAATCTTAATTAATTTTTTCTCCTATCGACATGTGTTAAGGATGATCCCGATTGACCTACTTCTCTAAACATTGTGACCTTAAAATAGAAAGTCACAACATTTGAGAGTAAGTTCAATTGTGGTCATAATATTTCGAGTGGCTCATTGGAGGTTACAACGTTTAAGAAAGTGGGTCAATTGAGTTCAGCATCAACATGTGTCACAATGTGATGAGTACTCTAAATCTTAATTAATTTTTTCTCCTATCGACATGTGTTAATGATGATCTCGATTGACTTACTTCTCTAAACATTGTGACCTTAGATGAACCACTTGAAACGTTGTGACCTCAAATAAACTTATCCTTGAACGTTTAACCTTCGATGCAATTTACCCAATTACTATAAAATGAGTTTAGGTGGTTAGTTTGAGTATAAAATGAACTTTTATATATAATGATTTAAAACTAAACTTTTCTTTAGGACATGATATTAATTTAAAAATCAATATTCTAAATAGGAATTAAGTGAAATCTCCAATTTGAATAGATAATATATAAATATAACTTAAGATTGATTAATAATTGATCTAATAAGAATGAATGATTGAGTTAGTGACTTAAAACTTATTTGAGATAATTTCCTTAGATAGATTCTTGTCCATAGGATTTCTAATCATCCATTTGAGGTGAAGTTCCTATTTGAGTACAGGGATGTAGTGACTTGAGTGTTGAATGTTAGGATAGTATCCTAAAATGAATTAATACTAAAAGATAACCTAATCAATTGCTTGAGTGTACTTGTGTCATTTAATCCAGTCTAAGGAGTGATAACTATGTGTGATGATGCTAACACAATGTTAGGCACTGAGGCTACTAGTGGTGGCTTTGTGGGTAGTTGCCAAGATAGACAGTATTGGGATAACGTCTATCTTGATAAAAAAGAAGTGTCACTTGTATAAGTTAGGATTGTGGGCTTCGTTAATCTACATAATATGATGAACTTTGATAGGTAAAGATAAGTAACGACTGTGACCCCTAGACGATGAGGTTACTCACTAAGAATTTCTTCTAGGGGATATAGGTACTAAGGCTGCCTAAGTCAACCCTTAAGTAGTTGCTACTCTCAGGACGTCTAGATTCTCACAACATGTTGTCGAAGTGTGAGTGCTCCACTATTGATTTAGTCCACCTAAATTAAAGATATAAATTGATGGTTGTTGCATGTTCATTAGGATAGGAGTATGAGATAATATCGTATGTACTTGTATTACTGTTATATTAGGCTTCGACTTATTTCTTCCTTTTAAGGTGATGATGAGACTGATGATGATCCTTATAATTATTTGGATTTTGGTACTAATGTGGATGAGCTGCTAGATGAATGGAGTGACTAGTTTTGTCAAACTAGTTATTGTTGATGTTTTGTATTGTACTTTAATCTATCACGTGAAAGTTTTAGCCTTGTATTGGCTTTGATTGTGAGGGATGTATAGTGTGGTTTAGAGGTTGTATTTTGTAGAGTGATGTGAGGGTTGGATTATATTACTGTTGGATGCTTTTTCGTTTGTACTAAGAGTTTTTGTATTGTTACAGGAAATATGTGATAATATAGATGTAGACTACTCATTGAAGTGGTATTTTAAAACTTTCATTGTTATCAAATAAATTTACAAAACTAAATACATGATTTCATAAAATAAAATTGCTAGACACACTCATGATAAATGGTTTAATTAATAGGTGCCTTTGCATATAACACCTAAGTGTTATGTGTGGAAAGACTAACTACGCCTAAACTTTATTCAAGTCATGATAGTTTTAAATGCTCTCTTCTTGAAGGAGTCATCTCACTAAGACTTTCTCTAGACACACCTAGGAAGAAAGTTCTCTCATTTAGGATTAGTAAACTTACACAACAAGATTCAAGGAGATCAAAGTAAGAATCATATCATAAACTTTCTAATTATTAGATCAGCTATACTAATTCAAAAATTTATCTTAGGAATTAACAACAATCAAGGAGGAGTGGATATGTGTGTAAGAAGCTACATCAACAAGCAAGCCATTATGGTAGTAGTTGTTATGTTTGTGTGATTTGTGTAATCTCTTTAAGTAGTAATCTTATCTTTAATTTCTTGATTGTGTTTATGTGATCAATAACTTACAATCAAGTATTGAATGATATGTGAATAGATAATATGTATAGATCTATGAATCAATGGTTAGATGATGAATGAATAATGAATTGTGTGATGAACACTTGTTTTAGGAAAAACCTATGTACATGATGATTAATTCATGATTTATAATTTGAATTGAAATATATAAATATAAAAATAAATTAGATAAAAAAAATCAATTAAACATGTTTAAGATGATTAAGGAAGGCTAAAATTTGGATTAAACAAGAAGAAAACTAGAAACATCAAAACAGAGTCAGGTCAATGTGCACGCAGTGCAGTAGTGATAATCTAGGTAGTTGAACCGATAGAGAAGTCACCTCCATTGGAGGCTAGGGTTTATCGGCCAATATTCAATTTAATTAATATTAAATCAAAATTAATTGATTAGTTAGGTTAATTGAACTTACAAACATCTGAACTGATGTGTTAAGTAATTTACATAAAAATTTGGACTCAAGAACCCATGTAAAAGTTGCTAAACCGGTCAATTTAAGTTAAGGTGCGCACTAGTTCTCAATAGGAAATGAAATAATGAAATTAAAAGGAAATTAAATCTAATCAAATAAATATAAAATAAAGGTAAATAATTTATTTTCATATTAAAATATGAATTTTGACAATGAATAATTAAAGGGCTAATGTCATAAGTGGTACTTGAACTTTTACCAAATATGCAATTAGCTACTGAACTTTTAATTTGATCAATATGGTACTTGAACTTTGAAATGGATCAATTTGGTACCTGAAAGAACTTTTTGTGTATATCAATGGTACCTCCGTTAAA
The DNA here is from genome assembly GCA_024138025.1 of Combretum micranthum. Taxonomy (NCBI): domain Eukaryota; kingdom Viridiplantae; phylum Streptophyta; class Magnoliopsida; order Myrtales; family Combretaceae; genus Combretum; species Combretum micranthum. The sequence goes on from JAMXBD010000301.1 coordinate 569,450, forward strand.
TTCTCTGAGATATTAAATTGATCAATTCAAAGTTTTTCATGTACCAAATTGATCGATTTCAAAGTTCAGATACCAAATTGATTAAATTAAAAGTTCAAGTAATTGATTGAACATTTGGTCAAAATTTAGGTACCAATTGTGATATTACCCCATAATTAAATAACTTGATTTTAAGAATTTATTTAATAAGATAGGTATGAATAATGTCTTATGAGATAATATAAATCTATTAAGGAGTTAGTTTAGGTATGTGATGAAGTGAAAGAAGTGGCAAACAGGTAATACTTAAGAAAGTAGGGCAAAAACTAGCCAGTGCCACTGCCAATTCAATAATTGAAAGTCCTTATCTTGAAGGAAACGAGCCAACTGGAAGAAATTATCAACTTCGGTGATATATTACATCATGAGCATTTTTTTGTAATATTTTGGGCAAGTTTAAAATTTGCTATATCTTCTTGTAGACACTTCAGTTTTATATGTAGTCCATGGTATTTTATTCCTCTCTTTATATGCTTTGTCTCCTTAAGTTTTAGGACTTTTCTATTTTTGAAAATCTTTTTAGTTCTATTTTTTATATCTTTTTATCCTACTTATATATGTATGCCCTAAGGCAAAAGGAAAAACAATTATAATCAGTATTATAGAATTTGAGCTATCTAGCCCTATTTTCCCAAATTTTCTAATTATTACAGTTTTTATTCGAATTTGGATGCCAGTTATCTACATATTCTTAGAATCAATAGGTAATTGAGGATCACTTTTTAGTAATTATGTGCAATTCAATAGATTGTGATAAATCCTAAATATTTTCATTGCAGTAGTACCTTAGTACACTTTTAGGTAAAGAGAGGTTACTAAAAGTATAAATGGATTAATTACACTGAAACTGAGATAATTCATTTAATAAAAGTTTATTAGATTAATTATAAGATGTGTTACTAGGAATATCTCCTTAAGGACCTAATTCCTATATAATGAATCCGCCTGGTTAAGTTAAGTATAAAATGAACTTAAATATATGGAATGACTTAAAACTAAACTTACTTAAAGAACATGATATTAATTATTGAATTATATTTTAAAAAGGAATTAGGCGAAATCTTAATTAGAATAGGTAATGTATAAATATAACTTAAAATTGATTATTGATTTATTTAATAAGAATGAATGATACAGTTTGTGACTTAAAGCTTATTTGAAAAAATTTCCTTATACAAATTCTTATTCTTAGGATTTCCTCTCATTTGTTCTATGGCAGACTTGAGTACATGTACTTGAGCAGAGATGAGTAACGACTATGACCCCTAGACAAGGCTATTTTGAATTTCTTCCAAGAAAAATATGTATACCCAGGCTGCCTATATCAACCTCTTGAGCAATTGTTGTAACTCAAGACCCCAGATTCCCATAATGTGTTGCTAGAGTATGAGTGATTCATTATTGTTTTGCTACACCTAAATGAAATATCTAAATTGTTGGTTATTGCATTTGCATTAAAATAAGTGTGTGTGATCATATTGTGTGCGCTTGTGTTGCTATTATACAAGGCTTTGGCTTATTCCTTCATTTCGTAGGTTATGAAGATAATTTGATCTAAATGTTTAGGATATGTGATCTATGAGTTGAATGTTAGTGAAAGATTGGGTAAGGTGGACGTTTAGATACATTGGATATTGTTTTGTTATTTATCTGAGTGTTTAATATATGTGTTGTAAGGTTTTTGATGTATTACTGAGTGTTGATAGTAAATAGTAAGACAAAGCCTAATAAGCCCATGACTTCTCCCATCCAGGCCGTAGGCCATAAAAGACATGTTAAAGCCCATGATCCTGACTCAGCTCATCAAGAGCTCGCCCCCACTAATAAGCCAGACCTCCAACCGTTCGAAGAAATCAACTACCTGACAACCTCGATCTCAACCATCCGGGGAACGCCATCCCTTCTCTTGACCTTCTAAACAACCTTGGTCTACGAGAGCCTAGGCCCTCGCTTAGAAACACCCCACCAATATTCTGCCATGGTGTCAAGTCAACAATCACCTCGAGATCCTAATAGAAAAGATTATGTAGGCCCCAGTTTAGTATGATCGCACCTATAAATAGCCCTCTATCCATCAACCATAGGAAAGTTAATCTCATATGTTCAATTACTCTACACATTTTAGGTGACACATTATCAGATTAACCATCAGAGTGGCCGCGCAGGGCACATACCTCCCTCAAGCACACTAATAATTGTGTTTTGTGTTTACATGGAATTAAACTCTACTAACAAGAATAGTACCCTCAACACTTGGTGTCTTTTATGGGAAATCACCATAAAAACCCAAACACTTTTGATCAAATAAGATCCATTCTGCGCTAATATCAATTATGCTAAGGCAATAGCCGAGCAAAAACCAAACTAAGTAGGGGTTACTCCAACCAATGGTGAAAACCCCAAATGGCAACCTCAAGAGCCCCTTGCTAAGAACAACATCAACCGCATAGATTCAAAGTGTATTTTGGATCTTGAGAATTTGTGCAAGAACTCGTGCACAAAAGCTTTGAAAATGAGCATAACAATACCTTAACTCCAAGCCAAAATCATTGAATTAAAGGATTTGAAGATTTTATCCCTAGAGGAACAAGTCTTTAGTGTTCGGTAAAGCAAATCGCCTAGTCATTCATCATCAATAACCTCATTAAGGAGATAGTCTCAATCTACAATGATGCCTCAAGAGCTTGCTTTTATACCAAGAGCCAATCTAGTTCCTCGAGGTGATCATCGAACCCTCACTAGAGGATCGTTGATACCAGAGAATTGGCAAAGACATCTTTAATACCTCACAAGGATGCCTAGTATTTTAGCACCTTGGGCAAGCTTTAGCCCATTGCCAGACAAGCTACCAAGACCATCGTACAAGTCCTGAACCTATCTAGGCTTGTGAAGATGATGTGCACCTGCAATCAGTCATAATCAACTTGCCAAACTCAAACAAGGAGTTAACGTTAGAGGCGTTAGAGGAAATAAAAGATATGATGAAGAAACTCTCAACCATCAAAGAAAGTTTCAAAAACGGGCCCTTAACAAAAGTGGCTCCAGGAAAAACACCTTTTACAACATCGATCCAATCCAAAGTCCTCCCCACTGGGACACACCTTCTAAGTTTGGAATCATAGACAACACTAGCAACCTTGAAGATCGCTTCACCTAGATTCAATCCACTATGGAACTCCATAACTTTTCAAATGCCATTTATTGCTAGACCCTTCCAACTACCTTTAGAGGAGCCGCTCGGATCTAGTTCAATAAGCTAGCTCCAAATACCATTAACTCAGTTTATTAGCTCATCAAGCTCTTCATAGCACATTTCATAGCTAGTAAGTCACTTAAAAAGAATGCTTCCTACCTCCATACAGTAAAGCAAAGACAAGACAAGCCCTTTCACGACTACTTAAAAGACAAGATGAACCCCTCTGCAAATACTTAGCACATTTCAACAAGGCATGTCTCAAGGTCCCAAATTTAAATTAGGGAGTAGCCTTCAAAGCCATAGAGCAATGGGTCTTAGTTGATAGCCATTTTTTTTCCCTTGTAGTTTAAAATACTAGCTCACCACACTCAAACAAATAAGAGAAAAGGTGCAGAAGTACATCTAACAGGAGAATACCAAGAACACAAATGAAAGAGACCGAGATAAGGTCTAAGCTCGCCCAATCTAATCTTACCCAATATAAAGACAAAGGAAAGGCCAAAAACCGCATAGGCTCCATCATCCATGATAACACGAGCTCTAACTAGAGAGATAACAAGAGAAGAAATCTCTTCCCCATGTACTATGAATTTACACCGCTAAAGTTACCTGTTCACAACGTGTTTTTAGAAGACAAAACCAAGGCCTCTTACCTCCACCTCCTCCTGTGTGCCCAAACTTAAAGCAAAAAGAATTTAAAGAATACTACAAGTATCATCACAACCATATACATGATATTAAAGACTGTTGGTAGTTAAAGAGCGACATTGAGTACACATACAAAGAGGTTGGTTGAAATAATACATCAATCACAATGTTGCAAAATCTGAGCCTCTAAACTAGAAGTAAAAAATTAAAGAAGAAGGATCTCCTTAGGCAAATGATCCCTAGGAGCAATATAATCTATCCCCAGCTAATAGAAGATGTCATGGTGAGATTAACATCATAGTAAGCAAACCATTGATGTGAATTAAGTAAAGCTCAGCTCAACTTCAGGCTTGTTTAGCGCAAGACAGGTAATGTATCTGGAACTAAAGAAAGCAAGAATTAAAACCACCATATCTTTCACAAGAAAAGATTTTGAAGGATTTTAGACCCCCATCAAGATACCTTAGTCACTTCTGCACGCATATCGGGCTAGAAAGTCAAAAAGGTGATGGTAGATACGAGAAGTAATGCTAACATTGTCTTCAGCTACATCTATGAGTAGATGAAGCATAAGTTCAAAGGTTAAGATCATACAACCACGAGCTCTATGGATTCAATAACAAACCGGTTCGACCTCGAGGAATAATAACCCTACCCCTTGAACTTAAGAACGAAGATTGTAATGCAACACGAAATCAACTTCCTCATGGTTGAATGTTGATCACCTTACAATGCCATTCTAGGAAGAGTTGCTCAATCATTTTTTGGTATGGTTATCTCCTAGTCCCATCTCAAAGCTAAATTCCTCACCCAAATAGGAATAGGCATCTATAAAGGGGACTAAGAACAATTTAAAGATTTGTACTTCAAAGCCTTAAAAAGCGACCAGAAAAATGTCAAAAACTCCAAGCATGGAGGCATTTACCCCATGACGAGTTGACCATCTCATGAACAACCCCATAAACCACAAGCTTTAGTGTCCCAAGCAAAAAAGACCTGGTAGACCCCAACAGAGGGAAAGAGGTACCTAAAGTACAATGCAGGAATCGAAAACACGCAGCTTGCCTCTTGGACATAGAAAGCGAACAACCACAGGAAGCCTTTCGAACAATAAGAAGATTTATTTATATGATCTTTCACATCATCCTTTTCTTGTAATGGACTTTAATTAGGACTGCAAGGTCTCCCACATGACAATAGGCTCAACCCACTAAAAATTAAATGAAGATTAACTTGTTATATTTTCGAAATATCATGCTTTGTAATTTTTCATTAGGATACAATAGCAAAACCCCAAGATTTGCCAAACAAAGGTTCAGCAACATAAAGGGAAGCTCCTAAGCAAAACCCCACACTTGAAATCACTAAGACCAACTTCAACAAGATTTTATATCTTTGATAATTTCATATGAATGTCTACAAGTTTAATTATCAATATAACATAATTGCAGTTTGATTAGCAAGATTAGGGTGGATTGTGTTTTCCCACACTCAATTACTATATATCTTTCAAAAACACTCTTTTTTATTTTAGCTATAATTAGAATCTAGATAATTTAGTTGGTAAGTATAAATCTCTGTTCAAATCGATTACCTAATTTTTAATAGAACTAATACCAGTTTAGTAGTAAATTGATCCTTGGGAACAATACTCAACTCATCATTATATTACTTGATCAGGCCTAGTGCACTTGCTGCAGAATTCACCCTTATTTTATATCTATACATTTTCAGCGAATCATGTAACTTGAGTTTTCTTTTGAGTTAAGCACCAAAGTTTTTTTATCTTATTTGCTAAAACTTCTTTAAAACCCAGATGCTTAACTGAGGGGGAGGATAAATTGAGGGGGAGTTAATTGTGCATGATTGTCCTCATAAAAAAGGGAGAGATTAATAAGGAAATTAGTTGCATGATTAACCACTTAATTGTGTTAAGTTACACTTAATTTCTTAAACAAGTTTGATGAGCAATATATGCAAAATTTGTACATGTTTGTATTTTGTGTTTGTTCTTGTGTTGTGTTTTATTTTTAGTAAAATTGTGCTGACCAGAATTACATCAGCTCGCCAGTACAATTTTTCTCTACACAATGACAGAATATTTGTATGCTAGTGAGCTGGTACAAAATGAACCAGCAAGTAGGTACAAGTTGAGCGAAGAATAGAACCAATCATGTCCTTATCTACACCCGCATCTTATGTATCAATAAGCTGCTGGGTTTTGGACAAGCGAGCTAGTAAGCCAAAAAATGTTTGAGGAATTTTTAGGAGAAACAACTACTTTCCTTGGAAAAACTATAAATGCAAGTTGTTGGGAAGTTTTTGTGGGTTGATTGAGATTATTTCTTGCATATAATATCATTGTAAACACTCTCTAAAGCTTATATTATAATTAGTATTATTTGTAAGTGAGAGACCTAGTATAGTGGTAGTTACTTTATATTTGCTAAACTCTTGTAAAGCATTATACTATAGTTTGTTAGTGAGTGATTAGTGAAACCTTGAGTTGAGTCTAATGTGATTGAGAGCTTCTTGTAAAGACTTAACTCAAGAAGTTGTGTTTGTGTTATTGTAGCTCCAATGGAGCAATTGATTGTTTATTGTGAGTAAAGTGGGTGAAGTCCTCCATTAATGGAGGCAATTGTTTGTGAACCATGGAAACTAGGAGTAAACTAAACTTGAAATAGCTTAATTTCTATGCATAATTAGATTAGATATATATATACTAATTTAATTAAACCATGAATTTGTTAAGTGTTTAGTTGGATAGAAATTTAACGTGTTAATATGAATTAGTAATAGTAGTGTATTGTATTATGGGGTGTGAATGTGTTATGTATGTTTAATATTGTTAAAATTACTTCTATTATGTAAATATGGTTGATAAGTTATATGTGTTAAATAAATAAATAAATATAGTGTGTTAATGTATTTGATATTAGTATTTATTGTTTTTTCAATGCATGTTAAGTTGAGTTTTCAAAGAAAAAACCTATCCCAAAACCAAAACTTGATTTAGTAGAAATTTTAGCCCAAACTAAGCCTAAACTAAGCCTAAAACAAAGCAAAAAATAAAGCCTAAAGCCCATTTTATTTCTCTAAAAAAATTTCCATCAAAAAATTCAAAGTTAAAGGATAATTACAAGTTTTATTTAGCAAAGTTTATAAGCCAAAACAGATTAAAAACTTACAGTGCTTTGTTCGTCTGCATTTCACCTTTTCATTCTAATTTCTCTTGCTCAAATTGTCAAGATTATCTTTCCGTAAGACTCAATTATCTTAAGGTTAGTTTGCTTGCTTTCATAGTTGTTATCTTCTTTGTTTAAGCATAAGAATGATTTCTTGCCTTAGTAGTTTCATAATGGTTTGAATATGATTTTCATGATTCATGTTAATTAATAGAGTTAAATAAGTCTTTGAGTGTGTTGAAGTTGTTGGTTTAATGTTTGATAGGAGATGGGTGTGCGAGGAAGATGATGAATAGTGAATATGGGTCATGGGACTAATTGGGAAGCCTTCATGGATGAGTGGGATGGATAGGGATTCCTCTTGATGATCAAGAATGTTTTCTTTAAGTTGTCTAAAAGACTTTTGTGATGTAAATTTTGAGTAGTTTGTGGGCTTGTTGGTTAAGCCATGGTTTGTAATATAAGTTTAAATTGTTTCTTGTAAACTTTACCTCCAAGTGAGTTTGTAAGGTTTTAAAGTGTCATGGTTTGATACTAATGTAATGTTATGTATATATATATATATATGTATGTATGTTGATCTACTCATGTGTAGGAGTAGTATCAATTGAAAGTTTTGTAAATATTATAATAGATTTAAACAAACAGTTGATACAAACTTATCTTTTAAAGACAATCTTACATATGATACTTAGGTGTTTTATAACACTCAGGTATTATGTGGATGGGGACTTAGCATGATTAATCATAAAGGGATTAAGTAGGCCAGGTCTTTACAAATTGGTATAAGAGCATTGTTTGTATGACTGACTATTTAAATGTGATAGTTAGGAATGACTTGACCTTAGGTGCGGTCAGGTTAGTTTGGATTAAGCTTAAGTTTGCTTGAATGATGTGGTTAGTTTGATTGTTTGCTTGATTGTTAATCAAATTGAATTTAATTAAGATTGCATGGTTTAACATATGTCATGCATATATATTGTAAGTTGCATAAAAATGGAAAGATCTCGAAGACAGACTGGACAACAGATAGAAAAAGAAGATATGCTACCGCCTCCTCCATAGTCAACTGCCCCGGTGCCCACTTCATCATCTATTCCAACATCTACTACTACTCCCTCTCTTGCTTCAGCATCTACAGCTCAAGCACCATAACAGCCTTAAATGCCCCAAATGTCACCTTTCCCTCCAATGCCTCAAATGTTAATGGGAGATCCAAACACCATGTGTACAATGTTTAGAGACATGTTTGCAATTATGCAGCAATATCAACAGATGATGTACCAGCAACAGCAACAATTTATGCAACAATATACTCCTCAGGTAATGGGACAAGGAGGAAATGTACAAATGAATGAGCAAATGATAAGATGAAATTGCATGATTTTGTCATAATAGTACCAGAATTTGATGGAATGGTTTTAGATCCTAGCATTGTTGAGCATTGGATTGAGGAATTAGAGAAAGCCTTTGCAGCTAATGAAATTCCAGAGAATAGGAAAGTTGATTTGGCGGTATATATGCTCAAGAAGGATGCCAATAACTAGTGGAGATCAACAAGCCAAAATATGGTAAGACCGATTGCATGGATTAGGTTCAAGGAAGCCTTCTTTTTGCAATATTTTTCAAATACGGTCAGAGAACAAATGATTTCGGATTGGTTGGGTTTAAGGCAAGGAGGAAAGATAATTGAAGAATATTGTACTGAGTTTTGTAGGTTTCTTTGATTTGTTGGAGAAGTGTATAATGAAGAGAGGATGAAAGTTCAGAAATTTCAAGATGGTCTGAATATGGAAATTACAGGAGAAGTTAAAATATTCCAACTCCATACTCTAACTGATGCTGTAACTAAGGCAAAGCTAGCAAAACAAATTCCAAATGAGAATAAGACTCAAAGAGATAGAAAGCTGCTTTTCTAGGTAAGAGACCATCACCGTCTACTCCCTATAGGAAGAATGACAATTATGGCTAAGGAAAAAGACCATTTCTAGGAAAGAAAACAAGTTTTGGATCTTCAGTTAAGACTTACGTGCCTTCCACCAATTTTGAAAGGAGATGTTCTAGATGCTTCGGACCACATGAGTTAGTTCAATGCAAGTGGAATCCTAAGGCATGTTTTGCTTATGGGATAGAAGGACACAAAGCTTTAGAATGCAAGGATCTGGTGTTGCAACCCATTGTAAAAGGGACATCATGTGGTGCAGCACACATGACCTAACTCCGGAATGATGGTCCTAGCTTCAGAAAAGGAATGATGGTCCTAACTCTGGAAAAGGAATTACAGTGGCAAGGATTTTTGCATTATTGCTGTGTGAAGATGCTCCATATGTAGATACCTTGGCAGGTACAATATTGATTGCAAATCGTCATGCATATGCATTGATAGATACTGGTGCAACACATGCATGCTTAGCTGAAAAATTTATGAATGAGTGTAGTTTGAATTTTGAAGTGCTATCTAATAGAATAATGAGTATTAACACTCCTTTGGGTGTTAAATCTAGAGAGCCTTGTGTATGTAAAAAAGTAAATGTAAGGATTGCTAATATTGATATGCCAATTGATATGATGATATTACATATGGTTGATTTTGATGCAATATTGGGTATGAACTGGTTAAATATGTACAAAGTAAGTATAGATTATAACAAGGCAAAAATGAGTTTTGATTTGGATAAAGGGAAAATTGTCCATGTTTTAGAAAGAAAAAGACTTAAGAGCATATATACGATGGAATTATGCGAAAAGACTTCAGGAACAACAACAAATGTTGAAGAGTTTAATGTCATTATGGTACTCGTGGTGAGACTTTGTAGATATTTTTCCTGAGGAATTACCTAGGTTACCACTTGATAGAGAGATTGAGTTTGGCATTGATGTGATTTTGGGAACAACCCCTATTTCAAAAGCTCTTTACAGGATGGCTCCTACAGAATTGAAGAAATTGAAAATTCAATTGGAAGAGTTGCAGAAACTTGGTTCAATCCGTCTTAGTATATCATCGAGGGGTGTACTGGTTTATTTGTCAAAAATAAGGATGGAAGCTTGAGAATGTGTATCGATTATAGAGGGTTAAACCAAGTGACAATTAAGAACAAATATCAATTGCCCTGGATTGATGATTTATTTGATCAGTTAAGAGGTGCAGCTATATTTCTAAAGATTGATTTAAGGTAAGGATATCACCAACTCAAGATCAAGCCACAAAACATTCTTAAAACGGCTTTATGTACTTAGTATGGACATTTTGAATTTCTTGTGATGCCATTCGAACTAACTAATGCTCCAACCGTGTTTATGGATTTAATGAATCGGGTATTCAAAGATTATATTGATCAGTTTGTGATGGTGTTTATAAATGATATCTTGGTGTATTCTCAAAACAAAGATGAGTAGGAAAAACATTTGAGATTGGTTTTGCAAAGATTGAGAGAAAAGAAGTTGTCTACTAAATTTAGCAAATGTAAGTTTTTGTTAGAAGAAATTGCATTTCTAGGTCATATTGTCACCAAGGATGGAATTTGAAGATTCGAGCTATTGTAAAGTGGCCAAGACCTACAAATGTCACTAAAGTATGGAGTTTTCAAGGTCTAGTGAGTTATTATAGGAGATTTGTTCAAGGATTTTCAAAAGTTGCTTCTCCAATGACAAAATAAACTTAAAAGCATAGGAGATTTGTATAGGGAGATAAGTGTGAAAGGAGTTTTCAAGAGTTGAAAGATCAGTTAGTTACAGCGTCTATTCTAGCACTACTAGTGTAAACTCCTAGATTTTAAGCTAGGGTTTATGCTTAAACCCTAAACCAAAAGTTAACTTAAAAACCCTAAAGTTAACAAATCTATAACAAAACCTAGTAGATTTAGATTCGGTAATCCCATGCTCTTAATCCCTAAATAAAAAAATTAAAATAATTATGGAAAATAATTCCTAATAATATAAGGAAGCTTAAAAATATCATATTCATTAATTTTTAATGTATTTCGGATGCGAACGGGATCAGTTTTTAAAAAAAGTACCCTAGTACACCCGATGGTAAAATTATTTTGATAATACCAATAAACTCGTAAAAATATAAGGATTTCAAAAATATTAGTTTTATAATTTTTCGGTATCTAAAAATATCAGATATAGCTTAATTATGTGTATTTCCTTTACTACCGGTATTAATTTGTCATATCTATTATTCATAGTACTATTCTACACTATTCATTACTAATCTATTTCTACTTTTTTTACACCTATTCTTATAATCTACCATACATATTTTCTACTTTTTACATTTCCATACATCTTCATTCACATCATACCTTACAACTTATTACTTTTAATTAACAAAAATGTAAAACAAATCAAAACTCTCTCTCTTCGCTCCTCTCCTCTCCTACATCATGCGGGCCACCCCATACACACACATACACAATTTTTTTTTCCTTTTCAATTTATTTTAATCATATAATTTTTCCTCCTCAAAACTCTATAAATAGCATCTCTCCCTCCATTTCTTTCACACACTCTTTTATATTAACAAAACTCTCTCAAATTCTTTCCTCAAACTCTCTTTCACTTCTCCAATTTTCCCACATTTCTTCTACACCTAATACTATAAACCTCTCTTAAACTACTAACCAAATTTCTACCTTAGGTAAATATTCTTACCTATATCTTCCTACCATGTCATGTAATTTAACATTACCATGGTGTATGTTTCTTTAACATTTAAATGTTATAAAAGTAACACTATGTTCATGTTTTGTTCATGTTCATGAATAAATTACATATTATGTTGTTTTATTTATGTCCATGTTATTATTAATGTTCTAACCTAACTTCTATAACATATTATCTATATTTATGTATCTATATATATATATATTATATTTCTTAGAGCATATAAGCTCACTAACATAACCGTTATTTATTTATTTATTTATGCTTGCAATTTATTTATTCATTTCATGCTTTAATATTAAGATTAGTCTTTCTATTATTAGACTTGTCATCATCAAGTCAAAACGATTTTCTTATTTCTTTTTTTTTTTTCTTTTGGACTTGCCCATGACTAAGTCCGGAAGACTTAAAATCAAGCTAAGACTTCCAATACTTGATATTTATTTATTTTTTATTCTTATTTTTTTCTATCTTATTTTTGTCATGTTACTAGCAACATACTCATACTTCAAGCATGATCATACTAATAGTTGTTTTAATGAAAAATAAAAATAAAATAAGCTCAACTTACTTTAAAAATATAGTTTTATCACTTAGGAAAAAGTTTCCTTAAGACTTATAATTTTATTTCAACTAAATACTTTACAAAGGATTTTTGACCAAAAATCACCATAGATTCTAAGTATTGATGATATACAAAGTTTTTGCAAAAACAACTAAGGAAACTCTTTATTTTATTTTCAAACTATAATTAAAAGACCTTAAGATTTATAATACTTTTCTATAAGAAATTTCTTTAAAAATTGATTATAAAATTCTTACCAACAATTTTAATAAGAATAAGGATCAACTCAAGTTTTCCAAAATAAGTCAAGAATCAACTCACCAAGTAAAATATATTTAAAAAATAAAATTTGAGGATAACTTAGAAAGACTAAAGTCTTTGAATCAAAGGTTATCTTTTAAGATTCTAAGAAAATAAATTATATCACATATTTAATGACTTAAAAATCTTTAGTTTTATTTCCAAACAACTTAACATAATTTTGTCAAAATTTACCTTTTCAACTATCAAAACAAGAGTATTTTATGAAAAATCATTGATTGAGACAATATTATTAGAATCATGTGTTTATTATGAGTTGCATATGTATTAAAAGGATCTTTCACCTATAATATATATATATATATTTATATGTTTTCTATGGAATTTTTTGTTAATACAAAGTTAGAAAAATAATGTTTTAAAGGTGGGAATTTTCATGTTGATTATGTACCTAGTCCTTTAGAAAAAAATGACCTTTTATGAAGAAAATAACCTTAGAAATGGATAGATCTTTTTGTGTAGGTAGAAAACGGTATATAATATGTGAAATTCAGAATTAAAATGAGCAAGTTATGATCATTTTAAGTTGGAATTTCATCCCATGCGAATTTTGACGAACTTAGTAAAATAGAGTTTCAAGTTTAAGTAGAACTTCCAAGAAATACTCATTTTGGGTATTTTTTTTGTATAGATGACGTGGAGTCTAAGCTTCCTTACCTAGAGGATTATTTTAACTGGAAGTTTCTTCTACTACGGTCGAGTGAGTTTAAATTCTCACATTTTGTACTTATGATTTTGCTTGTAGGGCACCAAAATTAGAAAAAGATAAAAATGTGATAATGCCTTTGCTTTACTTATATGATTGAAATTATGTTAAGTATATCGAGGTGGGAAATGTAAGTTAATCATTGCATGATTTAGTATAAGAATGATTTGTTTGCAAAATTCTATGATCGCTCATAAAATGTGTAATATTATGCCATGACTACTTAAATAAAATGATTCATGCATGACACGAGTCACATTGCACTCATTACTATACTCTTGGTGGGACAAGGGCATAGTAATGAGGCTCGTAGAACCCGAAAATCTACTCTATGGCTTTGATTGCCTATAATAAAATGGCAGGTGGACATCCAAAATAACTACAATTAGTGGATAGTAGGAGCTCGTATAAAAACCACAAAAACTTTATTTGCGAACTATGGCCTTGTTGCCCGAAACACCTAATCACCGAATGGAGGGGTAAATCCATTTAAACATATGATTCCCAAAAAATCGTATGCATTGTTTGCTCATATGTTTGATTGCATTTCATATGCTTGTTAAATAACTTGTTTTAATAGTAATTGTTTAAGTACTATATTTGTGGAATTAAATCTCACTAAGCAAGAAGCTTACCCTCTTATAGATATATTTTGTAGCACCCTATCTATGGTCGATGCCCTAGGGTTATTTCTCCCAGGTATTACCTTTTCGCCTAAGGAGTTTTTGGAAGAGGTTAAAGACTAGATGTAGACTTAAACTTCTAAGTAAATCTCCATGTATTTATTTTGAATAAACTTTAATAGACCTTATATTTTGATAGGGGAATGCACTTTGATATTTTGTAAGACCTTTATATTTCCATATTTAAGATGTTATATTATGATTTCTATTCTCAATTGCTATATGAATGTCTTCTTAAATAATTGTCTCAAAGTTGGTCCTCTATGATCATAAATGTATGCCTTACACCCAGTATCGAAGCTTATGAGATGACTAAGGATGTCATACTTCAGCTTTAATATTGAGTATGGCGGACTGTTACATTTAAGTACCCTTTAGAGCATGACAACCAGTTTGTGGAAAAGAGTTTGTGATTTACAACGATGCTTTCATTCAAGGGTTAAGATGTGTACTCATGTAGGATAGAAGAGTTATAGCCTATGCTTCAAGACAATTAAAACCCCATGAAAAGAATTATCTGATTCATGATTTGGAATTAACAGCTGTTATATTAGCTTTAAAGCTATAGAGACACCACTAGTTTGGGGAGAAATGCAAGATATATACAGATCACAAAAGCTTGAAGTATATTTTCACTCAAAAAGAATTAAATACAAGACAATGAAGATGGCTTGAATTAATCAAAGATTACGATGTGGAGATTTTATATCATCCAGGTAAGGCCAATGTTGTTGCAGATGCCTTGAGTCGAAAGTAAGAGTTGAATATAGTAACCTTGATCACTAACCAATAGAAAATCTTGAAAGAACTCCAAAAGCTTGATGTAGAAGTAACAACTAAAAATGTGGAAGTTAAGCTTGCAAATTTAAGTCTACAACCTTCTATATTGGAACAGATCAAACAGGGCCAGAAAGAAAACTCTAAGGGCAAAAAATTAATGAGTGCCATAAAGAATGAAAAGAGAAGAGAATTGATGATCAAGGCTACATCAGACATGGAAATCATTTATGGGTACCTAAAATAAATGGGTTGAGAAGAAAAGTGATGAAAGAAGCTCGCATGTCGACTTATACACTACATTTGGGTAACACCAAAATGTACAAGGACTTAAAAAAGTATTATTGGTAGGAAAGAATGAAGAGAGACATTGCGGATTATGTTAAGGTGTTTAGTTTGCCAAGAAAGCAAGATTGAGCACCAAAGACCTGGTGGTGAGTTACAACCGTTGCAAATTCCAAAGTGGAATTGGGAGGATATCACAATGGATTTTGTTTCTACACTACCGAAAACTTTGAGTAAGAATGAATTAATTTGGGTGATTGTAGACAAAT
The DNA here is from genome assembly GCA_024138025.1 of Combretum micranthum. NCBI lineage: Eukaryota > Viridiplantae > Streptophyta > Magnoliopsida > Myrtales > Combretaceae > Combretum > Combretum micranthum. Next base: position 584,795 of record JAMXBD010000301.1, read on the forward strand.
TAACCCAGTCAGCTCATTTCATTCCACTACGAGTTGGTTGTTTGTTAGAGAAGATGGCTAGAATCTACATTCAAGAAATTGTGAGATTACATGGAATTCTAGTGACTATTACATCAGATAAAGATACACGATTTGTAAGTCGATTCTAAAAAAGTTTGCATGAAGCACTTGGAACTAAACTTCAATTCAGTTCCGCTTTCCAATCCACAAATCGAGGATAATCTGAAACGACTATCCAGATTCTAGAAGATATGCTCAGAGCATGCACTTTAGATTTTAGGACTCATTGGGATGATCATCTACCATTGATTGAATACACTTACAGTAATAGTTAGCAAGCTATAATCCAGATGGCTCCATACAAAGCTTTGTATGGAAGGAAGTGTCGATCGCCTCTTCATTAGGGTGAAGTTGGTGAGCGAGCTATTCTTAGGCCTGAGTTAGTACAACAAGCAATAGATAAGATACAAGTAGTTAAACAAAGAATGAAAGCAGCACAGGATAGATACAAAAGTTCTGCAGATATCAAGTGAAGACTCTTAGAATTTGATGCGAGCGATCATGTGTTTCTCAAGATATCTCCAACAAAGGGTGTGATCAGATTTAGAGTTAAAGGAAAATTAAATTCTAGATATATCAGCCCATACAAGATTTTAGAGAAGATCGTACCATTAGCTTACAAATTAGCATTGCCTCCAAGTCTATCTGGTGCTCATAATGTTTTTCATGTGTCTCAATTGAGGAAGTATGTATCGAACTCAGATGCTATTATCAGTACACACCAACCAGAGATTCAACCGAATTTGATTACAATAGAAAAGCCCATCAAGATTATGGATAGAATAGATAAAGTTTTGAGAAGGAAAATGATTCCTTTGTTAAAGCCCAGTGGAGTTGACAAACAGAATGAGAAGCGACTTGGGAAGTTGAAAGTGAAATGAAATAGAAATCCTAAGTTATTTGAATAAAGGTAAGGCAAGTTTCGAGGACGAAACTTCTTGAAGGAGGGAAGAATGAAATAGCTTAATTTTTATGCATAATTAGATTTGATATATATATATATATTAATTTAATTAAAACATGAATTTGTTAAGTGTTTAGTGGATAGAAATTTAATGTGTTAATATGAATTAGTAATAGTAGCGTATTGTATTATGGGGTGTGAATGTGTTATGTATGTTTGATATTGTTAAAATTAATTCTATCATATAAATATGGTTGATAAGTTATATGTGTTAAAAAAATAAATAAATATAGTGTGTTAGTGTGTTTGATACTAGTGTTTATTATTGTCTCAATGCATGTTAAGTTGAGTTTTCAAAGAAAAAACCCATCCCAAAACCAAAACTTGATATAGTAGAAATTTTAGCCCAAACAAAGCCTAAACCTAGCCCAAAACAAAGCCAAAAATAAAGCCCATAGCCCATTTTATTTCTCTAAAAAGATCTGCCATCAAAAAGTCAACGTTAAAGGATAATTACAAGTTTTATTTAGCAAAGTTTACAAGCCAAAACAAAGCAAAAGCTTACAGTGCTTCTTTCGTCTGCATTTCACCTTTTCCTTCTAATTTATCTTGCTCCAAATTGTCAAGATTTTCTTTCCCTAAGACTCAATTATCAAGTTAAAGCTTCTTAAGGTTAGTTTGCTTGCTTTCATGGTTGTTATCTTCTTTGCTTAAGTATAAGAATGATTTCTTGCCTTAGTAGTATCATAATGGTTTGAATATGATTTTCATGATTCATGTTAATTAATAGAGTTGAATAAGTCTTGGAGTGTGTTGAAGTTGTTGGTTTAATGTTTGTAGGAGATGGGTGTGCGAGGAAGATGATGAATAGTGAATATGGGTTATGGGACTAATTGGGAAGCCTTCATGGATTAGTGGGATGGACAGGGATTCCTCTTGATGATCAAGAATGTTTTCTTTAAGTTGTCTAAAAGACTTTTGTGATGTAAATTTTGAGTAGTTTATGGGCTTGTTGGTTATGCCCTTAGCATAAGTTGCAGTGCCTGTTAGCAATGATGATGAAGTCTTAATGACACTCTAAAATATGCCCAATAGCTCCTCAACAAAGTTATTGTGGGTGGTATCAATGAGTGATTGATCCATCTAAGCCACTAAACTAAACAAACCAGCAATCTGATCAATTTACTCAATTGAGAGACTCAATACGTTTAGGCAAAAGAGAAGAAATGCCTTGTAAGCAAATCTGATGTCCGTTCAACATGAAATCCATAGTAAGATGAGCATAACTCATAGTAACAGGCCCTAAAGTCTTAAGCCACTAAATACTCAAAACTAGATATGCTCCTTAAATAGGAAGAACATACAAATTAACATCAATTTGAAATTGTCCCAAAAATAAGGGTACTTTCTCTCAAAAGCTGATACAAGTCAAATATTCACCATTTCCAATCATCACCTTAAATAATGAAGTTGCCAATATGGCAAGTGTAATTGTCGAGCTATATGTTCCTATATGAAATTGTGGGTGCTTTATGAACCAACCAAAATAGAAATTGACTGTCCCCCAATTTGTCCCTCCAAATGAAGGGTTCTAAGAGCTTGTGCTCCAATAAAGCATGATAATTAATCTTATTAGGAAGGTCAAAAGAGTTTTGTGAAATTGAATCCAGTTGTGTAACCATCTGTTCCATATCACCCTCATCATCATCATGTTGAATAAACATAAGAAATTTGACTTTACAAATATGGTCCTTATTAAACTTCTCATCACAACTGAAACACAGACCCTTTTCTCTTCGAACTGCCATCTTAGTAAGAGATAATCGTTTTAAAGGTAAAGTTTTCTTAGGGGTGGTAGTAGAAGGAATAGTTTAGGAAGACAAGTTGAAGAAAATGTGGATTTGGAAGGAAAAAACTTAGTTTTAAAGGAAGTAGGTGGTGTATATAGGGATGTAAACGGGCGGGTCTGGGACGGATCATTCCGTCCCAAAACCCGACCCGATTTATAAAAGGGTGTCCCAGACCCGACCAGACCCGAACCGACCCTATAAATGAATTATATAAATGGTATGATAAATATTATAACTATAATTATATATATCTTCATTACATGCTTTTCATGAGTAATTATAATTTTATGTAACTATAAAGTTTCCTTGTACCAGCCCTCCTCTGAACCAATAAATTTATTTAACATGGATTGTCTTGTTCTGACAAAAATTAAAAAAAAGGGGACGGAAAGACTTTAGACGCACATTTTTTAGACATCATTGAACCTACCCAACAGACCACCTCGGTTTTAGCCAATAGGATTAGTCAGATAAACATGAAAGGTACTGTGTGACCCCTCTATGACAACATCATTTTGAATGAGAATTCTTGCTTCTGAGCCTGCTTTCTTATGCTAAACAGTCTTCATAGAATTTTAAGAGATAAAACTGGATTTTTAATAAGTACAAGTTTAATTAAAATTTGATCATTAGTATTAATATTTATTCATAACATTTATATAATTCATTTAATTCTGAGAAAATTAATTTTTATACTTTGTTGTGTTGCATGGGAAAGAAGTAAATTTTGAAAAAGTGGGAGAGGTTGCCCACGGAAATCGATTTCTCTGGATAATTGGTTAGTGATTATTAATTGTAAATATAATTTATATCCTATCATGTGACTCAATACATGAATAACAAAATGATTATATGAAAAGCATCATTCAACTAATGAACAAGTAAATTCCTTAAACTAAAATTTTTAATTTTTTTAATTAAATCGGGTCGGGTTTTTCAACGGGTTATGAGTACAACCCAAAAACCGACCCTAAACTCTATAGGGTTGACCCTATAGGGTTTTTAGCTGGGCGGGCGGGCGGGCGGGTACCCTATAACTACCCACCCCGGTTGCATCCCTAGGTGTATAGGTAGATGAAATGTTGGTTTTAGAAAAAGTGTGACTATGTAGAGGAGGACTGTAGAATAAAGTGGGATAAGGCAAAGTGTGTGTGAATTTAGATTCAAAAAGTTTGGCTAAGCCCATGGCTTAGATCAAACAGTAGGTTGGACAGCTAAAACTTCTTGTTGAAGTATAGGTTTTAACCATGAAATGAAGCAACTCATTGGAAAACTTTCAGATAAGCTAGTAACATGATTAGACAAAGACTCAAAGGCATGTTGATACTCAGCGATTGTGCCAGTGTGAACTAATTTTGAAAGTTTGCCTTGTGGATCCTCATAAATAGGACCAAAACGATGTTTCATGGCTTTAAAAAGAATAGGCCATGTAGATAACAGACCACTCGTATATAACCATTGATACCAATCAGCAGCATCATCTTCCATTACAAAAGATGCAATCTTCAATCGTTCAGGATCAGGAACATTATGTAAATCAAAAAATTGATTGGCTTTAAAAATCCATGAAAGAGGATTATCCCCCAAAAAATTTGGTAAATATTGAGACTCTTTATTATTATGATGTCCTGCTGGAGAAAATGATGAACTAATAGTAGAATTAGGGTTCTGATTAGTCTGATTCTCCATTTGCAATTTAACAAATTGTAAAACTTGATTCATATCAGCTAAAATCTATCAATTTTAGACTCAAGTGAAAGGATCTTACTTTCATGAGATTGAATATCCTCCTTTAATTGAGAAAAACCATGAGTCCCGTCAGCTATGGCAGCAAAGGAAGCAACTCATGGAAAGCATCAATTGTTAAGCCTGACCCAAGCCCAAGCCCATGAAATTTACTGATGGAATGAACAAAGGACAAACCCTATCAAATCACTCATTCCTTCTTTCTCTTTTGACCAAAACAACTCATAAAAGTAAGCACTCTCTCTTTCTTTCCTCTCATATGTTCTTCACCAAAATTAGGGTTTTCAAATCTAACAACTAGATCTCTCAATTATTAAGAACCATTTTTAGATCTGTTTATGTATTTCTTTATAACTGTTTGTGTTGTTCTGTTTACGAGGAAACATAAAAGGAAAAGCTTGGAAAGATTTCTAGAATTCGACCTTCCAGAGGCTTCTAAAGGATTTAGTTATTTTTTGGTAAATTTTCATACCTTGTTTGCTATTGTATCTTTCTATTTATAACAGTTATGAAAGTCACAACTTGTAATCGATTATAAATTCTATCTATGTTTGTTTACAACTTGCCAGCTATCCCACTATTACATGCAAAAGAAACAAATACTACATGTATATTTCTGTTATATTTGCTTAGCTGTATCCTAAGTTATAGCAAAATCTTGTAAGTATGTTGGTATTTGTCTTGTTCTTTGTCCATGTGACATAACATAAGGGGACAAGTGTTGACAATAAATAATAGGCCAAAGCCCAATAAGCCTACCGCTACTCCCATCTAGATCACAAGCCCGTCAGAGACATGCCAAATCCCATGATCTTGACTCAACTCATCAAGAGCTTGTCCCCATCAGGGAGCCAGACCTTTAGCGGTCTGAAGAAATCAACTACCTAAGGTGCTCAATCTCAACCATCCTAGGAATGCCATCCCTTCTCTTGACCTTCTAAGTAATCTCGGTCTTCGAGACCTTGGGGGGTCATCCCCTACTTGAACACACTCCACCAATGCTCTGCCAAGTTGTCAGGTTAGCAATCACCTCAAGAAGATCCTAACAAAAAATATTTTGTGGCCCCATTCTAGTATGATCCTACGTATAAATAGCCCCTACCTCCATTAGGCACAAGCAAGTTAACCTCATATCATCAATTATTCTATATATTTTGGGTGATTCACTATCTAACCTAAGCATCAAAGTGGTTGCACCAAGTAACAACCGTCCCCCAAGTGCACTACAAACTGTGTTCTATATTTGCAAGGACTTAAACTCTATGGGTAAGATTAGTACCCTCAACATTGAGAGTTTATTTAATGTTGCTTACAAAACTTAATTAAGGATTTCTCAATCTAAAATTTGTTAAAAACTCATTTAGTTTAGGATAGCCTTTGCATATAATGCTCAAGTGCTGTAGGTGGAGGAACTACTGACGCTCTAAACCTCACTTAGGGCGTGATAGCAAACAAGGAGAAGGAAAAAATCAGTGTTGATTTTCAAGAAGCAGGATTATACTGATCAAACATATTGAAGAAAATTTTGGGAGGATCCTATAAGGAACAACAATGTACCCTTAATATAAACCGATACTCATAAGTGATCCCAAATAGTGCACATATCATCATCAATCCACATTCATCTGTTAAGAAGGGTTGCTCTTTGGAAGGTAATCTTATCACTACCCTCGTTGCTGTTGGTAATTACTATAAAAACATAATTTGCCAACAGAGATATCAAACAAGAAGAATCTATTCAAAAAGGCCACAAATGATAGTATAAAGTTATAAGCCATGATACATAAATTAAAATATGTATCACCTATTTCTTTAGATAATAAACTTATATTAACTTCTTAATTACTCTATTAGAACTATTCTCTAAAATTCCTTATTTATGTATGTTATACATACATCATCAAGATCATCTTCAAACTCGTTGTCATCTACATGCATTACAAAGGCCTTTAGACTTATCTCAATATTTTTCTTTCAAAGACATCACCATAACAAAAAGAAAAAAAAACTAGACGAAAGAAATCTCATATCCGAGGCTACCCGCAAAATATGTTCTACACATACATGACTTCTTATTACTCTTTTACAACTATTCACTAAAGTTCTACATTTAGGTACTTTACACATATGTCCTCAAGATCATCTCTAAAGTTCTTATCATCTACACCCATTATAAAGGACCTAAAACTTATCAAGACACTCGTCTTACAAGGACATTGTCAAAACAAAAAGATACAAGTAGAAAAAAGATCAGTCTCATATGTTTAAGGCTACCAAACAAAAAATTTATTCTGCTTATGGATGACTATATACATGCAATATTTCTCCATAAATAAGAAAACTTGCATAGACATCTTTAATGATTGTTTCAAAACTATTCTACAAAATTCCATTTTAATGTACCTCCAACATACATCCTCAAGATCATCATCATCTTCCTCATGCTTTGTAAAGTTCCTCAGACTTATTATGGCACTCTTCTTAATGGGGGACTTTGCTAAAACATAAAACCAGACCAAAAGAAATTCATATCTGGGGCTACCCAACAAAATACATTCAACATATAATATAACTAAAGACAAGCAACAATATTTGTCCAAATAATCAACTTGTATGACATCCTTAATTAATTACTCTTTCACAACTATTTTCTTTGAAATTTCACATTAACGTACATTAAACATACATCCTCAAGATCATCCTCAAATACCTCATCATCAACAAGCATTACAAAGCCCTTCAGACTTATCAAGATAATCTTCTTGTTCGAATAATGCTAAAATAAAAAGATAAAATAAACCAAACAAAACAAATCTCATTTCTCGGGCTCCCTTACCCAACAAAATGCATTCTGCTTATATACCACTACAATGTACCTTTAATCTAAATTAGTACTCATGAGTGATTTCAAACAATGTAGGTTTCATCAATCCCCATTCATTTTATCAAGAAGGGCCGCTGTTCCGAAGCAATCTCATCAAAACTGTTGTAGTTGTATGTAATTAATTAGAATTACAACATAACTTGCTAACTAACATATTAAATCAAAAAGGCCACAAATGACACGGTAAGGCTTCAAGCCACAACTATTGTAACGCCTTAAAATAAGGACATTACGACCCACCATGTGTCTTTCTCTTTATAAGAACACGCCAAGGCTATGAAATACTAATCCACATATAATATCAAAACACATTACTCCAATACCCTCATATAAAGGGTATTTGTTAAACAATCCATCATATAAATAATACTCTTGAATTAACTTGTTAGCTTAAATCAAAGCCAACATCATCCTAACTTATAACTTAAATGAAAAGTCCCATAAAGAATCTTAAACTCATAAAGTGAATAAAATCTTTCAAACTAATAATAGTTTCAACTTAAACTTCATAGATTATTAAATCGTCTTTCAATCTCTAGTTATCCAAAATCTACCTCTATTGATCCTTAGCAGGAAAGTCAAGTTCACTATTGCTATCCCCATGATCTACAAAGATGTCATATCCAGTATGATCACAAATCACCTTATCTTCTCATGTTCCTGAAAAATAAATATAATGACCGAAAACACCCAGTACGCCAAATCACATACAAATGCATATGCACACACAATATATATATTCAAATACAATTATTTCTAATGCAACAAACACAAATTATTATCTTTTAAATTAGCCAGCATACAGCACAGTTTATAACTATCTACAGTTCAGTCCTAAACCTGGAGTAACTCATGACTTCATAAAAGCAAGCATATAGAAAATAAAAAATGATACATATAATGGTGTTGGAGAATCATCACACATCACGGCCTCTGCCAAAACCCAATCTACCGGAATCATTCCTATGCACGAGTCCACTAGGAACAACCTCACACATAAATCATTGGGGTACCTCGTTAGTATCACACTCTGCGTGGTCTTTACTGACCAAAGCCAAACATAAGCGGCAAACATAATTTCTTATTGTCATATAGAATTAAGTCAATTTAAAATTCTGATCTAACATCACAAATAGTAAACAAATCTAAGCCTACAAGCACATACAACAAATAAGGTAAGGTCGTACCTGGATTCACTTCAACTCTAATTTCACCAACAGAACTTCTATCAGAAAAGAATTCCTAATCTCACAAGAATTCCCGATCCACAACATGTCTCTATCAATTTCGATTTCATGCACATAATAAAATCCGAATCCTGAATTCCATAAATTTTACTCCTAATCACAAATCTATAAAAGATCAATACACATGTTCCTTTTGTTCATAATTTAGTAGAACCTTCAAACATAGATTTCACCAAAATTCTTAGTTATCTCCACAATTTCTTCAATACATAGCTTCTCAATTAATAAAACAATTACTAGAAAAGATTATAATTTTAGAACCACACTTACCTAGAACGTGCAGATCTCGCTTGAACAAAACTTTACTTCAAACAAATAATAAACTACGACCATAATCCTATAATTTGCTAATCTTAAGAAATTACAAATTTTAAGATAGATCTTACCTGTAATTGATCCTAGATTCTCTTAGATTTCCAAAAACCATATCTTGAATCAGAATAGGTTCTTCCTCGAAAACTCCTTCAAAAACCATAAGCAGAATCTTAAGAAAGATGTAGATTTATTGAATCCTTGAAAAATCATGATTAGATCTTCTTACCTGAACCAAAATCTTGATCTTCTCTTGATGAAAAACTCACAACAGATTTTTTTAGAGAGGTTTCTAGGTTTAGAAAGAAGAGGAATGGGGTAAAGATATAAATAAACTTTTGTGACAGTTCAATTTCCATGATTGTACATTAGAAACGAAAAGACAAAAAAATCCTTCAATTCTTGTGACAGCACGGGAAATGAAAAGAAACGAAACCCTTCAATTCTTGTAACAGCTCAGGAAACGAAAAGACACCTCATGTATTATATGCATACCATATAATACACATAAATAAAACTTATGAGGATGGACCCTAAAAACCTCTCATTTTTATAACAAATTTCATTATAAAATATTTTTCTTTATATTACAACTGCATTATTGAAAATCCTTATAGCCTATTTCTCCATATGATAATCTATGGACTGGCTCAAAACTTAAAATTAATCTAGGGATCTACTTATAAGGAATCAAGATATGAGAAAATGACTATAGTATTTATGTCAACTAAGGTATAAAAATTTGGCTTGTAAATTCATTATTGTCGGTAGTAACTTTTTATTATTCATTTATTTTTATTTTTTGTTAAGATTTATAATTTTCTTGACATTAATAACATCATTCTATTTTTCTTTTCTTCTTTGTCGTTGTTGTCGTCGTCGTTGTAATTATCCTCGTTTTCCTGGCCAAATGTGATGAAGTCATATCTTCGTCCATTCAACATGATATATGTTCAAAAAAGTTAATAATCATTTTTCTTTCTAACTAACCTGTTACTTTCATTTCGATATAACCTTAAATTAACATAGCCATTTGAAATTAAATATTAATTTTATGTTCCGGTAGAAACATGTGTCCTCAGAGAAAGAATGAAGATAATAAAAAAAAGAGCGCACATATGAAAACGTAGAACAAACAAAATTTTCTGGGAAAGTTTAATATAGGAAAATCAATTGTGTGAAAGTAATACATGCACAATACAAATCCTCAAATAATGTGTTTTGTTACATCAGTACAGGTTTTGTCTCTGTGGGGTAAAATTTCTCTCATGGAAAGATTTTTAGATGGAGTAAGGAGGGGGCTGTGGCATTTTGGCGACATCACCACAAAGGATCGTGTTATCGGGCATGTTGTACTCGTCCCTAAGAGATCTCTCAGGTGACAGGACACTGATGTACATCTCCTGTCCCAAGTAACGATTCTCCAGCAACTCTGATCTCAAGTTCCACATCCCTGCGTTGTCGAATGTCAACATGATTGCCGACCATGAATGTGGGAACACTTGGACTGTGTGCCTGCTCACTGCATCCAGCAAGTTGTAGTTTTTTCTCTTCTCTGGTGTCCATTTCCCTGGCTCCATCCTGTTCGTTCAAAAATTCAATTCAATAATCAAAAACATACTATTAGTCGTCGAGTCAAGCAGAATTGAAAATACCATTGTATATATAACACGCGAGATGTAATACCCAGTAGGATACTTACGCGACAGCGAAGAAAGAGTAACCATCCAGGTTGTATGACTGGATGGTTTTCTCATGGTTCTCCAGGATGATCTCAACGAAAGTACGGAAGGTAACGTTAAGAACGTTAGGCTCCAACCTGACTTTGTCGAGAGGGGCGTCCTGAGGATCATCGGAGATGATGTTGTACTTGAATTTCTTGTCAGCGATTCCGTAGTACTCAGCAAGCTTCAATGGGGTATCAGGGTAAACATGTGAGACACCGTTGATTGCGTGGCGGAGTTTGCCAGTCCTAGAGGCAGTGTTGACAAGCTTGATGGTGCGGGTGATGTTGATCTGTCCATAGTGGTAAGAGCCCTGAGGGTTAGGCCTGGCGGCGCTGGCGGTGAGGTTCCACCTGAAGGTGCGGAACTGGTTGAGGGACCATGCCCAGCTTGTAGGTGCCTCTGGCAAGACATTTGAAGCTGGGGTGTTGCTGCCCTCGTAGCGGATGATTCCGGTCGCAACCTTGACCTCCTTGTTGAACCTGGTGGAAGCCACCATGTAGTAGTCCTTGGGCTCTTTGTCGGCCGTCACAAGGACGGAGTAGCACTGGCCAACGTGCACGTCCAAGGAGTCGTATGAGTTCTGGACAACGTGGGAGCCTTCCATCTCGACAAGCTTCATTGGGTGTCCCTGGATCCTGAAGTTGAGGGAGGTCCTGAGACCAGCATTGCAAATTCTGTACTTGTGGGTCTTTCCAGGCTTCATTGTGAAAAGAACCTTAGGATTGGTCTCTTTTCCGGTTTGTCCGTTGATAAGGACACCGTCGGGTCTACCGAGTGCGCGGCCAGACTCCAACTGGGCTTTGATGTCCTTGTGGGTCTTGGTGATGTACCAATCGTTGATCATGACGGTGTAGTCATCCTCGGGATCGGCGTATGGGACCGGGATGAGGAGACGGCTGTTCACTCGGAGACCACCGAAGCCACCGACAGCCCTGTGTGTGGAGGTGGTAGGGTAGTAGTAGTAGCTTCCGATTTGGTCCTTCACCTGGAAACGGTATGTGTAGTTGGTGCCTGGTGGAATTGGGCAGTTGGTTCCAGGCACTCCATCTTGCCAGGAGTTCTTCCTGTGCTGGATTCCACCCCTACATCCACACAAATCAATCATTAAAAATTATCTTGAATACTTTCAATCTAGATTATATTTCTTTCGAAATATGCTGGAAGGATCAATGAATAGTTATTTCTTTGATCCCGTAAAAGAATCGCGCTTGCTCATTTTGAATTAATAGCATTTTTGTGAAATAACTTTTCTGTGAACCAAACCAAATGCACAAATAGTTAATAGAAAAGAATAATATGTTATTCTATTCTTATAAATTCAACCAATTGTGCGGTTAAATGAAACACGGGGTGATTGATTAACGTACCAGGTAAGAAGGAATGGCTCGTCGAGGTGGTTGAAGACATTGAGGACAATGTTGTTGTTGGTTGTGGAGTTGATGTTAGGGCCAGGGAATTCTCCATTGATGAGAATACCTTGCTGGGGTACACCCAAAGGAGAGATGGTTCCATAGGTGACGTTCCATGTGAAGTACAAATAAGGATCTTCAGCATGAACAACCACAGCCCCAACAAGGAGGCAGCAAAATGATATCAACGCCACCTTATCCATCTCTCGGCCCACTCTTTACACCCTTATTTCTTTTTCTTTTTTTTTTCTGTTTATGTAATTTTTCCCTGAAAGATATAAAATTTTTTTTGAAAGTTCTATGTGCGGAAGAAGATTAAGTTTCTTCTTCTACCGATTTGGTTATCTTGTCTTTTGGGTCCTTTTATACATGTTTTAGGATGGAAATTATTTGGCTTTCATAAGCATTCAAGTTCCACCAATTTCTCATAACCCTTCGTTTTTCTTGCTGGACCATATATTCCGGTTTCCTGTTATAGTCGTAGGCTAGCCTTCGTTCTCTAATATTGGTGAATCTCTGTCTTCGGACACGCCCTTGACGCGCATTTTTCTTTGTTTGGAGACATTGCTTCTGTTTCACCAAGTGGATCGCTCGGACCAAACAGCTCTCATGGTTATTTTAACAAAACTCTCATGTGTTTAAGGTTTTTATTAGCCAATTATGATTCAGTTAGTTAATGTTATATTTTAACTTAACAAATCAATGGCACGTATATTCCTAGCTGGATCTGGAATGAAATTGCAGCTGTAGATTCTAATAACTTCATTCATGCATTCGGATATGGTTTCCAAAAGCAGAATTGGAATTCTCTAAAATTAACATTTCCAACAACTTTGAATAAGATTTAAATTCTTGAATTTGAAAGGGAGATTGCAATTTCATTCCAACTAAAAAAAGAAAAAAGAGAGACAATTACATTTTTAAATATTATATATATATATATATATATATATTGTGTTTTAACATGATATAGCATCAAATGTGTTATATATTGTATATTAACATAGTTCGCAGAATCTACTATATATGATCTATATAAGTCATAATGCATATTATTATTATTATATATATTATGGTATATGTTAAAATATGTTATACATTTATCTTTTAAAGCATTTAACAAATCTGATTACATATCTATCAAGTATTATTTTCTATATGAAAGATAATACGTATGCATCACAACTAAAATAAATATTGTATAGTACATGTTTATGTACAGATTAAATACTATTTGATATAATCATAATATGTTATATATAATTATATATATATGTATTTTTTTATGTATATATATAATAGACAACAAATATGCTTGTCTTTGTACTACATATAGTCTGCTTGTATTAGAGATGATTGTAATTAATATATGCTATATATTATTTCAATATATATATATATGTATTATGGATTATGTCAAATATATTATAAAACTTATCATTTATAGCAATTATTTATAATTTTTTAGATGATATATCTATTAAGCATTATTTTTTATAGAATAAATAGTATGTATGTATACCATCAAGAATAACACACATATATATATATTGAATAATATATATGTACACAGTAAATGCTATGTATGATTATATTGTATGTTGCATATGTTATATGTAAAATAGCATTAATTATGATATATTTAATGCTATATATCAGTACAATATACGTGTAAATGTAAACGTATGTATATACATTAGTTTATGAATAAACATTTATATATCATTTTATATAGTACAATTAGCATGTGTATTGAAATAACTATTATCAAAAATTAAAACAGGGATAACTGGATAGTTTTTCCAACTTCCTTGCTTTTGGTAAATAACCAACTAAAAATATAACCTTCCTTTCATTGGAGTTTAAAAAATTTTAAAGAAAAAAAAACCAATATTAATCCCATAAATTTAGTAATACCACAAATCCATACGCTCCCATCAAATTCATAGACAAAAAGGGGCTTGGACCATGACAAAAGCTTACGATGATTTTTTTTTTTTTTTAAGAGAAAGTACGAAATTAGCCATTGGTGTGGAGCTGTTGATGAGTTTCTGGGTCGCGTTGATGAAATAATAAAAATAAAAAAAAAGGGTTCAATAAGTCGAAATGACCTTTCATACTCTAAACGGCTGCAGAACTGCAGATCAAGTTAATCCAAAGCTCTACATTCATCTTAGAAATGCCTATAAAAGGCCAATCTTGGGCCAAACAAATGTTGTTTAAAGCACGAAAATAGCCTTTAAGGTTTTTTGTTTTATTTTAGGTTGAATTATATTTTATTTTTGAAATTATTTTGCTTCCTTTTGTAACTAGTGTTTAGGCAACCCTAAAAATAAGATGTTATCACTTTTCTTTTCATTGAATAATCGGTAATTGAATTTCTCCCAAACTTATGTGTTTTTTAAAAACTTAGTTTTACCCTATTTCGGTGCATCAGTCATTAATATCCAGTTTATTTAATTTATATTTTTTTCCCAATTACTATTTATTTCGACATTTAAGGAGAGGATAAATGAACTTAGGTTAATCTCATTGAAAAACTAATGTGTCTACTAGTACTCGGTTATAAATGTATTTATAACTTGTTTTTTATTTTAGTCATCAACTTCTTTTTTCTATTCTAATACTTAATATTTAAAGAAGAAAAAGAGGAAAATTCTACTACACTTCATTCAACTATTATTTTATTTAAATACTCAATATTTGAAAAAAAATTTGCTTAAGTTTCCCATTAATTTCATTAAAAATTATGTGGAGAATTGGCAAATGTTCTGGGAAATTCTATGGTCCTATCATTAATTTGGTCTCGTCATTAATTTTAATGGGACTGGTTCTATCACTATCCAGCAACTCACACCAATCCGTGATTGAATCACTAAAATTGTTAGTATTCCAATTACTATATTTATTTTAACAATTAGATAGTTGACTGAATTATCCCGAACCGTAAAAGCTCCCAATGTTATCTCTTTATTGGTTTACAATAATTATTAACCAAATTATTGTATTACAAGCATTACCCAAACGCATCAAAGATTTAATTCTCATAAATAAATATCTTTCCCTATAAAATAAATAAAGCCTACAGAAAGTACACCACATCCAACATCAGTCAAGAAGTGGCATTTGGACAAAATTTTTGTGGAATGACTTGAATCAGGTAATCCAACGAGTTACTCGAGTTTATCAATGACCATAAAATGTCCAAAAGTAAATAAAAATAAAGTGCAAGGTGAAATACCCAAATTTTTGTGAATCTAAGTTAGAAATACTATAATTGAATATTTTAATAGGCAGTTAATTTTGAACTTGCATTTGAATTTGATTTAGACATTGAACTTAGAGAGTTTAATTAAATAAAACAAGTTAATTATAGAGAATGATTAGATAATTTGATATAATGAAATTAGTAAATAGATTAAATTAAAATTTGATATTTCAAATTATCTATTTGCTTCAATTACTCGTTTCATGAATTGAATGACTCAATTCTTTTCAATCCTTAACTTGAACTTATTTCCCTACAATTTTCAAATGAATCAAATTTCTCAAGTCCAATTACCAAATTATCTAAAAGGTCCAATTTAGCCACTTTAGTCTAAATTCCATGTTTTTTAATCCCCATAATAAGATGAGTATGTTGTTTCAAATGTATTTTCCTAGAGAAAAACGAGTATTTTCCTATAAGCTAATAATTTGTTAAAAGACTTAGATAAATAATAAGAAGAGATAATAATTTTAAAGTGAATAAACAGTAGTAAGCAAAGGGGAAAAAATGGTTTGACGAACAATCAACAACTGTCTGTATCTTTTCATAGCCATTTTCACAGCCATGGCGGGTTCCTACTTTTGTATCTGATCAAATGAGTGTTTAATATGAATTTTGATATGAGTGGATAATATATTTAAAGACTTAAATGAATTAATTTCTTGAGTAAATCCTTGAGTTTACCTTCTACTTTATCTTATAGACTAGCTTCTAATCCTTACCAGATTTCAGATAAGGTATGTAATGACTTTCATGTTGTTTGTCTAGGGTAGGAATCTTAAATAAACTAAAGCTTAAAGACGGCCTTGATAATTGATTGTTGCTTGTGTATGGTCGTTAAATCCGATCCGGGGAGCAACAACCTTGCTTGACAATGTCGGTACGATAGTTAAGTGATTAGGCCATCCCTACCCATGCATGGTATGTTGAGGTGGCACAGTGGGTAGCCGATAGAGCAAACAATATCGAGGTAATATCTACCTAGATCAATGAAAAGTAATATAGCATGACTCACGTTTATAGAACCGGTTAGGTCGTCTTATATTATAAACTGAGATTGGAAGAGTTGTGTAACGGCTCTAAACCCTAGATAAAGCTATTTTTGTAGATGATCATATAGGATATATAGGTATTCAAGCTGCCTATATCAATCCCATGAGCAATTGCTGCTACGCAAGACCCCTAGATTCCTAGTGGCATGATCTCAGAGTGTAAGTGTTCCAATGTTGATTTACTCCACTTTAATTAAAGATATAAACTTTTGATTTATGCATTGCATTAGAATAAGCATGTGTGTCATCTTGTATGTGCATGTGTTGCTATTGTACTAGGATTCAGCTCATTATTCTTTTCTTTCCAAGTGTTGTTTGGATGTTGATTATTGCCTTGAGTGTTGCACAACTAATGAGGAGTTTGTTAAAGAGTGACAGGAGGTAGGATCATTGGAATTTTTTTATTTTGTATTAGAACTGGATTGATCTTTAGAACTTGTATTTTTTTCTCTTAAGGGCCTGGTTATGGAGCCAATGTTTTGTAATTAAAGGTTTAAAGCTTTATTTACCATCATGAGTAGGTATTATGATGAGATACCAATGATATGGTTGTTTTTGTTAAAGTTGATCTATTCATGAGAGTAGAAAATGGAATTTTTTTTTTTTTTTAAAGATGGTTTATCATTGCTAAATTTAGTTGTTTTTCATAATCTAATTATATGATTTCAGAATTTAAAAGTGGCTAACAATTATTCACTATAAACAAGTCTTTTAGGGTAGCTTATGTGTATAATGCATAAGGTATTATATGTGGCATTGGACACACCTTAACCCTCATTCGGGTATGACACAAAAGTAAAAAGTAAATTAAGATTTTTTTTTAAATAAGGGTAAAGTTGTCCATCACTATAAAATTCAAATGACACATTAATTTAGACCAACGTATATTAATGTTAAGATGAAACTACTAAAATCCCCTTCCTATTCTCTAGAGACCTCCTTTTCTCCCTTTACATGGAGAAATCTTCCTTCATCCCTCTTATAAATCTATGGGAATTCTTGAAGTAATCTACCAGAATCAACAATATAATACCCTAAAAGGAGAAACAAAGATTTGAGGAGAAACTTTTGGAGGAACACTTGAAGTTAAAGGAAGGAAAAAATGTAATCAATGGAAGGATTGAAAAACCCTTTAGAAAGGTGAAGATTTCAAGTGTTTCAATCTTTTGTATGTTATTTTCATGGAAAATATGTATTTAGGGGTTTAGCTTCTATAAAGAACTTTTGACATAAGTATAAAAGAGATCGAAGATGTTTTGGAGTGTTAATATTGGTATAATAGGGCAAATTATGTGTTTTATGGTGTTTAAGGTAATGAAAATTTGTTTAGAAGGATTAAAATTGGGTTTCAAGTTGCAAGTGTGTGAAAATTCATGAAATGAACGTATTTCTAGAAGTACACGACCAATACACGACCTCATATATTAGGTCATGTGCCTCACTGTTGCAAAAATTATGTTTTCTAGAAAAACACTACCAATATGAACTCATGCATCAAGTCGTGTTCTCTATGTTTTCAACAAGAAAGAACTTAAAAATAACATGCATATACACGACGTCGTGTTCCTAGTCATGTTCCTCTTGA
The DNA here is from genome assembly GCA_024138025.1 of Combretum micranthum. Taxonomy (NCBI): domain Eukaryota; kingdom Viridiplantae; phylum Streptophyta; class Magnoliopsida; order Myrtales; family Combretaceae; genus Combretum; species Combretum micranthum. The sequence continues at coordinate 602,839 of JAMXBD010000301.1, forward strand.
TGATTTAAAATTTGTGCCTAGAAAAGAACACGAAGGGAGCAAGTTTGTGTTCCCCTATGTATTGCCCGTATATTTCTCTATGGACCTTTTTATGACCTATTTTCTCTGCCTAAGTAATATCCAACCGTATACCCACTTGTGCATTAGTTTCTGCATGTTATAACACTCTAAAAATGATCTTTTTCTTGCCTAAAAATGACTAAGGATCATTTAACTCTTCCCTATAGAAATTAAGGAATGCTTTGAGAACACTGATGATAGCAGGGTAAGGATGATATAACAGGAATGTAGCCAAAGTTGACTTAGATGTATAGAAGGCTTAAGTGGTTTATTTGTGTGCAATTTAGGTGACCAATACTAGTCTTTAAAATGAAATAAATCCCAGTATGTATATACTTTGTTTGCTGTTTATGCTTATTTAAGATAGAAAATTAAATGAACAATTTAACTATCTGACTTTAATAAAGCGTTTGTTACTTATGCGTGTTATTGGTAATAGGTGGGGAGTACCCATTTTATTATCGCAGTAACCTGATGATCCTTGTGTGCATTGTCCAAAAATAGAGTTATACATGGAAATGATATTGGTAGATTTAGGTGTTTCGATTTCAGGAATATTAAGGAGTGACCAATGTTCAATTTTGGACTTACCTAACATATATTATATATATATATATATATGTATTACTATACTTACATATGGCGGGATACTGAGGTATCCCTATGTTGATTGCACGACTTAAATCAAAGATAATAAAACGTTAGTTTGTGCATTAGTATTAGTTATGTATGTGAATGTGTGCTTATTGAATCATGTGTGTGTGTGTGTGTTTGTGGTATACCATAATGAGCTTCGACTCACTCTTTTATTTTTCAGGTGCAAGCAACGAAAGTGCTGACTATTGTATAACTAAGTGCTTATGGTTAGGGCTAAGAATATCATTAGCATTGAAATCCCTCCATATGATGAGTATAGGTTGTGTGAAAGTAAAGTAGTTAGTCTGAAGAGTAGTAGGTACTTAGTGTTTATTATAGAATATTTTGTGGTGAAAACTTATAATCCTTGTATCTTTTATATAGTAGATGTTAATTAAACTCTTAAAGATCATAAGTACGTAGTTATGTGGTTGATAATGGATTGTAGTAAGTGAACTTGAAAATTCTTAAAGTTATTGATACAGAAGTAACTTTGGAGTATTTATTATGTTTATTGCAGTTATAGTAAGTTATAAGCCTTTGTATGTTCATATATGATATGGATACGTAGTGGGTTGTAAATAACCTTATATTTAGGCGTTATAGACTAACAGAGACCTTTAAGAGAGATGAAGTTGTGATCTACTACAACCCATCCCAATTGACTCGATGGTGATGGCTTCATTACTGCATTGTGTTGTTGACTAGTTAATTTAAAGTTTGAAATTGACTAGTCCAATTATGAAGATATCTATTCATTCATTTATTGTAATTGTAATTGTAATTGTAATTCCATTGTAGTCATATTCCTTATGAATAGCTATTACAATGTGTAGTTGACTGTATATAGTAATTCTATAAATAATCCCTATTACAAACAATATTAAATAGCCATTCTTTACCCAAACCTCTAAGTGGCAATTCTATGATGGAATTTTTTTTTTTTTTTCAAAATATCCCCATTTAAATAAAAAAATTAACAAAGGAAAATCCTATTATAGCTTTATTCAATTTTTCAATAATAGAAATTCCATTACAGCCTTATCAATTCAGTAAAGTGGACGGGATTATTTGTTAAATTAGGAATTTGATCATGATCTTAACTTTTTTTTTCAATAATTTTAATTATTTTTTTACTTTATAATTTATTAGAATAGATTAATAATAGTATTTTGTTGAATTTATTATTTAATCAATAAGCAGTTGACACATGTCAACACTTGATGGAGTTGTCAAAATCATTAGAAAGACTTACATAAGAGATATTTTAAAATGTTGAGGACTCAAATTAAAATAGAAAAAATATATAAAAAGAAACAAATAAATTTGAAAGTAAAAATGGAAAAGCATTCAAGACTTTTTTTTCAATATTATTTTAAAAATTCTTTTAACCTAATAAAGTTGACAAAATTTGAGTAAAAGGTGAGTTGATTTGAGTAGATAGTGATTGAGCTAAATTAAGTTTAATTTCTTACCAATTTATAAGACCTCTAAACTAAGCTTTTAAAATAATTCGCAATATTTGAAGAACATAAAAAAGAATGTGTAATACTTGAGATTTCTTAAAAATAAGTTTAAATCGCTATATGAGATTTGAGAGATAAGGCTCCGAGATTTGAGATACATTTAAAAGTTGAAAAGGCTCCTACCTCTAGACTAAAAGATCATTTTTGCAACCCTAGGATAATTTAATAAAACACTACAAAGTTTAATTTAAAACCCTAAAATTTAGAATAAGTCTTAAAACCAAAGGCATATTATGGGATGTCAATAGGGCCTCGTGCCCCCAGAGCAGAAAAATTTAATTTTTTGAAGTTCTTTATTAAAAAAAAATTGATATATCATATGTGTATTATAAAGAGCAAATAATAACATAAAAGTAAAAGTAACTTGTGGTTATGTGTTTTATTTTTCATCCATGGGGTCATGGGTTCAAATCCTATAAGTGTATTTTTCATTTTCTCAATATACGTTTATTACATTATCTTTTTCTTTCTCCCTTTCTCTCTCTTTTAACTTTTTTCTTTCACAATAACTAATTGAATCAAATTTATTCATCATAAAATTATATTTAACTAAATAAATTCTTGTAAATAATTATTTTTTTATTTGTAATACACTATAAATAATAATTATATTCTTCATATTACAATGTTCTGATTTTTTCGCATAAAGCATTATTCAACAATAACCTAATGAAATAAAATTAATTTATTATAAAATTATATTGAACTAAATAAATTCTTATAAACTGCTTTTTTTATTTGTAATACTCTACGAACAATAATTATATTATTCATATTATAATTTTTTTACTTAATCTCATAAAGGATTTTTAAATAACACTAATGATGTCATGTATTAACTTATATTTTAATTAATTTTTAAAATATATATTTTACCAATGTACTAAATATCCTTAGTTATTTCTTGAATGATTTTTTCTTATACTTATCAATTTAGAAAACATGATAGTGAAATTATTAATGAAATTCTTCTACATATATAAGATGCAATATAATTATAATAGCAAGTGGACAGATATAAATAATTTTAATATTAACTTAATAAACATATGCTCTCAATCATATCATCTTGCATCCACCCCTATTTAAAGCAATTTTAAACTCGAATATTTTAGAGATATTTTAATTAATTAGCTTACTACAATCAATAAGCGTCAAGTGATGAAATAAATTAAAGTTAGTAAGATTTTAAGCTACACAAGCTACGCTATGACACTACAACAAGGGAATGTAAGATTTACATGAAATTGAATAGGGGTTAATTTTACAACAACATGAAAACACAAGGGTTTGATAGATTATAGGGTTCATGTTTTCAGTAGATATCAAAGTATATATATATTGGCATAAACTTGTGTATGAAAAATTATATAATTAATTTAGTTAAATTTGTCAATAACATTCTAGTCTAGTGGCATTATCATCGATCTCCCAAGTGGGATGTACCAGGTTCAAGTCTACCTTTCATTGGAATTAAAAAAAAAAAGTTGAATTTGTAAGGGGAATTAACTGCATAATTGATAAATATATACATAAAGTTCAATATAAAGAAGTGCATGTTATAATTGGGATTGTCACAACGCAAAAAGGTGGTGTTTTTATAAATTTGGTTAAAATCTAACTACTTGGTCATATTGCAAGAACTAGAAACATAAGTCAATCTACCTAAACATACCTTAGTCATGGTTGCATGCATTTAGTTCATTAATATTCTTGCCTTAGTTATTTTGCGCATTACTTAGGTGGTCTTAGTTAATTAATTGCTCAAAAATAAATTAATTGCCTAATAGTCCTCACTGGCTTTACTACAACCACATACAAATCGATCCACTTACTAGTAATTTTTGCAGATCTATTTTTAAAGAATACCATGCATCATACATTAAATACGAGAATGACAAAGTGTGCTTACAATGTAACAAGCTTTGAGCAATGAGCTTGAAGTGGAGACAACTCTATGATTTTTTGGGTAATATTGAAAATTTAGTTAAACGTCCATTGTTAGTTATATTTTACCAATTTGCACAATTTTAAATTTTAAGGAAAAATGTTATATTTGACATGTAAACACTACTTAAAAGTTCTATTAAATACCTGCACTTTGAAATAGTTAATTTAATATCCATTAATTAAACATTTATAATTATTTTTACTACCTTATTAACATCATTAGCTCTATTTTTTAATGTAGAAAAAGATAGTCTATCAATACTAGACAGTGCTATAAAAAAGTTGTAAAAATTCAATGATAGTGGCCTTTTCCATGTTCATGAACAAAGCAAACGAAGTTAAGGGATATTAAAAATAATCACAAAAAATTTGTTAATAATAAATTAATAATTTTAAGTTTAGATATCAAATTGAATTTCGTACAAAGTTCAAGTACCAAATTTGACATTTACCTTAAATTATATAATAGCATAACTTGTCAAAATTTGAACAAAGAGAGTATAAATATCACTGCTTGGTTTTCGGGTACTCATTCCTCTACCATGAAGACAAAAGGAAATACTTTCATTATTCTTTTTATAAATTCAATTTAGATTTTTTTTTTCTTACAAAGTTACAAGGTTTGCTAGAGGATTAGACATTAAGTTTATACACTGAAGGAGGATAAATCAAGGTTCAATGGTGTGGATTAACTCAAGAGTTTAACGAAGTGCATATAATGATTACTAAAAAATGTTCACTCGATATATTTAAATTATTTCTAACTTGGTGTAATTAAAAGTTACCTCAATTATGCAAGCATCAATGGTGATGCGGTGTAAGAGATGCAAATACTTTTATACAAAATTATGAAAAAAATTAATTAGTTGCAGTTTCATAATTTTGATGATTTTGGAATTTTATGTTCTTGGGATCCTAGTCCAATAGGAAGTGTGCCAACAAACAAAACTTACAAGCTATGGTCGTGACATACATCAGTTTTTAGGCAAATTCATTCGTTTAGGTCATCAAAACCGCGTTTTTTCTATCTTGGAAAGGTTTGAAATTATAATAAATTTTAGTAGAAGTTTCCATTTTTAATATCATTTGTGATTTTTTTATGTCCTTTTATTTATTTTAAGTCTAAGATTTTTAGGAAGTTTCCTTTTTTCTTTTAAAGCAAATTTAAGGTTTTTTTATTAAATTGTGTGCCTTAGGGCGTATGTTTAGTTTTTTGCTGATTTATGATATTATTGAGAGGTGTCTCATTTTTATCTTTTCCAAAAATTCATGTTATTAGTGAAGTAATGAATTTTGATGCTTGGTTTTCTAGGGATTCATTGAATCAACAAACATATAGAAGAACATCTTTCGGTAATCACGAGCAACTCAATAGATTTCAATTTTTTTTTTTTTTTTTTTCGTATAGTTTTATACGTCAAATGGTGCACAAGCAAACTAAGAATGAAGTCTACATAAAGGAGGTTTAGGGAGGCATTACTATGTTATGTTCAAATCATGATTGATGTTTTAGGTCATAAATTGGGATAAAATTGTGCAATGGGATCCATGGACCTATTCAACAATTAGTATAACCATTATTATTCATTACTAATCAAGTATCTTCAAAGAATGGTAGCACAAAAGTTGAGGGATGTGAAGTAACAGATAATGTAGCTCAGACAACTATTTAGAGAATTCATTTAGTTTGTTAGATGACCTTGCTCTGTATGATTGGCTATCTTCTATTTCATTTCGTGGTGGCGGGTCATTATAGATCATCCACCCTCTTCCTCTACAACTAACTATATTTATGGCTTCCTCTCACTCTTCACTAAGAAGACAATCCTCTAAGCTACCTCCACATCTTACCACTACATCTTCCACCTAGTTTAGAGTATCTTCGGGCTCCTTATGATAACTAGTCTATGGCGATAGTGATAATACCTACGTAAATGGTGGGGATCATTAGGGACTTTAACCAAGTCAATTTAAATTCAAGTGGATTGTCTAGTTGACTATAGTAGTTTAACAATTTTTATTTTTATGTTATTTGTTGGACTCATGATGTATTCAACATTAATATCAATATTTTATTATAGTGATAGCCATATAATGTATAGCATGTAGAATCAATTTTTTTTAATTTTTTTTAATGTGTCATTATCCCTAAAATAAATTACCATTGAAAAATTGGCTACTACTGAAATATCCAAAATTTCAATGCATAGTTGATTTGTATATACATGTAACGCTTGCTTGAGATATAGAAATTTTAGTAATGAGAATATGATATGTTAGTGTAAAATTAATATATGATATGTTTGCTTGAAATGTAGAAATTATGATAAATAATTATTTAATAAAATACGGAGTGATAGTATGATTTAATAATAGTAATGTATAACATATATATATATATATATATATATTTTTTTTGGAAATATAAAAATTTTGTAAATATATTTTAGTTGATAAATTATACATGTTAGAATATAATGTGTTAGTGAGTTTTGATAATTATATTGAAAGTGGCTTAATGCATGTTAAACTCAAGTTTTCCTAAAATAAGCTTAATCCAATTCAAACACCAAACATAGCAGATTTTTAGCTCAAAGGTAAAGCCCAAAAACATGCCAAATAAAGCCTAAACCGAGCTTTTTCTTTCCTTTAGCAGCTACCCCAAAAGTCAAATAGATATAGGATAATATCAACTTTTATTTGCAAAAAAATTCAAACTCAAAACAACCCTAAAACAAACATCAAAAACCAACATTTTTTCAATCCAAAAAGATAAATGAATTTTCTTCATTTTCATAAAAATTCTCTTGTTACAACTCACTCAAGGTTTATTCTAGTGTTCTATATCAAGTTAAAGCTTCTTAAAGTTAGTTGACATGCTTTCATGATTGTTATTTCCTTTGTTTTTATAATGAGAATGATTTCTTGCTCTAGTAGTTTCATAGTAGTTTCAATATGCTTTTGATGATTCATGTTAACCAATAGAGTCAAATGAGTTTTTGAAGTGTGTTGAATGAGTATATGGAAGTGTTGAAGTGTTTGGGGATAGATGAGTTGTGGTGGATAAAGTTGTAGTATGTTTAGAAGTTGATATGAGTAGTACATGAGTTGGTGATGATGGTGAAGTGTTCAAAATGGATTAGGAAGTTGTTTGATGTTGGGAATATGAATTTCATATATGTTTTGAGTTGTTAGAGAATGTAGTATGGTGTATGATGCTTGTAGTGTTTTAGTTGAGGTAAGATATGAGAAAAGTGTGTAAAAATCGAGTTTGAAACAAGAGAGATTCAAAATTTTTCAAACAGCATGTTTGAGAAGGTGTATGGGCCATACACCCTTTGATACATCATGTATAGGATGGTGTATCAATCTCTGGAGTTTTCGTGAGTTTTCCCGGGCTCGAACGGCATGTATGGTAACCCGTTTCACTTTCTGATCTTTCTTGCAAAGATTGTTCCAGACTTGCATGCTATCGACCTTTATACCTGTATGCCGCCGACCTTCCCATTTATGTTATCGGTGTACCCTGTATTTAAAAAAAATAAACTAAATTTGTTTGTTATAATTTTATTTATATGTGTTTATTTATTTATTGCTTAGTTAGTGATTAAGTAAAAAGCTTATTTGACCCTATTGTATGTGTGAATAATAAGTTGTGCTTTAAAATGAGTTTTATTTTAATTTGATGAATGCTAAGCTTAGCAACTAATAGTGTTTAATATCCAAATTAAAATAAGTGATGTTTGATATGGAATGAATTTCTTGCAATAGATTCCCATCCTCAGTTGAGTTGCGTGCTAATCCTTTGAGAAATACTTCAGGTACATAGTAACTTGGTTAATGTTTGCTTAGGATAGGCATATTAAAGATGGTTTAAAAGTTATTTGTGTTAGTTGTGCTTTTCACCATTGAATCTAGTCCGAGGAATGGTAACTCTGTTAATGAGGTTAACATGGTAGTTTAGGCGCCTAGGCCACCCTTGTCATTATAATTTGACAATTTATTAGTAGTTCAGCGGGTAATTGATAAGGAGAATAGTATCGGTGTAATATTTGCTTATTCTTAAGAAGAAATAATATAATTTAGTTCATATTTATGGGACCGGCTGAACTAAGTAATATTATGGATTAAGTTAAGTAAAGTTGAGTAACGGTTATTAACCCTAAATGAAATTACTATTCATTTTAGGTTAGATATAGAAGATATAGGTATTCAAGCAACCTATATCAACTCCTGAACAGCTACTGTTACTCAGAATTCTCAGCTTCCCAATGGCTTGTCTCGAAGTTTGAATACTCCTTTGTTGATTGAAAACATAATTATTAGATAACAAATTGATGATTGAAGCATTGCATATAGTTTAAGTATGCCTGTCACTTCATATGTGTTTGTGTTATTTGTGTATTGGGCATTTGGCTCATAATCTTCTATTTCAGGTGCTGATAAGGAAGAGTTTTATACTCAGTTGAGATATGGAACCGATTTGAGACTTTTTGAATGAATGGAATGATTAGAAACCCCGACCTTGATGGTGAAAAGCTTTTGTAATAGAATAGGAGGAATGTTTTTGAAACAAATGTACTAGATGTTAGCTATATTGATAAACTTGTATGTATTATGTTACAGGCTTGATCCTGAGCCTATGTTTTGTAATCCTAAGTGTGTGTGTGTGTGTGTGTGTATGTATTAAAGTCCTTTATCTTAATGTGAGACAATGAAGTTTTGTTATATAACGTATCATTTTTCATAATAAGATAGTTTTTGAAATGGTTCTCACAACAGGTTTAGACAAACAATTGATACAAACTCTTTTTTTATGGACAGCTTTACATGTATTACTGCAGGTTACACTGATTTGTATATTTTAAATATATAGCGAATCCGGGTCCTTACAACTATTATGAAATATTTTCCATGGCACGTGTCAAAGACTTGAAAATGACAAATGCAAAAGGTCTCACTACAAATCATTTAAGTGGCAAAAAAGGTTGCCATAAAGGGATAAAACTGGAAGCTACACTAGCAAGCCCAGCATTGAATTTCTGTACCAGAATTTGCTCAAAGTGATTTATGAGCCTATTTCAACAAGTTTACTCCCCCCTTTTCTTGTCCTGTTTTGAAATTTAAATTCACAATGTTTTAATGGTTTATTTAGCTCTCTATGTTGGTGTTGTGTACAAAGTAATTCCTTTAGTCATCACTCTATGATTTATAGGTTAAACATAACCAACTTTTTTTCTCATCAATGTCCATAAGACTACAAGTCTACAATGAATCATACACGTCTAAAACAAGAATTCACTAAGCATTAAGTATAAAAAACTTACTTGGTAATAACGCAAACAAAATATTTAAATAATTTATTTACAATATAAATAACTTAATTAAATTTGTTATTACTATATAAGACTCAAACGATTTCTTTAAAGCATAAAGATTCTATTGAATTTTTCATACACATAAATGATTTACAATGGACTTATTCTCAACTAAAGTTCGTAAGTTGCTGATTTTCCAATGGATGAAAAGTGTGTTTTTATATAATTTACAACACACTATTTAACTATGCTATCTACTATTATTTCATCTTGTGTTTAAAATTAAAGTATTGTAATTCTTAAATTTTGATCGAAGCATAAATATAAATCCTAAATTTTTAAGCAATACAACAACTTCTTCAAATTTTGATAAATTAACAGTATAAATGATATTTGATTGTTTTTTTCCTATTTAATAAAAACACACCAACATTAAAATTTAGGGGATCCTAATAAGTATGAGAAGTGTTTTTTTCACTAAGTTCAAAGTTTGGGGTCATTTTTAAGTTCTGAGATTATTTGCTACCAATTTATCATACTTTAGGGATTGTTTTGCAACAATTTAAAAATTTAAGAATGTATCATACCAAGTCAAAATTTATGATGGTTGTTTGGATTTTCTCCTCAAAATCATTATTACAAAAAACAACAATAATAAATACTAAATTATGCTAAGTACTGAAAAAGAGAATAATAGGTACATCATTTCCCCTTTTTTTACCATGATTAGAGTTTGATATCATTTTTGGATTTCAATCACTTTTCATTTATTTTAATTAATTTCTAAATCAAAGATCAAGATTATATAGATTCTTGAATAACTTATAGATTATTATGACATCGTTTTCTTTCGTGTAATAGAGAAAAATAAATGGAAAGAAAAATTTTTCGTTTGTCGTTTTTTATTCGAAGCTGGATTATGTTTGTACTTAGCCAATGGCAAAACCCCATACACATCATGCTTGATATAAAACGATGCAAAATGTGTGGAGATGGTGGGGATTGTAAACTAAAATTTTACTTAAATTATGATGTTAAACTCTAGGATTGACCTAAGAAATAAACGATTAACATAGTTTAACACTAATTTCTATTTAAAGAAACGCCCGTCGGCCAATTGTTGGTATTTTGCCAAACAAAGATGGAAGGAAGAGCGTAAGGCAAGAAAAAAAAGGAATCAAGAAGGTGGGTGTAGAGAATTCAACGGGAGTCCAATGGTTAATATTTTATTGCACCCATTATGGCCTTTTCCTATAAAAAGGCCATTAACCCATTGGTTCCAAATTAAAAACCGAATAGCTAGATTGTGTAGTTCCCTAAAACCATGTATCTTTTTTGTTAAAAAAACATTCTTCGCTGTGAAAATATACACTTACATATATATATATATATACCAAATACAGGCATATATACATTTGAAAACACATATCAAAAACCAAGAGAGTACGAGGTTTCAAAGACCATGTCTAGGATGAAACTATTGTTGCTGTTGTTGTTGTGCCTCTCTATTGGGGCCACTATGGTTCAAGGAGAAGACCCTTATTTATATTTCACATGGAATGTTACATATGGAACAATCTCGCCTGTAGGAAAGCCACAACAAGGCATCCTCATCAATGGTGAATTCCCCGGCCCAAATATCAATTCCACCACGAATAACAACATCGTTGTAAATATATTCAATCATCTCGATGAGCCATTCTTGATTACATGGTAAATTTTTATATACACCCATCAACACATACCATTATCTACAATCCACAATAGCAACGTAAATTTTTATTTACATCTCTTTACATCATTTCTTTTATCACACCGCTCTATTTTTATATTAGTTTTCTCTAAAGCAGCACATTGTCTAGTGGTTATCTCTAAATCATGACTGAACAGGGTGTAAGGAATCTTGTGTAGAAGTAATGTTAATTTGTTGTTTTTTCGGCAGGAATGGCATTCAACAGAGAAAGAACTGTTGGCAAAATGGGGTACCTGGAACCAACTGTCCCATTCCTCCTGGCCAAAACTATACGTACCACTTCCAAGTCAAGGATCAAATTGGAAGCTACTTCTACTACCCCTCCACTGGGGTACACCGAGCAGTCGGAGGCTTCGGTGGCCTCCGTGTCAATAGCCGATTGCTCATCCCGGTCCCTTACCCGGATCCTGAGGATGATTACACCATCTTGATTGGTGATTGGTATAGCAAGACGAATGTACAATTAAAAAGTTTTCTAGACAGTGGTCGCTCACTAGCCAGGCCAGATGGTGTCTTGATAAATGGCAAGTCTGGCCAGACTCAAGGTCAGGAACCATTGTTCACAATGAAGCCTGGAAAGACGTACAAATATAGAATCTGTAACGTGGGACTCAAGAATTCCCTTAATTTCAGATTCCAAAACCACAGCATGAAGCTTGTGGAAATGGAAGGCTCACACACGGTTCAAAACATGTATGATTCCTTAGACGTTCATGTAGGACAATGCTACGCTGTCCTAGTCACTGCTGACCAAGCTCCTAAGGACTACTACATTGTGGCATCCACTAGGTTCACCAAAAAGGTGCTGACAACTACAGCAGTTGTTCGATACGAGGGTTCGAAAGCCCCAGCATCCCCAGAACTCCCTATGGCTCCTGAAGGATGGGCTTGGTCCCTTAACCAGTTCCGTACATTCCGTTGGAACCTGACTGCTAGTGCTGCTAGGCCTAACCCTCAGGGTTCATACCATTATGGACAAATTAATATCACTAGGACCATCAAGCTTGTGAATTCAGCCACTAAGGTTGATGGCAAGCTTAGATATGCAATCAATGGCGTGTCACATGTTGATCCACCGACGCCACTCAAACTTGCAGAGTACTATCAAGTACCCGACAAGGTTTTTAAGTACGATGTTATTCAAGATAATCCATCACCTACAGCTGCAAACAAGGTTGTTGTGCAACCTAATGTGGGAAATGTTACTTATCGTACGTTTGTGGAAATTATCTTGGAAAACCATGAGAAGAGCATTCAATCATGGCATCTTGATGGCTACTCTTTCTTTGCCGTGGCGTAAGTATCATTTTTCTTTAAAACAAAAGTGCTATCCTAAACACCCCGTCTCGAAATTCGTCTCTGCCAAATAAGAAATTGATATATTAGTATGAAATTTTGTTCCACTGGATCCAATATTTGCATATAATTGGTAGAGGCACGTTTGATTTAGGAAGTTTAGGACAGCAAACATCTATCAGAATGAATAATAATGGCTATTTGATTGTTGTTTCATTTTCTCATGTTCTTGAATTGTTGCAATGAGCAGGATCGAGCCAGGAACATGGACACCGGACAAGAGAAAGAACTACAACCTTCTTGATGCTGTAAGCAGGCACACGATCCAGGTGTTCCCTAAGTCATGGGCAGCCATAATGTTGACATTCGACAATTGTGGAATGTGGAACTTGAGGTCGGAGATGCTAGAGAGACGTTACTTAGGACAACAAATGTACCTTAGCGTTACCTCTCCTGAAAGGTCCCTAAGGGATGAGTACAACATTCCTGACAATGTTCTACTTTGTGGCATAGTCAAGGGCATGCCTAAGCCACCACCATACTCCATATAAAAGGTAGCTTGCTATACGGCACCTCAAATTGTTTGATTTGGGGAAGTATCGATTTAAGAGCAAGAGAGAGGAAAGAGTAGAGGATTTTAGAACGAAAGGATTGATCAGTGAGATGCATTAGGTTCACATATGAGAGAGAATCGATATGATTCCAAGACGATAGAAGAAGAACTAGAAGAAAAAAAAAAAAAGAAAAAAGATTTATATGCCATGAAATTTTTGGTATCTTCTTAATGTAACCTAATTTATGATTATAGTTTTCGACGAAATTTATTCAAAGCATTATTAGTGTTCTCTATCGGTATGCATGAATATGATTCTGTCTTCTTATATTATACGAGACAATATTGGTTGTGTGATACAAATATTAGGAAAAATATTTGCTATTCCGTAGATATTGTCCCATCCTGTCTCGACTAATAAAAACTTGATACATATTAATAAATTTAAAAAATAAAAACATCCATAGGATAAAGAAAACAGTTACTGTATTTTATATATCGTTTCAATTATGTATTCATCAGAACAAGATAGGGAGACCAAATTCAGCTAATAGAAACTTAACATATGTTAGTAAAATTAAAAAATAAAAGTATCCCAGAAAATATATTCGCCTGGACAGGGTAGGACGGCATCTATGAAACCGTATATTTCCATCCTCAATATTAGATGTTACAAAACCATTATTAAGTATACAAGATTAGAGGGAAACCATTAAATCCATTATTAAGTATACACGATATAGAGAGAAAAAGAACCAAAACATTTTTAATAAGTTGTCTATGCTAGCGTTTAATGCTTATAGTGAAGTAAAATGTTATCTACCGTGGCAGCGTGGCATCATTAGTCATTACTTTGAGAGGTGAATTATTATATATGTCATCATAGAAATGCTATTTCATTATTTATCCATGATTTAATGAAGTAAATTGATTTCTTTATTTTTTTTTAAGTTATATATTACGTAAATTAGCCTATTATATATTATACAACGTATTAATCGTTATAGCATACGTTGTTGTAACTTATTATATGAGTGAATGTTCTATTTTTTTATTCAATTATTATGTAATGAAAACAAAATTTGATATAAAAATTATATATTTTTATATATGATTTGTTATATTTTATGAAATGTATTATTGTCATTTTGTTATGTATAATGTTATGATTCTATCTAGTATATGGCATAGCAAATGCATTCATATAATGCATATATATATATATATATATATATAGTGGCAAATAGCAAACTCATGGCACGGCACTTATATGAAAATAAATAAAAAAATCTAAAAAGATATGAAATGAATAATCATTTAATCAGGATTTATAATGAGTTAATTATTATAAAAAAATTTCCTACCAAAATTTTAATCAACCTAATTCAACGTTACATCCATATCCAAAGCGCAACTCTGTGTCTTGAGAGTAACTTTTTGCAGCAATTTGAATTAATCCATGACATTTGTAAGGAAATGGAGCTAAAGATTAGGAGTAATGCTTAGGAAGATGAGTTAGTCTTTTATATGTAAAGTACAATTTTATCTTATTTATATTAATTTGTCAAAAGAAATTTATAAAAAAAATAAATAAAAGATATAAAAATTTAAACGTAAAATACAACTAAATTTTTCTACTTGATAATTTAAACGTAAAATGTTATATACACGCAAGGAAGATATCTAATATGTGCCATCGTGCCTTTTACATTAATATTATAGATATAGATCATATAATATATATATATATAAACATTTGAAATATTTATAGATTATTTACAACATTAAAACCCCCAGTAAATTTGGTATCTCGATCATCATATGATGAATGGAAAAAATAACTATAGATATATACACACACGTGTATTTACACTAGCACTTCCCTGAACTACTCTCCAACTACATGCCATGCCATTTTTCCGGTATCACAGTTTAAAAGAAACTAAATTCCAACTTTCCGTGAAGACCGTCAAAAAATTATTACTTGCATAAAAAGCAATTAATCTTAATTTTTATAATTAATATCCGATATGAGTAATCTTTTTTTTTTTTTTTTTGAAGCACGTATATAACAGTTATGTGCCCCTTTAGTATATTTGTCAGGGCAAATCTAAATTAGACTCCTAAGCTTTCAGAATTTGCGAATAATCCTCTAAATTTAGATGAATTAGCAACACAAATGATGCTTGATTTTTTTATTTAAAAAAAAACTAAGGTCAAAGTTTTGGGTATTGAAGCACACATTGATAAGTTTGGTGGATGTTTCCACTTCAAGGTCAATTTGAGGGGGTTAATTGCAACCTTTACAGATTATTACCAATCTATCAAATTTTAATAAAATAATATTTATCCTTTGAAAGTTCAGAGATATAAGTGCGCTACATTAAAATTTAGAAGAAATATTTGCATTTCCTTTGTGTTGTGTGACCTATGTTTATGGTGTTTTGCATATGTTTTAATTGGACAAATACATTACCCATGATTTTTTGTTTTTTTTTTTTTTAATCTTATACATGGGACATGACTATTTTAGTGGTTTATTTACTTTTAATTTTTTTTCTTTTCCTATATAATTTATGTATTTTTAAATTATATACATAAATTATTTAATAAAAATATAAACCACTTAAATACTATCACAAGTTGATTATATAAGACTAAGACAAAACCTTAAATAACAAGTTGTGCATTAATCAAAAAATGAAACATAGATCAACTCTTTGCAAAATATCAAGGCACAGACCATATTTTTGTAATTTACTCTATTTATTATAGAAATATATGCCATCTCCTATATTATTAAAGAGGTTAAATGTCCCATGGAAGTTGTGGCAACTTTTCTATTTTAGCATATCTGGTGCGAGCGAAACAAGAGGACAATGACTAGAGATTGTAATCCTAATTGGATTGAGAATTATCAAAGAGCAAGTCATGAATTGTGGTCATCCATAAGAAAGAAGCAAAGAAACAATGTGGAAGATTGGACTGTCGACTTGCAACCACCTCCTACTGAGATCTTGAAGGTGAATTGTGATGCGACTTTTGAGAAAAATTAAATGGCTGCATCAGCTGGTTTTGTGATTGGAAACGAAAATGGGAAATGTATGGATAGTAGTATCCGAAGCTTCCCAGCCACATCCCCCTGATTGTTGAAATCTACTCAATTTATTTCAGATTATCTTGGTTGAGAACCCATAATTATCCAAAAGCAATTATTGAAACAGATTTGAGTGAAGTAGTTAATTGGATCTTACATGATGATCTAAATAAATATACCATAACATTGTTAAACAATGCAGGCCTTTGATGTAACCAACAAAATGATTTGTCTGAAGTGGACAAGTAGAGAAACTAATCGGGTTGTGCATGATCTTCCTACTTAGGGAAAGAAGGACCGGCTTAATAAAGACTTTTTGGAGTTTAATGTTTTTTTTATGTAATAACTATCCTAAACGTACTGTGGATATTCTTTTTCCTTTTATTGCCAATAGTGTTAGATTAGAGATCTTCAATCTTCCTTTTTCGGCTATGGGGTTATGTTTTCAAACAAGTTCTAGGAACAATTTTTCCTTAGACAATGGCTAAATTCGCTTGTCTTTTACCCTAGTTTTTTAGGTCTATTTGTTTCTTCTTGTTTTGTCTTATTCCTACCGAAAAAAGGGGATAAATGAAATAACCTAAATAAACAAAAACATAAAGAGTAGCAAAAAAAAATAAAATAATTATATCCTAGATAGGAGTGGGTCTAAGGGGGTGACAAAGGCCCTAGTCCCCCATACTCAAGCAAAAATTAATTTTAAATATTTTTAAAAAGAAAAAAATTATATATTATATGTATATTATAAAAAGAAACATAACATAAAACTAAATGTAGTGTAGTGATTATGTCTAAAAATTACTCTTTTTTACTTTTTCAACATATATTTATTACACTAGCTATTCTCTCTCTCTTTCTCTCTCTCTCTCTCTATACACACACACACACACACACACACGCATGTGTTTTAACTTTTTCTTTCACAATAACTAATAACAATTAAATTCTTTTATCATAAAATTATGTAACTAAATAATTTCTTGTTAATAACTATTTTATATTCAAAATATACTACAAGTAATAATAATTATTATCCATATTACAATTGAATCTTATTGTACACTAATTATATAATTTGATTTATTAACTTTCTATTCTTCAATTAATGTTATTAAAATGTTGTGAATCATTGAATAGCTATCTCATCTACATATATTTTATGATCTATTTGTGTCTAAAAAGCAATTATATTGCACATTAATTATATAATTAGATTTAGTAACATTATTTATTTATATATATATAATGCTAAGAAAATGAACACGAATTATTAAATAAATATCCTATCTAGATAAATTTATAATTTAGTTTTATTAAAAACAAAATTCATATAGATATCAACTCTATATTTTTTAATAATTAATTTTCAGGTGACATATATATCATCTCTAATGAAATGCACTAGTGAAAATTCATAAATATATAAGATGTAATAAATGTATTAACAAGTGAATATTAATAAATAACTTTAAGATATACTTAACTGAGGCCGCGCTACCCCTACCCCAAACACCCCCCCCCCCCCCCCCCCCCCCCCCCCCCCAAAAAAAAAAAAAAAGGTCATATAATCCTACATCTGTCCTTGATCCTAGATAAAACATTCAAAACATACTTAAGAAGGTAACGTATTTAAATAAAAAATGGTGACCTTTCTTTTACATTTTTTCTTCCCTACATTATGTAGTCCTTTCCCCTTCCTCTTAAACCGTTGCCGAAAATTCTTAGAGATTTTCAAAAGAAATTCTATGATAAGTGACATTCCTTTTGTTTTTTTACAATTTCCGACAAGATAAATAATTAGGTGATGAAATCTTGGCATTTGGTGTTAACAACAGTAGTTCACAAAGAAAACAACAAGTTTTGGGAAAGATTTTTTGAAAATTCTCAAAGGGTAAGGATTTAGGAATTATGGATGGAAGAAAGATCAAAAGTAGTAAAAAGGTAATATGATTTTTATGTAAGTTTGATATCATGAAAGTTGATTCTATTAGAATTGGGTAAATTTGTGTGTAGCATGATGTTGAGGTGTTTAATGTTGAACTAAAAGGGTTAAAACCATTTTTAGTGGAGAACAAAAGAAAATCTTTAGGAGGAGATAATTTTGGGCCAACATAACCAATGCACGAGCTATGTATAGGTCATATTTTTAGCCTCTATGGGTCACAAATTCATAACACAAAGTGTTTTTGAGCATGCATAACTAATGCACTAACCCGTGCATGACCCTATGTAAAGTTTCTTAACTCATTCAAGCCTTTGTATAGGTCGTGTCTACTTTTTGAATCACATGACCATTTGCTTATGCTCATGTATAGCTCATGTATATAATCTATGAACCACACCACCACATGCATAAGTTTGTGTATATGTTGTATTTAGTTTTTGTGACCTACATGACTTTCAATGTGATTGAGTCCCAACCCGTATACTATATAACTTCTTTAAATTCACCTTTTTCCTTCTTAAAAGCAATTGAACATTTAACTCTTTTCTCTTGGATTTAGTTTTATTCTAACGTCTTGAAATCTAAATATTATAAAATTAATTTCTAAATTTTCATTCTAAACTTTCACACTTTTCACTTCCTTAAAACATCAATAGTGTGTAATGGCAAGAGCCATAGAGGTGTAAACCATAGGTAAGTTTAGCAATATAAATGATTTAGAATGCTTTAATTGCTCTATAATTCAAGTTAGAGGATTCCAGTGTCTAGGATAAATAACTTAGCAAGTATGTGTATACCTTTGTTGCTTGTTGTGTTTGCTCAAGGTAGAACAAAAACTAGTTTATTAATTATTCAACTTTAAAGTGGTTTAATACTTATGCATGGCTACCGGTAGTAGATGGAGAGTATCCATAGTCTACGCTATTGTTGCAGTGACTTGATGATCTTGGTATGGTGTTGTCCTAAGTGGAGTTACAGCAAGAAAGGATCTAGGTAGTATTGTGGTTATTGAATAATACCCAACATCCAGTATATATGTATATAATAGTTATAAATGGCATGTGGGTTTGCTATTATTTGTTCATGGCCATGTTGGCGTTTATATATTATATTAGGTTCCAATCATTAGCACATAATTTGTTTGGATATGGAATTATCCTTGGCTATAAGGAGGCACTCATAGAGAAGATTATCCAACTGAATATTAAATTAGTTATCAACTCCTTAGAGATAGAAATTCTTAATATGGATATGTTTATGGCTAAGATTTTTGTGGATTAGTGTGTTACATTAGGCATAGACCCTTTAGCTATCTAGTGAAAGATATTTTGGTTAATGTCACAAATACTACCTAAACTTTACCTCAATATTCAATTAACCACCTGAACTTTCATTTAGTCAATTTACTACCTAGATTTAGTTTTCGTGTCTAAAAAGCTACATCGGCTAACTCCGTTTGACTACGTTATCTTAGTTGGTATTAATGACCCATACCTACTTGACACATATCTTTCTCCTCCTTCTTCATCTTCTCTTTCTCTTGTGAACCCCCTTTTCTCTCTCCTTTTTGCTTCTCTCTCTAAAACCAACACTAACCACCATAAATACATTCTTTCTCTCTCTCTCTATACAAATCAAATGCATCTCAATATCCTCTCTCTCTCTCTACAAATCAAACGCATCTCAATATCTCAATTTCTCAATCTTATACATCTTATAAGACAAGGAGTGGAGATAGGCTTTATATGTTCATGGTGTGATCATGGGTCCTATCAGTTTTAATTATCATGGTTTACGTATTTAGGACCAACGGATAGAGAGAGAGTGGTGCTTGTTGTCGGTTTTAGAGAGAGAAGCAAAAAAAAGAGAGAAAGGGAGGGTTCACAAGAGATAGAGAAGATAAGAAGGAGGAGAAAAACACGTATCAAGTAAGTATAGATCATTAATACCAACTAAGATAACAAAGTCAAACGGAGTTAGCTGAGGTAGCTTTTTGAACACGAAAACTAAATCTAGGTAGTAAATTAACTAAATGAAAGTTCAGGTAGTTAATTGAATATTGAGGTAAAGTTTAGGTAGTGTTTGTGACTTTAACCCAAGATATTTTTAGTTTGACTTGTGCACTCATAAAGTTGTTGTGTAGGTCTTAGTTACTCATATCAATTTTGGAGTTGAATACTATATATTTGTTGATTTATAGTTAGTATAATATATGTGATTGGAGATTAATGGTCATTAAATGTGAGTAAAAGTAGTTTATGAGCCTTAAGCATATATATACTCAATTGTCTTCAATTAAATGTAGACATTTAGTGCTCTGCAAATTACCTTAAGTTTAAAATGTTACAATAGCATAGAGTTCACATATTTTAGGAAAATAAAATTACTAAAACCCTACCAACTTTATGGTTAACTTTTATATTGTTTTGTGGAGATAGAAGATAAAGGAATGAACAAAGATATTATTTTATAATATATAAATTATTTCGTCAAACCTTTTTTTTTAAAAGAAATTTCACTTAAAGTGATAGAAAAAAATAATTGAAGTACAATTTTTTTAAGGGTTAATGTCGTGAATAACACTTAAACTTTGACAATATATGCAATTGAATATCTAAACTTTGAAATTAATCAATTTAATATCTAAAAGAATTTTTCATACATGTCAATAATACTTTCATGATATTGGTTTGCATACACAAAATATTGTTTATCAATTTCAAAGTTTGGCAATTCTTGTACTTATATTTCTCTGTTCTTATTACTAATTCAACATCTAATGTTTAAAGATGATAAGAGAATGGTTATTGTAGTCTTAGTATCTAAAATAAGATTAGTAATGATGATATTATGTAACTTTTAATGACCTTGTCCTAATTATATATATGCATATATTTTGTGTAAAAATGATCACAATATGTTGTTATAGGGAAACTCATATTCCCTAATGATGTCCAACTAATGAATTTTATTTACACTTCATTAAAATGATCCACTCTAATTGACTACATATTTTTTATATGTTATGTAAAAATATATTATTATTAGATATAAATGTATAGAATAAAGGCAACAAATAAACCCAAATTGTTGATGAACTACTCAGATTTGACTATCAATTTGTACCAAATTGCTCCATGTATAGCCTTCAACCTTGTTTTCTAAATGAACTAGAGCCAATCTAAATTAACGAGTCAAGGTTGAATTTAAAATAAAATTCATTAAGTTTAGGAGTTGACTTGTTTAGATTTTTTACTATGATCATCAATTATAAGTGTATATGTATATAATATATATCATATATATAATCTAATCTTTACCACTATTCATTTTCTATTTATTTATTGGGTAATTGCTACATAAACTTTTAAATTTGTTGCCTAAAGTAGCATTTTCAATGAAGAGAGAAGTGAAATGCGTCAAGTAAGCAATAAAAAAACTAAAAAATTAGTTAATTTAAGAGTTAATGTCGGATTTGTTACCTTGACTTTCTTCAAATGTATAATTTTTTCAGGAAAATTTACACTACTTAAGGTAATAGAGTTAGCTCTATTTGATGATGTGGTATCAATTAAGTACCTAAACTTTAAAATTGATCAATTTCATACCGAATTGAACTTTTCAGGGAAAATTATACCACCCAAGCAACTTATTTTTTATTTGTTTTTCATTACAAATTATTATTTCATTTTTTTACTTATTATATATATTTCGTTTAAAAAAGAATTTTGACCCATGTGCTTAGCTCATTCCCACAATAACCCATTTTAGATAATGCACCAAGCCCATACTTATCTTCTAGCCCTTAACTCTACATTTGTAGAGTATCCGATTATATATTATGTACAAGAATGCTTTATAAATTTTTACCAATGTGGAACAATATATTTTTGTTGTGCTTTAACACTATGGGACAATCCAAAGCTTAGAAAATTGTACCAACGCTTTCGAAGAACCAAACAACCTTTGACCAAAAAGCGCCTACCTCAAACCATCTCATAGCAGACCATGTCCACTAACTCATATCCTTCAAGACACAAAACCTACGAGCAAGACCCACTCAAAGCAACAAGAATAAATAAATTTTTATAATAGCCAATAGCAATGTACCATACGAGTTATTTGCATCGAGCAAGAGATACTAAAGCTCGATCAATCAGCTCAACCCTCCATAATTAACCAGAATTTTGACCAAAGGACTTGTTAAAGGAAAAGTTCATGACATAGAGGTTTGTCAAGTTAAGGTGTTTGTAAGGAATGTTTCCAGTGAGTGAGTTGTATTGCAAGTGAACGTAATGGAGAGTAAGTAGCATATAAAGGCTACTTATATAATTATTTCATATATATATTATATAGACACACAGACAAGCGTTACATCATAATAATAACGATGATGATAATAACTATAAGGTATTACCCACTATACATTGTAACCTTGATGATAGCAGAGACTCATGAATGATGAGTAGATGAATTTTTGGCAATGAGGTAGTGAATGGCTATGTCCGTAATTGATGCAACAACTAAACACGATACTCGATGTTTATCATTAGCTCTAATGTCAAGTTTAGAGATTGTAATGTGTTTAGAGAAGCTAAGGTTAAGGTGAGGAAGAATAGAGAGAGGAACAAAACAAAAATAAAATAAAAAATAAAAAATAGTCATTGGCATCCAGATTGTGTCGATGCATTTTAGTTCTTTGAGAAAGAGAGCATAAATGGGAATTGTGCATGGGGTTTGCTTAAGATTCAGTATTCATGATGTGCTTAAATTCTTACTCCTATCCAAGTGTTTTTTTTAGTGTAAAATTTGAATCTTGTGTTGCCATTGTAAAATTATAATGTTAAAGAGAATAGGAGCAGCTTGTTGTCGTTTCTTGTACAGGATGTCGAACTGGGGAGGGGGGGAGGGAGAGAGAGAGAGAGAGGAGAGGAGCAGGAGGAGCTAGAGAAAGAAAGAAAATCGACAGAGAGTGAGCATCGATATGGGAGGAAAGAGAAGATAGTGACTTCTAAGGAGCCTAAGAGAGAGAGAGGGAGGGAAAGTTAGTGAGAGAAAGATGAGAGAGAGGGAAGAGAAGAGGAATGTCTAGAATACAACGATCCCATCAAGAAAATAAAATTGGCACTTGTAAACCCTGGTTTTCTTGGTAACCAAGTAAACTTCAGAAACCAGAAACCAAAACCCTAAACCAAATTAGTTTAAGCTTGTGAGAGAAACCAGGAATCCTGGATCCGGCTTTCCTTTGGTTTCAAATTAAAAGAACTTTTATGAAATAATTTAATGTGGAATATTGTTTTAAAGTATATTTCAAACCATAAAAAGTTCTGATTTCAAAAAATTTTCTATTCCGGACCTTCCCAAGATCCATTACGGAAAAGCGAGCTCCGGAACTAGAAATTCGGAAAAATATTTCGGAATACTCTTTAGAACTAAAATTTAATAATAATTTCAAAAATATAAGTTTTATAATTTTTCGATTTATAAAAATTACAGATATAGCCTTTTTCTCGTATTTTCTTTACTACTGGTAAAGTAATTGTCTTGTTTACTATTCATTACTATTCACAAGTACAACCTACTAAACTCACAAACCACTCCCTACTCTTACATCCTTACAAACACTCAATTATATTTTCTTTTTTAAGAAATTTTTGTCTCTTAACAAATTATTATAAATTAAGACTTTTATTACATAAATTACAAAATAAAACAATTTCAACTCTCTCTCTCTCCTCTCCACATCCAAACCGGCACACCCCCACCCATGCTCCCCTTATTGCCTTAATTTGTTTTATTTTTCTTCCTTTTTATACTTAAAACAAACCCTAATTAACTTACTATATATTCTTTTACTTTTCTCTCTCTTTCATTCATTTCATTTGTTCAAAAAAATCACAAACTCTCTCTCTATTTCCCTCTCTTGCTATGACACATACATTCACACACACACCACATACACTCACTTGAGTTCATTTCCTCTTGATTCAAGCCTTAGGTGATGAATCCTAGCCCTTTCCTACATTAAATCTTGTAATGGCAAGATTATTCATGAGTGTTTTCATGTTAAAGTCCCCATGAACACTTGCTAGGGACAAGAAAATGTTACTACATAAATATTAAGCCATCATAAGAGTAGATCTTGTGTTTAAATGAGTTTTTTTTATTATTATTATCTTCATGATCATACATATAATAGTAGATTAAAGTAGAGATCTCGCATAAAAATCCATGTTCATGCTTTCAAACTTCATTTCATGCATCATAGGTAGTAGATCTAGTATTTAGATGTTCATGTTATACTTGACATTCATAATCTCGTGAATATTTTGTGTTTCAATGCATTAATGCTCATAAAGGTTTTGTCTTGTATATATAAATATGGTAGTTAGTGGATCTTTAGTTAGATGAGACAAGAAACTTAAAAGAAAAACTTTTGTTTGAAATGTTCAAATGAAAACTTCAAAACCATGTTTTAAAAACTCTTTTATCAACTCTAAAACTTATGTTTTATATGAAAAATGAAGGGTATAGGTAATAGATATCATTAAGTAATGATTTTTATAAGTTGAAATGAGATTTGATGAGAATAATGTGTAAAACAAAGAGTAGAAATAAGATAGAAAATTTTAAGTTACTAGTCAACTTAAAAAATTCGTAATTTTGGATTAAGGTCATAAAAACACCTATTTTCCAAACTGAAAATGAAAGTTTTAATTAAGAAATGAAGTCCTTAAGGGATAGGTATAATAAAGCCTTAAATTTTAATGTATTAAACAAGTTTTTCTCAATGAACAAGTTTTTCTCAAAGAAAACATTCAAAAACTAAATTTCCAAAATTCAGATTTTGGAATAAACCCTATTTGAAAACATGTTTGCAAAGTGTAAAATGGGGATTTTTATGTAGAAATGAAGGTCTTAAGTAATAGATACAATGAAGAATCAATTATAGCAAAGATAACTAGAAATTCCTAGGAAATAATTCCAAAACAAAAGAGATTTATCAAAGTTAGAAAACTAGTTTTCTTAAAAGTAAATATTATTGGAGTCTTGCAAAATAAAAAGTTTCTAAAATTTCCTTTTAGTAAATATTGTCAGGAGTATGCATACATTAAACTCATAACATGCCATTCATGATAGGAAATCATCAATATTGCATGTATAATTTATCTATAAAGTAGAGACATTACAAACATTCACAAAACTATTTTTCTAAAATGGATTTTTACTACTGATCAGAACTGATCCTACTGTTTCATGGCTCAAATTTCAACACTTGAAAATAATATTAGAATTAGGTAGATCTTTCGAAATAGATAGAAATCGATATATAATTTGCAAATTCCAAGATAAAATGACCAAGTTATGGTCGTTTTAAGTCGCGACCTCCGCAAATGACGAGAATTACGAATTTACTAAGTTTTGATATATAGTTTAGATTAGTTAAGTGATAAAATACTTATTAGGGTATTTTTTCTTTTTTAGGTGACCCCGAAACCAACGAATCTCTACCATCGGATTATTCCTACTAAAAGACCGGTGATCCATGGCCGAGTGAGTATTACTTCCAATTCCATTTGTTGTATGTGGTTGTAATGATAGTTGCACTAGATATTGGGTATAGAAAAAATGGATATGCATGATGGGGATGAAAGGGAATCTTGTATGGTTGTTATGGATATGAGAAATGGAATATAAAAATATCGAAGCCGGGCGATTAACTATTGCTTGTATAGATGAATTAGGATTGACTATCTGCGATTATTGATTGATCACTTAAAGAATTGATATAATTGACTATTTGGAATTGAAAATAAATATGGACTCATTCATATCATAAACAGGGATGGAGTATTAGCATTGGTTGGTTTTCTGTTAACCGAAACGGTGTAAAAGTTGGTTAATCGTGATCCATAAACTAATTAATAAGTTGGTTAATCGTGATCCATAAACGAATTAATGAGTTGGTTAATCGTGATCCACAAACGAATTTATAGGTTGGTTGACCGTGATCCTAAATGGTATATTTGAGTAGTACAGCAATATTCGTTAATCCGCTAACCCAGGATGGAGGACGCAAGTCCATCCACATATGATTTCTGGCTGGTCATATGTTTGTTAAATCCATATGTTTGTTGCATACCACTTGTCTGGCTAATCACTTGCTTGTATGAAGTGTTATAAATGTGATATTGGAAGTTCTCACTCACTAAACTAGTATAGCTTACGTCCCTATAGTTTTTATTTATTACAGCACCAGTTCATATGGCTTAGACCGAAGCAACTTACAGATCAGGTACAGGAGCTAGGCGTTTCCTCTAAAAGTTGTATGCAAGTTTGTTTAAACTTCCGTAGGAAACCAAGAGACTCTGGATGATTGTAAAATACCTTTTAAACAATATTTTTTTGCGGGGGAATGCCTCTTAGATTCTATAACTAATTACATATGTGTCTTGATTTATTTTCTAATGCTATTGAATGCCAAATTAAACTCTTTAACTCTACCGGATCGAGTAATCTATTGTCGTAAAGGGACGCCTTACATCTATACATGACTCCCGAAGGACTTGGGTAGTGATTTGTGAGTCTTATATGGCATGTGGCGGACTATTACGTTTAGGATACTCCTTGGGGCGTGACAGCACTACAATTCCACCTGCAATTTTCAAACTAAGAAGATAGTCATCTCATCAATCCCTCTATTGTACTGTTATCTAGAAATTATGTTGTCCTACATGGTTAATTTCTCAATACCTAGTCTTTTATATAAACTACAATTGGTGAGACTATTATTGAAATGGAAGGTTTGGTGAGGTAACTATGGGCTTTGAGCATTGGACATGATTGGGCTTGATACATGCGGGTTCTTAAGTGTAAGTCCATGGATTGGCTTAACCATGTTAATGCGTACATTATCTAGTGAAGAAGACATCTATGCTTTTTATTGACTACTTAGCACACGTCCCTTCCTCATTCACTTTAAGTGCCAACTTAACAAACAAAGTTAACTCAGTTAGTTGTGGTAGTATTCAAGAATATGAAAACTTTTATTAGGTATCAAATTAATTATTTTAAAGTTTATATAATTATATATTTAGGGAATTTCATATACTAAAAGTGATATTTAAAAAAAAAAGTGATATTAAAGCTTATGTAAAGTTCATATGCTTTTGGACTCTATATACAAATAAGGAGCTTAATATGTACACAAGTGATGAACCCAGTACAAATATATAATTTTCCAAGTTAGTAAAAACTAATTCCACATAAGCATAACAAATTTTTGAAAGATTAGCTCGACTAGATTAGGATTTATAGTTTTAGGGAGAGGGAAAAATAAAATACTAAAAGAAATTTAAAAAGAAAAATAGATGAGTCGGTTAACAGATTATGGAGCCAAAACCTAAAACTAATTAGTCCACTGGTTACTTAAAATCAACACAGAGCCGAACTAGGTCATGGAGCCAACTTGGTCATGTGTTCATGGTAGTACAGCCTTTATGTGTAGATAAGTTATAAGTATGGAAAATTCTACAGATTTATAAAGGATCAATTCCATCACTTCAAGTCTAATCGACGCATGATTGAAACTTTTAAATTTTTTTATATTAACTTTTATAATTTATTATTAGGATAATGTCACGAACACTACCTAAACTTTGTCAAATATTTAATTAACTACCCGAACTTTCATTTAATCAATTTACTACTTGAATCAACTTTTCATGATCAAAAACACCATCCCATTTAACTCCGTTACCTTTGTTAAGACAACTAGCTTTAGTGACTAATGGCGTCTTGACGCATGTTAGTGGCCTTAAAATAATTTACACGTGTCCTACTCTTATCTTCCTCTTACTTCTTCTTCTTTAAACCCCTACCTCTCTCTCTCTCTCCCTTCACTTCTCTCTCTAAACAACCTAACCATATCTAACCACTATGTCGCACTAAATACTAGATTGGCTGCCATTAACAACCTTCAACAGAGGCAGACGCCCATGTGGCAACTCACACTCAACATCTGCCATTGCTGAACCAAACCCACTCACACTATTACAAAGCAAACTACTAGCTCATTAATCTCCATCATTGAGTCAACTCTGTACTCTCTATCACTAACAACTAAACCCAACACCAAGCCTTCATGTTCAACCTCCATTGAGCTTTCTCCCCCTAACTCGATATACTGAGTCACCACAACATCGACTCACCAAAACCAAGTCCTCCACACCTCCCATATCTAATCGCCTCTTCACTTACCAAACCTCCATTGGAACACACAAACTCCTCTCTGCGAGCACCCACATCGAACATCTTAATATCGCCATCTCAAAATCAAACACTCAAACCATAACTTAGTTCACTCGGTCCTTGCCATCTTTATCCCATCTATAAACAAGCACTAACAAACTAATCCAACTAAAACCTCCCAATTGAACATCAACACACTCTTCATGGATTTTAAGTTGACCCAACCAAGGTTTTGTTTTAAGTGTTGTACGATGGATTCAATTTTGGGTTTTTTTACATTAGCATGTCAAAAAAAAAAATCAGTGGAGAAGAAGAAAAATGAGGACGAGGAGAGAAGTGGGGTATGGAAAGAGAGAGAGAGAGAGATTCAGAGGAGAAGAAGAGGGAGGAGGGGAGAGAGAGAGATTCAAACAAGAAAAAGTAGGACACGCGGACTTTATTTAAATTTGAACTTTTTCTTTCAATTAATATGAAATATAGACGTGGAAAATCATTTATATGGGCAAAGTGCATATAGTTTGTGTCTATTAATCTTTCATGCCAACTGGATAAACAGAGTTTAAAGATAGTATTTTTTATTGGGAAAAGTTAAGCCAGAGAGCAAGTTGATTAAATTAAATCAAGGCAGATAATTAAAGATTAAGGCAAAGTATTACCCCTTTATTATTTAGTCATGGTTACATGTCGGGATCCTGAAAGTTCCGAAGCATGACATTGCCGTTAGTTTTCGACTTATATAAAATGATTAGGCTTTTCAATTCTTCTCGTTCTCTGTGAACAAAAATAGTCCAGGTGCACTTCACTCTTCTTCTAGCTTTCCTTTCCATGTTATGCACTTGTAAGTTCCTGATTTCACATGAGTTTCGAATTTTTGTTTTGGAGATTTTACGTGCCTGTACTTTCCTTTAAACAAAGTGTCGTACTAGGTTAGCAAGTGGGTCTTGTTGATTCATTCAATTTGACATGTCTAGGGTTTATTAATGTAGGGACTGCACCAGAATGATGTGTAATATAATAATAAATTTATATATACTTCTGAATGCGGGGCACGACAATGAGAGGAAATAGGCTTCCTACCCTTTTGTATTTATTTTAGGTGGTGTTCGGATGCTGAAAGGATGATCTGATTTATTAGGAAGTTGAAATTCTAGGAAATTGGGGTTTTTCCATGAGATTTGTTTTCTTTTGGGTTGAAGTTGTTAGTTGGAACATGGACTGTCTCTCTGTAATTTAGTCGAGAGGATGAACTTGGTCTTGTCTTATTGATGTAAGAATGCTCTGATCCCTGGACACAGAACAGAAGTGTAAGAAGGGAATTCCTATAAATGAAAACCAAAGGCCAGCTGAAAGTGCAAAGCGGTTAATTTTGCTGGAGTATCCATTTTATGATATTTTCTTTAACCGTACTAGATAAGAATGTGAGTATAGTGAGAGAAATCTGCCAGGTTGGAATCTCTTGAGAGAAAAGAAGTTGGAGATGGGGGATTATTAGGAGTTTTATTTCTCCCTATTTTGGTGATGGAGGGTGTCACTGTTTTTGGACTAGCTACGTTTGTTGCATGAGCCATTATACAAAACCTGTGTAGAGGTTAAGTCTACTTTCTGTTATGTGGGAAACCTAAGGGGTGTGGCCTTGGTGGATATTGTTCCGACCTTAAAAAGACGAGAGCTTCCTGCTATGTTATCGGCAATATTGCTGAGAAGAGCATTTTCTTGAGAACAATAGTAGATGTTATGAATTAAACTTTTAACAATTTAAAGAAGTAATAACTGTGCTTTTCATCTTATTGTTGGAAGCCTGTATGAAATTTTTTTTTCAGTAACTTTTATGTGGGTAGTTTCCTTTCCAATTTTGAGGAAATTCCATTTGAATGACAGAAGAATGGAAGAAAAAGAGAGCTTAAGGAATTTTAAGGTTGGCTCTCTGCCAACTGTTTTCTATATTCCAGACTTCATCACCGACAGTGAGGAAAGCCAACTCCTAGAAAAGGTAAAATCTTTCCATGTTTAATGTTCTGCCGTAATTTCTTACTACCCATTATATGAGATGTCCCTTTCATATTAATTTTCTCGTTGTTTCAATCTATACTCTTAAGGCATATAATGCTCCCATGTCAAAGTGGAAATCATTGAAGAACCGGAGACTGCAGAATTGGGGTATGTTTCTAGTGCTTAAGAAAGCATCATCAGTTACTTTGTTCGTCATTTTATTTGATTCTCTGTGCATATGTATGTGTGCACACAAATCTTATTAAGATTAGGTGGTTTGCTGTTGGTCATACATGCTAATTGCTAATGCAACTTCTCCCTATTATCTACAGGTGGCATTGTCCATGACAAAGGTCTTCTGCCTCAGGAGTGTAAGTTGCAGATAATTTTTGTTATCTGATACTAATTTAACACATGAGACTATTAAATAGCCTTTGTTAATGTTCTGATTGATTCGGAATTGTTGGTTGTCGACCTTAATTCACTGGATCAGCGAAAAAGAGTAGTTTCAAAGTTGTCTTCACTCCATAAGCCCCTATTTAATCCAAAGAGAGAACTGTGAACATTAAAAGAATGGATAATTATTTCTACTCCTAATGAACTTGCTGCATTTGTTTTCACTGATTATCTTCATGTGGACAGATTGGGCATAACAACTGTAAAACTCTAAAAATCTCTCCTCTCTTTTTCTCATGCAGTGCCTCCATGGTTGAAGCAAATAACTGGAAGAATATCTGAAGAATCTGGATTGTTCCCTGCAGCAATTAATCATGTTCTCATCAATGAATACCTTCCCCACCAAGGGATAATGGTTTGTGCTCATCCTCAATATATCAGGTTTAATGTATTCCGGTACTATGACTAAGTGGATTGTGCATTTCATAATCTCTGAGCCGCTGCAAAATTATTTTTTCAAATAATTTCCTCTTCAGTGAGGTTCTGGATTGCTTTCTTTTGGGAAACATGTTTTAGCTCATGCTGTCAGCACTCTCCTTAAACTATTGCATATGCTATCAGCTTCATGATGTTTGCCTTACAGTTTTCATTTCCATGATACAATCTTGCAGCCACATCAGGATGGGCCTGCTTACCACCCTGTCGTTGCTATACTCTCACTTGGATCACCTGTTGTAATGGAATTTTCACCTCATTCAAGTTTGGCATCATCCACAAGTATTCCTCATGGCGAAGCAAGCATGCAGTCAGATAGTCACCACCCCTTTTCTATGGTATTGATGCCTCGCAGTCTATTAATATTCAAGGATGATGCGTATTCTAGTAAGCTACAGATACTTCAAAAATTAAACCCTGCATCCACTGAATATCGAACAATGCCAATGTCATAAACCAAACTCTTCCTCTTCTCTGCAGAATACTTGCATGGCATCAACGACAGCACAATACAACACTTTGGCGGGGTAAGATCTGTTGATACAATGAGATGCATAGTTGAAATAACCGTAGAATCCTGTGGATCTGGATTGGCTATTGTTTGCTTAGTTTTGTGTCTCCAATACATTTTAATTGCCTTTTGCAGGCTATGAATGAAAATGAAGCTGTGAGATATCTCACGCCATCAGGGTCAGAAAGAGATGTTGGAGTAGCAAGTGAAGATTTGAAATGTATTCATAGAACTTCAACAAGAATTTCATTGACATGCCGACTAGTCCTGAAAGTCCAAAAGAATCTATTCAAGTTTTGATTTACTTTAGTAATGTAACCTTTGCTAGTTGATTGATCATTATATGTGTCCATCCTTAATTTGGAATTGACTAGAAAGAGAAGGAAATGAAGAGGGCAAAAAAGTACATAAATTTTCTGTCTTTGGTTGAAAGATATGTTTGACGGATACGTGAAGAAATGTCCTCTCTTCCGGAAGTTCACTAGATGTAATGAGTTAGAATCATCTTCGGATAAAATACAGCAATGTTTGTCTCATTTCCATTCATTTCTTGCAGGACCAAGAAAAAAATGTCCATTTTATTCCTTTTGATGTATTCTTAGGCGAAAGTAAGAATACACCCACTATTAAATTCTTGGTCTTCCATTTCATTATAATCTAGAGTTCCCAGTGGCAGTGTTAAGAGGATATAGGTGCTAATTGCCTGTGACCGTAACCGCTAATAAAAGAACATTAAAGCATGGGCATAACGTTTAAGCGATTTTTTTTTTTTTTAAATAAGGAATCTCATTATTTTATCTTTTGAGCTTCACAACTTTTTGGTTTTATAGATTTGTATATTTTTATATGTTGGTCCCGTTTGTTTAAACTGTGCAAGTAAGTTGAGCAAACAAAAAAATAAAATATAAATTGTAGGGAATTAAAAGTGTAGGAAAAGAAAAGCTAAGTCACAATATAATGGTTTCGTCTTATACGTTAGTTCATTCTTTCAACTTGAGTTGGAGACCTCGTAATTTACACAAGTATGTTTCACTTCATCCAATCAATTCAATTTACAAGATAGTATAATTCATTTTGCTAGATTCTCATAGCTTTCCTTAAGCTAAAAATCGATACTACAGAGTCTAATCTTATAAACTAATCAACCTAGGAGGCAACAACAAATTCTTCTACCAATAAGAAATGAACCTAATTCAATAAAGTTGTAGCAAAGAAAAAGGTGACACAATATCAATTCAGAAATAATAAAAGTAGCGAAAGATTTTTTTTTTTTTTTGCAGTGTTATTTCTCTCTCTTATTCTTTTTCGTTGATATGAATGCTTTGGGTATATGTTGTCGGTCTTCAATGTTTATATAAGTTTGTTGGAATATTTATCTCCTTTAATATCTCAGATATTATCTTGGGCATCTTATCTTAAAAGTTGAAACATATTTGAATTCAAAAATTTGAAACCTACTTTGTTTTATAAAGTTGCTGCTCAACAGTTAAAGGATAAGGTGGAAGAAAATGTTTTTCCGTTTGAATTGATTCAGAATAAATGAGTATATTATCCAAATATACTAATTTTCTCGGAGCTAGACCTTCAAGATACTTATTCGAACTTATTCGAATATAAATTTTATTTAAACCGAAACCATCTACGAAAAATTGTGAGAAACTGTTTTGTTGTCAAAAATTGCAAAGGACCTTCTAGATAACCTTTTGGACAACCTTCTGGATAACTGTTAAAACTTTCATTTTTTATATTTTCTAATATATATCTTCTGGAATCTTTTCTGGATAATCTTTTATATACCTTTTAAAAACTCATGTTCTTAATTTTCACATATACAACCTTCTGTAATAACTTCCGGCATCCCTCTAGGTAACCTAATAGTGTTCATTTTTATTCTTTCTCTTTAACTTTAAATTGCACACTTGATAAACTCATTAGTCATCTTTTTTACACTTTTGTTATCATCAAAACTTATTTTAAGAGAATGTAACATTATATAATACACTTAATAAAATAAATATATATATATATATATGCTTTGGTTTTTTGAGTTAGTAGTGGAGGTGTTACATCCGAAGTACACAGACGTAGAAACAAGCCTAAGCGGCTTAAGGACTTTACATCATAAAAACACATGTATAGTTACAAAATCTGCTTGTTGTAGCTGTCTTTTCAAATTTCAAACATCATAATAGAAAATAGGTTTAACTACTTACAATTGTACATGTATAAAAAGACATGAGATGAATGGAATAGGGCATTAACCCATCTTAGAGAAAAAAAGAGTCTTAGGAGTTGGTCGCTTCTCAAATAGCCACGAGTCTTTCCTGTTTACTTTCCTACAACAAACACAATAGAGATTAGAGATCAATTCCTTAATAGCATCGAAAACTAAGCACAAAGATAATAAAAAAGGGTTAGCATTTCTTAACTGTTGAGAGTAAACGAAAGAGACAAAAGAGGATTAAGGTTTCACCGGTTCCCTTTTATATTTAGCTCTTGGGCTAAGCTAAGCGCATCGGGAGGGCTTTAAAAAGTTTAGAAACCCTCATCTCATCTGAGGTCCTTCGTATAGGGTTCTGTGTTAAGGACCATAAGTGAGGATGCACTGTCCAATCATTGGTAGAGAAAGACATTAATCATAGGGAAATATAATAGAAAATAAACAAATAAAATGAAAAATTATTTTTATTTGATTTTTGCATTAACAATTTTTATAATAATTAAATATCAATTTTTGTTATGGATATAACCTATGCTCCCATTCTTAATTGTGGTTAAAACAAATAAATCATTGTAATCTTTTAAGTTGAGTAATGTTTGATAATTTTTATATTTTTGCTAAAATATTAATTATAATAAGTCATTAATATATTAAATGCAATTAAAAAGAAGCCTAAAAATTATTTTTGGTAAAAGCGGCATACCTAGATGGAAAGGTCCACGAAAATTAAATCAATGTACCCAATAATTGTTTTATACCTTAAAAAGATACTATTATATTCGTGAAAATCTAAAGTTTTATAGTAAATGATATGTTTAGTAGTTAAATTTTAGTGTAAATTTTTAACTTATAAACTTTTTGAAAAAGCATTTATAATATCTAAATGAGTTAGTTAATTGAAAATGGACAAAGTCAAGTGGTTGTTATAAAAAAGCCAAGTTTAAGAAATTAATTGCAAAAATTCTTTAAAAAAAAAGTTTTAGTGTTAAAGTGACACTTTTAAAATTCAAGTACTTAATAGTCATCTAATTTAGAATATGTGAAAAGTTGAAAGTTATGCACAAGGTTAAAACTAAGTTGGGTTAAGATGTAAACTGTTAAGTTTGAGTTCGAGTTCGAGTTCGAGTTCGAGTTCGAGTTCAAGTTCGACCTCAACTCAGAAACAAAGAATTCAAAATTTCAAGTATGAATTTAATTCGAGCACAACCGAGTTTAAAATTTTAGACTTGATTTCAACTCAAAGTGATATTGTGCAAACTCAAACTTACTCAATTAAGTTAATTGAAACTCAATTTATTAAACTAATTTTCAACTCTAATTAAAATAATATCAGTATTTAATTTCAAATCTACATTTATGATTGAATTTGAGTTCAACTCCATAAACTACTCGCGCACCTCAATCTCAAAGTCTAGTTTGACTCAATTTTTTTTTTCAATTAAAATGAATAAAAATCAACTTGAACTCGAATAGTTTATAGATCGACTTAGTTCATTTACATTATTGGTCTCATGGTTTCTTTAGTTTACAATTTTCTAAATTAGTTTTATATTTTACTAAAACATAAACTAGTGAAAATGTATTTTTTTAATTTCTTAACAAAATTTACCAAGCACCTACAAACATTTTTCAATATAGTTTCACCCAATGGCCAAAAAAAGAAATATTATTTCTCAAAAATTTTAATTTTAAAACACCAATAATATATTCATTAACTTTGTTCTTCCTAAAACATTTTCTCCAGAATGCAATCAAAGATATTTTCTAAACATCAAATTAAGGAGGTATAAATTAAACTCAAATGCTAAAATCCTTATACTAATTAGTGTGAATATTCATCACTCGATATTTTTTAATTATATAATTTAATTTAAATATTCACTTGTGGATGACCATAATGTAATGGTATTATTCGTAATTTCTTAGGAGAGAGACACATGTTGGAATCCCTTATGTTATAATAATAAAAATTATATATGAAAACATTTGCTCAATTGAATTTGATGGAAGCAGTAATTTGGTTTAGGCCAAAGCTTTGGTTTTTAATATTTATATAAAAAAAGAAAAAAGAAAGAAAGAAAGAAAAAAGGAAAAACAGATATTTTCGCTAACTATGAGGAGAGAGAAGCTGCAAGCACCTCGAAGTCCGATATTTCAAATTACTAACGACAAACAACAACATTTGGACTCTCTTTTAAAAGCCCTTGTTGTTACATTCACGTAGCTCTCGCTGTCGCCGCTCACTAGTGTGTCTATGCGTGTGTTTAAGCGAAGAGATAAAAGGAACATCGATGAGGATGAGAGGGAGTAGGCCGATGTTAGATAAGCTAGGGGGTCTTCTTCTAAGAAGACAAAGTTTGTTCTATCCATCTTCCTCTTCTTCTTCTTCTTTATATTGTAGTTCAACTATAACTATAAGGACTATCTCTCTTCTGGGTCCTAATTTACCCGATGTTTGGTCCTTCCCTATTTCCAACTCTTCTTCCCCTACCCATTCCTCCTCCTCAGGTAATCCTTTCTTCTCTTCTATTTACTGCACCATTCATATTGCATTTAAAAAAAAATTGAATTGAACTTGCTATGGGATGCACTCCTTTGCACTAATGTGGATAACAAGAGATTATCTCTTATCTATCTCTTTTGGGGAATTTAAGAATACACCTTGTTTGCCTCTAGGATGTGCTTCGGTTGCAAGGTCAAACCAGAGTCACTAATGTGATTAGGCATGATTCTTGAGGGATGGACTGCAAGAGGATAAAATATGCTATAGTTATACTTTTAAATTTTTAGATTGGTTGGTTTTAGTTTATATTCAATTTGGCATTGTACGATGTCATGAGTTTAAATGTCTATATGGCGAATATTAGAAGATTAAACTCTGATGGCTGGTTAACTTCCTCGTATAGAACATGAGGGAATCGAATTTTAATTTAATAGAAATATAATAGAGTTGTAAAGATTGTTATATCGCTATTATAATATTTATTTGGAATAAAAAATAAAATAAGTAGTTATTAAAGCAAAAATAAAATTTATTATAAAGAGATGGTAATTGTATAAGTTATATTTTTAAGGCAAAGGTATTTAGGACAAAAATAATAAAACATTAAATAGTAATTCATGTGTGTGTGGATTGCTATTCATCATCTAAACACGTAATAGCAGTTTTATATAGAATAAAAAAGAAATGTGTAATTATTCCCCTTGAACGACAGATTATGAGATTTTAGATTTATCAGTCTAAGCTTTGGAATAATTTGGTAATATAAGAAAGTAAAATGAGTCCTACTTGTTTAATAAGATGATTGTGGTATGCCATAAGAGAGAGATTTCTAAAACAGCTGTGAATTCTTTCCTTTTGATCTTAATAGCATAATTCTTATTCCAAGGAATTGAATTGCAAAAGATGCACTTTTATCCATTAACAGGCATGC
Organism: Combretum micranthum; assembly: GCA_024138025.1. Lineage (NCBI taxonomy): Eukaryota > Viridiplantae > Streptophyta > Magnoliopsida > Myrtales > Combretaceae > Combretum > Combretum micranthum. The sequence continues at coordinate 640,270 of JAMXBD010000301.1, forward strand.
TTTTACTAAAATTTCTGCAGCTATATGAGTTCTGGTTATTGTCATTTTCTTTCTCCTTCTGCTTAAAGAAGATTATTTTGGTTAACAAATTTACTGTTGAGCAGTTCATGGACATACTGCTAGAGTAATTGATGGAAAGTCCATTGCAAATGCTATTAGATCAAGAATCAAGAGTGAGATATGCAGAATGAAGGAAGCTGTTGGAAAATCGCCAGGACTTGCTATTGTGCTGGTGGGTGAAAGAAAAGATTCAAGATCTTTTATCAGGATAAAACTGAAGGCTTGTGATGAAGTTGGGATCACTACATTTGTCAAGGAATTACCTGAGGCTTGCAAAGGAGATGAGCTTCTTGGGGTCATTTCAAGTTTAAATGCCAATCCGTCAGTTCATGGTATTATTGTGCAACTTCCTTTACCCCAAGTAATTTCTGCATCTACACTCCATTATATTTCCCACTTTTGACTAATTAAACTTTCTACCTTAGAATGTTTTTAAAATTCTAATTCCTTCATAACTGAAAAATGCATATATATCAAACTTTAGGAGGCTTTTATGTGGACTGCCTGGTCCAAGGTTATCCATCACATGCACATTAGAAGCTGAGCCAAGTTGAGCTTTGGCATCATTGTGATAGAAATATTGTCAAAAGTACTTCTGATCTATTTAAGGAAGAGATCGTGGATCATTAACTTTTAAATGACTTCATTAACTTTTAAAGGACTTCAAAGGCATTCTAGGTAGCCTTAACTTATCTAATATATGGTTGCACATTGTAGCGTCAAAATTTGAAGGGAATACTGATTGTTCTCCATGTTCCATTTGATGCCTAGCATTTGGATGAGGAAAGAGTAGTGGATGTTGTGAGTCCGGAAAAAGATGTGGATGGCTTCCATCCCCTCAATATGGGAAATCTTGCCATGAAAGGAAGGGATCCTCTTTTTATCCCCTGTGCCACTAAGAGTTGCATTGAGTTGTTGCTCAGGTCTGGTGTTGACATCGTTGGTAAGAGAGCTGTTGTGGTGGGGAGAAGCAAGATTGTTGGGTTGCCAATTTCTTTACTGCTGCAGGTAATTATCACTATTTGATATATTGCTTGTTAGTACGAGATCATACCTTTTAGCCTCACCCATCGTTTTTACATATTTCTGAACTAGCAGAGGCAAAACGCAACTGTTAGCACTGTACATGCATTCACAAAAGACCCAGAACGGATAATTAGTGAAGCTGATATTGTCGTTGCGGATATTGGGATTCCCCAAGTTATCCGAGGAAGTTGGCTAAAACCAGGAGCAGTTGTTGTGGACATGGGGACAAATCCGGTTGAGGTATCTATTTACTTCTCTGTTGTATACACAACTGTTGGCCTGAGCCTGCAAAGTTTACGATTTCTGCTCATGGTACTTGCAAGAGAATGTATAAAAAGATAAAAGTAAAGAAGATGCGATATAATTAACTTACTGCTTGAATATGCAAAAATTATAAGAAAGGATTTATCCTTTATGTGCATGCTCATATGGAATCCCTCTTTGTAAGTCCACTCATATATCAGCTTAGGTCAGCTTAGAGATGGAATGTATATTGCGTTTGAAGAATGGGCATGGATATGCCCAATGTACAAGTATGAGGGTATCATATCTGTAATGTCTTCTCCTTGTTTCATAATACTTGGGAACCTTTAAAGGTCATTGTTACATTAGATAAAAAATGATTGCAGTATGAGTTGTCTGGAAAATAATTATAAGAAAACTATTGGTTACTATCAGGAGAAGCTCTAAAAACAATACACATCGTCAATTTGTCATACATGAACGTATTTTCCTAAGTGCTTGGATTCTTGTGTCCATCAACTTAATTGATTACGAAAGAACAAAAACATCTTCCCTAACCTCATATCAGCTTCGCTGCTGCCCTCTAACAGCATATTAGATCGTCAGAACTTTGAATGGTTGTTGGCTCCAAGGAAACTCAGGCCATGAAGATGACCTGCAACAGTTATAGTATTTGAAAATATGCATTCATAGAATGCTGATTACCATGTTAAAGTTTAACCCATGAGCTCCCGCAACTTTAGCAGAAGACATTTGAAACCTCCCTTCCTCTGGGGTCTAGGAACAATTTAAGTGGACTTAAGCATATTAAATCTCAAGTTTGCAAGAAGAACAAAGCCCCTTGTTGAGTAGTCCGTAGGGAGGACAAAAACGGAGGCTAAATTCTTAGCTTGTAGGATGAAGCCAATCAGTTATGCCATTGCCGTTGCCATGTGATGCTTGTTTAGACTTTCTAAAACTGGTACCAGTATATATCCATGTTTGAGATTTTAGAATTTTAATGAGTTGACATGAATTGGTGGTAAACTTAATGATATATGATGACATGCAGAATCCTAACGGCGCTCGTGGATTCCGCATCACCGGAGATGTTTGCTATGAAGAAGCAGTCAAGGTGGCATCAGTGATTACCCCTGTTCCTGGTGGGGTTGGACCTGTGACTATCTCCATGCTTCTGTCAAACACTCTTGATTCTGCCAAGCGTGCCTTTGGATTCTCATAGCTTCCGGGTTTCATCTGTATAATTTTGTAAATGCTACTTCATTTTGCTATCCAGCGCTCGTCCTAATTGTTTTGTAAGATTAAGCGAATAATATTAACTCAATAAATTAACTTAATTTATATAATAATATTAACTTAATAAATTAATTATCGTGGACCTGTCAAAAGTAGACATATACTGACAAAAAATGTTAAAATACGTTTATAAAAACCAATAAATATAAACATAAAGATATATACAATTAAAAAAAAAAAAGATATGTAAAATATAATTCACACATTATATCGTTGTACATGCCGAAATATTATGTATTACCTATGCAATAGCAGCAATATGGAGAATCTCATATATTCATGTGATTACTAGGAAAAAGATTTCAGTACATATATTTTAGCACTAATTAATTAATTATCTTCCAAATGGTTGAATCTTTAACTATGATCCCAGCTGTGATAGGTGGAAGCGATCCTAGGCAACCATTATGTAGCGTACAATTTGAGTTCAAAGTGACCTCAATAGTGAAGGATCGAAGCTATATTACCTTTTGCGCCAAAAAAAAAAAAAAAAAGTCATATTACCTTTTTATTTTTTTTTTCCATCTCATTTATTATTTAATATATATTTTTTATATCCATTCAAGTGAACCTTTGTTAAAAAGGTATCTATTACCTTTTCAGCCAAAAAAAAAAAAATACGATATTACCTTTATTTTTTCCATCTCATTTATATCCATTTAATATATATTTTTTTATATCCATTCAAGTGAACATTTGTTAAATACAGTATCCGCTTCTCTTTTAAGTCTTTGAAATTACAAATCAATCTTTTTATATCATTGTATTTTCAATTTTTTCCATCTTTTATATACTTAATGATTAATTAAACAAAGGGTTTTTTTGGAAACTAATATATTATATTTTCCGTAACCGTCCCATTTAAAATAAAAATGTAAAACCGTCCACCATCCACACAATTCTCAAAACTCATACATTGTACCACAACTGTTGCCGCCGAGTTCATTTCCCACATAACAACCACGTTGTCCTCAAGATAAGGATCTCTCAGCATTGTCTTAATTAAATTTTAAATTGTGTTAGTTTGTTATCTTTTTTGGGATGTTGATAAAAAACAATATACAAGTTGAATGGATTTAATCATCAATATACAATTATTAAATCGCATTTATAAAATAAGATATAAATATTTATATGCAACTCGCAAGGATAAATCACTATATTATGTTTTACTACAATACCTATATTGTGTTTCAGATTGACAATATATTTTCTTCCTATGTATATCACGATTTATTTTTGCATTATATAAACAGTACTTGTGCATCTTACTTTTATATTTTATTTCACAAGCTTTATCCATAATTTTTCCTTCTGTAGTTATGGCCCATTCACTTTTTCCTTCTATACCTTTTATAGCCAGTTCACTTCACTGAATGGAATAAAGGGAAATGGAATTTCAATTTAAAGGGAATGTAATAGGATTTTAATAACTATTATAATGTTCACTTTATATAAAAAGTAATATAAGTAATTACTAAAGTATAATGTATAGATTTATTACAGAGAGAAAATAATTGTATATGTGTTATTTTTAAGATAGAAGTATTTATGATAAAGTTGAAAAATAGACCATTGGATGGAGGAATAATTTGCTTTTAATTATTATAAGTAATAGCAATTCATTATGAATCGAACACCATAATATTAGTTTTACCTTGAACAAAAAGAAATTAATAGCTATTCATGGCAAGTGAAGATTTGTTCACTACTTGCCTTGTCAATTCTATAAGATTGCATTTATTGGGAAGTGGGACTGTCGCCTTGAGAGTACCTTAGTACTAGCACACATACCACACATGTATGCTATTACTAGTTACCTCCAGAGAATGACATTTTCAAACAAATAGGAACTTTTAGTTGCATAATAAGAAATGACAAATACATGTAAGTCATAAATTAGTAAAATAACTGTCATTACAAATTTGGAGTAATATAATATTATAGACCAACTTCCAATTCTATAAGTTCTCCAAAATACATAAACTGATATTTCAATACTAACTAAACAACAACTAAGAAACAAAAGTAAATAACTTATTTCGAATATCCCATAATCTCTCAACTTCTAATTATTGCCGGAGTCATGTTCCTGGAAGTGACAAGCTAGGATCGTACTATTAACTTGAAAGGTTTTTAGGAGTGTGAGCGAAACCACAGGCTTAGTGAATAACCAGACATATTACACATCAAGCAAGTTTATTACCAAATCATGTGTAATACAATAATCAATCATATGCACAGATATAAGCTTGAATAGTCTAGAATCCAAACAGGAAAAGATTTACGCCTTCTTTTTAGGGTTAAAGGACATTTACTTAATAACCCACCAGCTCAAGAGAGTCTAAGTATACAGGAAAATCAAAGATTTCTGGTTTTAGGATTATCACTTTAATTTAAAGGCATTTTAACTTTCTATTTCCAGCATCAATCCTTATAAACTCCCTAAGTATTAGTAATTTCAAAGGGATGCCACGGGCGGCATCCCTCGTTGCTACTTTGTTCCTATAGAACCAACAGAACAAAGAAAATTTTGGAAAAGATAACATTTTAGAAAAATCAAGCATTAACAAAGAACCGAAAAACTAATACGTAGCAGGCTGTCACCCTTTTGGATTATGCAATGGTGCAGTTCGTGTAATGCATGACTGTTTTTATTATAAAGCCAATAATTTTTAGTCAGGTTTATAGTGATCATACATTATACACACAACATATAACATGCTTTTTCTCAAATCATCAGATAATATTTATTTTCACTTTTATCATCTTTATTTTTCAACCAAACAAACAACTCACAACACACACTCAATATTTTTTCACAACAACATATTATTATCTTTGCGTTATATATGCAACTAATTACAAACACAAATAATGTAATAGATCTGAGTTACTCACCTGTTCATTTTGTCTAATCGTAATAATCAACTGGAAAGTCCTCAACAATATCAAGATCACCTAAATAGTTGAATAGAAATATTCATCAATAAAATATATATTATATAACTAAACTCCTATAAGCATCTAAGTATCATATATTAGTGTTTGATTTAATTTCTATTACCCGTATTGGTCATTTAGGGTAAGGATCCTATGTTAATAGATTTTCATTATTTAATCTTTATTTTCATTTTGTTTGTCTCGATATTAAAATATTTTATTTTTCATCAGGTAGTTATAGAGTTTGTATTTAATAACTTGGTACTTTATTATTATCATCATTATTATTTTTACATTGTTCGTTAGTTCTACCACTTTATGGTAATTAATATTTATTTTCTATTATTTAGTTTCATCGTATACTCTTAATCTTACTTCATATTATTATTTTGTTATTTTAGAAGTCACATTATTCATAAATTTAACCTATTCTCATTTTCTATTCTTATATACTAACCTATACAAAATAATTATCAGACAATTATAATAATTTAACTTCTTCGTTTGGTATAATAAAAGTGTTTTCTATTATCATCGCTACTAAAGTTTAAAACTTAACAAATATTAAACCTACTAATTTAGAAATATTTTATATTTATTTTACTTTTTAGATTTTATCTTTTGTTCTTCTCTTTATATGTGTGTGTGTGTGTGTGTGTGTAATCTATTATGGATAACAGATTTCATTCCAGGAAAAATTTGCACTTACACTGGCATCCAATGCCGCCAGTGTTGAACTCTAGGATGTCGGTGTTTGTATAAAATTTTACGTAATTTTTCATTCAGTGTATGCTGGCTTAAGGCCACCAATGTTACAATGTACATCACCAGTGTAGAAGATATACACCACTAGCATTCATTGATTTTACGTAAAAAAATCTTACGTAACTTCTATTTTAGTACACATGGTCTCAAACACTACCGACCTATCCACAGAGGTCGTCGGCTTTGGGCACTTACACTGTCAACGTAGAGCTGGTGTATGCACTGTTCATCTTCTTCCTCTTTTTTCTCTGATTCAAACTTTATTTTTATACACTCTATTTTTAAACTACTTCTAAGTATTTTTCCATGTTCTCTAGCTATTGTTCATGACAAACTAACGTATGTACCACTTCATAATCATCATATCTTGTGATTTCCTAGCTTTTATGTATCATAATACATAAATGGAGTTTTAGGGTGGAGTATTACCTTGTTTAAGCTATTTTGATGATGTTATTCTCCTTCCCTTAGTATGTTAGACAATGTTTAACACTTAAAATAACTAGAAACGAATTTCTACTTACCTTTCTTGTTATCTTCCTAAGCTTAGAGCTTGTGTCTTGAAGCTTATTTAATGGAGTTTAGTTAGTGTGATTGTGTTGTTGTTTCTTTTGGTTTGTGTTGTTGCTTTAAAAGCTTTGTTTTGTTGTTAATTAAGAGTGGTATTTATGGGCAAAATTAGCAGCTCTTTAAGGATGTTTTTCAGCCAAATTAGGGAAGAATTCTCCATTGAATTCCAATTTTTAAGCATGAGTTTGGCTGCATTTAATAGAGTATCTCATTTTGAATAATTTGAGTAGCTAAGCTTAGTCGATTTTGACTCCTTTGGTGCAAATTTGGGGAAGTTATTGGTGGTTTTCGGCTACTACAATTCCAAGAAAATCCCAGTCATAAATCCAAACTTAAGCCATAGAATTTGTTCAATAAATTTTATAATATTATTTACTTAATTAATTATCTTATTTTTAGGATAGTTTATTAAGCTAAATGGGTATAAATATGTCAGTTATTTAGAAGTTCCGTCTTCAAAAATTTATTTAAAGCTTCTATAAATTTTCTACATTATCTTGAAGTTCAATTTTGAGTTTAAAGTTTACGCGATAAATTATTTTTAGGGTTTTCTAAGCTTAATAGGCTAATTTTTATTTCAATCTCTAAAACCTTTATATTCTTTAACCAAAATAATGGTGTGATCTGAATATTTATTTGAAGTCGAAATTGTTAGTTATGGATCTATTTTTATTCTTATTGTGTATTTATAACCCTAACAGTTTATCATTAAATTATCATTTTCTAACTATAAGCTTTATTGATTATTTACTTTCTATTGTGCTTGAAATCATATCTTAATCGTTTTTATATTTTGAGTTTTCGATACCAACTACAATGTCTTGTCTTTGGTATCTATTACCATCTATAGGCCCTTGTTTTAGGGTTTAAAGATATATATATAGATTCATATAGATTCATAACTACTTGTGGTTTTATTCTAGGGTTTTTATCGAATCTTACAATAACCATCTATTTTTATATTTCTATTTCTATCTATTTATACTAATATGAAAATTCTCGAGGTTTACATTCTTCCCCCCTTAAAATAATCTTTGTCCTCAAAGCTTGCATGTGTACCTGAATTCTCAAAAAGATGAGGATAGCTTTTATTAATCTCATCTTCCAGTTCCCACGTCATTTTTTTAGTTCGGGAATCCCATAGCACTTTAACATAATGGATTACCTTATTCCTAAGAGTTTGTAATTTACTGTCCAATATTCAAACAGGGTGTTTCGCATATGTTAAGTTCTCCTTTATATCATTTAGTTCCAACTTAATCACTTTATCTGGATCTGGTACATTTTTCCTTATTATTAATACATGGAAAACATTATGCATACCATATAAGTTTGGTGGCAATGTCAGGCGATATGCCAAATTTCTAACTTGTTCCAAGATCTCAAATGATTCAATATATTAGGACTTAGCTTTCCTTTTGTTTGTCTATTATGAAGACTTTTGATTGGGTTTATCTTAAGATTAACACGATTTCCTTCGGTAAATTCTATTTTCCTTCTTTTCAAATCTGCCCAGCTCTTTTGCTTGTCCTGAGCCTCTTTCATTTTTTGCTTTATCACAGCGACCTTATCAATTGTCTCCTGTACCATCTCAAGCCCAACCATCACTTTCTGCAAATTATCCCTGAACAATGGTGATCTACACTTCTTACCATACAGTGCTTCATATAGTGGCGTCCCAATACTTAAGTGATAACTGTTTTTGTATACAAATTCCACCAATGGTAAGTGTTAATCCTAATTTCCTTTGAATCATTGAATACACGATCTTAACATATCCTTTAATGTCTGAATGGTCATTTCTGTCTGTCCATCAGTTTGAGGATGATATGTTGTACTGAATTTTAATTGTATTCCCAAGGGTTTTTGCAATCCTTGCCAAAACATGGAAACAAATCATGGATCTCAATCTGACACTATACCAACAGGTACATCATGTAGTCTCACAATTTCCTTTAAATATATTCAGGCCAATTTTTCCAATGGATATATCATGTTAATTGGCAAGAAATGAGTTGATTTAGTAAGTCTATACACAATGACCCAGACAGCATCATATCTCGCATTTGCCTTAGGTAGTGAACATAAAAAATCCATGGAAATTTGATCTCATTTCCATTCTGGAATTGGCAACGGTTTCAACAACCCACTAGGTCTTTAGTGTTCAGCTTTTACCCTTTGACACACATCACACTTAGCAACCAATTCAGCAACATCCTTTTTCATTCCATTCCACCAATATGCACTTTTCAACTCTTGATATGTCTTTGTTTCTCCTGGATGTATAGAACATCCAGAATAATGTGCCTCATGCATTTATTCCTTCCTCAAGCTTGCATTGAGTTGCACATATAATCTTTTGTTCATTCTTAACATTCCTTCATCATCCACATGAATTACCATGTGGTATTTCTTGCTTAATCTCTTGGAATTCTGTATCTTCCTTCTAAGCTTCCTTTATTCGTTGTAGTAAAGTAGGCTCCAAGATCAAGTTTCCAAGTTCATCTTCTAAACCTTTTACCGAGAACTCCAAATCCATCCTTTCAAATTTCTTAATAAGTTCCTTTTGCTCAGTAAATATTGAAGCTACTTCTCCATAATTTTTGCCACTCAATGCATCAATTACAGCATTCACTTTTGCCAAAATAATAATTAATACTTAACTCATAATCTTTAATTAATTCTAACCATCTTTATTATCTTATAGATATAAAATAGCAATGATATCCATATAATTAATTTTATTTAAATTGTGTTTGTTTTCTTTTTTTTTTTTTTTTTTCCTCCCAGGATGGTAGTCAGTGTATTATTTGTAAAATAATAAAATAGCAATGATTCCCACTGATTAGTTACAGATATATTTGCATTATTATAAAAAATAAAACAAAACGCATGCCCCATGTGTCTTGTCATTCCCGCTACGAGAATAGAGTAAGAATCTGTTCCAAGGCGTCCTTCTAAATCTTTCTACGGAGGTATCTACCAAGTTGTAGAAGCCTCAAATTCCAAAACAAACTTTACGACCAAAATCTACCTTATATCCCAAAAAACCGACTTCCATCTGAAAATTTAGTTTCTGAGCCCTTATCCAGGGGAAGCAGAAAACGAGAATGGCTTTGAATCCACAACTCTTCCCCAATGGAATACCCGTCCCTTTTTTCGGTGAGATGTTCGTTTTGATCCGCGAAGGCGTCGAGTTCGAGATCGATAAAATACCTGGGTATGATTGAAATCATATACCGCCAAAAAAAAAAAAATCGTATCAATTTTTTTTTTGAGACAGGTGTTTTCTTGATTTAAATCATGTATTAGGGTTAATTTTGTCGTTTCTTTAGTGTCTGCGTCGACCTAATTTGATCGCAAATTTGCGAATTTGTGGGAAGTCGTTTATTTAGGGTTTGTATTGGTTCGATAGTAATAATAGTAATAATTTTAGTGGTTTTGGATGCGCCGAAATAAGGTTTTCCATTGATTGCTATAGAATCTGATCTATTATCCAGTTCGATTGCCGCGAGCAATGTCTTTTTTATGGAAAATGCTGGAATTGCGACGATAAGTTGCTGGTTTTTTGGTATCTGGTACAATTTCAAATTGGTGCGGCGACTAGAGTAGAAAGAGGGAGAAAGTTTTCCAATTCTCATGCTGTTTTTTGTGGCAGAATGAAGAATTAGTGTGTTTTTTCAGTCTTTTGGGAGTGGAAAGAGGAATCAGAAAGGTTTTGTTATTAAATGTTTTTAATGGTAAAGAAGAGGAACAGGTCAATGATGGCATCATTGCAGGAATTGCAACAAGCGAGAATTAATGGAGTTTAGATTAGTGAATAGGAACATAGTATAAAAACTGTCTTCCTCTAGATGGGTTTTAAAGCTTGAGAGTTGTGCCCATATTTTAACTTTGAATTTGGAGACTGGAATAAAAAATGCCGTTTGCCATGAGAAGTATCCACCAGATAATTGATATTTTATAGTGTAAATGAAATTGACCCGCTGGCTCTGTTTAATCTGTGCATGTTATGTTCTAGTTGAATCTTCATGTCACCTAGAACACATGGGACATGGCTTGTTTTGACTGTAAGTTTAAGCAGCTCTTACTTGGACAAATTATCCTTCCAGGGTTCATTCTTTAATGAGTCCATCATCAGTTTATATGTGGTGAATGTGCATTGAGGGGATGGGAGTTGAGTTATGATGATGCTGTTGCTGTTGTCGTGCTTTTTCGTCCAGTTTTAGACTAGACTGGACGATAACCTACAGTTTAAACGAATATGCAGAAAGAACATATAATCGGAGGATCTAGTAACTTTTTGATTTTATAGGTAGGGAATGCAGTCAGAAAGTGAGCATTTTTTTTTCCTGCTAGGAGATATTAGTTGCAAGATACTGCAGACTGACGAACTTGTAATTTATGCAAAAGATCAGTTTGACACAGTACTTCTGGATGTGAACCTTCATCTGGTTGAGGAAACTAATTTTTCTCTTTCTTCTGGCCTCCATTGCATTTTTCAATTTGCCGCAGAACTTGTTTTATTATTTTCTCAGCCAATGGTGCTTTGTTTTTTGTAGCTGTGCCAACATGAACACTTTTGATGCTGTGATTAATTGTGATGATATGATGACATAAAAATTATCAGTTAGCTTTACCTAGCTTATCTTGTTTGTAAAATTAACTCTTTTTAATTATGTTATCTTATTAGATCTCAAGGGGGACGTGTGAAAGCAAGGGGAACGATATATTTATCAAATGTGAGGATGGTCTTTGTCGCAAGTAAACCTGTTGGGAATTTTGCCTCCTTTGATATGCCTTTGGTATGTAACCACTCCACTCAATGTGCTTACTGCTTCATAGTTATTAACATTTTCTTGTGCTTTTTTTTTTTTTTTTGTACTGTGCAAGTGTGTGTTACTCTGAATATCTGTTTTCACAAGATGTTTAATTTACTGGGTTTTTTTGGACCATGGTGGAGCTGAACTGTATGATTTCTGTCTTGAGTCTGTGATGAGGTGAATTGCATAGCTATGTTGTTCTTTTGTGGCCATCAGTCAACATTATTAAAAAGGATCTTTTTGGTCTCAAGGCACCATTCTGCAGTAATTCTTTTCTTTGGGGCAACTCTTAATTAATAATTTCCCCTACTGATCTTTGCTTTTCACCTGTCACTTGCCTGGTTCCGCAGCTTTTTGTCCACGGGGAGAAATTTAATCAGCCAATATTCCATTGTAACAACATATCTGGCTTGGTGGAGCCGGTAGGTATTTTATAAATTAGATATCCTGTGAGCAGTTAGTGAATGCAAACGACATGAAGATACTCTAATGTTTTCTGCTTCCAGGTAGTCCCAGATGACCAGCATAGAGCTCTCTATTCTACTCACTCCTTTAAGATACTATTTAAGGAGGGTGGATGTGGGACTTTTGTGCCTTTATTTTTCAACTTGATTTCTTCTGTGAGGCAGTATAACCAGCATTACAATGCTGCAGCACAACCCCGTGCAGATCCTCTTCAAGCAGCTGAGACTCCCGTGGATGAAATGATGAGAACAGCGTAAGTAATCTTGGCTGCCTTTTTCATTTCTTAGTAAATAAATGAGATCTCCTGAATGAAGTCTTAAGTACAAACTCTTGTGTTCTGCAGATATGTTGATCCAAATGATCCTACAAAGATCTTTCTGCAGCAACCTACTGGGGAGTCTCAATTGAGACGGCGTACATATCATTCACAGGCAGCTGAAAACTCGATATGATTGAAGATTTATGTTAATATGTGTTACATCGTTAATAATTTGGTATAATTACACATGCGGTGTATCTTACTTGGTTTTCTGTAAAATGTGTCAAACATCATACTTGAGTGTCCCTATGGTATCTCCTCCATAGAAGTGAAAGGTCGCTGTAAAATCTGATGTCCCTCTTCTGTTTATGTTTAATATCTTTGGTCGAAGAAGAGTCGTTTAGTTTCTCTTAACTTTCTATAATATAAGTACATGTTTATTAACCATGAGGCTGATCATTTCCTTCTGATAATCTGTGGACTTGTTTGTTTGGTCTATTCATGAACTCTGATTTTGTTTAATCATACAGTCATAACTGTTGAACACTGCAAGCTTGTGAAGCCCTAATGCCCTTAACTCCAGTGAATTGGAGAAAGATTTTTTATGTCATTGTAGGATAATAACCACAGAGAAAAAGATGGGTAAAGCTTATTTTTCTTTTCTTTTTTTTTTTCTTGGTTTGTTTATTAATAATGTTACAGTTTACAGTTTAATTTTCGCCAGAGCAATTGCATGGTAAGGATAATGACTAAGTAGTATCTCAGGATACCAATACAAAACCCTGATCTGAAAACCCCTCATTTATGGGACTTAAAACAAACTGTTCTACGCTTTGCCTTCTAAACAAGCCGTTCAATTGAAATGGCGTTCGTTTTGAGCTCTAGACCTTTATGGTCTATTTGTTTAGCTTTCTGAATAGATATATATTTTTTTCAAATTTTTTTATTAATAAATTATTTATTAAAAATAAATATAGATAAAAAAAATTAATAGTTTTCATGAAAAGATATCTATGGATAAAATATAAATATAAATCAGATATATTTATATATATCATTTAATACAAATACAGATAAAAAACAGATCAATCATCAACGCAATCTCATGATTTTTTTTTTTATACTAACATCTCTTCGTATTAAGGGCAATGCTTCCTTTTTCTTTTCTAATCATTTTTTTTTTCGTTTTCATTTAGATATATGTTAAGAAACAGATTTAGATTAAAAAAAATTAAATAGTTCTTATAAACAGATTAAATAGATCAATTACAAATAAAAAAAATATAAATATAAATCAAATACAAATTGAATATAAATGAAATCAGCAAATTCAAACGGGTATTTAGTTCCTGACTGTTCCACCGTGTAAATTTTGTTCTTAAGCTCTGCTAATCTACAGAGCTTGTTGGTTGCTGATGTGGCTCTGCATGTAATGATGCATCTTTGTAAATTTACCTTATTGTTCTTGGAAGTCCATCATTTGCTTACCTAACCATTACAAATATATTTTCTGGCCAAAGAGCTAAGAGTATTATCTCATCAACTACTATCAACTATAGGCCAGTATGGATTATTGGTTTTCATATATATCTTATATGTATATATATTTTATCTGCATTTTATTTGTATCTTATCTATATCTGTTTATAAGTAAAAATATATATTTTTTATCTACATTTATTTTTATAAACGGTCTTTGAAAATAACAAAAATACAATATCAAAATGACTTGAAAACAACGAACCGAACAGATCCTTATAATATGGTAAAATAAAAGACTTAACTAATACGAAATACTAACAATAATTGGCAACTACTAATGTCTCTGCTATAGACATGAAGACTAAGAAATGGGGCATGATCAGGGTCACATCAATATCTGTACTATTATAATTAATTAAATAACGGTTAACGTTAAGCAACCAATCAATTCTAGGTGGAAAACAAACAAACAAATAAATAATAAAAATATCTATATCATCACATCTGGTGAACCCGCGATGGAGCACTGTTAATGGAACTGGAAAATTATTTGATAAAGAGGAGAATGGACAAGAGCATTTCTCAAACACTTTGGCGGAGCACATGTATTGATGTACACTAATTGCAAGTTTTCTCAACAGTGGGTGAGCAGTGTGCCGGTCTGACACAGCCAGACTAAACCAAGATCTACATTTTAAACATAAATATGACTATAGAGGATGCAGGATCAGATGTAGTGTCTATACATTAACTAAACGATGTTGAAAATGCTGCAGAGTGCAGCCGGTTGGATCTACTCTTCGTGGTACAAGTACAACCTAGGCCAAAGCGGGCACACGCTTTGCAAAAAGCAATTTCCTCAGCGGCAGCAACTGGATCTGCATGCTGCCCATCAGTAGATGAGACAGTCCCAGTGGACTCCCGGTATGCCTACACAAATGTATCTGCTTAATAAGCAAAGACCAGAGCACAAAAAATCGGCATATGCAACCAGAAAAGATGTACATGCAGAACAACATGCTCGTTTCAATGACTGCTTTGCTTCATGGCTGATCTTAGATTAAATTGACTGATTTTTTCTTGAAGTTGAAATGTACATGTAGAACAACATGTTCTATCTAATGACTGCTTTGCTTCATGGCTGAGTCGAGTTCACATTTCACAGTATAGGCATCATTTTCTCAACTTGAAAACGTGAATGACAGTAGACTTGTCCAAACAATACTCTTATTGAGACTCCTGTTAGAAAATTTAATAGGCTGAAGTAGCATGATAAATGCAATGAGATTGACCAGTCCATTCATAAAGAAAAACTTACCTCTCCATCTGATCCTCGTATGGTAACACGATACACAACAGTCACACTACCATTATCTGAGAAAATGACATCACGAACTTCTCCACACCACCCTGGATATGAAATAAATTCCATAAAAATGCATAATTAATATATATCTCAGGATATCAAGTGCATGTCAAACCCAGCTCACTGAATGTGTCATGAATGATAAAATTGCAACCAAATAGTATCAATTTTGAATAACACATCCAAGAAAAGAATAACAAGCAGTTTTTTATCTCCTTTTAGGACTTGTGTAAATTGCCATTACCTACTGTTCAGTGGAGTAAAACAAGACAAAACGGAGTTCCAAGAAACCATGGTAAGATGAATATTTTAATTTTGAGCAAGGAACATTCTTGAGCAATTAGGATATTGAAGAATATCAAACACAAATACAGGCAATCCCATCTGTCTTGTATAGATTCTACATAGTATGCTCAAATCCTAAGATAAGACGCAACAGCAAAAGACATTGGTGGCACATACTTCTATTCTTTGACCATTATGTAAAATGATTCCTCCAGAAAAAATATGAAACTAGCAACGTTGTGTTGTGTTTGGCAAATGTTGAAATTGCAATTCAAAATTTAAAAGTATGAGCAAGAATATGAAGCAACGAATTGGCTAAAGAACTCCAAGGAGACCTGCATCCAGATATAGCCAATTACATAGAGCCAGCTAGAGAATCTGAATAGCGAGGGCCCAAGGCTGTATTTTCCTTTGCAAATGTCAGAAATGAAATCCAAAATTCAGAAGTACGAACTAGACTGTGAAGCCAAATGTTGGTTAAATAACTCAGAGGACACTTGTCTCCCAATATAATCTATTATAAAAAGTCAAATAAGGATAAAAGGAAGTATGGACAAGATCAAGAATTCAGAATAACGGAGTTCAAATCAATAAGGACAATTACAAGATAAACAACCAGAGTCCATTCATAGTGGTCAAGAAACCTCAATACCCAATAAAGTGGACAAGCATACAACTAAAGCTATAAACTTGAACTGTGTTCATTGGAATATTGAAGCACAATGCCCCCTGCTCAACAATCTGAGAACCATTGCATGCTAGAACTGTATTAACAATATGCCTTAAAGAACCCGAATCGAATTTCTCAAAGAGATACTCAATGCTTTCACTACTGATAATTCAGTTTGGGAAATTCGACACTAAACTACAGTCATGTTTCAACTGAATCGCTCGATATAGAAGACATCCTTATCCCAACATTTTCTATTGTTCAAAAGGAACCTAGTAAACACTTCATCCGCCAAAACCTAAATTATTGCAAAAAGGATAAAGAAATCAAGTGAAGCAAACGGCACAAACCAGGCGCATAGAAGCTCAGCATCCGGTTCGCATGGTACCTACAATTAAACAATTAAAGACAAACAGATCATCAAATCAAATTAGCAGCATAAAAATAGGTATTGAAGAGCTGGAAGACAACCGTTATTAACGGATTGACATCCATTTCAATCAATTGTCGAAACAATATATATTGTCTTATATATGAAAACCTAATGATGACATCATCATCATCATGGTCATTGTGCTAGAGTTTGACTTACCAAGGAATGAATGTTGACGCCTGATCCTGATCGTTAATCACATTATCAGGAATCCTCTTATTCAAATCCCTAAGGATCTCAACAAGAGGACGAGTGATGTACGAAGACGAGAACGACTTATCCAATGGCACCACGTAGTTCGACTGAGGAACCGAAGACCCTTTCTTCTTGCTTCCACCGCCGGAGGATGCATTCGCTGCGTCGGTGGTACTGCTAGCCACGACAAACAGACGAGAAGAAGGAGAAAGAGAAAGCACTGGCGGTCTGAAGGTGGATGGACGGAGGACGAGGTGGTGGTGGTGGTCGGGAGAAGAAGATGATTTGTTGAGGAAGAGAGAGGTGACAGTGTGGTGGCTTTGGAGAGAGGCCATGGCGTAGAGAGAAACAGAGAATCGCCCGGCGGCGAGTGGTGGGTGGTGAGTGATGGAGATGGAATCGGAGAGTCGGAGTCCGAGTCAGAGTGAGTTTGGTTGTTGGTAGGTGGATCACGAGCTTTTGAAACTTGAAGTTGAAGGTTTTCTTTCTTAGAGTATTAATTATCCATTGGTATACGCCGTCTTGTGGGTGGGTGAGTTGGCGACTACCGAGTCGTAGTTGCCACTTGCTTGCCAACCTTTTCTTTTTTCCCTAAATTGACCGCCGATGGAATTATCAAATTTTTGTTTGTATTAATAACTTATTATATTTGAATAATATTAATTTAATTTAGTTTAAATAATTTATAAATAAAATTATTAATTTTTTATTAGTATCATATATATATATATATATCAGTTCGATATTATTTTGTTTTAATAACGAAACCAAATCAATTATCCTTACATTCTATTTATATATATATATATATATATATATCGCTCTTCTGATAAATTATTTAATTTTAGACGCCCGATGGGTGTAGCTTCATATTTATATTTTAAGTTTGCTGGTTTGGTAGGCTGTAATTTATAAATTAGGTGGATTCTTTTTGTTCAAATGGATGATTTATTAGGTTTCGGAGGCTTTTAATGGTGGAGTAAGGGCAAACTTTCTTTTTGTATTTTAAAAATTTTTTGTGCTATATACCAAGAAAATTAAAGGAAGCCAATAGTGTAAAGAATACTTAAAATAAAAGTAATATGTGCATTTCTTATATTTATTATATGGGTTAATGTCACAGGCGGTGTCTGAATTTTAAAATTAATTAATTTATATTTAAAATATTTTTTCGTGCATATCAACAGTATGTCCATCAAGTTATTTTAGATATTAAATTGATTGATTTTAATATTTTTCAATTACTAAATGAAAATGTACTGAAAAATACTCAATAGAGGTAAATTGAGTATTTAACCTAAAATAGCCAATTAATATATTTTTGATACAATAGATCAAATTAATCTTTGATGACAGTAGTTATAGCAATAATGTACTAAAAAATATAAGGAAAAAATATTTAAGTCCGGATATAACACGAAATTCAACATACTTCATAATCTCCACGAACACACAAAGCACCTCCAACTAAGGACTTCGTACAATTTATTAATCATGATCACAAATGCTTAAATAAAACTGCACAACAATTACAACACTCAAGAATATATAATATCCTTTATAGTGCTCTTTTAAGAATAATAGATATAAAAGCAGAGCACTAGTTTTGTTTTTCTCTCTCTAAATTTTCTACAAAATACTAAACTAGAGTTAAGAGAGGATTAATTGGATTGTTTGTTTGTAAATGAAGGCTCTCTAAAATTTATTTAAATCTACCAAGGAACATATATTTATAGCTCCTCCTCAACAAGTACTCCCCCTCAATTTAGTATTTGGTTCAAGAAATTTAGTAAGTTTAAGCTACAGCAAATACTTTTAGTGCAGAGCAAGTAAATCTCAGAAAAACAACAAGTTCAAAACATATTTGGCCATATTTCTCCCCCTCTGACCTCATCAAAAACTTGACACAAGATAATAAATAATTTAAGCGATATATATATATATATATATATTATGAACATCATATGGATGAAGGGTACATAAAACTTAGCAAGAGCTCATTCATAATAAAGAATATGATAATATGCAAGAAAGAATTCTAGCAAAATTAATAACCAATAATCAAGGGGAACCATAATAAATAGCCATCTAATGAAGAGATCTTCATAAAAGTTCGTTACAAAACAGTTAGAGAACATATTATTCACAAAAAAAGGATAAAAACATAACAGTTGTCACAAGCAATGGTCTAGGAGATAAAGAAAGAGGAAGATCGGGCTGGAAGGTCATCAGCTGGAGGTGGGCAAGGATGAATGCCAAGGCTGAAAGACTAGAACTCAAAGCAAAGTCTAGAAATTTGAGCTTACATTAAAGCAAACTTGGAATCCATATGATCACGAAGCTCTTGAAAGGAAGAGGTAAATGAACCAAAAGCGAATGAACTAGAAGCATGAACAGGGTGCTCATCTGCATCAAAATCGAAGTCCATACTAGAACTTGGAAGAAGAGCACCACAATCAATCAAAGATTCTAGAGGTTTTTTGCACACCCATCTACCATCTTGCCTCATCCAGATCCCTGAACTAATAGTATTAAAGGAGAAGGTGGGAACCTGAATAAGGCGAGTGATGCGATCTATAGAACCCTAGGTGTATTAAACCTAGAACCCTATAACCGTAAGGGAATCAAATCCCCAAAGGACCGTCTTGAACAAGCAATCATTCACCAGAACTAGACCCCAATCGAACCTGTCAATTGAAACCTAAGTTATCAAAGAAGAATTCCCTCAACCGTTTAGATTGAAGAAATCAAAGAGAGTTCTTTTGCAAAGAACCAAAGAGAGAGTTTTCCCTCAAAGAAGATTAATTTCATTTCAATCTTGTCAAAGTCTCCTCCAAAAATCATTCAAAAGGACATATATATAGTCCTCATAAAAGGTCCTAAACATACCCTAAAGAAATAATAAAATTAAATTAAAATATCTACGACATAGAAAGTGAGCTGGCAGCTCACATAAGTGGACTGGCGGCTCACTTGGTTCTGTACAAAAAAATCAAAAATTCAACAATTGGCCACTTTTGGAAAATAAGCCGACAGCTCACTTTGAGATGATGTCCGGCGCACCTTCTGAGCCGGCGGCGTACCTATATAGGCCGGCGGCCCATCCTTGGCTGGTCCACTTTTCGGTCAATTTCTCCACATGCATTCACTTGTACTTGAAGTATGTTAAGGTGCACTTTATCCACACTTGATTTAAAGCTTTGAAAACAAGATTCCTCTTCTTGTATCTTCATCACGAGTCCATGCAAAGCTTCTTTCGCTCGTTTAGCCCTAGCTCGAGTCGTTGGTCCACCCAAGCCTCGCAATGGATCATTGGAGTTGTTCTCCCGAACATTTGACGCTCGCTGATCCTCATCATTCCCCCCTTCCTCGAAAAGATTCGTCCTCGAATCACCTGCATCATACAAAGATAGATCAGCAACATTAAAAGTAGCGCTTACATTACCATATTTACTTGGCAAGTCGATCTTGTAAGTGTTGTCATTGATTTGCTCCAACACTTGAAATGGTCCATCTCCCTTGGGATGCAACTTGGTTTGTCTATGAGTAGCAAACCGCTCTTTTCGCAAATGAACCCACACCCAGTCTCCTGGATGAAAAACAATCTTCACACGACCCTTATTGGCCTGATGAGCATAGTGCTCATTTTTCTTCTCAATATTAGACCGAACCTGTGCATGTAATTCCCTAACAAATTCCGCCTTCCTCTTTCCATCAAGATCAACAAACTCATTATCAGGTAAAGGCAAAATGTCTAATGGTGTCAGAGGATTAAAACCATACACAACTTCAAATGGGGAATAAGATGTAGATGAATGCACAACCCTATTATATGTAAATTCTACATGTGGCAAACATTTTTCCCATTGTTTCAAATTCTTATCAATTACAGCACGCAACAAGGTTGAAAGTGTCCTATTGACCACTTCCGTTTGACCATCAGTTTGAGGATGTGCCACAGTTGAAAACAACAATTTAGTGCCCAGCTTATTCCACAAAGTACGCCAAAAATGACTCAAAAACTTCACATCTCTATCACTCACAATAGACCTAGGCAAACCATGCAAACGCACAATCTCCCTAAAAAACAATTCAGCAATGTGTAGTGCATCATTAGTCTTTGAACATGCAATGAAGTGTGCCATCTTACTAAATCTGTCAACTACAACAAAAATGCTATCATGACCACTTTGAGTTCTTGGTAACCCTAACACAAAGTCCATAGAGATGTCGGTCCAAGGTTGAGTCGGCACTGGCAATGGGGTATATTCTCCATGATTCATTACTTTGGACTTAGCTTTTCTACATGCAATGCATTTGTCACAAACAACTTGCACATCACGTCTCATTTTAGGCCAATAAAAATGCTCATGCAAAATTTCCAACGTCTTTTTAACACCGAAGTGTCCCATCAAACCACCCCCATGTGTTTCCTTAACTAACAATTCACGCACAGAACTTTTAGGCACACACAATTTATCTTTCTTAAACAAGTATCCTTCATGCCTAAAGTAATCAGCATATCCAGATTCAGAACAAGCAGCCCATATTTGACCAAAATCAGCATCATTTTCATACAAGTCCTTAATAAGATCAAAACCAAGCAATCTAGTATGTAATGAAGTCAATAGTGCATACCTGCGAGAAAGTGCATCAGCCACCACATTCTCTTTACCTTGCTTGTATTTAATCACGTAAGGAAATGTCTCAATAAACTCCAGCCACTTTGCATGCCTCTTGTTCAACTTCCCTTGAGTTTTCAGAAACTTCAAGCTCTCATGATCAGAATGTATGATGAACTCCTTAGGCCACAAGTAATGCTGCCAAGTTTGCAAAGTCCTCACTAGTGCATAAAGCTCCTTGTCATAGACCGGATAGTTCAATGCTGCTCCACTGAGTTTCTCGCTAAAATAAGCGATTGGTTTAGAATCCTGCATCAAAACACCGCCTATTCCTTTCCCGGAAGCATCACATTCAATTTCAAAGACTTTATCAAAATTAGGCAGAACAAGTAAAGGTGCATTAGTCAACTTATCTTTCAAAGCATTAAAGGCTTTCTCATGCACTTCAGTCCACCTAAACTCGGCATTCTTCTTAACAAGATCATTTAGAGGAGCCGCAATGGAACTAAAGTCCCGAACAAACCTCCTATAAAAGCTTGCTAACCCATGAAAGCTTCTGACCTCGCTTGCATTCCTTGGTGTTGGCCACTCCCGAATTGCTTTCACCTTCTCTTCATCAACAGCTATGCCATTTGAACCTACAACAAATCCAAGAAACACCACAGTTTCCATACAAAATGTGCACTTCTTCAAATTGGCATATAATTTGTTTTCTCTCAGAACGGTAAAAACACTTTGCAAATGATGAACATGTTCATTTAAAGATTTGCTGTAAACTAAGATATCATCAAAATATACAACAACAAATTTACCAATAAAGGCACGAAGAACATGATTCATTAATCTCATAAATGTGCTAGGCGCATTCGATAAACCAAAAGGCATCACCATCCATTCATATAATCCAAACTTAGTTTTAAAAGCAGTTTTCCACTCATCGCCTTCTTTCATGCGAATTTGGTAATAGCCATTCTTTAAGTCAATTTTTGAAAACAAACATGCACCATGCAATTCATCAAGCATATCATCAAGTCTAGGAATAGGATGTCTATACTTAACTGTAATCTTGTTGATAGCTCGACAGTCGACGCACATTCGCCATGTTCCATCTTTCTTTGGAACCAAAATAACAGGAACTGAACATGGACTAAGGCTTTCTCTCACATAACCCTTGTCTATCAGTTCATCCACTTGCCTCTGGATCTCCTTTGTTTCCTCTGGATTAGCTCTGTAAGCTGGTCGATTAGGAATCGATGCACCTGGAATGAAATCAATCTGGTGCTCAATGCCCCTTAATGGAGGCAATCCCTTTGGTACTTCTTCTGGAAACAAATCATCATATTCCTGCAAAAGAGAAACAACCACACTAGGCAAAGAATAATTAAGGTCAGTGGTAGTAAGATATATATCCTTGTACATGAGTACAAGCAATTGCTTCCTCGCCACTATAGCACTCTTAATCTCACTGTTTCTTGCCACTCCTCTCAGTGTTTTGGAATCTCCTCTCTCATGGCTCACCAGAGTTTGTTTCTCACTCCTCTCCTGTTTAGTCTTTTCTGGAGCACTCAAGTGTTTCTCTCGAAATTCTTTTGCAATTCTCACTTGGTCCTCACAAGACTCCCATGGTTGCTGTGGAGTCAAAACCACACTTCTTTTGTTGTGAACAAAAATACTGGTTCTTGTACCCATCATACTTCACCTTTCTGTCAAATTGCCATGGGCGACCCAACAAAATATGGCTAGCTTCCATCGGGACTACATCACACATCACCTCATCTTGATAATTCCCAATGGAGAAAGAAACAAGAACTTGCTTGGTCACCTTCACTTCCCCACACTCACTCAGCCACTGCAGTTTATATGGTTTCTGGTGCCTTAATGTCTTCAACTTCAATTTGTCAACCAACAAAGTACTTGCGACATTAGTACAGCTACCACTATCAATGATCAAACTACATACCTTATTCTGCACATGACATCGGGTATGAAAGATATGCTCACGCTGCACTTCCTCTCCTTCCTCCTTAGGCTGAGTATTAAGAACTCGCCTAGTCACAAGAATTCTCCCTTCACAGGCCCTTCCACATCCACATCCACATCACTACAATCCTCCAAAGAGGGCATATCAGGATCATTTTCTGAGCTCACACTCTCCATATCGCCATTATCCAAGATAATCATAGTCCTTTGGTTTGGACATTGAGATGCAATATGTCCAAATCCCCTGCATTTAAAACATTGGATATCACGAGTCCTACCAGAAGGTTTAGAATCATCTTTACCTTTTGAAGTAGAAACTGGACCCTGGGCTTTCACATCCTCCTTTGATTTTGATCCTGTAGTATCTTTCTTCCAGTTCGACTTCCATAAGGGATTAGAAGTAGCTTTAAACTTGGAAGTTCCTTTATACTTCAATTGCTTTTCAACTTTGATCGCCTTATGCAATAACTCTTCAATATCTACATAGTGCTGTAGATCCACCACATCAGCGATCTCCCGATTCAACCCATTAATGAACCTGGCCATGGTAGCCTCATCTTCCTCCTCCACTTGAGCTCGGATCATGGCTATCTCCATCTCCTTATAATAGTCCTCTACACTCCTGGACCCCTGTGTCAGCCCCTGCAGCTTCCTATGCAAATCCCTATAATAGTGACTAGGGATAAACCTCTTTTGCATAACCGTCTTCATCTCATCCCATGTGCTAATAGGTCTCTCTCCATACCTTCGCCTATTTCGCACCAACTGATCCCACCACACACTGGCATAATCAGAAAATTCCACTGCAGCTAACTTAATCTTCTTTTCTTCAGAGTAATTGTGGCATTCAAATATATGATCCACTTTCCTCTCCCACTCTAAATATGACTCAGGATCATTCTTCCCCTGAAAGGAAGGAATTTTCATTTTAATGCTTCCTAAGTTGCTATCACGCCTTTGAGTGTCTCCTCTCCTCTGTATGTTTCTTCCCCCTCTGGAAACTAAACTCATCAGAATCAGTTTCCTCCTTCTCCTCTATCCTAACTCCCCTTCTTGGTTGCCATTCATGCCTTCGCCCCATAGATGGATTACTCCTGTTCCCTACTACTTTCTAGCTTATCAATCCTCTCATGGACTTGCTCCATCTCAGCACTCAACATCCTTTTCATCTCATTCAACAAAACATCCATCTCCAATCTATTACCTGTACTCCCCTTCTCCCCTTCAGTCGGATTAGATCCAGACATATTGCTGTTTACACTCACAGATGAAGATTCTCTCGTGTTTTCGCACGCACACAAAGATGATATTCCTCACAACTCACTCTTAAAGACTCTTTGATCAGAACTCACTTGAAAGAAAATTTCTTCAAAATAAATCGATAAGGCAATTCAACCTTTCAAACAGCAGTTCCAAATCAACAAATAAGATTAGCAGTAATAAGGACACGGTTCTAGTATAATCACAGAAACACAACTCTAAATTTCTTATAGAAAACTGATATTGACACTTTCTTATTCTCTTCTCTTTTTTTTTTCACGAATTTTCTTCTTCTTTCCTTTTTTTTTGTCCTTTCACGAAATCCTTTTTTTTTTTTTTTACTAACAACCCTAGATCTAAAAAATTGGAACTTTCTCCCTTGTAGATCTAAAAACCCTAGATCTCAAGATTGCAACTTTCTTTGTGTATATGAAACCCTAATCCTAAAGATTGCAACTTTTTTTTTTTTTTTACTTTTGAATTCTAACAAGACAATCAAAGAACAAATGAATAATTGAAACAGTAAATAAGATAAAGGATAGGTTTTTACTTGATTCAAGAAGCCAAGGCACTGATACCAAATGATGCGATCTATAGAACCCTAGGTATATTAAACCTAGAACCCTATAACCGTAAGGGAATCAAATCCCCAAAGGACCGTCTTGAACAAGCAATCATTCACCGGAACTAGACCCCAATCGAACCTGTTAATCGAAACCTAAGTTATCAAAGAAGAATTCCCTCAACCGTTTAGATTGAAGAAATCAAAGAGAGTTCTTTTGCAAAGAACCAAAGAGAGAGTTTTCCCTCAAAGAAGATTAATTTCATTTCAATCTTGTCAAAGTCTCCTCCAAAAATCATTCAAAAGGACATATATATAGTCCTCATAAAAGGTCCTAAACATACCCTAAAGAAATAATAAAATTAAATTAAAATATCTACGACATAGAAAGTGAGCTGGCAGCTCACATAAGTGGACTGGCGGCTCACTTGGTTCTGTACAAAAAAATCGAAAATTCAACAATTGGCCACTTTTGGAAAATAGGCCGACGGTTCACTTTGAGATGATGCCCGGCGCACCTTCTGAGCCGGTGGCGTACCTATATAGGCTGGCGGCCTATCCTTGGCTGGTCCACTTTTCGGTCAATTTCTCCACATGCATTCACTTGTACTTGAAGTATGTTAAGGTGCACTTTATCCACACTTGATTTAAAGCTTTGAAAACAAGATTCTTCTTCTTGTATCTTCATCACGAGTCCATGCAAAGCTTCTTTCGCTCATTTAGCCCTAGCTCGAGTCGTTGGTCCACCCAAGCCTCGCAATGGATCATTGGAGTTGTTCTCCCGAACATTTGACGCTCGTTGATCCTCATCAGCGAGTCTTGGTATGGAACTCTATTCTTTTGCTTCTTAATATATGAGTAATCAATCTACTTCTACGAAAAACCGCTTGAGCAGGATTATTGGTCACATTCTTAAAGGTCATAAACATAAGATCAAAGAAGTATATCCTATCTCCTCTCAAGATATGCAAAATAAGCCATAAATTATGTTGGGCCACTTAGGTTCGTTGTCCTTTACGAGGAACATAATTATCAGTCAAGAATTGGTGAAGAACCCAACGCTCAAGAGAAAGGCAGAAAGAATACAAATTGCACAGTTCGAGCCAATTTTGACTCATATCAGATACAGTAAACAGTTCCTCATAATACTGAGCTCCATAAAAAAAATTTGGCATTCTAACCCCAGTATTATTGACTCCAGTCAGACTACAAACATCATGATGAGATATCTCAAGTCTCTTGACATACATATATGAATACAATTGATTCATTACAAAATTGGACCTGCTAAACCCAGTCTCCATTCCAACGCCCAGATTACTATTATCTTCTAAGTAATCAATTGAATTATAATAGAACATTCTAACAACCTCTTCATTAATCTTAGTCGGAAACATCATAGCATTCAAAATATTATTTAGTGCTACACTAGGCAATCGAGGAATATGGAAATACTCTAAAACATCCTCTTTGTAATTGCTACCAACATCTATAGGATGGTCATAGAATAAGGCATACCCATCCAAATGCTTCTTAGTAGAGAATAGAAAGCCATCAAAGGCAAGTGGTGGAGATGGAGCATGGCCATGGGCAATCCTTAGAAGTATTGTGAAGAAGAATTTGTGGAGAGAGTAACAGGATCAGTAATGAGAGAAAGAGGAGAGAGATAAAGAATGGGATGTTGTAGAGATGGTGGGGAGGTGGTGGGCTGAGTGGCGGTTGATTTGAGTGGGTTTTTGGAAGATGATTGAGAGAAAGATGGAAAAGGGTGTTTTGGTTTGAGAGAGGGAGAGGAAAGGAGGGGGAAAAGGGGAAATGAGCGAAGAGAGAGAAGACACATTTACATATACATCTAGAAGACACGTATCAGCGAACCGGTGCATTACGTACCCATAATCTAGTAAAAAAAATACCGTTATTTTAGAGAACAAAGGCTCTACACCCTTAACCATGCTCTTGAATGATGTGCCAATGAGCCGGTGGATTCTATAGTTTTTTTAACCAAAAGAACCAAATGAAAAGAAATTTTCTATGGCTTGAAAACTATTTTTTGTGTAAACTTACTTTTTAATCAAAAAAGACTTTAACACATGTAGAACATGGATGAAATGTATTTGTTAAAAAAAAAAAGATGAAAATAGATAAAAAGAAAAGGTTACATAAGGGCCATCAAGGAGACACACATGATATAAGCATTTCATTAGGCATTCTTCAAAACATATCATATTTAAGCATAGCATGATATCTAACAGCTTGATCATCCTAAAATCAAGTCCTAAATGAGCTATTTTGAAAAGGTAGTTCTTTTTATTTAGAGACACTAACTTGGCTCCATGACATTTAACCCTCATTTTGCATGATCATACCTAATTCTCTACACAAAGTGCAAAACTGATCCTTACTCAAGGGTTTGGTGAAAATATAAGCAATCTAATTGTTTGTGTCAACAAATTCTAAGTTAATATTGGTATTTAGAACATGATCTCTAATGAAATAATATATAATTTCGATATGTTTAGTCCTTCAGTGTTGGATCTGATTTGTTGTCAAATTTATAGCACTAATGTTATCGCATGAAATTGGGACATTATCATACGTTAGTCCATAATCTCACAAAGTTTGTTTCATCCACAAAACTTGTGTAAAACAACTATTGATAGCCACATATTCAGCTTTGACAGCTGAGAGTGGAATCGAATTTTGTTTCTTTGAGTGCTAAGATATTAAGAAGTTTCTAAGAAATTGACATGTACTGCTTGTGCTTTTCTAATCAACTTTACACTTGGCAAAATTAACATTAGAGTATCCAGCTAGATCAAAAGAAGTAAACTTTGGATACCACAAGTCAATTTCAATAGTGGCCACAAGATACTTAAATATGCGTTTTACTACACTCAAGTGTGATTTCGTTGGGTAAGATTGAAATTGTGCACATAAGCACACCGAGAACCATTATTGTCAAAACCGGCCCGGATCAGGTGGTTCGACCAGAAATGGCACTAACGCTAGACCGAGTCTCACGTATGACTCGTTTTTGCATTAAATCGGATGGACTCGGTTAACCAAGGCGATCGAACCATGTTAAATTAGGAAACCCGAACCGGTTGACTTGGATCGAAAAAAATAAAAAGAAAAGCAAAATAAAAAACTAGAAATTTAAGCATTTATTCTTACTTTATTATAAATTTATAAAATATAATCATTATATCTTGCTCATTTAATAATTAATTGATGAAGTTGATCCAAATATAGATTTAATTGAGTGATGTCACATATATTAGTCATTTATAGTTAAATTATCCCTTATATTTTTACTTTTTCATGAACTTAGGTCGACCCCCCGTTGAACCTGGTTTAACCTCTCGATCTTGATTCCCCAGCTTATCCGGGTCATACCTTGGTCCAGTTTTGACAACATTGTCGAGAACATGATATCTGGTTTAGAAGCTATTTGATATAACAAACTATCTATCATGCCTCTATATAGTTTTTCACATACATTTTTTCTAGCTTCATCTTTGTCAAGTTTTATGCTTGTGCTCACAGGTGTGGGCTTAATTTTGCAACTATTCATTTCAAAAGTTTTTTGGTAAATTTAAATGATTGACGAATCTTCTATTTTAAATTTGCTTCACTTGGAGACTTAGAAAATAGTTGAGTTCTCCAATCATTCTCATTTCAAATCCATTCTCCATGGACTCAATAAATTCATTTATAAGACTCATACTAGTAGCTCCAAATATAATGTCGTTTACATAAATTTGCACAATCAATGTGTTTTGACTTGTGATTCTTGATAAATAATGCTGTATCAATTTTTCATCTAGAAAATCCTCTGTTTAATAAGAAACTTCTAAGCCTTTCATACCAAGCTCTAAAAGCTTGATTGAGTTCATAAAGAGCTTTGTTTAATTTAT
Source organism: Combretum micranthum (assembly GCA_024138025.1). NCBI lineage: Eukaryota > Viridiplantae > Streptophyta > Magnoliopsida > Myrtales > Combretaceae > Combretum > Combretum micranthum. The sequence goes on from JAMXBD010000301.1 coordinate 669,492, forward strand.
AAACATGATTGGAGAATTCATTATCTTCAAAACTCGGTAGTTGGTCCACGTAAACTTCTTCTTTAATGAAGCCATTTAAGAATGCACTTTTGACATCCATTTAAAAAAGTGTAAAATTTTTGAAAGCATCCTAATAGCTTCTAGTTTAACAACCAAGACAAAAGTCTCATCAAAATCTATGTCTTCTTCTTGATCATATCCTTTAGCTACTAACTGAGCTTTATTTCTAGTTACTAATCTTGTTTCATCAAGTTTATTTTTATAAACCCATTTGGTTTCAATAACTAGTCTACTAGTTGGTCTGGGAACTAAGTTCTAAACTTTATTTCTTGTTAATTGATTTAATTCTTCTTGCACTGCATGTATTGAAAATTTATCTTTTAAAGCTTCTTTTACATTTTTAGGCTCGATTTGGGATAAAAAAACTATATTATTTATATTCCTTAGGAATGATCTTGTTTATACCCTATTTGATAGTTCACCTATATGATATAGCATATTACCATCCTTTGGAAAGGTCAAAACTAATTGAATCATTAAAATAATCCTTTTACATTCATTTCTTACTTCCATTTCTTTACCATTATCATTGTATTCAAAGGAAAACTTATCCAAATTTGCACATACATCATTCACATCATCATTGGAGCATACATGACGCAAGGAATCATAAAAAAAATAACATGAATTGATTATTCCACAACCAAAGTCCTTTTATTGAAAACTCTACAAGCTTTACTAGTAAGAGAATAGATAGGAAGGATACCTTCATCACTTTTTGCATCAAATTTAGCTAGTTGATCATTTCCACAGCTTATGAAATAACATCTAGTGTCAAAAAGATAAAAGTAGGAGATGTTAGGCCTTTTACCTTTCCAAAACTTATAAGGGGTTTTCTTAAGTATCGATCTAATGAACACTCTATTAGATATGTAAAATGCAATATCAACGGCCTCGGCCTAAAAATATTTAGTTAGGTTATTTTCACACAACATTATCTTAGTCATTTAATTAAAGTTTTATTTTTCCTTTTAGCTACCCCATTTTGTTGCGATGTTTTAGGTGCTGAAAAAGCGTGTTCAATTCCAAATTTGCTACAAAAACCACCCATTTATAATTTTCAAATTCTCCCACATGATCAATTCAAATAGTTGTTATGTTAATACCTTTTTCATTTTGGACTTTCTTGCAATATCTAGAAAAGACATTGTTCGATTTGTTTTTAGATGTTAGAAAGAAATTCCATGTATATCTAGTAAAGTCATTGAGAATAACCAAGGTTTATTTTTTGTCACCTAAGCTTAAAGGTTTGAGTAGGTTCAAATAAGTTCATATGTAATAGTTCTAATGACCTAGTAGTGGAAATAACATCTTTAGACTTAAAGGAAGTCTTAGTTTCTTTTTCTTCTTAACATGCTGACAAATGTTATCTTTTTGAATATTTATTTTCGATAAGCTTTTGACAACATCCCTTTTAACAAGTTTTAAAATCATATCCATACTAGCATGTTCCAATTTTATATCCCATAGCCAACTATCATCATTTGGAGAGTAAAAACAAGATTCATTGAAGATTTGATATTATCTCAATTGCTTTTATAAATGTTTCTTTGTCTATGCCCCTTCCAAGTGAGTTTGATTATTGTCAATTCTTTCAATAGAGAGTTTATTAGTAAGAAATGTTACCTTGAAGCCATTATTAGACAATTGGCTTATACTAGGCAAGTTATGCTTCAAACTATCAACTAAAAGCACACTCTTGATAATTAAATCTTTATTAACCAAAATGTTACCTTCACCAAGTACAGTTGGTCTATGACTATCTCCAAAGGTGGTACTCCCTTGATCCTTTAAGATTAATGATGTGAACTTAGATGCATTGTTGGTCATGTGCCTTGAGCAACCATTATCTAATATTATTTGTTGTTTCCTCTTGAAGATTCCTACAAAATAAAGGATTATTTCTTTAGTACCCACTTGAGTTTGGGTCCCGTTTGGTTATAAGCAACAAGAATTTCTTACTTAGGAACCTAAACTAGCTTGCTTTTATGATTCAAATACAAGGTCTTTCTTATTACACAATTGTAAGCAATATGGGCAATTTGCTGCAATAGTTGCAAGTTTTATAAGTAACTCTCACAAATATAGTTTTATAAGGCTTGTAACTATTATCTCTCACATAGCTAATTTCATCTTTGTTTGCATCACACTTTTGACTTCCTACAAATGTGTTCAAGTTCTTTTTTCCTTTCGGTGAACTTGGTTATGGTTGCTTTTGAATCATTTAAGCTAGTTTTTAGCATAGCATTTTCATTTCTAGGTTCCTTTGGCTCCTTTAAGCATGCAATGTCGCATTCATTTGTATGAACATTACCTTTTAAGGTCTTATTTTCTATTTCTAGCAAGTCAATTTCAATTTTCAGTTTCTCATTTTTCTCTTTTAACTTGTCATTGTCAAGTTTCAAATAATCATTGTTTTCATTCAAGTTTTCATTTTCATCCTTCAATTTGTTGTATTCCTTTTTAAATACATCCATTTCTTTTCCTATTTGACATCATCTATATGAAAGCTTTTTTTTTTTTCTTGAAACTTCATTACTTCTTTGCCTAGATCATTATACATGGTTGCAAGTTCATCGTAGGAAGGAGAGGATGAAAAACTTACCTCATCATCCAATACTATGAAGCACACGTTTTCATAAGAGTCACTTGAATCATCATTGCTTCAAATGGCAATGAGAGCTTCCTTTATGGATCCCCAAGATGGATTCTTGAGTATTAATAGTATTGTTGCATGTGCCATGCTTGTGACATTTGAAGCAGGTTAATGCATCCTTCTTTTCCTTTTTGTATCTTGAGGAGTTACTATCATCATCCTTCATTTTTATCTTGTTATTGAATTTCATAAGCTTCTTGAACTTCTTGGCCATCAAAGCAAGTTCTTCATCATCATCATCACTAGAGTCTTGACTCGTTGCCTCTTTGATCAACTAATGTCTTGAGAGCTCCAAGAAGTTCTTCTTTGCACATTGCACTTAAATCTCATGCTTCTTCAATGGTTATTCTGTTGGCCTCCTAATCTTTAGGCAAGGACCTAAGAGGTTTAAATTTGATTTCCACATTAATAAAGTTTTTTCCAAGCACTTAAAGGATTTATAATATTAATGAATCTATTATGTATTTCATCTATGGTTTCATTAACTACAATTTGAAATTTCAAATTGTCAATATAAGACTTATTTTAGTGTCTCTAACTCATGATGTTCCTTCATTGGTTTTCTCTAATTTATCTCATATGTCTTTAGCGGTTTTACAAGTGTAAATTCTATTAAAATCACTTTCATTTAATCCACAATACAATATATTCATAGCTATTTCATATAAGTCCAATCTTTTCTAATCCTCTTCACTATAGTCTTTTTCTTCTTCTCTCTCGATTTTAAAAGGACCGTCTTTATTACATTCCATATTAGCCTATTTTGTGCTTTTAAGAAGATTTTCATACTACACTTCTAATAGGGATGGTTTCCCCCGTTTAGAAGAGGTGGCCTATTGATGGCTTGTCTTTATAGAAACCCTATGCATTAGATGTCGTGATCTTTACTCTAGAATGCGGTTAAGCACAAGAAAATTAAAGACCTGCTCTAATACCAAATGAAAATGCACTAAAACATACTCGAGGGGGGTGAATTAAGTATTTGACCTGAAACAACTAATTAATATTTTTTTGATGCAATAGATCAAATGAATCTTTGATGGCAGTAGTTACAGCAATAATAATGTATTGAAAGAAATATAAAGAGATAGGGAATTATGGTTTCTCCAGAGAGGATCACGACCAGTGAAATGATCGTGATAGTGGACGTGATAAAGAGTTTGAGTGCTCAAAACAGATCACCACCCCCTGTTACAACATTGATCATGGGGGTGATACTAAATTTTTGTTGTCCAAAGAAGACCACGTCTATAAGACGACCGTAGCGATGGAGATGGAATGAAAGTGTTCGAGATCAGTAGAGATCACAGTCGTGATTAAGAATAGAAATTCAAGCTGAAATCATGGATCCAAATTTTCAAACTTCACAAGGGGAGTGTTGGTATTCTTTTCCTTAACTTTTATACTTTTTATTTCCTTTTTCTGATGTGCATGTTTTTAAGACATCGGGGACAATGTCTATCTATAAGTTTGGGGAAGGGAATATATGTATGAAGTAGGAAAATGAGTATGATGATGATATTAAATTTCCCTTAGTTAAGCATCTATAGGAAAACTTTCATGGTACCAAAATTTGAAGCATTTATTTATTTATTTATTTTTCCTAATATCTCTCATGTTTTAGTAATTAAGTGACTAGTGTTGAATGTTGTCTTAAGTTTTACTTGCTTTTGCACTTTTGATAATATGCTATGATTGCATGATGAAATTTAAGTGATGTAGTTTACTTATCATTTAATTAGGAATTCATATGTTAAGATTAACACAAGGTTCTTAGTAAAGACTAGTTAATCAATTTCTAAAACTTAACTAAGAGTATGGGTTCTCTTCAATTTTCTTGAAGGCTTCATTCTTCATATGATAGAAGTCCAATTGAAGTTAGAAATCTATAATCCCCTTGTCTCCATGCAAAAATAAATAAATAAATAAATAATAAAAAAAATAAGTTAAGTAGTGGAGATTCGATGGGTCCCTTTAAACCTGGTCACCTAAGGTCGTCTGGCCTAGGATCAATCAACCGAGGAAACTCACTTAACAAAAGAAGTACTATTAAGCGATTCTTGTTACTTGAGTCATTAAGTCCACTGGATGCCTCTTTGGGTGAATAACATTTGTTAACTTGGGTGATGAACCCGGAATTATCAGCTGAAAGCTCGCTACATGGTTAAAAGATTCCTCAAAAGAAAAAAAAATGAATAATTTCAAGTGAGTACTAAGAAGAAAGGTTAAAAATGTATGGACTTTTATTAGGGCTTATATTGGCCATAGAGATGATTAAGATTGCCTATACTCTTATTTTAAGGGGATGGGATTGGTTAACTGTCTTTTACTTGTTGATCTTGTGTATGATTTTTCAATTTTTGAAGACTTATTTAAATGATGAGGTGAAGGCTACATTACTCAGATTAATCTTGGAATACTAGCAAGATTAACTAGAGTACATGTCATTATTAGTATAGTAGGATAACAATACATCTAATGTGTGAAATCACTTAGTGGAAGTTGCCAAATCAATGAGAGATACATGGGTTTAAAAAAAATGCACCATTTATAATTTGTTTTCCTAACCTTGAATATAAATATTATTCAAATCCTTTTTATTAGGTTGTTTGCTTGAGGCAAACAAATCTTAAGTGTGGGGAAGTTTGATATAGATAATTTACTCTATGAAACTAGGGCAAAATTATGTTTAATTTCGCTTTAAATATGCTTAAGACTAAGGAATGTGGTACTTAATGCTTAAAAATGTTCATTTCAAGTGGTTAAGGGCGAATTCTCAACACTGTGTGAAGATAGATTATTTAGGGTTACAAATAACTCATCACCACTTTCATCACGCTTGTGACACAGGTGGCGATCTCCATCACCACCCCCATCATTCCCGTTATGTAGTGGTGATCTTCGCGGATTTACTCGTCAGGCTCATCATGCCTTTACGTAGGTGGTGATCTCCATCACCACCCTTATCACGCTCGTTACACGGATGGTGATCGCCATCATCGACGGTGACGCAAGTGGTGATCTCCACTGATTTGATTTTTTAGACTATCATCGCCCGAGAAACGGCCATGATAGAGGTGGTAGTCTCCCCTGTTTGCACGCCAGACATGAAATAACCGTTTTTTGAAGAGATGTAAAGACCAATTGAGAGGAGGAAACGATGCCATTCATGTCTAGTCACTTGGGAACTATAAATACAAGATCCAAACATCACATAGGGGAGTCGAATCATTTTATACACATTAAAACCATGTGAATCAAAGTTTTCTTTTGTAACTTGGTACCTTTTCATACTTATTGTCTACATTGTGTCATATTGTAACGTACTCCTTAGAGGTTCTTAAGGGAGAAGGAAGAGGGGACGGAGTGTTATAATCACGTTATTGAAGTGTTCAAATATTGCATCATGAAAGGGGAGTTTTCTCTCATGTTTCCATTTTATTTTATTTTATGTATTGTTTTGTTTTCTTGTTATATCATGCATGAGTAGTTGTTTAAGACTTGTGTAACCGTGTATTAGCATGTACATACTTGGAATGAATGCCAATGTTGTAGACTTTACTAATCTTTATAGTGCATTAATGTATTCTAATTCTATGTAGTGCACGATTTAAGATTAGATTAAATTTCCATGGGATGCGATTGAGAAATCTACCCATGGAATACATCTAGGTTATAAAGAAAGGTTACGCATGACGCCTAGAGATATAGTTGTGAAATATTCTGCATGTAATTGTAAAATTACATTGGGATCATATGTTTAATGCAATTTTAGTCGGTTGTTAACTAGGAAGAGATTCCAGTAGACAAGGCTGAGGTTAGGGATCAATAAACTCGAGAGAGATATTGATCTAATTAGTGGAATCCCGCGGTTAGGAAGAACACAACAACAATAATAAAGTTGTATTACATGTTAATTCATTGGTGAAGCAAGTCTAATGTATTGTTAATTGTTTTGCATTTAGTTAAGTAAACCGATGTTGGTAATCATTAGTGATAATTTATAGGAAGTAGTAATTTAATTAATATCATAATCGTAATCTCACTCAATTTCATAGTCTAGATAATAGGAAAAAGGTTAGTAATAGTACTTGCCAAGATCCCTAAGGAATACACCCTGTATTTCAGTCCTATACTATATGTGATAGGTGCACTTGCCCAATATTGATAGGAGGAGATTATATGAATTAAATTATTAAACGATCGAGAATAACGCACACCACCATGTTATAGTTGAGTGTACTACAAACTATTTATATACCCTACTTTTAAGGTGTGATAATAAAATACTTAACTAAAAAATGAAATAAATTAGAAATAGAATTATAATTCTAATTAATAGGACAATAATGTGAAGTTACTTGCAATCTAATGACATGATAAATGGTCATCCGATGGGATTATCGGGTTTAAATCCATTCCATTATAATTAAAAAAAATATAGCCATTATCCATTATTATATTTGACACATTGAAAAGATACTAGTGGTAAGAAAAATACATTTAAAGAACCCAAATGTATCTTGGCCAAAAAAGGAAAAAAAAAAAGAATCCAAATACATTGTATCTTATCCATAATTTATTACTGGGTGAAAATTTTATAACTTGTAAGTAGATATAGACACCAATAGATATGACCATGGCTATACATTTTTACAATTAATTATTTCAATTTTTTATTAATAATTCACTACTTAATGCAATATTAAAAGCGATCTCAAGATTTCCAAAAGTTTGTGTTTTGAAAAATTGATAGCTTTAATTATTGGTAGTTAATTAAAAAATGGTTAAATTTATGTACTAGGCATTTATATTTTATTCTTTAGATGCTTTATTTAAATGTTTTTTTCCCATATTAACACTCAGTTGATGCTAAGTATTGCAAAAGGATATTTAACTTTAAAAAATATATTTTACATGGCAATCCTGTGAACTATGATATCACTAAAATGGAGTATTTCATAATAGGGGCCAGTAGGTGATTGAATGCAATTGGGCTTGAGTTGGTCTAGCTTTTTATCATTTTATCTAGTAGTAAAAATTGGGTTGTTGGCTGCCCATTCCTATAAATCATATATTTGAATTTCTATTGTCTTAAAAGTACTATTTTATTAGTTTTTATTTAAAATAAATATATTATATGTGAAATAAAATAAAAATAAAAATAATACATATAATAATTATCACTTTATGATACATAATAAATCTTTATTAAAAGAAAAAGGACTATTTTTCAGAAAGCAAATTTTCACTCCATAAATAATTACTCCTCTGCCACAAGGGATCAGGATGACGAGAGTGAAAAAGCCAACCATTTTGTACTTGCAGGTAAGTAATGCCAAACTTTTTACTAGGGGCCAATTTAAGGTATTTATTGTATTTATTCAAATCATGTCAAATAGCAATTAAATATAAAAATGACTTGTGAACCCATATTGTTGGCACTTTCGAAAATATAAAAAAATACATCTGCATTTGTGATATTAGAGTGTATTTTGATGTTACAATGTTACAACTGAAGTATTGTGAAGAGAAGACAACCTAAATGGTTGAAGGGTTATGTGAAGTAAAATCTAGATTTGTTACATGCTATAGTAATTAGAATAATTATAATTAAAATAATAGATAGTAGTAATCAAATGTAACAAATTTAACTAATGTACTTCACATGCATTTATAAATAAAGAGATTGGAAAGGGGCAACCATGTTAGCCTTGAAAATCAGTGTGTCCTTTGTGGCAAGGAGTCTAACGAACTTGAAATCACGAAATCATACCTGCAAAACAATAAACATGAGAGAATTAGTACTAAATAAGATAGTGAGATAAAGCATTGTAGGAGTTAAGGTTTGTACTTAGCTTCCAAAGATAACGAAGGAGGTAAAAGTGAATAGTAGAGTGAATAGGGAGCTTATATACTAAAGGTTTCTTAAGGGTCAAACTTTAGTAACACGGATACAACATTTAGCACTTTCATCTTCTTGATTTTCTTAAAATTCTTCAATTTATTACAACTCTAGCAATGACATGTGAAACAAGATTGTTAGATGAAAAATTTGATAAATTTCAACAATAATTGAATCAAGGAAGGAATAAGAAGCTTGTTGCATTCATGGAAATAGTTAAGCAAACCATTACTTCTAGTTTACAAACTATTGGGAATTAGACTCAAGGAGGATCTTCATAAGAATCAAGTGGGGTTGGGTCATCATTTTCACATATAATACTCAAGATTTATACTCAAAGGAATCAATGGAGATTCCTAGGTTTAATGGAGCAGTACATTAGGATAGATTTATAAAGCTGAAAGATTTTTCAACTTTCACAAAATTCTAGAGGATCAATGCATCACTATGGTTACTTTTGCCTATAAGGACAAGGCATGGAGTGGTATCAGTAGATGGATAGGAATCAATGCTTATCTACTTGGCAAGAGTTCAAGGGTAGTAATGAAAAGCGCTTTGGACCTTCGATGTATGATGATTTAAGGTTAATTGTCAAAGCTAATGCAGCTAGATTCAGTAGAGGAATATCGATCATAATTCGAAACCCTTTCCATTAGAATGGTTAGTTTATTTGATAGTTTCTTACTTAGTTGCTTCATTTCGAGCCTTAAGCCACATTTGAAGCACGGATTACAAATAACTAAACCATTTGACTTCATGGAAGTTGTTTCTTTAGCCAAGTCACATGAAGGAAAATACTTAGACCAGCTTTTTTCTTTCAAACACTTATAACCTAGCTGAATAATCTTTGTCCATTCAATTTTCAAAACCATCCTTTTAGGGTTCTTTTTCTAAACCATCTTCTTCTCAAACCTCCCTTGTTTCAAATCAAACAACTTTAAACTAGCTTGTCATTGACAAACCACCATTGCCCATCAAGAAATTGTCACAAGCTAAAATGGCTTCAAGAAGAGAAAAAAATGTTATGTTATAATTGTGACAAAAAATTTCATAAAGGACATAAACACAATGTTAAATTTTTATTGATGATAGCACAAGATGAGGATAATGAATGCAATACAGAGGGTATGGATGATGTAACATATATGCAAGATAGTGAGGTAAATAATGTTACTATCAGTTTACATGCATTATTGGGTATGTCTATTCCATGAACTTTAAGGTTTGTAGGAATAGTTGCAAATTAGAAATTGTTAATTCTTGTGGGTATTGGTAGTACTCATAACTTTTTTACAACCACATCTAGTGAAGCATTTGAATATTACTTTGTTGCCTACAACTTTATGTTATGGTTGGTGATGGAAATAAGTTAATATGTGAAGGCAAATGTATTGACATACCCATGCAAATTTAGAACATATCTTTTCTGGTTACTTTCTATGCATTATTCATGCAAGGAGCTGATATGCTATCAGGGATTTGATACAAGTTCTTGAACCTATAACAATCAACCATGCATCACTGAATATGCCTTTCTTGTATAAGGGACAAAAGGTGTCTATAGTAGGGGACTCCTCATAGACTAATGTTATTTCTATTCATCAACTAAGGAGATTGGTACAAACTGATGCAATAGCATATTTTTGTTGTATGGTGGCTCAGAAATACATTTTGTCATTGAGTTCTACTAGTGACATTTCCTTTAAGGATATGTTCAATAGATTCTCTTGGGTGTTTAAGACACCTACATCGCTACTACCAATGAGAGGAGTATAATACCGTATACATTTGATGAAAGAAACTTCAACTGTTAATGTGAAACCTTATTGGTATCCTCATTTAAAAAAAAGAGAGATTGAGAAACAAATGAGAGACATGTTAGCATAGGATATCATAAGAGATAGTAATAGTCCATTTTCGTTCCTAGTACTACTAGTAAAAAAAAGGATGAAACATGGAGATTTTATATTGGCTATAGAGCACTAAATAGTGTGACAACCAAAAATGAATTTATGATTCCTATTGTGGATGAATTACTGGATGAGTTGTATGGTGCAACTATATTTCCAAATTGGATTTACGATTTTGTTATCACCAGATTCGAATGAGTGAAGATGACATTGAAAATATTGCATTTCATACTCATGAAGGTCATTACAAGTTTTTAGTAACGATTGTTAGGTAAACTAATGCTCCAGAGACATTCTAAGCTAATGAATAACATATTTAAACCTTATTTGAGACAATTCATTATTATTATTTTTTTATGATATACTCATTTATAGCAGGTCAGAGCAAGAGCATTCGAAGCATTTGGCAAAAGTTTTGCAGATTTTGATGGATAATGAATTATATCTTTAAGAGTCCAAGTGCCATTTTAAACAAAGCCAAATCAAGTATGTGGGTCATGTTGTTACAATAAATGGAGTACAACAAGATCCTGTCAAAGTCACTATAGTGCAAGCTTAGCCAAGACTAGCTTTAGTTAAAGACATAAGAGTACTATAGAAGAATTGTTGAAGGCTATGCATCCATGGCTGGTCCTTTAATTGACATGTTACGAGTAGGCAATTTTAATTGGACAAAGATAGCTGTGGAAACATTTGATAAGCTAAGATGGCACTATGTTCGACTCTTATTTTATAATTACCAATTTTACAAAGAAAGTTATAGTAGAGACCGATGCACCGAGATCATGTGCAGGTGCAGTGTTATTACAAAGTGAGAAGCTTGTGGCACATTATAGTTGGAAACTTCAACCTCATTTGAGGAAAGCTTCGACCTATGTTAGAGCTCTATGCTATAGTTAAGGCAGTCAAGAAGTGGCTCCAGTATTTGTTGGGCAATCACTTTATCATTAGAAACAGATCGTAGGAGTCTTAAGGAGATATTGAATAAAATTACCAAAACACCCGATCAATAGAAATATATGTCTAAAATTATAGGCTACAATTACACCATTACATATAAGCTACGATATGAGAATATAGTGGTTGATGCTCTATCAAGGCAAGAATCAAATGTTGATTCTTTTTATGGGATTTCTTTCTCCTCTTTCTCTTTTATTGATGATTTGAAAACTAATTATATGGTTTTGCCTACTTATTAGCAAATTATGTCGGGCTTAAACCAAGGATGACAACTCAAGTAGCCCTTGCAATTAAAGAATGGATTATTATTATATAAAGAACCTTAGCTTTTTCGGTGTCTCAATTGTGTCTTATTCCATTCTTATTGCAAGAGTTTCATTGCACCCCTAGTTTTGGTCACTTTGGTGACATATAAAATATTGGTTGATAATTTTTTTTTGGGAAGGAATGAAAGATGATGTGGAATGATTTGTTCGGATTGCATTATATGTCAGCAAGTTAAATATGTTTCAAGATCACCAACAGGATTATTGCATCATTTGCATGCTCTTAAAAGGATTTGAGAAGATGTATCTATGGATTTTATTACGTCTTTTCCAAAATCTCAAGGTTTCATTGTTATACCGGTGGTTGTGGATATGCTGATGAAATATTGTCATTTGCGAGCACTACTAACACATTTTACTACAACTCAAGTTGCTAGTTTATTCTTAAACATTGTTATCAAACTCCATGGTTTTCTTAAGACAATTAAGTCTGATAGAGATCAATTTTCACCAATAATTTTTTCAAGGAGCTGTTTCGATTAAGTGGCATACAATTGATTTAGTTCGACCAATCACTCTCAATCAGACAGCTAAATTGAAGTACTAAACATAATTATTTAGTAGTAGTTATGGAATTATGCTTTAGAATATCCGACTAGATGGTGTTAATTTTTACCATAGGCAAAGTATTCATACAATACTTCTTTCCATGGGGGTGTTCAATGTACCTTGTTTTAGCTAGTTTATGGTAGAAAGCCACCAACAATTACAGCTTATGTAAGGGGTGATACTAAGTTGGAGGCAATAGACTATAAATTGAAGAATAGAGATGAACTATCGAAGACTTTGCATGCTAATCTCTTAGAAGGGCAACAACATATGAAGATGTTGGCTGATAGACATCGTCCAAATGTTGAGTTGGAACTTGAAGTTGATGATCTACTTTTTGTATGTCTATAGCCATATAAACAATTGTCTCTATCTGTTGGTCACTATAAGTTAGCTAAAAGATACCATGGGTCATACAAAGTCACCATAAGATAGGTTTTGTGGTTTATGAAGTGGAGTTGCCTAAGGAAGCTAAGATTAATAATGTTTTTCTTATCTCAACTTTAAAGAAAGCACATGGTGTCTCATCGCCTACTTTTTGGCTATTGCTAATCACTTAATTTTACAGCCGGTAACTATTTTGGATCAAAGAATAGTTACTCGATAGGGACAAGACATTAAACAAATTTTAGTTCAATGGTTAGGGTTATACCTTAAGGATATTACATGGAAGGATCTCAAAGAATTTCAACAGTTATATATAGATTCTAACCTTGTAGACAAGATTTCTTCTCAAGGAGGGGAGACATCTATTACAACCGAAGTATTGCGATGGAGGAGACAACCTAAATGGTTAAAGGATTATGTGAAGTAAAAACAAGATTTGTTACATAGTGTAGCTAATTAGAATAGTTACAATTGAAATAACAGATAATAGTAACCAAATGAAATAGATCTAACTAATGTTCTTCACATACACATATAAATAAAGAGATCAAAATGGGAAAACCATCTTGACCCCAAAAATTAGTGTATCCTCTGTGACAAGGTGTCTAGTGAGCTCAAAATCCCTAAATCATATCTACAAAATAGTAAACATGAGAGGATCATTACTCAATAAGATAGTGAGATAAAGAATCATAGGAGTTAGGGTTTGTACTTAGCTTATAGAGATAAAGAAGGAGGCAAAAGTGAACCGTAGATTAAATAAGGACCTTATATACTAAAGGCTTCTTAAGGAATCGTGCTATATAACATTAATCCAGGGATTGAATTCTAGTGTAATAGTAACATAATTGAGTTGCAATGGTTAATACGCCTATTATAATGTTTAGTTACATAAAAAATAAAATAAGCAATTATTAAAATAAAAGTAAAATATCTATAATGATCTATTATTTTTGCTAAGAAAAGATGATATGGCATTTTGAAGGTAAAGATATATATGATAAATAGTGAAAATAAATCATGAGGACATGCTGTTCATTACTTTGCGTTAATTAGTGAATTATAATTCAATATTTAAAATACCACTAAATACAATAATAACAATTTATAGTTGCAAATAGCTATTTCTTCTAAGTCAATAGGATTTGAAATTTCACTAATAAATTATTTATGTTGCTATTCAAATGAAAAGTACCTCTCTCATCTCCTAAAAAGTTGAAAGTTAATTTGATAATCTGGTAAATATTTTTTACTTTAACAGTTTGTATTTTTCAATGAATCATGTTTTACATGATATGTTAAGAAACTAATATAATGTTTGGTTGTAAGAACTATACAAGATAAGGAAGACTAGATAACACAATCTAAGAATTACTAGACAAAATAATTCTCTTGTATCATATTTAGTATATATATACTAGACAATACCGAAAAATTCTTTATGATATTGGACTGGATAAAAATCATTATACTATATTTAATTTACAAAATACGTATGAGACTGGACAAAACTCTCTTCTTATATGTTTGGTTTAAAGAATAGTACTGGATAAAGAGGATTGGACAACATAGTACAATTATCTTGTATATTTTGGTATACATGGTACCGAATAGCATTTGACAAAATTTTTATTAAGAGAGTTTATTTCTGTTAGGCTCCAATATTTTTGTATGATAAAATATAACAGACACAAGTTTTAAGTTTTTTCGAATCCCAAATACATTTTGTAAACCAAACATGTTACAATGACTTTTATCCAGTTCAATATCAAGTGAATTGTGCAATTAAATGCTGGTATTGGACAAATTTAAATGAAATTAGTATCATGTAAGGATGAGATAAATCCTCCTCCTTTTTTTTTTTTCAACCAGACAACTCAAAATTGACTAGGCGACTCAAATCTCATATAATATTCTTATGTTATATTTGTATATACCAAACAATGGATGGTATAAAAATCATTATTTGTTGAGAAAAATAAAATCATTGTTTAGTGCCATACATATTAATATAATACAAGCGAATCGTGCTGTTTAATATTCTTTATACTGTGCTAAATTTCTCTTATTTTATCCATCTCTTAACTTACTTTGCTACGGTGCCATTGATTGTATTTGTAACCTCTGACATATTAATTATCAAGGGAAAAGGAAAATCTAGGAAATGACGAGTGAGCTTTACACTGCGTTTGGAAGGCATGAATCCATGGAAAGTGAAAGATATGGAGAGAAATAAAAAATGGGTTGTGCATATTTCCCTTCAGAAATGAGATGAAACCAAGAGAAATCAAGAAAAGTGATTAAAATGACTTAAATACCTTTATTTATCTCTTTAACTAATATTTTATAAAAATAATATAAGGGTAATTTTATCAATCACTAACTCTTTTTCTCTTTTTTTCCTTTCATTTCCTTTCAGCATCTACTAAACATAAAATAAATATTCTACTTATTTTCATTTCCCTTGATTTCTATTTCCCTTTATTTCTTTTATTTGATTTTCCTTGATTTCTCATTTCAAAAAGCTGGCCAAACACAGCATTAGACCAAAGGGGTTGGTTATTGGTTGGTTCGAGTATAATAAGTGAGTTACTCTTACACAACACATCACCAATCCACACAGGCCCATAAAAGCCCAAACTCATGAGATCCAGCCCAATAAACCAAAGCCCATCGCAAGCATCTGACTCAGCACAGCAGGTGGAACACAAAAACCCTTGTTTTTGCTAAAACCAGTTCCCTCCATTCCCATTTTTTGGTTCAACAAAGGAAACCCTAATTCTTGTAAAGAAAACGAAGGTTGCTTTGAGTCCTCACTTAGAGAAGAGGAATGGTGAAACTAACAGCTGATTTGATCTGGAAGAGTCCTCACTTCTTCAATGCCGTCAAGGATCGAGAGTTGGATCTTAGAGGTACTATTCTCTAAAACCGTTAACTTTGAGTTACTATTTTCACTCAGTAACTGAATTGCTCTGTTTGATTCGAATGTTTCTGAAATTAGGTAATAAGATTCCGGTTATCGAAAATCTCGGTGCCACCGAGGTAAGTTCAGTTCTTACTTAGTGTTAACTAGTCCAAATTTAATTAAAAAGCAATCATCTTTCTTCCTTCCTTCTTTCTCTCTCTCTCTCTCTCTCTCTCTCTTTGGGGATTCATTTTCCGCACTTTCGGTAGTTTAATTTTGGTTCATAAATTAGGTTCTTGTCGTTGTTGTTCTCGAAATTTGTGATGTTTATGGTTGTTTACGGTTGTGTTGATGGTATTCTCAAGTTTGGTATTTGGTTTTTCCTGTGGATGGAAATTGAATTTGATTCATTTAATGGAAATTGGGGGTTAAATGCTGTAGTTTTGGATGAAAAGGCTTTGGCTTATACTCGTACATTGTCTCTCAAACATAGGGGAATTGCAATAGAAGATTCTTAGATAGCTTGAAGTATATTGACTTGGGCTTGTGATAGGAGAGGATTTTGAAATGTTGAGTGCTGTAGCTGGGGATGAATTGGTTTTGATTTGTGCTCTTTTTGAATCATTACGATGTAGCAAACTTGCTAAGTGGAACAAATCGGTGTTTTTAAATAATTTGAAATCTGCTCCCTGGGATTGATGATGGGAGGGGACTGGGGTCAGTCTGCTAAATTGACCCTTTTCTATTTCTACATCTGGCCATTACTATTTAAGTTCCAGTCCCTATGGTGTCTGCTATTTAATCCTGAACAGGATTATTAAGAATTAAAAGTTTTTAGTTTTTAACAAGAGCTTGACGAGAACATAAGTGTAAATAGTCATGGAATATGATTTCACATCTGCCAATTGCTTGAAATCGTAATATCTAGTGGAGAGAAATCTAATTCCAAGGAATTGCGTTCTACAGAGTCATTGTTTTCATCCCACCCTATATCTTCTACCAAACACCCTTCAGAAACAGCTGACATTTAAATTTTAGGAATACTATTCCATTGAACTATCCTTGAAAGTAATGGGTTCTCCTTTCTGCTATCCTAGACTATATGGTCATCTGAACAAGCAGTGGAACTTTTAATAATTTCAATTGATTTAATTGGTTCTGCTTTATTTGGGATGAATCTGCTTTTTGCATAAACTGGCTTTAACCTGTAACCCCTTTTGATACTGTTTCATCTTCTTGCCTGTTCAGTTTAAGTTGCGTTGACATGCTTATGTATTTGCATTTCAATTTATGACAGGATCAATTTGACACTATTGATTTGTCTGACAACGAGATTGTTAAGCTGGAAAACTTTCCATACCTTAACCGGCTGGGTACTTTGCTGATTAACAATAATAGAATTACTCGCATAAATCCCAATATTGGAGGTAAACCTCATATAGCCATTACTCTTTCATTGTGTTGTTGAACTTAAACCCTCTATTTTGTCTATTGATTTAATTTGTTCTAGGCTAAAGTTTGTATCAAAATGTAATTTGGCAGAGTTCCTTCCGAAGCTGCATACTTTGATTCTTACAAATAATAGACTTGTCAACTTGGTTGAGATTGACCCTCTAGCATCCCTGCCAAAGCTTCAGTATCTCAGTCTTTTGGATAATAATATCACAAAGAAAGCAAACTACAGGCTCTATGTGATCCATAAATTAAAGGTTCTTCGAGTGCTGGATTTCAAGAAAGTAAAAAATAAGGTAATGCCTTTGCCACCATTTTTCTTTCTAATTGATTTGGAAAGTTTAAAACAGTATTTAGCTTTAGAAGGTTAAAAGTTAACTCATGTTGCATAGAAAGTCTTTTCTTGGACTAGCCATTATAGCTAACTTGTAAGCATAGTTGTCAAAATTGCGAGTTAAATATGCGCTTGTACGAGTTTATGATTTTATATGTTTTTTCTTAAATAAAATGGATACAAAATTGATTAGGTTGAATTATGAATTAGCTTTGCACGAGTTTGTACAATTCTACCGATTTATGTATTCTAATGAATAGTAAAATCGCGATTTTGACAACCATGCGTTGTAAGTTGTTCTTAGTGTGAGTATTATACATATAATTTTTTTTGGTTGAAATATCACACACACACGAGAATTTTAGCTATGGATGCCTTATTATTAGGTGTAAACAAGGTGGGTTATTACAAAGCAGTGTTGAGCTGTTGCTCGAGCTCAACTTGAACCTGATCAAGGTTAATATTTTTGAGCTTGTGCTCGATGCAAAATAGTTCTCAATAAGCTTGAGGTCAATTCAATTAAATTTGTGTGGACTTGATTTTTCAAAAAAAATATTTTTTCTTTTAGTTAAAATAATGTTGATACACAGACTCAACTCCATTTTGACTAACATCTAAGCTCGACTTGAGCTTGGTTTGGCTTGTGAGCTAATAGAGAAAATTATCATGAAGTTTTAGCTTCACTCAGTAAACTAGTTCTACTCAACTTTTGTCTAGTCAAATTTGTGTAGACATTGAGTTGACCTTCAATAGGTTGCAAGTAGGTTTGGCTTGTTTATAACTCTGCTTATTATTGTTCTGTTTAACTATGTTATTGCACCCTATTGAGCTGATGGATGCCACTATTAAGGCTGTGGCATGCCATTGCTGTGTAGTTTGGTAGTACATCATTTATATGCCCCCTTAGCCAGCAGACTATTTCTCGACCCTACCTCTTACTGACTTCTTCCGAAGCCACACTGGGATGCGAACAATGAAGTCCTGTACCAATCTATGTGAGGAAGTGAACAGATATATGAAGCAGAAAGACCCTATTGGAAATTCATCATTAATAGCAAGTCCATTGCCCAGGTTTGAGTTGAAACAAAGATTTTGAAAAGGGCTTGTAGATGTTTTATGTCCAATTGAAAATTTTCCCCCTAAACAAATCATTGATTAAACCATTTAATGGTTAACAAATCAGACTTCTCCAAAGTACTTGTAACATCTGTTGTACTTCACACTTTACATGTCATAGTAGTCTCAAGAGGGAGGTTGCCTTTTCGTTGGGGACTTTGTCTATGTCAGGCAGCCAATGAAAATGCTGGTGAATAATGTATTATATAGAAATCATATTCCCATAGTATTTTTCATTGTTTTTCTAATTAAACCACGCCAAGAACCATTAGTTACAGTAATCCACATAAAGTGTATTGAGACAGCATTGGACAATTGTAAAGCTTTAATTAGAGCAAACATTGAAATATGTTCATAAAAAACACCCTAAGTTACATCCCAGCCCCTAATAAATGTAGATGGGCTCTAATCCTAACTTTTTTTATTTAAAAGTTACATGCTAAGCAACTCCTTTTTGCTGGCAGAAATAGACTAATAACAATTAACTTGCTTATGCACCATCTATGTCTGTGTATAGTCATGGTCGGTTTGTTCTCACTGCTGTGATGCAGCTTTCATGTGTTTTGTTATAACAGTATCATCTAATTAGTTTATAGTCAAGCATTTTGTTCTCATTGCCGCACTGCATCTTTGATGTTTCAAGATTGATAACCCAGGCACTGTATTATGAGTTTCTTTCAAACTGATTTTAAGACTTAACACATCCTTCCCTTTATATTTTACTGTGATCTTTTTAAAATTTTCTTAGTTTTAGCTTTCTGAATTTTTAATTTTTTTAATTTCAACACTTGGATTTTCAGCTTGTGAAGAAGGAAGTAATGTATATGAGATATTTATGAATTCACATGCTGTACTTGTCCCTTGTTCACAGGAGAGGCTGGAAGCACAGAACTTATTTTCTTCTAAAGAAGTTGAAGAACAGGCTAAGGAGGAGTCTGAGAAGACATTCACGCCCAGTGAAGTTCAGAAGGCTGTGGAAGTTCTCGAGGAGCAACAGGCTCCAAAAGTTGTTGCTCCAACTCCAGAACAAATTATTGCTATAAAGGTATTTCTATTGTGCAACAATTGTTACGTGGGTTGACCACACCTAGTGGAAATAACGCTCGAGTGTTGTGTTTGTTAATGTGTTACTTTACTTGGGCTACCCTGTTGTGTCACACCTTCTATCACGAGTCAAACCTTAGAATTAGCAATTCGAGTATCTTTTCAGCTTTTGATATTTTGTGATCATTGACCTGTTTGTTTGCTAGAAATAGTCTAGCAAAGGTTGTGCGATAGGATAGTTGTGGATCCATTTTGCTCTAGACCAAATAGATAGTGGTTTTTACAAGTGTTTGTTATAGTTGAGAGCAGGGAAGAAAATTAGTGACTGGAATATTTTTTGAAAAGAAATTCTTTTGAGAGTAGAATATTTATTCCAAAGTGCCCCAAGAAAAGATTGTTTTGAACTTTAATTTGCTATTTTGTGCTTGATTTTGTACTTGAAAGCATCATATTTTAGTTTTTTGACCATGAAGCAAAAGCCTTCTTTTAATGAACCTCTTGGAAGACATTGGCATTAGAGAGCAGATATGTTAAAAACTTCATATAGCTGCTAGATTCTATTGGATAAGATTTATTTTGTTTTGCTCTCATCTGTTGTTTTTCCACTTGTTATCAACTTGGGCTTGTTTCTCTGTGGGTTTTGGATAAATTAGATGCTTTAAAAAATCTTCTGCAGACATCTCTGCACAAAACATATATAATATTTCCATAGAATTGATGTATGCATAATGATCACTGTTAAAATCTTTTCTTAATTTTTTCATTTGCAATTTATTGACTGGCTATTTGAATTGTATGCAGGCTGCCATAGTCAATTCACAGACTCTTGAAGAGGTTGCCAGACTGGAGAAGGTGCTTCAATTTGTCTTTAGTCGAAGAAACTTTTGATCCCTTTTTCACCTCTAAAATTCTTGGAAAGTTTCAATCCAAATCTGATTTGAACCATCTAAATGACTTAATGACCAGGCACTGAAGTCAGGTCAACTTCCAGTAGATCTGCATATTCCTGAACTCCCTACTGGCACCGATAAGGAGAAAGAAAGAGATGGAGAAATGAATTCTAGCAAGAAAGATGAAGCAGATACTGAAATGAAAAATGTGGATGAACAGAAGAGTAATGAAGATGAACAGGAGAGTAATGAGGATGAACAAAAGAGTAATGAGAATGAGCAAAAGAGTAATGATGCTACCCCGATGGAACAGGTATTGATGCAGTAGACATCTGCTCTGTTTCCTATTTGTATTTTGCCATGTCTTTTTTTTTTGGGGGTGCTGCGGCGGGGGGGGGGGGGGGGGGGGGGGGGGGGGGGGGGGGGGGTGTGGTGTGGTGGGTGTGGTGTGGGTGTGGGGTTGAGAGGCTAGTCAATCTTTTGCGTTCATGGTGATATGCCTTCATGCGAGTTTCAAAATAGTGCGATCTCAATTAATTTTTGTTTGCCCATTAACATTTGATTTTGTTTCTTGCCCAATTTGAATCAACATTTTCTATATCTGATAGTATTTCTGATGTTTGTGACACTGTCGTTTCTCTTTCAGGAATAGGAAGTTGTGCGTTTCTACATATCGGAGACCTGTGCTTGTTGATCTCATTTGCTCGATTTCATGGTGTAAACTGGCATATATCTCTGTGAATGTTAAGTATCGTGTATGTATGGAAATGGGGAGTGAAGCTTACTATAAGGATGCTTCCTCTCCGCCCAAGTCTTCAAATATCATCCAGCATGGGATTCCAAACCATATGTATCACTAAGATTTTGGCTCAGAGGACTTGTTTAACCATTGAGAAATATTTGCCTGATCTTGAGAGCAGAGCTAAAATGTATTTAACTGCACTTTTGTTTGCATCCATACCCATCTACTATGGCAGCCTCCTTTTGTCAAAGATGAAATTGGCAGTTAAAATGATTGGAAGCATCGGAGTTTTTTTTTTTTTTTTTTAAAATAATCCTTTTGTTTTCCTTCGTGTGATCAAGCAAGGCTGGATGGTGTAACTTGGAAGGCCCTGTTGAGATGCAGACTCGGGAGAAGGGATGGCCCCACCATACAACCCAAGGAGAAACCCATATTATTATGCTTTTGTTATATCCTGTAATCACATTCCTGTAACATTTAACTTTTCTTCTGTTTGAAAGCTTAAGGTAAGAGAATCTTAACCGATTTAACCTCTTTATATGCAGCGTGGATTTAAAAATGGGTATTTGCAAAGAAATACGGGTGAAGCGATGGTTAAAATATCAACCGATGACCTTTTTCCTGGTAACTAACATTCTATTATATGGGAAGGAGAGGGTTTGTATAGTTATCCAGCGGTTCAGAATGCAACAAAAAAGGGCTTGCTTGCTTTAGATAAAAAATTTGACTGTTTTATGTTCTAATTTTAGACTTTTGAATGTTCATTTTTTTTCTCTCATTTCTACATTCGAATGAGCTTGGTTCTAACTTGTAAGTAATCATGTAATTGGTGCGGATATAGTTTGATAACAAAAATGATTTAGGGAAAAGTAAGAAATACACAAGATTTGTGTAGCTAATTAGTAGATAAATGGCAACATTTTATTGGTTTATCGTAATTAATTTTATATACTGATATTATTATATAAATTAATTAAATATCATTTAAATATGATTCAAACAATTTTGCGATAATATAGCAAAGAAGGAAAAGCATTGTGTAAAATCATCTAGACCATTTTTTTGAGGTTTAATGTCGAATTTAGTATTTGAGCTTTGCTAAAAAATTCAATTAGTTATTTGAATTTTTGAAAGTTTAATTTTAGTATTTGAAAAAACTTTTCATGGCTATTTTTAGTACCTCGGTTGATGGTGTTAACTCCACTGTTGACGTGGACGTACGAACCAATCATAACGTGACACGTGTTATCTAATGTGGTACATTATCATTTTTTTTATCTTATTTTTCCTTTTGACGTGGACATTAATTTTATTATAATTATAATAATTATTATTGTTATTATCCTTATAATTGTATAATTTATTTTAATCTATAAGACTAAAACATATTCGGCCTCTCATCATTTCAAATTTGCTAAAAAGACTTTTGGACTAGATAATATGTAGAAGGGTTTATTTCAACTCTTTGGCAATGTGGGATAAGTAAAAACTCCATCTCTCTCATATATAGAAGGTATCATCCCATCCCCCCACCACCCCCCCTCTCTCCATTTTCTTTTTCTCTCTAGTGTGTCTTCTCTCTCTCTCTCTCTCTTTGTAGCTTTATCTCGGCCTAGGTAATTGAAGTTAACAGCAAATTAATTTTATTTATAGCAATTTATTTTTGTGTTCAAAAGAAAAGGAAAAATAAAAATTCTTGCATCTGATAAAGGTAGTTGGTGCTTATATGTTGTCAAGAATTTCAATCTTACAGCTCGTTAATTGAGTTGCTCCTTAAAGAAGTGAAAGGTCCTGAGGCTAATGATGATCGGATTGATTTACTCCTCAAAGAAGTGACTGGTGCCAAAGCTAATGCTAAGGAGGAGAATGTGGAAGGGAAGGAAGAGTTTGATGAAGATATGGGCATCAACTAATTTGACTAAGGAAGATGTGGGAATTGTTTTTGGAGTTAAAGAGAACATTGAAAATTATAAATTTTTCTGTCGAAGAGAACGTTGAAAGACAAAAATAGTGGGAAATGTCAGGGAGGGAAACGCCATGGTTGAGGAGTTCCTTTTCTTTACCGTCATCATCTTCTTGAGAATCTAATTGTGTAAGATCGACTTAGTCTTCATCGTCATCATCGTTTTCATTCGTTGAGAAGTAATTTGCATGAATTCCGGATGCTATTACTCTGTTTTTTATTCCTAAATAGAGCATGACAAAAGAATAACAACATGCTTCCATGCGGCCCTTCCAGATGAGTTCCTTGATTGCTCATGGATAGTCATCATCAATTCTCATATTCTTTTTTAGTTTTGCTTGGATGGCAGTAAAGTTTGCTTGTTGGCTTTTAAGGATGCTTAATATGATAATTCAAGCTTTTGCACATCTTAGAGGTGGCAAATGACCATCTTAAATTGTTTTATTTACTTGAGGGTTTTTCTGTTGCTGCAGGTATCCCTTGGTTATAGTGGTGCCTGTGATGTTGAAAAAAATAAACTATCTAGTCTAGTCTATATTTCTTGTTAAAAGAGACTTGGATCTGATCATCATAAAAAGGCTAGTGCCATGATTGCCTTGGTAGGGTCTAATTGCCTTAGCTAATAATGGGCTCTCATTTTTGTTACCTAACTTATAAGCACTTTTATTTTAAGTGATAGACTAAAAATCCAACCATATTCTGTTGCAAATTACCAGATTCGTTTGTTAGTAGTCATCTCCAATGTTCCTTACATTCTGAACGTTGACTGTGATCACCATATCAACAATAGTAAGGCACTTAAGGAAGCTATGTGTTTCATGGACCCGCAGTCTAGGAAGAAAGTATTGTCGAGCCTGGATTTTGATTTCTGGTTTAATTTCTTTTAATCCGATCCGTATTAAAACCAAACCCATTTAATACGAACCATTGACTAAGAATTAAAAAAATTTTAAGATTTTCAAAACAATTCGGAGTCGCTACCCGATTGGAATCGGGAAAAATTTATAAGTTAGGATTAATGGGTTTGTTAATTTTAACTTAGCTACTGGTTTGCGAAAAATTTGATTTACAAACCAGACTTTATAAACTAGAAATTTCGGATTCAGGGGCTAACCTATTAAAACTATATGGTTACCACTTGAAATTTAAAATTTAAAATTTAAAGTTTATCCTTTTAATGCTCAAAAATAAAAA
Organism: Combretum micranthum; assembly: GCA_024138025.1. NCBI lineage: Eukaryota > Viridiplantae > Streptophyta > Magnoliopsida > Myrtales > Combretaceae > Combretum > Combretum micranthum. The sequence goes on from JAMXBD010000301.1 coordinate 693,885, forward strand.
AAATATTTACAAATTGTAACATCTACAAGTTATTATTGCAATTTTAAGGAATAAAAAAAATCATTATTTACATTAACATTTACAAATAAGTACAAATAATATTGATATTTACAATTTACTATTAAAGAGTACAATATGAACAATGAATTAATTCAAAATAGAAATAAACAAAAAAAAGGTATTTTTTTTTATTTTTTATTTCGCCCCTGATGTGCCTATGTACCTGCTAATCAGGATCAGACAACACGTGGTTCTCTTTAATGAAAAATTTAATATGTTGGTTGATTTCAGTATTTCAAAATCTTATCACTTTAATTTCATTAAGTTTTATGATTTAATAGAAATTATCTAATTCTATGTGATTCCTAAATCTATCAAATTAATTTTGAGCAAATTTATGAAAATCAATATTTCTAAGTGATGTAGTGGACAATATAGCAAATAATTATTTGGAGAAATGGCACAGGATTTGATAATGGCAGTTTTGTAATTTTGGGGAGTTTTGGATTTTTATTGAGCGAGATCATATTCTGAAGGGAAACGATCCAACGAACAGAACTCACAGCTTTGCTCGTGATCCAAGCCGGTTTTCGGTCAAATTCCTTCGTTTAGGCCGTCAAAACCACATTTTTACTATTTTTAGTAACTTTTCTTTATGTCTTATCTTTTCATTGAATAATCTTTTATTGTGCCGTCTGTGGCATTAATCTCACTCGTTCATTGTTTTCGCCCTAGGTATTATTTAGATAGGTTTCCTTTTTTGGTAAAAATAGCATATTATATATTCTAGGATTACAGAAGGGACAAAATATGTTATTTTGAATGAATTTTCTTTGAGAGTGTTCTCTCTTTATCCCAAAATTCATAATCTTGTATAGATTTGGACTATTGATGCCAGATATCTAGGTATTCTCAGAATCAATAGATATTTGAAGATCACAAGCCGGGTATTCGTGCGCGAATCAACGTTTTGCGATTGTTTCCCTTTTGTTTCGCTGCGTCACTAAGAGTCAAAACGATTTTTTTTTCTAAACAATACATTATAATATCACTCATCACATTAACTCACATAAAATATTACAATAACTATTAAAAAGCAAACTTACCAATCTAGCAAGATCAAAGACATGTAAACATCATCTATATATCATTATATGACTATAATCAAGATCATACTAAAAAAATCAACTATTCATAACACTAAGTATTGAGTAACATCTAAAATCACATCTATTAAAATTAATACATGAATATGAATACCAAGACGAAATAAAAAATTGTGAATAAAATTAAAAGTATTGGGAGAGAGCATACCTTTATAAGCTTTAATTCGATCAAAACCTTCCTAATCAATCAATCTCGAAGTAAAACACGTTTTGGGCAAATTTTGAATAATCCAAGTCAAAACTAATGTAACTTTCCAATTAAATGCAATAAATGGCGTGTACCTCCCATATTGTAATGTTCCAAATCATTAAATTGCATAAAAAACAACTTTCACACTTTTTTGAATTTTTTAGGAAAGTACCAAAAACGAGTTTTTCCCATATTTGAAGTTTAGATTTAAAAGAGTAATTATTGATGAAAACATGTGATTTTTATATCAAAACAAACTATTCCATGCTTAGTTTCCAAATCCACCTTCGGTTCGTAGAAAAAAAAGATCTAAAAGTGGGCTGAAAACGAGCTCAAAGTGGGCCGGTTGGGCTACTCAATGAAGAAGAAGATGAACAATAAAATTTTTTAGATTATAAAACTATATTATATACCTGTATATTCCATCCATTATATTTATTTCCTTCAATTTGATTTATTTTTCCTAATTTTTATTTCTAATCATGATGCTCAAAAATCCAAGAAAAAAAAACCCTTCAATTTTGCCATATTTGCACTAATATTAACATTTAATTATTTACAAATTGACAAAAATAAATTGTCAAAATAAGGTGTCTACAAGTATGCTATGTGTAATTTCCTCAAAGATTTGATGGGATCAATCATCATGGTAGATATGCAGATCGGAATGTTGTGTTCTTTATGGAACTGATGCTTCTACCAAGAAGAAGTCTTCCACATTGCTAGTTCTTCAACAAAACCTTCTATTTATAATGTACAATTGGATAAACCTATAGCAAAAAGCAATAAAGTCCAGAAGGCCAGAGAGTGATGGGCTTATGAGTTGCCTTAGAAGGCTCGGGGTTAACATGCTTAAGTGGGCTTTTGAAGCCCATGGCCATCTGTAAACCCTGAAGTTTTGTAATCAAATTAAAGCTTAAACCCTAATTAGAAGTCAACCGGATTTTTAAAGTCAATAAAACCCTAGTCTACCGTAACTGCTTAAGTCCGGCATTCCTGTTTAAGAAACCCTAAGAGAGTAAGAAAGAGTTTAGGTGATAGAATAGTTCGTAATTATCCAATGAAGCTTAAAAAGATTAGTTTAGTAAAACCGCGACTCGTCTTGAACCAGATTGGACATAGCTCTTGAAAAACGTGTCCCGGAGCTCAGAATGGTAAAAATATTCCGAATATACCGTTAGACTTGTAAAAATATAAAATTTTCAAAAATATCAATTTCGTAATTTTTCGATAGCTAAAAATATTAGATATCACATTTATACGCGCATTTTCTTACTAACGATACTTAAATTGTCATCTCTACTTTACATTACACTATTTACTACTATTCTACACTATTTATCTATCTCTACTTTTTCTTACAACCTACTCTTACAACCCATACCTCTATTTTTTACACATTTTCATTTCCAATATAACTTCACATCTTTCATATCTTATTTTTAATTAACAAAAATACAAAAAAATAAATTTTCTCTCCCTCTCTTCACTAAAATAGCACCGGCCCCTCTCTCTTTCTTCCTAATTTATTTTATTTTCAATTTATTTAATAACACAAATTATCTCCTACATTTTCTTATAAATACCCCTTTTTACTTCCACTTCTTTCACACCTCTCTTCTATTAAAGTTACTCTCTAAAATTTCTACAAGAAGTCTCTCCCAAGAAGTTCTCTCTAGTTTAGTTCTTTTAGGTAATTTTCTTCAAGTCTTCTTTATGTTCATCTACTTAGTATGAGCTAGTAGTGTGTGTTTTCTAAACCATGAAAGTTAAAGAAAGCAACAATAGGTTCATACTTTGTTTTTGTTCATGATCTAATTCCTTTGTGTTGCTTTTATATTTATAACTATCTAATATATCTATGTAGCTATATATATCATTTAGAGCATATAAGCTCATTTGTTTTGCAATTTATTTACTTTCCATGCAATTTATTTACTTCCTTGCAATTTATTTACTTTCATATTATTTTTAAGACTAGTCCTTCTAGTCTTAAACTTATCCTCATCAAGTCAAAACATTTTCTTTTTCTTTTTGGGACTAGTCTTTTCTTAGTCCCGAGATACCTTGATGAAGCTAAGGTTCTAATACTTGATTTATTTCTTTATTTCTTTATTAGCTTTTCTTTCAAGTTATTATTATTTTTTATGTTTACATAACTTTATGATTCATATTCATGCATGAACATAATAATTTTTGTCTCAATAAAATAAATGAGGAAATGTTTTCTTGAAAACAAAGATTTTTTTCTAGAAATAAGAAGTAAAATTTTTAAACAAACTTTTCTAAGAAATCTAGAAGAGCTCATAAACACACATAGAAAATAACTTTTTGAAATAAACAAAAGTTTTACTAAAACTTCACTTTTTTTTTTTTTTTATCAAGCATTAGAAATATTATTTTCATCAAAATAGGAATGATCTCAAGGAACAAACAATTATTTCTCTAAATATGGAATTGTTATTACTTTCAAAAGAAAAGTTGGAAACTAAGCTTAAAAAGTAAAATCATTTCTTAGGAAATTAAAGAAATTACGGAAATTAAATTAAGGAAAAGAAAATACTTATTTGAAATAACTTAAGATATTTTCAAAGCAAAACAAAAATGAATATTTCAAAAAGCTCTCACTTTCCAAAAATATTTAAAAGACTTTACTTTTTATTTGAGACAACTTTATTAAACTTCATACATTTGATATGATTCAATAAATATATGTATATACATTTCAAAGGTTTTGCAAATTGTTATAATATCTATCTCTTCAAAATGAGTTTTGAATAAAAGAAAGAAAACAAGTTTATAAAAATTCGTGGTGAATCTGACCGCCACTTTTTCGGAGTCCAAACGACTTATTTTGATAAAAATAAGTTTAGAAATAGATAGATCTTTTCGAGTAAGTAGAAAACGGTATATTATATGCGAAATTCCGAGTTAAAATGAGCAAGTTATGGTCATTTTAAGTTAGAATTTCCTCTTATACGATTTTACCGCGATTTTGAGAAAGATTAAGAATCTTCAAGAATAGAGATTTTATGAAAGACTCATTTTGGGTATTTCATCTTGTTTAGGTGGAGAAGGACCCAAGATCACTTTTTCGAAAGATTACTTCGATTAAGATCTACCGACATGGAGTGAGTTAATCCTTTACTAAGTTACATTTCCTTGTTTTGTGCTTGTAAGTAGTAGCACTAGCAATTAAGAAAAAGATAAATGAATATTGGTTGTGTGACTTGAATTATGATTGGTTGAATACAAGTTAAGAATATCGAAAGAAGGTTTAATAAATAAATTATGATTCTTATTTTGATATGATGCAAATTATGTGATCACCTTCAACTTGAACTAAACATTATTTGGTTAAGTATATATTGAAATAAAATCATGCATATCATAATTGTGAGTCGCATTTATTTCACTACTATTCTTCGTGTGGGGAAACGAGGAAATGGTAGTGGTGGCTAGTAGGAGCCAGTAAGTCTACATGGCTAGTAGGAGCCCGGAAGTCTACAGGGTAAGCAGGAGCCGATAAATCTGCAAATATTGATGGTCGTATGGGCCTGTAACCTCCCAACCGTCGACATGGAGTGCGTAAAATCCATGCTACACTTGATTTCCGATTAATCATGTGTATTTTGTTTGTTCATATGTTTGGTGTATTCTCATATGATTGATTAAATACTTGTTTGAATTATGAAAATGTCTTGTAGATGGAATTATCTCACTAAGCTAGATTCGCTTATACCCTTATAGCTTTTTGTTACAGTATGATTACTTTTGGTTGGTCCTAAGGAGCCCCGTATGCCAGGTACGAGTTTAAGTTACTAGGAGTTTTTGGGAGAAGCTATATGTATTTAAGTTTTAAACATAGGCTTCTAGGAAAATCTCTATAGTAGGCTTGTGTTATAGTTGCTATTATTTTGAAAGACTTCTAAAGCGGGAGAATGCCCCTAAGATGATGTAAGGATATTATTATGAAGATCTTATGTTTATTTATATAAGTTTTTGCTTGTTTTTATTATCTACTTTAATATAATACCCCTGTGAGTCTCCTATTATTGGAAGCACGCATTGCATGTGATATCGAAGCTCCTGCATGACTAAGGTTGTCATTCATTAGTTTTAATATTATATGCGGCGGATTGTCACGTTTAGGGTACCCTTCGGGGCGTGACACCATGAAAAGTTTTCTCACATATTGAAAATGAACTTTTTAAAAGTTTTCAGGACCAAATTCGACATTAACCCTTTTTCGAATATCTCAAAGTTGAGGTGATTAGCCACCACTAGGAAAGTTATGTGATGTCCACAAAGTGGTCATTGGCTATCTTCTAAACTTTTGTTTTATTTTGTTTATTATTATTTATTTATTTTTTTGGCCAGAAAGCCATCTTCTAAACTTTGAATAGTAAAAAAATGGTTATATTAACTTGCTGGATTATTGGTCACATTAACTTATGGGTTGTAATCCACCTATAAAAGGTAGCAACTTCTCTTTATTACTCTTTTCTAAATACTTAATTAGTAGCCACTTAGCAAATTTTCTTTTTCATTTTCTAATATATATATATATATATATATATTTTGGCCTCTTTCTAACATATATATAATCGGAGAATGCCAGTCTCCAAACTTTATGGGTGTTTTCTAGTCATCAAAGGTTAGAAGGTGGCTAGTGACCACCTTAACCTCTCTTAGAGGTGGCTTATCGACACAATTTTTTTTTTCTTAATTCTAATTGTTTGGATTTTCTTTTATTTTAAATTTAATTTATTGGATCATATTATTTTATTTAATCTATTATTGCAAATAAATAAAATGTTGATAAGTATGCCTTAATTAAAAAAAGAGAGAGAACACACCATATGTATATAAATCCCAAAATATAGGTGATGCTTTTATAATTTTTCTAATGATTTTCTATTGCAAAATGATAATGTAAAACTAAATGTTGCTTGTGGATAACACTTCACATTATCCAATATGACACTGTACCATGACATAGCACAAAGACATAATGCCTTATTGGCTTATTTGGAATGTACGAGGTAAACACTTGTCTGAATCCTAGGACATCTAACCAACTATTCATCACATGTTTCATTGGGATCATCACTTAGTCATCCATACACACTTCGATTACGCAATGTGGATAAGCTCTTCCCTTTCCTTCCGGGGCGTCATGAACTAGAAATCCATCCAGGACAATAGCAATAGAACAGGATATTGTAGTCTCCATTGTCCACATCGTGATCTTCATCCAAAAACAATATATATATTATTTTTTTTCAATGAGACTCCTAATTATGGTCATAGGAATTGTCAATCCCGACATCCTTGTTTACAAATTAGAAGACTCACTAGGGGGAATAAGTACCTGCCTTCAGCATCATAGTGGTCAAAAGACACAGGAGAATGACCCAAGAGATAAGAGGGGCACTGAGGAAATACTTTACTTCATTGCAGAGGAACTCAATACTATTTTTGCTTTTGAAGAGATCTTAGGACAGGAAGATTACTTGGAAAGTAGGCAAAAGGCAAATGTTAGACAATCTTTCTCAGGAAAACATTGCTGCTGCTGTGCACGTCAAAGATATGGGAGGAAGTTTTGAGGTTGGAGCAGTGGCAATGGTTTCAACAGCTTTAGCCATGTTGGCTGTGCTTGTTTTCATTGTTTGGATGTCATGTGTGAAATCTAGAGCTGTCATGGGATGGTGTTTGTCCTCCTGGACATGGCAGCCGAGGAAACTTCACTTTCTTCCATTGTGGACCGGCATTGCCTTTCGCCCTCTTTCCCTTTGTTCTGCTCTTCCTAGAATGCCCCACAAGTGTGAGGAAAGAAAAAGGAACTCAGCCGAAACCACCACCAACATTGATCCATCATATTTGGGGTATTCCACTAATTCCTTTCTCTATGATTGCTTCAAAGTCTTGTCATAATTTTGTTTGCTCAAGGCATCTTATGGATCTTCTTTGGTATTCAAAGGATGATTAGGGAAATAGCAGGCTTAAAGTTCTATTTATTTTATCTTTTTCTATCGTTTTGATATCTTATTTTTATCGTTTTCAAATAGATGTTTGTTAACAAACATGTGCAGATAAAAAACAAATACTTTTACTTATAAATAAATGAAACAGATGATACAAATTAAATACATATAAGATACAAATTCAAATAAGATACAAATAAGATATAGAAAAAATTAGACAATTCAAACAGACCATAAACTCTGGTCTAAATTATAGAGGATATCGTATGTATTTATTTTATTCTTCCAATTTCTAAGAGATGTAACATTCTTGTCTTTCTTAATTTTTCCTCCCATATTTGTCCAGGTCAACAAGGTCGGATTCGAGAGATGGAGTGGAATTAGGTGATTCTGATCTGAAGGAATTCATGTCTTACATTAATGACAATGCTTCATGGCAGCTGATGATGGAGCGATCAACTCCTACATTAACATACCATGCTTGGTACAAAGATCCTCCGGTACATTACATCCTTTCGGATTCTACATTACTTTGGTCTTTGATGATTTTGCAACCGTCGGTCTTGCAGTCTAAATTTGAAGACATTCTTTAACCATCTTTGCCTTCTTTCACCTCACAAAGTAATTTGCTAAAGCAACACTCTCAAACAAACAATCATTTGGATCATTGTATTGCTCAGTTGGCATGGCAGAAGCTTGCATTAATTGAATGGAGAGAAAAAATAAGAAGTAAAAATAGAAAGCTAAATAACAATGAGGATTTAAATGAGAGTTATGGTGAGAAGATAATCTATACAAATTCTGTTTTGCAAGGCAAACTTTGGTTTTTGAAGTTTTCCAAGCAATAGTAATAAATATAATAATCCACACTATTTCTGTAATGTAATGGGTGTTAAGCAATAAATATAATATATAAACGCCTATATCTATAAATTTTAACTTTTAAATTAAATAGTGTATTGCTGACCTCGATAGTTTACAGTAGCTTTTTGCTCATTTTCAGGTTGGCCCAACAATCTTCCGCACTAGGACAATTTTCAAAGGTGTATCTCCGGAGCTCATAAAGGACTTTTATTGGGATGATGAACTAAGAATCAAGTGGGATAAAATGCTTGCTCGCTTTAGAACGTTGCATGTCTGTCCACAAACAGGTGCCATGGTTGTTCATTGGGTTAGAAAGGTATAGGTATTCATCAACCTTTTTTCTTTGAACATCATGTGGCAATCCTAGGCATTGCTAATATTTTTGTATTTTCCTTTTAAATGCAACAGCTTCCATTATCTTTAGTGAGCGTGAGTACATCATTGTTCGTCGAATTTGGAGCTCTGGATCCCACTACTATTGTGTGACGAAGGTAAGAGAATCGAGGCAGTGTCTGTTAGAGCTGAATTGCAGATGAATAAAATGTAAAGGACCAAGTAATGGTTTGGAATTTGGATCTAGCTGAAAGCTCATTAATCACATTGTTCAAAGGGCTTAGAGCAAATCTACCTTTAAGCCTATTTATTCATGAATACTGATTTTAATAATAGTTGTTCCAGGGTGCAACTGATCCATCCTTACCGAAGAGAAAGAGCCCGCGGAGAGTAGAAGTTTACTATTCCAGCTGGTGGATAAAACCAGGTAATGGATATTTCAGTGTATGCTTGTCATGGCAAACAATATAAGATTAAATCTTGTGCTGTATTTAATGCATTAAAAAAGACACGAGGAATTTGTGTCTTACTGTTCTCCTTCTACCGTGCTGTCTTGTTCTTATTGTTTAGCACCGTATTGACACCAAACGCTGTCTTCAGTAACTAACACGTTCTTTAAGGTTACCCAGTTGAGTCAGGGGACAATGCACAACCAGCAGCTACAGAGGTGCTCTTCTTCCACTACGAAGATATCGGCATCCCCAAAGAGATTATAAAGATGGGTGCTCGAGCTGCAATGTGGAGCGTGGTGAAAAGAATGGATGCAGCAGTGCAGTCATACAATCTTTCAAGAGCCAACACAACATCTCTTTTCCCTTACGTGCTCTTGGCACGCAAGACCACTGAGGTTAATCCATTTGCTCTAACAATGACACAATCGCCAGAGGATGATCCAGCTGATGGGTTTTCACAACCAAAGAGAGAAAAGAAAAGGAATCCCTTGAAATGGTTAGTTGTAGGAGGAGTGCTGATCGCTTCAGCATTAACTTTAAGGGCTACTGGCAGTGGGGTCACACTCTTAGTACTTAAAAGGTTACAGTTGCTGCCATTCTGCAACAAGTGCCAACAAGGAGGGAGAAGAGAAAGGAAATGAAAAATTTCTTATTACTACACTTTATATTACTTTGCTATCTGAGATATTAGGATCTTTTGATTGATTAAGTTGAAAGATGACACTACAATGTAGGCAGGTTCTGACATTGTATGAGAAACAAAGAGTTTATTTAGTAGTTACTCCAATATAGTGGCATTTCAACTCCTTTCGGTTCTTCCCATGTATTATGTATGTATGTTTTGGTGATTATGGCATAATCATTTGTTGGCCATATAATTCTTGTAATATAAAATAAAGTATATCATAACGAAGGGCAATGAGTGTAATTTCATCAGTTTTAATAGAGACAATTTTGTCACTCTTAATTATGTCTTATATTAATGATAATAAAACTCTTACCTAAAAGCACGTATCTATCACTGCAGCAGTTTCATAAGAATCAAACCCTACAACTCTCTCTCTCTCTCTCTATCTAGTATCTCTTTTCAAAGAACAACGCAAGTTAGGAGATCAAGATAAGTTTCCTTCTTCTTCAATCTTTTGATAATCTAGAGAGGTTGTCTTCTCTAAATTGTGTTGTCAGTGTTAAAGATGTTTGTGCATTGAGGAGAAAAATCCAAAAACCTTAAGCTTTCTTGTTGGTTGTTTTGATCGTTGATTTTGAAGGAATGAGAGAATGGGAGATATTTTCAAGTATATTGATTAGAGAAGTAATTATATATTGTTAATTATGATTTTAGAGTTTTATCTATTGAAGGATCAAGGAAAACATGTTTTGAGAGATTAATTTCTAGAATATTGATTCAGAGTAATCACAAGTTGTTAAAATTTGATTTTGATAGTTATTTATGAGACAAGTTTTTGGGAGAATTTTTGTATTTTGGAGCGAGGAGGGAGTATAAGTAGGGGTCACAGCTATGACACGAGTCGTGATTTCCTTAGGAGTGAGTTTTTGGTTATCCCCAACCGTGTCACAACTATGATGGATGTTGCACTTACACCCCCCATTACGGCACGTGACTTAGGATGATGATATGTTCTTTTTCTTCTAAGCCAATCACGCCCTCCATCATGGTAGTGACCAACAGGATGATGTTGTAACCATTTTTTTACTCCTTTTACTAATCTTCCTAAACATCTAAACCCTTGGCTTAACCTCAAGTATACCTAAACCTAAGTTGAATGTTATATTTAGACATATGAAAGTAGTAGTTCTTAAGACTTAGGATTCTTGATATCCTTGGGAGTATGTTTTGTTTCGTAGAAAAATATAAGATTGGTTTAATTATACGTGATCAGGTATTTTGGTAGAATTGAGTTATCTATTCTAGATGTTGCATCAAGTATGTCATTATCTTGTTCGTTGTTTGTGCATGTTAGGCATTAGTATCTAAAATGAACTAAACAATATCTGGCATTAATTGTTTCATTGTTTGCTGCTTGTGCTTGGTTGGGTTTAGAAGACTGAGAGTACCAGTGTTACTAGGATGGTGCCTAATAATCCATGTGTGTCATTGTCCCGAATAGAGTTACACATATGGAGGATTCCAATAGATTAGGAGTGGTACGAGTACAGTACCTAGGGTATTGGGGAGTACCCACACCAATATATATGAGTATCCCTGTAAATATATATTTATATTATTATTATAGAGTCATGAATTACTCTCGAGTTTAGGATTAAGTGCGGATAACTCTAGGCTATGTTGATTGATGTTTAAAGTTACAAATAACGAAATGGTATGATTGTTCATGCATGTGTGCTTTTGGTTTTGGTGTATTAGGCTTAAGCTTAATCTTTTTTATCTTTTTTAGAAATAGGTGAAGAGCTTTTAGTATATGACTTGTCGAGATATGATGTATTTGTGGATTATGAGGATGACGGTAGTGGACTAGACTTTCTGCATAATCATGATTAATTAGAAATTGATTTGAAATTGATGACTTTCTTTAAGACACGAAGTTTAGTATTTTGAATTTTTTGTAATAGACTAAGATTGATTTTCTATTAGGATAGGTATGAAAATAACTACAGTTTATTTTGAAGTTTTCATTTTAAAATTATAAAAATTTAATGAGACTACCTATCTAATGTGAGTTTGGAGTTATTAAGTATCATTTGAGGATATTAGCAGGTTTCTAAGCCTTAGTGTGCCCCCTTCTTATGGTGACACATGGCAGGTTGATAATATACTAAGATTAGGGCATTACAATTCTTAAGGGCAAAATATTGCATAATATGTTAATCAATTAAGCTAGGTAAAGCATAGCTATTTTCTATTGGAATTTTTAGCATTAAAATAAAAGAGCAAAAAGAAAAATTGTTAGAAATTGGTAATATTGACTTCTTAACTAATGTAAACGGCATGTCTTTAAATAGGCTTACACAAGAGATGGAATTTATCCCAAATCTTAACAAGATAAAGATAATAAAAGAAAAATTCTCATAAAAAAATAGAAACATAGATTACTATCTAATAAAAAATCAAAACAAATTTCCTAAACATATATAAATAATTGGTAAAGATAAACTCATTAATTTTTGTCATATCTACTTCTTTTTAATTATTCTCCAACAATTTCAATTAGTGATGGGAGTCAAACGATTAAACTTTGATTTGAGATTATTTAGAAAGATTTGTTAACAATGTTGGAATATATTTCATAGAGATCACCAGCCTCAAGTAATTTTTGAATTTCTGTGTGGTCCCTAAACTCCCAATTTATTTCTTATAATCATCATCTTTATAGTTTTATAAGTCCAATTGACCTCATTCTCAAGTAATTAATATGATTCAAAAGTAATTGTTTGACTATCCTTTTTTTGTAAACCTACTAATATCCCTTAGGTATTCTTGCCCATCTAATATATATTTGAGACTCTTGATGTTTCTCTTACATTGACTTTCATAAGTAAATATTTTTTTTTTTAATCTTGGTGTTGCAGCATCCCTATCAATAGTGTTTGATACAAACCTAAGCTGGACATCCCACATTAAGCACCTACCACGAATAAATCGAATTCCTCCCATGTAGATCCCGCATGGGGTTGGATTCGAATTGAGACCTGCATGACCTCTCTCTAACGATTTGACTTGTGGGAGCGGGTTTAGACTTGGCTAAACCCACCATTTCCACAAATTTAGACTTGTAAATCTATGGGTTTGAGGCATGTCGGGGCGGTTTCCAACACGTAGCAAGGTCTACCCCATGCATGAGTTCTCCTGCCAAGAATGTTAACTGCCTATACATACATATATATGTATATATGTACCTATATAATATATATATATATTCATTTGGTGATGTCTCCCTTGTGTAAGTGGTATAAATGCTATTGCATTTCACAATGAATGGAAAAAACAAAGCCGCAAATTCAATATTTGCACCTTTTCTTATTTTTCTTTATAAGCAGGTAAGTAGTGTTTTTCCACTAAGTTGTCTTTTTTATAAAATATATCCTTCTAATTATCTCCTTTTTCTCAATTTGAGGTCAGACAAGGAACCCATAAAAAGTTAAAGAGGTTATTAAGAAAGACAACTTTTTAAAATGGTGATACATTATTTGAAGGAAATCTTTAAAAGTTTAGTTTTCTCAAATGGTTCTTGACTCACAAACTATGACTTTTTATCCTTGCTTTACTTAGATTAGATGTTTGTCGTTCTTCATGTCTTGTTTCTCATTCACCTTTCACGTTAATACAAAAAAATTTTGTGGATTACACATTCTTCTTCATCATTCCCTCCACATGCGATTTTCCTTTTTCCTTTTTGTTTAGTATAATATATAATAATGAGAACAACATGCATGATACATTATAAGGAGAACGGTAAAACATAAATATCTTTTACCATGTTTTATACCTAAGTAAAGCACAGCATATGTGTCTTTTTATGCTGAATATTATCTGCTATATATAACTACCATACTTGAATAACGATTTTAAAGATTATACTACTTATATTGTCCCCCATTTATTTCAACTACGTTTTCCCTTTCATCACTATCATACCCATGCCAATGTCATTGTTGTTGTTGCCCCACCACAATTGTAAATAGCTAACGTTGCCCGATACCAACATAGCATTATTAATTATTATAATAACATTCATTAATCTATCGAAGAAGTAATAGCAATGATTAGGTAAGGGTTATGCAAGTGCAATGATAGTAATGCTACTATAGACACTAGTAAGGTTCATATGAAAATATCGTGGTAATGGTTGTAGTATAATGATATTAATACGGTGACTGTGACTCAATATCAATGTTTTATTTATCATAGTGACAACTGTGTAATGTTATTGATGGTAACAAGGTGGTGGTGGTGGTGAAAGTGAGATAGTAATAGTGATGCTCACAGTAGTAGCAGTGAAGTGATGATAAAGTGGTAATTAGGAAAACATATCAATTTAAGATTTTGAGTAATGGATCTCACTTTCTTATAACAGCTTTGTATCATCATACGTAAGAAATAAAAATGTTACTATTAGTCTAATATTAAGGAGGGATCATCCAATACTCTACTTGTTTTATACCGGTTTATCTTGTTTAGTACTTAAAAAGTTGCAAATAAAACTTCACCTATATGTCATCCTCCTCCTTTTCTTTCTTCTTCTTCTTGTTTTTTTTTTTTGGCCATCTGTCATCATCCTCTTAAGAACAACATTTTAAATTTACTCATTTAAAAATGAGTGATACATTAGCATAAACTCATGCATTTAGATACATTAGCTCAAGGTATCTACTCAAAGGTTCACATATGATATACGACAATGTTTCAAAATATGAGGTTTCATATGGATTATGCGATAAGTTTCATCGACCAGTATTTCATATGGACTATGTAACAAAGTTTTAATGGTCGATGTTTCAATGACCAATATTTTATATAGACTATGCAACAAAGCTCCAATGACCGATGTTTCATATAGATTATGCAATAAGGTTTCAATAATTGAAACTTATACGTTTTATATAAATATAATAATAAAGTTCCAATCTCTTTGTACCATTTTATGTGTACCCATATTGCATTCGTCCTTGCTTCTCCATCTACTCTTTACATCCATTTCCATTTCTTCTTCACACCTTATCCTCTTTCTACGGCCAATATATATATGTATATACACCAAATTTTATTATAAAGATAGGATTCTTCTTGCAATTTACTTATGCCTATTACATACGAACCCCCAAAGCATATCGTAGCACTCTTCTTTGAAGATGATAGCATACCATTAATTGCTGGGCTAAAAGAAATATCACCCGTGATCCTTCATCCAGAAATAAAAGCCATGACTCTCTTCCTACAAGAGATGGTAAGACTAATTTCAATCTTGCTGCGAGCAACTTAGATGTAGCTCGTAAATCACAAATTCACAAAACGTATATGAGGCGTTAGTCATTCAACTTGAAAGGGTTGGCCACTTTAGGTATAAGAAATAACACAAAGTTTATTTTTCTTAGAAGATGGCTAGACACCAAGAATTCTTGAACCGCATCAATTAGATCTGACTCAGTAAATTCCAATGTCTCCTTAAAAAACTTGGCTATGAAGCCGATGAAGCCAGGTACCTTTTCAATACCTTCGGAAAAGAAAGCTCTTCTTCATCAAGCTCGAGTCAAACCAATCAAGTTAGAATATTATTATTATTGTTTCTCTAAAAAGAGAGCTACGTCCATAGACAATCTGATAATCTAACCTAAACGAATTTCACCGAATCAACCCCCACCTCTAAAATCTTGAGTCACAGCTCAGTCTTAGTGTTTACGGATTGATTAACTGATCCATGGTTCTATTTTTTGAACCTAACCGTTATGATTAATTTTTAAATATTCCCATCCTTAACCGATCCATTATAAATGATTAACTGTCTCAACGGTTAACCATTTTATTCGGTTAATTTATTCAATTTTTAATTTTTAGCCATTTAAAGTAATGATTTTAATAAATCAAATTGATAATTTCAAAAAACCTTATTTTTTTATCCTTTATCACAAAGTTTTTCTTTAAATTATTATATATATTACAAAAGCTAAAAAAAAATCAAATTAAGAAAAAAGGAAAAACAAATTTTTGATGGATCATTATTAATAAAGTCGAATCAACTCAATTACCACATTAACTCCATTAAACATAAAACAATAGTATTTTAATCAAAATCCAAGAAATATTAACACAGGTAAATTATATGTATATGCAAATCATGTATAGATATATATATTTTAAAAAATAATTATATGTACATATAAATTATACATATAATATATTTATAAATATTAAAACAATTAACCATTAACTTTCGATTTTTCATGTTTACGAACCAAAACCGAAAATCGAAAAAATTAGAAACCATAATTCTACACAAAAAACCAATGAACCATTTAACCATATTTTTTAGATTGGTTTTACATTTTCGATTCGATTTTTCGATTTCATCGGTTTTTTTTTCACCCCTATCAATCTACCCACCTTTATATGTGTGCTACATATTTACAAAGTGAAATGCAGCAAGAGAAAAGAGAATTTAAACAGTGCTTTGGCGGCGCGACACCACCCCCCCAAAAAACCCCCAACAAAAAAAAAAAAAAAAATGGAAAAAGAAAACTTAAGCAGCGCCTTGGCACTGACAACATTACAGACATGCTAGAGATAAAGCAAACGTTACCTTTTGAAAAGACGCAAGATTAAGAAAGATTTCTACTATTAGGATTTGATAATAGATATTAGATCAAACAGTGGAAACATATTATCAAGACCAACCTGAGCTGAAGAATACCTATCAAGTACGGTACTAATGCTGATAGCTTAAGAATTTGGATAGTCCAAGTTTCAAGTATTTAGAAAAGGGCAAAAAAAAAAAAAAAAAAAAAAAAAACAACGGACTGCCCATGATATACCATATCCACGAGGCTCTTAACAAACAAACAATATTTGGCGTCATCTAAGAGTCTGTTTGGATTGTCTGTTTTTATCTGTATCTGTATCTTTTTTAAAATGATATGTGTAAATATATCTGATTTGTATCTAAATTTTAACTATATTTATTCTATTTAATCTTTTGATGAGAACTATCAACTTTTTTTTTGTCTATATCTATTTCTTGATAAATAATTTATTAACAAAAAATTTGAAAAAGTATCTGTATCTACTGAAAAAAAGCCAAAACAAACAGACCCTGAACTTTTGGTGATTTGCAATTTCATGCACAATCAATTCTTTGTTCGTCAAAACTTACAGCCAAAGTTCAAGTAGTGATTTTAAATTCACCCTGTAAAATTCCTTAGAATATCACCAACAGCAGAAATTCCATATGGCTATATATATATATAGAAAAAGAGAGAGAGAGAGAGCGAGCTTCCATAATTAGATCAATCACATATTACCTAGGGACAAAGCTTTACTTCACGAGCAGACAAACTATTCATCAATTACGAGAGCAAGGACTGTCATCGATATGCTTTGAAGATGAGTATACCCCAGCTCTTCATGCAAATAATCACTAATCCAAGATGTGTCAACACAGTCATACCAAAGTAAAATAAAATTATTAGTTGAGTTTGTAAGCACAAACCATTCATAACAAGCATACTGCAAGCTAGTGTTCAACTGGATATCAGCTGACACGACATTACTCACGACTTGATGAAATGCTTCATCCCATGTCAACACAAATACCAGACACAAAATAAAATTTACTACTAGTATTATATAGTATCACACTCACTAGAAGTTTCATCAGAGGCTTAACAGGCACTGCAACTTATGCTAAGGGCATAACAGCACTGCACTGCATAATACTAACAGCAGGCATTCTTTCATCCTTAGTAAACATCTCCAGGGTCCTCAATACCAGCAAACATACGATCCCTTCTCAAGACTCTTGGAACTTAGCACCAAGCAAGATCCTTCACTTATTTCTCCATGAAGGCATATGTTATCTGGACCAATCCATCCTTACGCAATACGTTCTGCTTCAAGGGAAAGATGATCAAAATATACTCGGTCAGAGAAAAACTAAAGCATGAAATTAAAAGTAAGAGGATGGATTTAAACCTTGTCCAAAACATCAGAGATTTAGTCTTCTTCAGTAGGAAGGGCAAAAGCCAGGCGCGAGAGCTCGCGCACTGGTGCAGGAGGTTTGCCCTATCCTCCAGCACCAGTCGAGTGGAAAATTCATTGATTGCTATTCAGAGTCATCGTAGTATTCACCATCATCAGAAAATTCATTGAGGCTAGTGACATCAATCTGGTAACGGAGAATTCCTCCAATCCCTCCAAAACCTCTGCAGAACTGAGATCCCTCCTGTGATTTGTTAGTCACAAACTCAAGAGTGCAACCAAACCGCCTGTACTCATTTGCAAACCATTCCAGAAGGGGCATTTTCTCCTGAACATCCAGGTCAGTTGAGGTGGCTTGGTCCCTGAAATTATTCTGATTAAGCTCTTGCTCCTTGGACAAGTTCTTGATGATAATCTCACCGGTGGAAGGATTTTTCAGCGTATACCGAGTCACATCCAGATTCTCCCACACAATAAGTGTCTCAATGGCACCCATCTCTAAAACTTTCAGGGTATCATCAACCCCAAAAACATACTTTCCAGTATCCTGACTTATCTCCTCAAAATACTTGCCTATTAATTTCTTCTCTTGTATAAATTTCACATTGGCCAAAATTTCCGCTGAAAGCTCAATTGCCTGATTGAAACCATTCTCCCCACCATAAGAAACATCAACAACATTCAGAATTTTGGCCTGAAGACGAGGATCAAACATGTCAGATTGACTCAGCTCTGTTTTAAAATCAGCTGATCCAGCTAGGATTAATCCTGAAACATTAGGCTGACTGGTAGATGGGTTGATAAAAAACTGGGTGGCTAGCTCTGCAGTCTTCCTCACATAATTGTGACGCTTCTCCATACGAAGACGAGCAAAACGAAGAGCAGACTGACCACCTCTTCCGTGCTTTTTCGGAAGGTCAACGCTAAACTTATGAAGCACTTCTCGAGTATTACCACTCAGAGTACCAAAGAGTGTCCCATTACCATCCATAACAATGAAACCAAACTTGTCATCAGATTCTAGAAGCTCATTAAGGGCTTCAGTGTGGAACTTGTTATCACAAAGATACAAGGATGCATTAATGGGCCTAAAAGGCTCAAAATCAATAGTCACCTTCTTTTCCTTCCCATCTTCAGTGACAATTGTTCCAGTGTAAAGCACAAGCCCATTAGGAGGAACCTTGCTGTACAGCTTGAGCCTTTGCTGAGCAGAAGTAATTGCA
Source organism: Combretum micranthum (assembly GCA_024138025.1). Taxonomy (NCBI): domain Eukaryota; kingdom Viridiplantae; phylum Streptophyta; class Magnoliopsida; order Myrtales; family Combretaceae; genus Combretum; species Combretum micranthum. Next base: position 712,768 of record JAMXBD010000301.1, read on the forward strand.
GCAAGCACAGATTGCCGATTCACCCTACTTTTGATGTTCGATGCAGTTCCAAACTCATCCCCAAGCATCTTAGTAACACGAGAAATTTGATCACGAGGGGGCATAATGAGGGATATCATACTGGTTCCATTCCCCCTAGCAGCTTCCAATGCTTTGATCAGCTTCTTGATCTTCCATATTTCAATGTTCTTATCAGTCTCATGAGCATCAGCCATTGCAGTGTGTGCGGGTCAACAGAAAACAACTTACCTGAAATGATGGGAATCCCCAAATGAATATCAGGTTAAACCATATGGGAGACCTGACCAGTGTATACTAAGTCAAAGCAATAACCAAAACAGCAAGCAAGTTAACGTAAACAGAGAGCCTCTTAAAGGAGCCATAATTTTCTAGTCCAGATACCGCCCAGACATAACTTCAATAATTACAAAGCAAGGAAAAGATATTAACACCACTAGATCAATACCTTTTATAAGGTTATAGTGGTTGTTTTGCCAAAAAATTTCATTTTACATTCAATGGACCCTTTTTTTTTTTTTTTTTTTTTTTCCTTTTTTGGTTAAGATGAAAATTACAATAAACAATTCATAAGAAAACACAAGACCATAAAGATAGGGCATTAAAAACAAGCAACTGTTTCGACAATGCTAATCACAATCCTTCCATATATAAAACCAAGAAGACCGGGACCCAAGTTTCTCCTTTACTTTCCTTTTTCTAAGACAAATAAATGATTAAGATAATATTTTTCCCCTTTTCTTCGTCATCACAAGAAGTGAACCCGGCACATATCACTTGGAAGACTAAGGTAATGCCATTAGGCTACCAATGCATTGATGAATAGAGGTTCCTATATTATACATCAATTCTACAAAACTTGTGCAGGATATGTCCCTTTACTAATCACTGTCCAAAGCAATAACCTACATGCCATTCGTGCACATAAATCAATCAGGCTTTTGAATTCACTGCGACAGGGCAGCCGAAACAGTTGTTCCGATGCCTTAAAATCATACATAACACTATTCAATTCACATCTTCTTCCATATAAACAACAAACCCTACACGGATAGACAAAGCACAGTGTATAAATCAAAGTTCAAGATGAACACTAGCTGTCGAAAAAAACAAAGTAAAAACAACGAAAAACAACCAAACAACAGAAATTTCACTTATACACGACACATGCATAATCGCTCATCTGCTAAGCATAAAAAAAAAAAAAATTTATAATAAAGACAGGGCAAAAAGAATAAAAAACACAAATTCACAAGAAAATATAATAAAAATTCATAGCTTAATCATGTATTCACCAAAATTTTCACTTCCATAAACAACCCCTTAACAAAAATAACGAACCCTAATTACATGATAGATCCTAAAACACATATAATCGCGAAATAATCTGAAATCACCATATACTATACAGAAAAGTACAAACTTTATAAAATTATACAATAAAACAAATAAAAACCATAACTTTACTATAAAAAATGAAAAATACAAATATAAAATTTCAATAAACTAAAACTTCAAGGTACCTAGATACCTCACCAACTCAATCAAACTATTTGCATAATTAAAAACATATAATCAATTAAATATCCGAAATCACATGTCACCCGCACAAATAAAATAAAATAAAACCAAACCAAAACCCACAGATTTTCATTCGAATCAGAACAAATTAAGAAAAATATATAGATAATTGCCGAACCTTGTGAAGGCGTAAGACTGCAGATCACGCCGTCGAAAAATCAGAGGAGGGATGGGGGGGCGGGGAGAGAGAGAGCGTGTTAAAGGGAATGTATGTGGAATTGTAAAATTCACTGATTTTAAGAAAAGTGGGGATGGATTTGATATTTATAGGGGACTTTTAGGGCTACAATACAATCTCAGCCTAAGCAGGGCTAAATCCGTCCTTTTACTAGTCGAGGATGATTGTTTTCAAGTTTGGTTGTCCAGCAACAATTCAAAACCGACTTATCTCGTACCTAGGATCTAGTGAGAACACGTGTACGTATATTTTCCTCAATTCTATCATCAAATTTATTATTATATTAGCGCTACTTTTATTTATAATATATGTCTCTTTCATTCATCCACTCTTTTAACGTTTAAAAAAAAAAAAAAAAAACCACTTAAGCTTTGCTACTTTTATTTACCATATATCCAAAAAAAGTCGCACCAGTCGATGTCAACATTAGTAGTGTTCCGATTGTATAAAAATAGCATATAATTAATAATTCTATTATATATGAGATTATTTAAAGGGTAAATATTATATGAGAAGCTTCCTTGATATTTTAGATCAAAATATAAAAATATATATCTGGTTAAGAAAACAAAAAGGTTATTAAAAAAATATACATATATATAAATAGTAAATATTATATAAGATGTTTGCTTGATAATTCTATTGTATATGAGATTATTTATAGGGTAAATATTATATGAGAAGCTTCCTTGATATTTTAGATCAAAATATAAAAATATATATCTGGCTAAGGAAAAAAAAAAGGTTATTAAAAAAATATACATATATATAAATAGTAAATATTATATGAGATGCTTGCTTGATATTATAGCATGCTTAGTACACAAGAATGAATCGGAATAAAATTGTGATTTTAGTTTTCGTTTTCTTTCCAAATGTTTGGAAGTATTTTTAGAAGTAGGAACGCGATTTCTTGAAATCGACGATTCCGGCTTTTAGAAGGAATTCTATTCTGCCTTCTCAAAGATGGTATTGCAATTCCATTCTATCTATATGTATGATTATTTTTAATTATATTTTTATCCTACAAATATTTATTATCTATATTTAATATGAAAGGTATTTTTGATAATCTTATTAAATAATCATTCTATTCCATTCTATTCCGTGGATGTATCCAAACGTAGGGAAGAATTTGTCATTCTCTTGTTCAATCTATTCCATTCCATTTATATAGTTCAAATTCATTCCATTCCTAACGATTTCAATATATCAAATTCGACATAAGTAGATATTGGCAAATTACGCAGAAGGACAATAAAAAGATATATCTATAAAATTAAATAAAAAGTCTATTTAAAAATGCAAAAATGAGACATTAAAATATATCCATCCACTTTAATATAATTCAAACTATATATATATTTATATATGCTGTCTTATGATTCTTAAGTAAGGGCCTTTTGGAAAAACTATAATGTTGAAGTAAGTTTAAGAGTAGTTTAAGAGATTTCATCTGGTTCAATACCTTGTTTAGCGTAATAACCTTGATCTAAATCTTATAGTGCTTCATATTATATGCTTAAAACCCGACAATCTAATTGAATACTAGGAATTTCCTTAAGCTTGTTCCATAAATTAAAATAATTTTACTAAAATATACTAAAATTTATATTTTAATAAATTAGAAATCAAGCAAAAGGAAAATTCACTATCACAACACCATGAACACCAGGTCAAATGCCATCAACGTCATATTTGTATGATATGCTTACAATGCAATACAATTACATTCATCGGCAAATGTGACATCATTAAAAAAAAAAGTATAAATACATATATATACCATTTTGACAAAATTTAAAATTCCTGAATCCCTTCTGGATACAAATGGATATTTCTCTACTATTTGTTTTCAATAAAATCTCTCAACACGAACTCGCATTAGATATTTTAGAAGTAGATACAAAAAGCATCTATAGTGTAATTAGCGTAATAAGTATAGAAGATAGTGAAAAAAAGATGGTTATTGTGTACAAGAAATGTTAAACAATGAGTCAAATATATTAGATAACAAAACATTGATAACTTAGAAGAAGAAATGGTAGAATGGAAGCAACGCTCAAATCAGATGATCGTCCTTGCAAATTTTGTGAGAGATATCCCCACATGGCATTAAGGTATCAACATGGAATATGAACTCCTTTTTCATCGAATACAACTATTAACTACTTGTATGCTATGTAATTCTATGTCTTCAGTACAATCTATAAACTCATTCATAAGCAAATCTTTGCTATATTTTTTCCATGTCTTTTGATATATTCGTTTATTTTTCCAATGCTTACTTTTTTTCTGTGTAAAATCTCTCTGACTTGTCTAGACATCTCGGGAGTATAGGTTTTCGTTTGGGTTTGGGTCCTTAAAAAGCACCATTTACAGCAGGGTAGGTCCAACTCATGGACCCGCCGTGTCCTAGAGTAGGTCGGGACAGTTCCAACCATCCTTTTTTAAAAAAAAATAAAGAAATAAATATTTTAGATTAAAATAATAAAATTTTAAACTTTAAATATATAGGATAAGCCTAGAAAAATACTACTCTTTAGCCCATGTTCAATTAACATTATTACGGATATGTACACAAGTATGCACCTATTGAATTGAAATATTAATAATGTGAGGAGTAACACTCTAAAATAATAGAGTTTATAAAAGAAAAAGAAGTCCCACATTGTTTAGATATATAATCTTTCTCTTAATGGAACTTTATGTAAAGCATGAGACATGATGGTTTTAAATTGTATTTATCGCATGTGTTGTTATCAACTGTGCATTAAAATATTGTGAATAGATAATTAATAAAATAATATAAACATTAAAAATTATTCACTTTATTTAACTTTTCTATTATTTTAACTTTTATGTTATTTTTTATTCTATCTTATATCTATTTTTTATTTTGATAACAATGACATCATATTAATTTTTTCATTATTTTAATTTTTTATTAAGGGACCCTCAAGGACCAGATTAGGTATCGGTTTGGATTTGATTGGCTTGGAAAGATGTCCAGATTTGTTTAATAAAATTTTAGGGTTTTTCAAGAAATAATAAAAATAAAAGTGCAACTAATCGTTTTATAAGATATGATGTATCAAGAAAAAGATTGAATTTGTTGTTTGCTATATCAATATGGTGTAACCATAAATAAAAACAATTCAAGCAATCTAGTTTCTAACTGCGAGACTGACAAAACATGAAAATAGGGGGAACTCTCAATGGATGGTTTGTTCACTAATATAATGTATGGTAAGAGTCTCAATATTGATATAACCCGGAAACAAGTCTTGATTGAGGGTAAAATGGTCATAACAATAAATTATACCAGCATTAGGACGCCATTTCCCTAATGCAATCCTTGATATTTTGTGTGAAAAAAATAGTATTACTAATTAGATGCCTTAAGCTAGGGTTTGGAAATCCTACCATGGGTTTAAGCACCAACATTAAGGATGTCAAATCTTTGAAGCATTAGATCCATTCTGTGGATAAGGTTCGAGCACAGTGTCTTGCAATAGACCTATGATTTTTTGTGCTTTTAATCACATATGAAGTTTAGACGCCTTCTAGCATACCTCTAGATGCCTTTTGCACTTTTAGTAGCTTTAACAAATGGCTCTTTCTTCACATTAAGCTCCCTTTTTTCTTTTTCGCTCCAAGCTCGATTTATCTTCTGAGAGTGAAATACACCTAGAAAGTGAATGAAAACATATAATATGATGTTTTGTATGAATTGTTCAGAATGGAATGGATTGGAATGAGAGGAATGTAATAAGTTGTGGAATGATAAATCAATTTCTTTATTTGAATACTTGATGGAATGAATAGAATCAATATGATATTTGTTAAAAATATCTTTAGTAATAAATGTGCATGAGGATATAAAAGTAATTGTAATAGTAATAGTAATCATTAACAAAGATATTGGAATCACGATTTTCTTGAATCAAATTCCCCCTAAAGGCAAAATCATTAATTCCTAAGAATCACAATTTTGATTGTTAAAAATGTATCCAAACATATGAATGGGAGTGAAACATAAAATTACGATTTCATCATAGATTTATTCCTACATACTAAACGTGACATAAAAGAAATAAGACTTTTCATTTAACAATTACTATAACAAAATATGTTAAGCTAAGAGCTAAAGTTCCTTAGCTCTTACTCGTATTATAGGTCCGATTGGTTTTTGATTCTTATCGTTTCCCCTCATAGTTAGGTCTCCACGTGTGCTTCTTCAATTATTTTCATACCTTAGAAAATTTCTATAAAATATATTAGAGTAAAGATAATATTATTGAGGCTACTATAAGAAACTTATGTCACGTTTGGTACGTATGAATGATTTGGAATGGAATGGATTAGATTGGATTGGAATGGAATGAGTTTGGGAATGACAAATCCATTCCTACGTTTGGGAGATTACATAGAATGGAATGGCTAAAAGTGTAATTGTTGAGAATGCCTTTAGTAATACATGCAAATTATTAATGCTTGATAGGACAAAAAAGTAATTATACTCATATAATTAATAAGAATGGACTGGAATCGCGATTCCACCTTCTCAAAGGTGGAATTGAATTCCTCTTCAAAGCTGGAATCGTCGATTCTAATAAATGATTCCTTGGAATCGATGATTGCGGCTTGTAAAAACGTTTCCAAATACTGGGAAATGGAATGGAAGCCAAATCGTGATTCCATTTCGACCCATTCCTACGTACCAAATGCACCATTAGGTTTTAAGGATAAAATTTTTTGTTTCAGAAAGTGAGAATTATGTCACAAAAAGTTTTTAAAAACAAAATTATTATTGCAAAATCTATCTAAAAAAAATTAATGTTACTAGTTTTATTTAGTGGCATAAAATTTGCAACAAAATATTTATTTAAAATAAGAGTAAACTTAATTTAAAATTGGTAACAAAAAATTTTAAAAATAAGAGTTGCTATATTATTTTGGGTAAGTGAATCGATTTACTAGTTATCTCTAGATGGCATAGGCATAGCACTTACAAGAAGTTTTCTAATCTAGAAGATATGTTTGTGATATCTATTTAAAATTTACTTTCCTAAGCTATCAGAGGCACCTTTAGATTTAAGTTTATCCACTTGTAAAATCTATCATGGATTATAGTTTATTCATTGTAAAGAAACTTGTCCATGTACCTATTATAGGCGGTTATGGGCTTAAGTAGATCGACCCATGATCCAACAACTAGGTCCAAGGCTCAACAAGTCAACCTACAACCTATAGAGGTCAAATTGAGCTATGTATCTATGATCGAAATTGGTTATCAATAATATTGCAACAAAAATTTATTACATATAAGTTATATCTCAAATCTATCAAAACTAATAGTATTTTCATATTATGCTTCTTTTTTCTCCAAATAATCTCAAACATGTATATATATATATATATATATATACATGTATACACACATAAAGGGAGAGAGAGAAATGGAATAAATTACACTAGAAAATATCAGTGTTTGGAGGTAAGTCCATTTAAATTACCAATGTGAAGCCAATGTTTCAAGAAGTAAGCCAATTAAGGTATTCATTAAGAAAAATTGAGGAAAATTAATTTTAAAAAAATTTAAATATTGATACCCTAAATGATTTTAATTTATGAAATATTGATACCTTATTTGACTCACTTTTTACGAGGTTGATATAATATTTTAACTTCTTAGAATGTTGATATATTTAATAAACTTATCTCAAAATACCTTTTAGTATAATTCTCTCTCTCTCTCTCTCTCTATATATATATATATATACATATACATGTACGAATTATACTCTTTTAAATTTCTACTCATAACTATTTGTTTTTTATTAAATAGATTATGGCGGTACTCATACATGTAATTTTTATAAATCAAAACATATAACACCATACATATCAATTAACATTAAATATTAAAAAAAGTTAAAAAATAAGTACTAAAAAGAAAAAGAAAAAGAAAACAAAGTTTAACAAATATTAAAAAGTTTATATATAAACAATATCATTTAAAGTGTGTTAAGATTATTCTTTTAAAAGGTTTGTAAGTTGAGATAACATAATATCATTTTGACTTTTAAAAGTGTGTTAAGATTATTCTTTCAAAAGGTTTATAAGTTGAGATAACATAATATCATTTTGACTTTTAAACTTTGTCTTTCTTCTTTTCTTTTCTCTCTCTCTTTTTTTTTTTTTGTCTTTTCTTGCACTTCCTCCTATATCTTTTCCGTTTGTTTTTACATATATTGATTCATCTTTTATGCTATCTCTCCAAGTTGCTCTTGATTAATAATAGATAATGATTCACCATAATTTGAACTATACAAGAGTGAGTTCCTACTATTTAAATGTATGTTATGCCGTTTTTCCTTAACTTCATATTTATACAACCTCTCATAATTAGCATCTAAATCAAAAGTAGTTTGTGACAATAAGTCTTCATCACATTTATCTTTCAATAACTTTGTATATTATTCCTATAAAAGTCCATTTAATTTATTAAATATTAGTAGTTTTGAAAGATTAAAAAAAATAATGCAAACTAAGTAATAAGATAAACTTACCCTTGCAATCTTTGACTTGTCAATAAGTTCACCTTACCTGTATGTATGGTCAAATAGTTCAACTTAAGAGATAGGTTGCTTCAAAGTATTTCCTACATTAATAATATCAAGCTATCGCAAAAAAAAATATTAAAACTTGTAATACTTAACCTATTTAGATGGTGCAATACATCTAAACAAAGAAAGTGAACCATCAATGTACAAATATTTACGATGCAAGCAAAATGACACGAAACCTCTTGAAATTAAACCTTCATCCTTTAAAAATGAGTCAGTTATTACATATTGTTTTAGATTTTCTTATCATTTTGGTCATTAATTACCTTATCATACACATCCTAGGCCTATTTTCTTTTGTGTTTTCTACCATTTTTTTCTCCTTGTTATCTTTTCACATGCTTTGTCTTTAGCTTGATTAAGCGCATTGTTAGATCGTTTGCTATGGCATTCTACCCTTAGTTTATCTTATACTCATCTATTGAATCTTGAGTATATCATTTTAAAGTTTAGTAAAACCTACAAATATTATTTGACATTTTAGCATTGAGAAGAAAAATATACAACAAAGTCAATTTAGTTTATGTGAAATAAGTCTCACACTACTTCCTTGTCTTTAGTACTGAGTTTCTTCTAAGATAGACATTGATTTTGAAAAAACTTTTTGATAGCACTAATAATTTCAGCATCTTTGAAATTATTAAAATAGCAATGCATAATAACAATTAGTACAAATTCAATAATATTATTATAAAGCTTTAATAATTATAACAAATCACAAACTTATTACTAATAGCTCCCATAAATATTCAATGTATTTGTGTTGAGGGGAGTCTTAGGTTTGGCTCTTATGTAATAGGACTATCGTTTCAATGATGCTTTATGCTTTGGTCCTCTAAACTATTAAGTAATTTTGGGGTATCATTGAATTTGTATATATGATTGATGTCCTCATTCTACTCTTATGTCTGGTCCATTAGTTGTGGAATTTTTCTGTCTGAGATGATTCTAAAGTGGGCCCATCATGTTGGATTTGTGACATTGATGGTCATTTCTTTGCGGTGGATCTATTAGTACCCTTTTGCATAATATCTATAACTAAGATATCAAATCTAGTCAAATTAGGTAGAGAACATACCACTTGTGAATAGGTATTGATGCAAGAGTAAAAGGTAGGGGGAATGATCTCAAAAAGTTGATTGGAAAGAGTTTCTATAAAAAAATAAGATAAAGAAATGACAAAAAGCCAACATAATATTAATAATATTCATTTGGGTTGTGTAAAAACAAATTAGTCAATGAAAAGGAAAAAAAGTGAGAAAAAATGATTTATTATACATATTAAAGATTTCTAACCTTATGGTAGATTAGGACAATGATGTAACCTTTGAGTTTGTTTACTGACAACAGTAATTTTTTATCAAAAGATTAGGCAAATTATAGACATCTTTAAAACAAGTTACAAGAGTAGGAAATTATTATTTTGAATTAGGCTTGAATATTCAAATATAAAAAAGCTATTTGTTGTTATTAGGAAATTATTATTTTGAATTGGCCTTGAATATTCAAATATAAAAAAGCTATTTGTTATTATTAATGAAAAAAAGATCAGAATACACCAACCAATTTTAAAATTTTTACTATAACTAATATATTCTAAAATTTTCAAATCTAATAAAAGATTTATTTCCTTAACTGTTGTTAAAGCAATATATTACTAGATCAATAAAAAGAGAAATATAACAATAAGAAATCCATATTTTAAATTAAAAAAATTATAATGTGAAAATAATAATTTAACTATTTCTAATAACACTTGCTAGGATTAGAAGAGGAAGAAAAAAGGAAAAAGAATAACACCTGCAAGGTTGCACCTACCAATTGCCATCCTTATATAATATTTCCCTTGGAAATATGATAGAGAAACATATATGATAGAATCATATAATAATCGTCACCCCTCTTATTTGAAAGAAAGATTGTCTATCATTCTTAGAAAAAAATTATATATATATGCTGCACATATTAATGATTTTATGGATTCAAAGTAAAAAGGAAGCAAAAGGGTATGCCTTGACACTTGTTTTTACTTTTATTTCTTCTCTTGCGATGTTATACAAACCTATAAGAATAATTCCTTGGGCTAAAGGGCTAAAGCCCTAGACCCACCCCTACTGTGAAAATTATTATGGATTTTAGAATAAGGCAACAATATCAAAATATCATTTTCTTTTTCATTATAACAATCATAAAAATTGTCGAAACAATTTATAGAAGTATTAATATAGAGATAATCTAAAACTACAATAATTTGCTAAACTCATCATTCACATGGATTAAAATAAAAGGCTTAGGAGTCCATGGTTTTCACATATTATAAACATTTAAATTCAATAAAACTAATGCTAGAAGATATTTCGCCTGTCTTCGTCACTACTGTCATAGTCAAACTCATGTTTAACATTTTATTGATCACAATTGAGTTAAGTTCTAAATCTCTTTCATTCTCGTTAACTTCTTGATCAACTTGATGTGCTAATGAACTCTATTTGGATCTTTTTCTTCCAAGTGTCCAACATTGACAAGACTTCCCATGCCATCAACTCCAAAAGACACAATCACCAATGTAACTGCTATCATTTCATTGTTTTGGTGATACTCATAACTTATATTATAATTACTTTATTTTGCCTTTAGTTCAAAGGAACATCAAATCACTTTTTATTATAAATGGTTTATTTGTAACAGGTCTAGACTTATGATTAACATCAAAAAGCCCATACCAAGGATTTGTTTTAATCTCTATTTGAATTTCAAACTAATTACACTTAAATAAGACTACTTTATAGTATTTAACTCAAAGACATCCATTATAGTGTATACAAATCATGTTCGATCATTGTAGCAACTTCCTCTTACAGAAACTTCACTATTAACCATTTTATCTAAAATCAAGTGTTTGAAACTTGTACCCAATAATATAATACCCTTTATAAGAAGTAACCATACTTGGTAACTCTTATATTATGTCATTAACATAAGCATGGACTTTATTGAAATTTTTAGTAACCTATATAAAAGTAATAATGGTTTATTAAAAGAAAAATGAAAAAAACCTTATTAATTATCATGTTGGAAGCAATTTAAAATGCTTTAAGGAAATATAAAGCTTTTGTTATTGCATCTTCTATATATCTTTCTAACTTATGTTGTCTCTCTTCAACCTTAATATGTCATCAAATATTCTATTATTGAAGAACCATATACAATCATAAAAAATGTATATGAAACTTTAAGAAATGAACATGCATACTCCATTAGTGGCACAACTTATTCATAATTCATTAAATGAAAAAAAAAAATGATATAATTATGTTGATGGTTTGATTTGGAGTAAGGGCCACGAGAATCGAGTCTAACCTATGAAGAATTGGTCTGCTTACTTGGCGAAGGTCCTATTTGCATTGGAAGCAACATAAGGTCTTATCCAGACATCTATCACTCCAACCCACCACTTCCCTTAGTGCTTGGTTGGCTCCACACTCTACACCTCTCGATATATACTCCTTGGTCAATCTTAACACATGAAAGTGAACTAGTGGGTTTACCCTAAGTCCGTCACAATCGCTACCAACCACCTAGTTGCCTACTATCCCATGATCTCATGATGCACTTGATCATTTGATTGACCAATTATAAATAGACCTCTTCCTTCCATGAGAATGGTATTGTTACATTTATCACTTTAGATACACACAATTCGTTAGCCCTTTGATATGATTGCTAACTTAAGCATTAAAGTGGCTATATTAAGCCTACGCCCTGGCATTCCACTAACTAAGTTTCTGTTTAACAGGCCCCACCATAGCAATCCAAGCCCAAATCCTTTATATTCGGTAAAATACCCTAAACCTTCACATATATTAGAAATTGGGTTTATATAGATTTGAATGAATTAAATTAATCATAGGATATAAATAGACAAGTTGACAAAGTTAGATTAGTAATTAATTAAATGGAATTTGAGATTTCAATTTCTAAAATCTCTTAAACATGTTTCTAAATTGTTTAGAGGATTCCAAAACTCTTGATTTATAGCCTAAATAATAATTCCTAAATCTCAATAAAATTTGAGTTCATTTGTTTGTCTAAAAATATTAGTTCTTAAACCCGAACTCAAATTAAATATATTTTATCCAAAATAAATTCCTAAATTAACTTCTTATTTTAAGATTTTAATTTCTGACCTATCGGTTCTAAAATCATCTTTTAAATACTTCTGAAACTATAGATATTCATCTGATAGTTCTAAACCTATACCTAAATTCTAAAATATCCTTCCTTTTTATTTCCTTTTCCCTTGCCTTTATCTTTCTTCTTCTTCTCTCTCTCTCTCTCTCTCTCTCTCTTTTCTTCTTCCTCTTTCACGTATCTTCTTCTTCTTCTTCTTCATTTCATTTTCTCTTCTCTCTTTCTTCAATTCATCTCACCAAAACTCAAATTCAACAAAGCTAAAGGAGAAATCAAAGTTAGGAATGAAGATAAAAGAAGAAATTACATGTTTCTCCAAAAGCTAAGTTTTCTATTTCAAGTTATCTTTGTTTTACTTATTGTTTAAGTTAATAATTGATGAACTCATGTTGATTTGAGATGAGAGTGCTGTTTATGTATATGTTTGTTGAAGTTATGGTTATTGGAAGTTGGGTTTGAGATTGAGGATGATGAATAGTGATTTAGGGTTGTTAGTGTTTGAAGTGGATTGTATGTTGTTTGATATGTTGAATATGGATGATTGATGTTGAGGAGCTCACATATCAAGTTTAGGAAGCTTAGAAAGTGATTCAGAGAAGTTTAGAAGTGTTAAAATGTTTTGCAAAACTTAAGTTTCGAAAACAAGCTTCTGTCAAAAGCGTGTTTTGTCACTTACGCTGGCATCTGATACTTCAACGCCACCGGCGTTGAACATGGTGTTGAAGTGATTAGAATGCTAATTCCTTAACACCGCTAGAAACAATGATGGTGTTTGTAATAATATTATTGGTGTTGCCTTTAAAAATTGAACATTGGCATTTTGAGTATCAACGCTGCCGACGTAGATTTGAAGCCTAAACTTCAGAGAGTTCAAATATTTAACACCGGCATCCAACGCCGCCAGCGTGGACTTCAGCACTGCCGGCGTTGGTGCATTGAACGCTGGACTTTTGCCGGCATATCCTCTGTTTCAAATTTAATTTCTAAAATCATCTTCAAATTTTTTCCAAAGCTTGAAATATGATCATGTATGTATGAGTTGACCTTGTATGATGATTTATATGTTATGTAAGTTGATTGATATAATTAAACATGACATAAGTAGATTTATAGATTTAAGATGTAAACCCAGGTTTTTCAAGTAGCCAAGAAAACCCTAGAACCGGAAACCAAAACCCTAAACCGGAACAACTTAAGTCTGGAGTGAGAACTAGGAACCCTAATTTCGGCTTTTCCTCGGTTTCCAATTAATAAACTTTTCTAAGAAAATTTAATTTTGATTATAGTTCTTGATTATATTTCAAACTAAGAAAATATCTGATTTTAAGAAAATTTTAATTCCGGGCATCCCGAGATCTATTATAGAAAAGCGTGCCCCGGAACTAGAATTTCGCAAATATACTTATGAGTACTCATTTGAACCGAAATAAAATAAGGATTTCAAAAATATATTTTTCATAATTTTTCGGTTTATGAAAAATACAGTTATAGCCTTTTTATTCGTATTTCATTACTACCGGAAATTAAATTGTTTTGTCAACTATTCATTACTATTCATAAAGTACCACCTACACTACCTATTAGCCACCCTACAAGTCTAAACCTTACCATCACTCAAATCAAACCCATTCTTCCATAACTTTTTGTCCCTTCACTTCACTTCAACTAATGACATGTGATATAAATCAAATCAAGCCAAATCAAGATGGACAAGGCAAGCTTTCCCCCTCCCCTTAAGCTTCAAACCGGCGCCAATTTGGCCCCCCCTCCCATGCTCCTTTTGAATTTTTTCTTTTTCATTTAACCTAATTACACTTCCTATATAAGCTATCTTTCCTCTCTCTCTCCTCATTCTTCACTTTCAAATTTTACAAAGTGTAAAAAGCTCTAAAATCCTCTCCTTTCCTCTCTTGGCCGAAACCTCTCAAGCCCCACACACACACTCACAACTTCCCATTTTCTCTTCCTACCTTCCATTCCACTTCAAGTAAGTAAAGATCCACTACTTCCACTCATGAAACTTTGTTATGGCTAAGTGATTTTTGGATATCTCAACTCCATGTTCCCATGATCTTGTAGTAGGAACAATGAGATATCAAAACAAAAATCCCGAACCATTACAAAGTAGATCTATCTTTTAAAGAAGTTTCCATACCAAAAGCTTTACTTTTATCCATCAAAAAGTCTTTTAAACAAAGGATCTTTTATAAAAATATGGTTTTTATGTTTTTAAAACTCATTTAAGCTTTTGATAAAGTAGATCCATCATCTTATTACTCATGATCATATAGGCATTAAAGGTTCCATTATTATTTTGTACTTATGTGCATAAATAGTCTTTAATACTTTTGTCTTTAGTAAATGACTTTTCTAGTATATAGATCTATAGATATATGAGTCCATGAAGTCAAAAAGAAAAGTACTTTACAAGAAAAAGACTTATGAAAATTCGGATGACTTTGAAAACCTAGGTCAAAAACACTTTTAACAACTTCTAAACTTATATTTTATAAGAGAAATGAAGCCTATGGGTAATAGATAATGTTTAGTAGTATTTTTCATGAGTCTAAAGGGGTTTTTACTAAAGAAAATGTTGGAAACAAGAAATGAAGTCCATAGGAGTTTTGAGTTAAAAGTTATGAAAACCAAATTCGTAATAATGGATGTAGGGTTAGAAAACACTATTTTTCCAACTTCAAAAATGATATTTTTTTAAATAAATGAAGTCCTTAGGATATAGGTATAATAGATACTTAAAGTTTCAAGTATAAAATATATTTTTTCTAAAGGAATCAACTTGAAAATGGACTTTTGTAAATTCGGATTTTTGGAAACCCCATAGTAAAAGACCCACTTAAAAGTTTATAAATGTGAATTTTATTAAAGAAATAAAGGCCTTAGGATATAACTAATATAAGGGTCAAAATTTCTTTAAATAAAGTAGAGTTCTTCTAAAGGAAATCCATGTAAAATGTAGATGTGGTCAAGTGTAGTGAATTCACTTACTAAACATTGAGAGGATATGGTTTCTAAGGAAAGTTTATTTCTAAAAATCGTTAAATCTAAAAAGTTATAAGACATAGACTCCTTAAGGTTCACATCATGACATTCATGATAGGAAAAATCATTACCATTGCATTTAGCATCATATTACACTTAGGAATCTAAATGCATTCATGAAAACCGCATTTTTGGAATTGACAAACCCGCTGTACAGATCTGATCCCTCAATTCTGAGGCTTAGATATTTTCAAAACTTGATTTAAACTTCATATTTAGAAAGCTCTTCCGAAGTAGATAGAAATCGGTATAAAATTTGCGAAATTCCGACTTAAAACGACCAAGTTATGGCCATTTTAAAACGGAACTTCGGAAATGACGCGAATTCCGATTTCACTAAGTTTCCTTAGAGTTTTAGTGTCCTAAGTTGATAGAATACTTATTAGGGTAATTTCTTATATGAATAGGTGAACCCGTGGACGGTGACGAGTTACCTCCGGACTATTATTACTAGAAGACCGGAGTACCAATGGCGGAGTGAGTTTTTCTTCCCAATTCATTTATTGTATGTGCTTGTAAAGTAGTGCACTAGAATGTAGGCCAATTGAATGGAATATGAATGATGGGGATTAATGGGAAACTATATGATTGATGATGATGTGAGAACACAAATTAAGAATATCGAAACCGGGTGATAAACTTTGATTGTATAGTTAGCTATGATGGATTGTCTGATAAATTGATTGATCGCCTAAGTAAATTGGCTTAAGCAACTACTTGGACTAATGATAATTGAAAACTGCATATCACAGGGGATGGAGCATGAGCATTTGTAGGTTAGTCGTGAACCATAAACGACATCGAATAATCGTAGGTTAGTCGTGAACCATAAACGACATCGAATAATCGTAGGTTAGTCGTGAACCATAAACGATATCGAATAATCGTAGGTTAGCCGTAATCCATAAACAGGATATTGTTAGTACCGCAGGATTCGTTAATCTGCTAACCCGGGATGGAGGGCGTAATTCCATCCACATATGATTTCCGGTTGGTCATATGTATGTTGAACTCATGTGTTTGATGCATACACTTGCTTGATTAATAACTTGATTGAATTGTTGTGACATAAATGTCTTTGTGGGAGATTACACTCACTAAGCTAGTTAGCTTACATCCCTACAGTCCATTCCTTTTGCAGCTTACACACTTATGGCTTAGGCGAAGAGACCCGACTGAACAGGTACCGAAGCTAGGAGTTTTCCCTAGAAGTTGTAATTTCTGTATTAGACTTCCATAGAAAACTTCTAAGACTTGGATGACTGTAATGGACCGTTAAATATTCTTTTGTGGGGGAATGCCCCTTAGAATTTTGTAATATTTATTTATGTTCATGAATTATATCCTATTGCCCATGCATGCCAAATTAAGCTTTTATCTCCATTTGGACTTGTACTCTATTGTGTAAAGGTACGCCTTACATCTATATGAGACTCTCGAAAGACTAAGGTGGTAATTCGGGAATCTTATATGGCATGTGGCGGACTGTTACGTTTAGGGTACCCTATGGGGCGTGACATAAGAAATAGTTAAATTAAATATAGAAGTTAGATATCAAATGAACTTAGCTAACAACTTAAGTTCAACTTGATTAAATAGACTTGAATGAGTTAAAATGAATTAGATTGAGTTAGTTTAACCATCCTTGACTTAGTTTTTGACCTAAATGATTAAGGTTAATTAATTTAGCTAAGTTTAAGTTAAGGTGAGCTCAAGTTGACATAGATCCTACATGTATAATGAATTAGTAATGATAATAAGTTTAACTTGACTAAATGAGCTTGAATTAGCTAAAAGGAATTAGATTACTTAAGTTAATCAACTTGAACTAGTTTTAGATTAAATGGTTAACTCTAAACAATTTGGCTAAGGTTAAGCTAAAATGGGTTAATAGCTAATAATTAGCTTAGATGAATGAATTAGGATGATCTTTGAATAATATGGGAATATGTTGTTTTAAATGTTTATTCCCTTTGAATACAAATGCTTTTATGTATGAATGCTTTATATATGTTATGTTTTGTGATAAGAAACTATAATTAAAGTGAAAAGAATTACTTTGACAGACAAATGAGAACTATCCATATTTTAGCAGGGCGATATTCGCAGCCATAGTGGGGTTCCATATTAGTGTTTGATCAAATAGGGTTAATAAAAGTTTGAGAAAGTGGATTATTAGTTTAGTTTAGTTTAGCTTCTTATACGAGTTCTTTTCTTAACAGAAGTGGATATCTGATTTATCTTCTGGATTATCTTCTGAAATTCCTTCCGAAGCTATGTTTGGATTTCATATTCAAGGTACGCAGTAATTTGTGTGTTGGATGTTAGGATAAGCATCTAATATGGATTAAGAACTTAAACTCGGCTTAATAATTGATGAGTGTTGGTTGTGCTTTACGTCGTTGAATCCGGAACTGGAGAATGATAACTTTGTC
This sequence comes from Combretum micranthum, assembly GCA_024138025.1. Taxonomy (NCBI): domain Eukaryota; kingdom Viridiplantae; phylum Streptophyta; class Magnoliopsida; order Myrtales; family Combretaceae; genus Combretum; species Combretum micranthum. The sequence goes on from JAMXBD010000301.1 coordinate 730,863, forward strand.
ATGATGCAATGGTATGGTAGTTAGGCACTTAGCCCAATCTTTGTCATGATGCAATGACTCAAATCCATGATACAATGGTTCACCATGATGCAATGGTGGTTTCTTTTATTGGCTAAGTGGGCAGCTAATAGGGTTAACTATATCGGTATATTCTTTTCTTAGGCTCGAGAGAAAATAATATGTTTTAGTTCATGGGTATGGGACCGTTGAACTAATTGATGTTATAGACCTGGATAAGTGGAGTGTATAAAGGAGTGTGGACCCTAGATGATGCTATTAATATTCTTTATAGGTTAGATATAGGAGATATAGATATCCAGTCTATCTATATCAACTCTCTGAGCAGCTGCTGTTACTCAGGACCCCCAAATTCCCATTGGCTTGTTCCGGAGTGTGAGTGCTCCATTGTTGATTTGTTTATTTTAATGAAAAGATAATAACTTGTGGATTGATGCATTGCATTTAGTTAAGCTTGCGTGCCACTCCGTATGTGATTGTGTTACTGTGTACTGGGCTTCGGCTCATTCTTGTTGTTATTATTCTTTTTACAGGTTTTGTTGTTGATAGAGATGATGTTAATGAAGTTGATGATGATGAGTTCTTGTTGATGTTGTTGATGATGGATGATGAGACGATGATATGATGATGTTATTGCTATTGATGATGCTTGACTTGGGGTTTAGGTACTTGTGATGATTCAGAGAGAATTTGTGGATGAGTGAAGTGAGTAGGAGCGTGGATGTAGTTAGTTATTTTATTTCTTTTTGTTTTGTATTAGTGAGAGCTGGATTATATTCTTTAAAGGGCATAGTAGAGCCCATGTTTTGTAATTTAACTTTTGCAAAGTTTTGTTTAATCTAATAATTCTCCACTTGAGAAGAGTTGAAGTTTTGAAATGTCTTTATTTCTAAATTGTTTTATAAAATTTATTTCCTCTGCTAAATCTAATTGTTGCTAAAATCTAACTAAACGATTTCATAATCTAAAATCGGATAGCAATGTTAAACATAAACACATTCTTTTAAGACAACCTTATGTATAATTCGTAAGAGTTATACGTGGCTCGGGACTTAGTGTGCTTAATTTAAGAATTTAGCATGTCAGGTCTTTACAGCTCAATTGGTAAGAGGTGCTGCCTTTGGGGCAGGCAAAAGCCTCAGGTCATGGGTTTGATCCTTCAAGGCTGTAGCTGGGGTCAACTCACCTGGGGGTAACAATACCTATAGTACCCATGATACCCTGCGGGGCATGCGTTGGTTTTGGTCTTGCCTGAGGGCAGATGTCGACCATTATCACTAGGGGGCCTATGGCAGTTGTCTGCCTTGGCATCACATTCAGAACCTCGGTAGTGGGGGGTGGGTGTGACATTCAGCCTCTATCGAATTCGAACTAGTGATAAATTTTATATTTATTTTTTATTCATCAACTTATGAATGCTGTTATAGTCATAAGCTCTTATTAAATGCCTAAAATTTGATAGCATTCCAAGAAAATTAAGTTAATAAAAATTCCGTTCTAAAAGACTTTTAGAGACAAAATTTTTATTACAAAAGTTATCCTTACTAGTTCTATTTGTCACAAATTTTGAGACAGAAAATTTATCTTTGATGTTTACAAATCTTATCACAAATTACTCATTTAAATTTACAATAAAAGAATTAAAAACATTTTTTTTTGTTATTGCAAATGTGTCTTCATATGTAATTTATTAGTAAGTTTTATACATATTTTCATTGCCAATTTGTATTAGTTTTTTTAATAAACTATAATGTAATTTATTAATTTGTCAATTCTATCACAAATCCATCTCTCCTTTAATCATTAATTAAATAAAAAAATATATTCTTAAATTCCATTGCAAATTTTGTCTTTGTTGATATAAGATTGCAATGAAAAGTCCAATTTGCTCATAATATTTATCTCAGATCTGTCTTAATAAACTGTATACTAATTATACATTGTTTTTTTTAATACGGTTTATTAACCTCATACAGTTTATTTATACACAAAATAAATAATGTACGATCAAATGGTGTAAACACCCAATTTTTGCTCAATTTAAGGCTCAAATTTATGATAAAAATTAGTATTATGCCAAGCTCACAAAAAAATAGTAAAAAATAGAAAAACAAATAAAATAGCAAAAATAGCACAAAAAAAATCAAAAATAGTAAAAATAAAAAGTAGTAAGGTAAATAAATAAAAAATGAGAGGAAAAAAAGACAAGGTGAAAAAAAAAACACATTGTGTCTTTTCCAAAATTAACCAAAAAAAATTAAAAAAGAAAAAAGAAAAAATATATTATTATTAAAAAATTATTTGAGCTTGATATAATACATATTTTTGTTATAAATTGTTTTTAAAGATGATAACAATTTTTTAAAATTATTTTGTTTAATTAAATAATATTTTAAGAGAGCCTTGAACATTATTTCTGGTAAACTTAACTAGGCACAGGCCAATGGCCTAATGGTTAAGACCATTGGCCCAACCATTTGACCAAACCAGAGGACCAGGGTTCGAACCATGGTGGAGGCAAATTTTTTGCCTTTTTATCCTCATTTTTTTTTCTGCAAAAACGGCTCAACCCCACCATTTTGGCATTTAATTTGGTCAACTAATCATCTTTGATTTTCGAAATTGAAGATAGAAATGGAAAGTAGGCATGGGATACTTTGAATTCACATCAATTTTTGGCAAGAAATCAGTATCGAACAAACCCAAATTATTGATTGAAAATCTAAAAAAATTGATTTCCAAAGCTTTGAAGAATCATCAATGTGCTTTAAAACAAATTTATGGTGGAAATTTCGTAACCCCCGATCCTTAGAATCAATTTGTAACCGACGAGTTCAAGTTTTGTAACGGCCATTAATGGTCGTGATCCATAACTTCCCCAATTTTTCAAATTTCGTAACCCCCGATCCTTAGAATCAATTTGTAACCGACGAGTTCAAGTTTTGTAACGGCCATTAATGGTCGTGATCCGTAACTTCCCCAATTTTTCAAAATTCGTAACGGCCGGCGATTCCTTCATCAATTTGTAACCTCCGATCTTTTCACTTGTTCGTAACGGCCATTAATGATCGTGCACCCCTCCATCTTCCTCCATGCTCCTATAAAATGACAACCAATTCCTCCTCTTCAAGACAGAAAGATCGAAACATAGAAAATAGATTAGAAAAACAAAATCAGATATCTCTCGCAGCTCTCTTTCTTTAATCTCTCTTGTTCTCTCTCTCTCAACACCTTTATCTCCGTTAATAACCCCAGAACCATTTCCACCATCATCGAACCCTCAGCGTAACTACCAAGTACCCATACCTTGATTCATGCTTACAACCATTGAGAGAAAAGGAGAGAGCTCAATGTCGACTAACGTCCAATCCGCTTTTAGTTGAGGTCTAAGCCGTGTGATGGTAATCTCATTTCACTGTCATTCCGAACCAATTGCAAGCGATCAATTCGTTCCTGGGGGAAGAAAACAAATTGATTGTTGGTCTCAGTCTACCCGTGCAGTCAACGGTCAACAGTCAACGGCCAATGGTCAACGGTCCACATCCAGATCAGCGTTCCAGATTTGATCCAAACGATCCAACGGTCCAGGTGAGTTTGGATTAAATTTTTCAAATTAAAATATTTTCATATAGCATAAATTTGCTATGAAAATAATCAAAGTTTTCATCAAATTATTTTCATAAATTAGCTATGAAAATATTCAATCAAGTTTAATCAAAATTGATTTTTCATGTAGCATTAAATTAGCCATGAATTATCATAAAAATGATTGTGGACTTAGAAAAATTACATTTTCATGAAATAAAAATCAATTGATTAGATCATAGGATCATCAAAAATGGTTTCATAAAAATTCAAAATTTAATGAATTTAAAGTGAAAAGAGTTCAAAAATTAAAATTGATCAACAAACTAAGGTTCTTTTCAAAAAAACTACGTTTTGTCTGATCTTGATTAGCGAGTACGTAGGCACCTACGGGGCGACAATAAAAAATGAGAAATATTTTTTGTTTATCATTTTGATTATTTCTATGAAATTTTTGAGCAATAAAAAATATAAAAAGAAAAACAAAAAATGTGACTTGTAAATATTTTTATTTGAATTTTTGAGCATGAAAAGGATAAATTATAAATTTGAAATTCCAAAAGTGGTAACCAATTTGGTTTTAATAGGTTAGCCCTCGAATCCATGATATCTGGTTTAAAAAGTTTTTTTTTTTTAAAATCAAATTTTCGCAGACTAGTAGCTAAGTTAGGATCAACCGACCCATTGATCCTAGCTTTTTATTTTTTCCGATTTATATCGGGTGGCGACTCTAAAAAGTTTTCAAAAATTAAAATTTCTTTTAACCTCTAGTCGAGGATTCATGTTAAATGGGTTCGGGTTTAATGTGAATCGGGTTAGGAGAAATGAACCAGATAGTGGGAAAATCCAGGCTTGATAGCTTGGCGACTCCACTGGGGACTGCTTAATTTTTTTTTTTTTTAAAAAAAAGAAGAGGGCTAGCCATTTAGGGATTTTAAATTTTAAATTTATCCTTTAAATTGCTCGATTTTTTGTATAATCATTATATGAATGTGTATAATTCTTTGTACATTATTTGGATAATTGTTTTGTGAATATATATACTAATCTTGCAGATAAAAAAAAAAAGAAGAAGGGGCAATAGTCTTATTTATTTATTTATTGATTCTTTGTACATATATTTGTCTTGTGAATATATTGTATACTAATATTTCAGGCATAAAAAAAGGGGGGCAATAGATTATTAATTTGCATTTGCATTTGCATATTAGCATAAATGTGTGCTAGATACGGTCGGACGCAGGCCGTCTTAAGAGTCTAAGCGAGGAGGACGAAGTAAGGTCCGGGGGCTGTGGCTTTCCACCCTCTAGATTAAGAAATGTCCTCCCACTCCGGTTTAGTACCACTAAACCGGGGGGACTTATAGAACCCTACCAAATCATGCATTCATCAACATGGGATATGACCAAATTTTTTCAAAAAAAAAATGGAGTTGTATCATTTATTCAAAAAAAAAAAAATCAATCAAATAAAACAAAAAGTTTTTAACCAATTCCAACAAAGTCTTAAAAAAATGTGGAGTAATATTCTTTTAGTTTTAGTTAGCCTTATAATATTAGTTGAATAAATAAAAATGATTTGATGAAGGTTTTTGAAATCATTGTTTTAAATATAACTTCGGTAAATATTCTTCAAAATCCTATTGGTCACTATCCCCATTTGCATCCGTGTACGGGCATATTTGCATTCTTGCATGTGTATATATTTTCTTAAATAAAAATGAAATGTGTAGAGTAGACTTGTATATATTCATAGAATATATTGTCCACCTATAGTTATAGGTCCTTTCCAACCAAAATTATCTTTGTCATAAGTATTCCATTTCATTGTCCTCAAATCAATCATTTTGTAAATATTTGCCCCCACTTAAGGGGAGAGGGTCATTTGTTTACCTCTATTCTTGTAAGTTAGTTTTTGCCTAAAGAAAAAACTTTGAGTTGTAAATAAATTTCCACTTTAGATTAAAAATTATTTTCCAAACCTCTTTTGTAAATAACCATTTTTTCAAAAAAAAAAGAAGAGAATAACAAGTTTTTAAAATTTCTTTTCTAAAAAGAAAAAAAAAAGAAAAAAGAATAAAAGTTTCAAAAAAAATGTATAAATAAATGAAGAAAAAAGGAAAGTTGCCAACAGGAAAGAATATTTCAAAAAATTGTTATCCCAATGATCATTCAGTAAAAGGCAATTGAAATCAAAATTAAGGGCAACCAAAAGGACTTTACCGATTAGGGGCATTTGATAAACCTAAATGGGGCATTTAGTTAAATATCTTCAGGCAATAAAAATGGATGATTGAAAGCCAAGAGAAATATCTCACTAAAAATAATTGCCTAGGATGAAAAGAGGCAAATTTAATCCCAAACACCAACCCTACACACTCGAGAGAGGAGTGAATTGTGAGAGATAAGGTGGACTCATTCCTTAAAAGAGGTCTGTCTTGAATTTAGTACATGGGTGAAAATGAAATTAGGCATTCATTTCAAAATCTTAAACACATTTACCCTTTGTTAGCCCATTTGAGCCTATCAAGGAAGTGTCTTAAAAATAAACCCTGTCAGGAACCACCCCACAATGGGGCAATCAGGAGGTTAGGGTCATTAACAAGGAGAAAAAGGAGTAACTTATATGCACTTGACCTAGTCGCATCAATTCAAGAGTAGTCAATTGACAAAAATAAATCTTTTTCTATGAAAGAAAAAGAGTCTCCATTTCAAACCATACACATCACATGTACTTTGAGCTATAGGCCACAAAAGGGAAAAAAACAAATCACGTTGGATTCATGTCCCAAGAAAGAAAAAAAAAAGAGGAAGAAAAAACAAGAAACGAAAAAGACAAGAAAAAATCAAGGAGAGATCAACAAAAGAAAAAAAAAAGAACAAGAAGAAGAAGAAGCAAACAAGGTGATAATAAATCAATGATTTGCAAACACAAATAGAAACACAGCTCAAAATCATCAAAATTCATCAAAATTCATCAAAATTCATTCTATATTAAGCCCCGCCCACAAATTCCACCCTTTGGAGACTCTTTGGATCAAAGGAGTTGATCTATTAATACCCTTGAAACTAGGGACAAGTGCATCATCAAGTTTTCCTTAAGGGTTCTTGACTTGTAAACCCGGGTTGTGTTGAGAAATTTTTCAGAAAAAAGCCTTTATGAAATATCCTTTTTTATTAAAGCCAATAACCAAAAGCCCACATCACAGTCCAAAGAAGACCTAATAGATTGACTGATGTGTATTACTTGCAAGCTGGACCATAATTTTTGGAATTCGAGTCAAAAGTGAAAATGAGCCTAAGAGAGTGTGAGGAAGTCCTCTTTGACTAAGCAATCAAAATGAGATAACCAATCTTGGTATATAAATTGTCCACAGGGCATAAAATCATTTGCTCCAATTTGAAAGGTATCTGCCTCAAGTTTAGCAATTATTTGCCCTAAAATTAAAAACAATGCCCCCAGTAGTGAATTGAAGTCCTCAAAAGTAAAATTTTTTGCCCCCAATGATTAAAATTTTTCAATGAGAAACCTTAAGTGGTTAAATAGTCAAGCCTGAGGCTGAACTGAAGTGAATGATCAATGGGCAAACACAATTCATTTTTACCTGTTGGTAACTTTCTTTAAAAGTGAAAGTAAAAGAAAAAAAAAAGAAAAAATATATAAAAATTACTTTTGGTTCAAATCTTTGAAAAAAAAAAAAAAGACATTTCTAAAAACAGAAGAGATTGTAAGTCCATCACTTTCCCAAGAAAAAAGGAAGTTAGGATTTTCAAGTCCACTTTTTCAACTAACTCTCTCAAATCAAGTTTTTCAATCAAAAGAAATAGCAATTGTTGCTTTCTCAACCAAGTTTTTCAAAGAAATAGCAAATTCGTTGCTTTCTCAATCAAGTTTTTCAAAGAAATAGCAAATTCGTTGCTTTCTTAACCAAGTTTTTCAAAGAAATAGCAAATTCGTTGCTTTCTCAATCAAGTTTTTCAATCAAAAGAAATAACAAATTTGTTGCTTTCTTAACCAAGTTTTTCAAAGAAATAGCAAATTCGTTGCTTTCTCAATCAAAAGAAATAGCAAATTGTTGCTTTCTTAACCAAGTTTTTCAAAGAAATAGCAAATTCGTTGCTTTCTCAATCAAGTTTTTCAATCAAAAGAAATAGCAAATTTGTTGCTTTCTTAACCAAGTTTTTTTAAAAAATAGCAAATTCGTTGCTTTCTCAATTAAGTTTTTCAATTTAAAGAAATAGCAAATTCGTTGCTTTCTCAACTAAGTTTGTTAATCCAATTTCCAAAAGAAATAGCAAATTCATTGCTTTCTGAACCAAGTCAATTGAATTTCCAAGAAAGAGAAAGTAAATTCACTGCTTTCTCAAACAAATTTTTTAACCAAGTTTGTGAGATTATTGTTTTCTCAGCCAAAAAATCCCCAGTGGATTTAAAGTGAAAAAAAAAAAAGTTTCCAAATTAGCCCAATTTTCAAATTATAAGATTTCAAAAATCCAGTTTCCAAGAAGTTTTGTTCCTCCAATATGTAGGATCACCTGCTCAAAGGAGCGTCGTCCTACTGTTTGGAGAATTAGGATCACCTGCTCAAAGGAGCGTCGTCCTACCGTTTTAGAGAATTAGGATCACCTGCTCAAAGGAGCGTCGTCCTACCGTTTTGGAGAATTAGGATCACTTGCTCAAAGGAGCGTCGTCCTACCATTTTAAAGAATTAGGATCGCTTGCTCAAAGGAGCATCGTCCTACTTTTTGAAGAATTAGGATCACTTGCTCGGAGGAGCGTCATCCTATTGTGTTAAGAATTAGGATCACTTGCTTAAAGGAGCGTCGTCCTACTGTTTTAAGAAATTAGGGTCACCTGCTCAAAGAAGCGTCATCCTATCCTTTTAAGAATTAGGGTCACCTGCTCAAAGGAGCGTCATCCTATCGTTTTAAGAATTAGGATCACTTGCTCAAAGGAGCGTCATCCTACCCTTTAAAGTATTAAGGTCACAGTGCTCAAAGGAGCGTCATCCTACCATTTTAAGTACTAGGATCACCTGTTCAAAAGAGCGTCATCCTGCCTTTTAAGGTCATCAGTCAGGCCAAGTAGCACTAATCCAAACCAAAAATCAGCTCAAGAAGCAACAGGTCAAGCCAAATGCCAGCCCGAGAAGCGCCTACCTAAGTTGAAGTATCACTTTCTCTGATCAAGTTTTCCCAAAAGGGACAACCAGCCCATCGCCTTCTCAAGATAAGTGCTCAAAGAGCAAAAATTGGCTATCTTTTGTCTTTGTGGCAAAGTTTTACTCAAACTTCACCACAAAGAGGGGCAGCTGTCGACACCCAATTTTTGCTCAATTTAAGGTTCAAATTTATGATAAAAATTAGTATTATGTCAAGCTCACAAAAAAATAGTAAAAAATAGAAAAACAAATAAAATAGAAAAAATAGCACAAAAAATCAAAAATAGTAAAAATAAAAAGTAGTAAGGTAAATAAATAAAAAATGAGAGGAAAAAAAGACAAGGTGAAAAAAAAAAACACATTGTGTCTTTTCCAAAATTAACCAAAAAAAATTAAAAAAGAAAAAAAATATATTATTATTAAAAAATTATTTGAGCTTGATATAATACATATTTTTGTTATAAATTGTTTTTAAAGATGATAACAATTTTTTAAAATTATTTTGTTTAATTAAATGATATTTTAAGAGAGCCTTGAACATTATTTCTGGCAAACCTAACCAGACACAGGCCAATGGCCTAGTGGTTAAGACCATTGGCCCAACCATCTGACCAAACCAGAGGACCAGGGTTCGAACCATGGTGGAGGCAAATTTTTTGCCTTTTTATCCTCATTTTTTTTTCTGCAAAAACGGCTCAACCCCACCATTTTGGCATTTAATTTGGTCAACTAATCATCTTTGATTTTCGAAATTGAAGATAGAAATGGAAAGTAGGCATGGGATACTTTGAATTCAAATCAATTTTTGGCAAGAAATCAGTCTCGAACAAACCCAAATTATTGATTGAAAATCTGAAAAAATTGATTTCCAAAGCTTTGAAGAATCATCAATGTGCTTTAAAACAAATTTATGGTAGAAATTTCGTAACCCCCGATCCTTAGAATCAATTTGTAACCGACGAGTTCAAGTTTTGTAACGGCCATTAATGGTCGTGATCCATAACTTCCCCAGTTTTTCAAATTTCGTAACCCCCGATCCTTAGAATCAATTTGTAACCTACGAGTTCAAGTTTTGTAACGGCCATTAATGGTCGTGATCCGTAACTTTCCCTATTTTTCAAAATTCGTAACGGCCAGCGATTCCTTCATCAATTTGTAACCTCCGATCTTTTCACTTGCTTGTAATGGCCATTAATGATCGTGCACCCCTCCATCTTCCTCCATGCTCCTATAAAATGACAACCAATTCCTCCTCTTCAAGACAGAAAGATCGAAACATAGAAAATAGATTAGAAAAACAAAATCAGATATCTCTCGCAGCTCTCTTTCTTTAATCTCTCTTGTTCTTTCTCTCTCAACACCTTTATCTCCGTTAATAACCCCAGAACCATTTCCACCATCATCGAACCCTCAGCGTAACTACCAAGTACCCATACCTTGATTCATGCTTACAACCATTGAGAGAAAGGGAGAGAGCTCAATGTCGACTAACGTCCAATCCGCTTTTAGTTGAGGTCTAAGCCGTGTGATGGTAATCTCATTTCACTGTCATTCCGAACCAATTGCAAGCGATCAATTCGTTCCTGGGGGAAGAAAACAAATTGATTGTTGGTCTCAGTCTACCCGTGCAGTCAACGGTCAACAGTCAACGGCCAATGGTCAACGGTCCACATCCAGATCAGCGTTCCAGATTTGATCCAAACGATCCAACGGTCCAGGTGAGTTTGGATTAAATTTTTCAAATTAAAATATTTTCATATAGCATAAATTTGCTATGAAAATAATCAAAGTTTTCATCAAATTATTTTCATAAATTAGCTATGAAAATATTCAATCAAGTTTAATCAAAATTGATTTTCATGTAGCATTAAATTAGCCATGAATTATCATAAAAAATGATTGTGGACTTAGAAAAATTACATTTTCATGAAATAAAAATCAATTGATTAGATCATAGGATCATCAAAAATGGTTTCATAAAAATTCAAAATTTAATGAATTTAAAGTGAAAAGAGTTCAAAAATTAAAATTGATCAACAAACTAAGGTTCTTTTCAAAAGAACTACGTTTTGTCTGATCTCGATTAGCGAGTACGTAGGCACCTACGGGGCGACAATAAAAAATGAGAAATATTTTTTGTTTATCATTTTGATTATTTCTATGAAATTTTTGAGCAATAAAAAATATAAAAAGAAAAACAAAAAATGTGACTTGTAAATATTTTTATTTGAATTTTTGAGCATGAAAAGGATAAATTATAAATTTGAAATTCCAAAAGTGGTAACCAATTTGGTTTTAATAGGTTAGCCCCCGAATCCATGATATCTGGTTTAAAAAGTGTTTTTTTTTTAAAATCAAATTTTCGCAGATTAGTAGCTAAGTTAGGATCAACCGACCCATTGATCCTAGCTTTTTATTTTTTCCGATTTATATCCGGTGGCGACTCTAAAAGGTTTTCAAAAATTAAAATTTCCTTTAACCCCTAGTCGAGGATTCATGTTAAATAGGTTCGGGTTTAATGTGAATCGGGTTAGGAGAAATGAACCAGATAGTGGGAAAATCCAGGCTCGACAAATGGGTACAAAAATATTTTCATTAAGATAAATCATGTAGGTACTTATACATGCAGTTGTTATGATTCCAAACATATAACATCGTACATACTAATCAACGTAAGATCCAAGGATGTAGGGACAGATACATGATTATACGACTAAGGGGTTAGAACTTAATTAAGTTAATTTTAGAATTATTTATTTATATCTTTTTGCTATTATAATTATATTACATCTTATATATTTATAAAAATTTCATCAATGATTTCCCTATGATATTTTTAAAACTTCATGAAAAAATCCATTCAAACAATAATTAAAAGTATGTCGTACATTTCATAAGAGATTGTGTACATGTCACTTGAAAATTAATTATTAATAAAAAAAAATATAGAGTTACTATCTATATAAGTTTTGCTTTTAACAAAAAAAATCATAAAATATAAGATGGAAATAAAACAAGCTTGCTAAAATGAATAATCTATATCGAGCAGATGCAAGAAATCGATTAACTCCATGAGAAAAGTTATTCATTTTTCCCATCAGAGGAGGCATGTTAATATATTATTGTCTTAGAAGCAATACAAATGTTTACATGGGGCAATTTATGTGGTTAATATGGCATTGCAAGGGCATACTATAAGAAAATTTGATTATTTGACACATTGCATCAGACCTTTGCATTATGAATACTCAAGAAGTTAACATGCCAAGTAACAGTATAGTTAATTTGTAGTGCACATGCGCTAGATGGAGCATTTGTTATTTGAAAGGCTTGATTAATGCCCAAACCCCTTTGATGCGGTTCAAAAAACTTTGGTAAGGGGGCAAAATGTTGAGATATGAATTTGATTGTAAATATTTTAAACCTAATTTTTAATTCGAAATTATCTCTTTAGGTTAATGTGATGGGGCTTAAAGAGATAGGCCAAGTTATTTAGGATGATCAAGGGAGTTTTGGCATGGAAGGCTTGGAGTAGAGCTATTGGAATTGGCCTGCTCAATTTCAGCTTTTTTCAAATTGGCTCATGCACTATAAATGAAGGACTTAATGGGCCTGGGTCCACAATGGAGCTCACTTCTATATCCATTGTGAAAGGGACTCATCATAGCTATTGGTTATTTGTCTCATTTGATGGACAACATCAACAGCTAGATTTACTATAAATACTCTTAGTCCTTACCTCATTTGGATAAGTGAGATCTTTGACAAATATCGTCTGCTACTAGATTTTTTGCTTTAGTGAATCAATTGCTTGATTTACTTAAGAAAATATATGATCTCATGATATTTAGTGAGGTTGATGTGTCTTAGCTCCCTTACCTATCACAAGTGTGTTAGAGCCTATCAAGATTGCCTACTCCTCCTCCTTACATGATTCTCTCTTGATCATCCTAGTACATGCTGTTTCCTTAGATCACATATAGCATGATAATCACATAGCACACACTTGATCATTGCATTCAGATCTTTACCTATACATTCTTGGCAACTCCACTGAGGAGATGAGGGAATTCGACACTTGCATCATGATACCTCAAAGAAAGAGACCTATCGACCCCACTAAGGGTACGACTTAAGAACTTGATGTTAATCCCAAAGTTCCTGAACATGACATGCTAGCACTTGAGGATGTTAACCAAACTATTGGTACTTAACCTGACAATGCTGCAATCCTACGATCTGTGTGAGAAAATATCGTGCAAGTCAATTAATCGATGCAATAGTCCATTAGATAATTCCATCAATTCATGACGATGTTTGCTCAATACCTGCTTGGTATAGCTGTTATTGTTGTTGCGCAACAGGGCACGGCTTCGTTGACCCCTATTATTGCTGTACAATAACGTGTTCCCTAGGCGCCTCAAGATCCTCCGCACCTCAACTTGCCAACCCCTTTCTTACTCCTGAATAGGATTCTACGAGAGTTGGAGAGCAAGTTCCTCTATAGAAGCCTTTAATTACACAATTGCCTATACCTCAGGCAAGTAATCTCCTAGCTACACAACTGCCTGCACCTCAGGCAAGAGGCATGGGAATTGAGCTTGGAGGATCCTCATCTTCACAAGATATGTTGCATATTGTTATAGGGGAACCTGCTTCTCAACCTAATATAGCTCCACTCTAGACTAATACCTCAACTAAACCAGCTAAAGCTATTACTTCAACTCCTAAAGGTAATTTTGTCATGAAGGAAGATTTAAACATGTACTTGAAGGAAATACAAGCTAGATCTGATGTGGGAGTATGTTATCTTAAGCTTCCATACCTTCAGGACTATGTGAATCCTAAATTCATGCTATTAAGAACATTTGCTGAAGTTCATTGAAACACTAAAGGTTTACGGATTTGATGATGATTTGAAATTGAAAGAATTTTCTTATTCCCTTATAGAGAAAGTGTACACCTAGGACATCAATCTTTCCCTTGGATCAATAGATTCATGGTCAACTATGTAAAAGATGTTCCTGAAGAAGTTCTTCTCCACATAAGAATGAGTGACCTTGACTGATATGGGACAAATTCGCTAGAAACCCAAGGAAGACTTGATGGATTTTATCTAACCCTTTAGGGAGTGTTCATTAGACATTCAAGACATAAGTGATGAAAATGAGTTAGTGAAAATTTGTATCAAAGGTATGTTCACTGAGTATGTGGTGCACTTGGAAAATCTTTCTTTGGCCTCATTCACTATGCTAGTCAAGAATGTACAAAGCACCAATAATTTGGTTGCACGACAAAGTGGATGAAGTGCGAAGTTTAATAAAAGAGAACCATCAATGAATCTAGCTCAGAGTGAAGATTCCAAAGAGGGGAAGAAACCAAGGGTTGAGAAGCCTAAGGGTGAGAGGGCAAAAGAAGCACCAACATATCCTTGCTCAATGGGAAAGGTGCATGCTATGCTAGATCAGTAGCTGATAGGTGGAAATACTAAATTCCTATGAGTAAAACGTTTACCAAATTAGGAAGAAAAAAATGATCCTAAATTTTGTAGATTTCACAGTATTGTGGGGCATCCTACTAGGGATTGCTTTACTTTGAAGAGGATCTTCAATGAAAAAGTGCGGAATGTGGAGCTTATCATCGAGAATAATGATGTCAGGAATAACCCACTTCTAGGTCATGACAATCAACGTGGTGCCGTGAATGCCATTACGTATGATCCTGCCATAAGGAGCAGCAGACACGCAACCGGTTGGGGTGCATCAAGAAAATAATAATGCACTCAAATTGAAACCCATGGGGATGATAATGTTGTCTTTACTTTAATGAAGACTTCAAATTTTAAGAACTTCTTTGATCTCCTTGGATCTGATGATCACGCACAATTTGCAGCAACAACTGCACTTAACGAAATTGCATAAGGTCATTGTAGTGAGTGCGACATTATTTGACTTAAGGAAGGAGCAGTCTCTGCAAGAGACTATGCCATTACATCTACCAGTGTTTATACGTGCTTGAAGAACATCAATCACAATCGTCCTTTGTATGTAGAGAGTATACTTAATATTTATCCCATCAAGAGGACTCTTATCGATAATGGATCCTTGCTCAATATTATACGTATGTTTACTTTGAAATTTGCAAGAATAAATATTCGACACTTAGTGAAGCATCCCATTACAGTGAGCAACTTTATTGAATCTTCTGCAATGACAATGGATTATGTCAAAGTAAGCTTTAAAGTTAGGCCCATCCATGACTTTGCTACATTTCATATGATGCACCAGTGTCCTACCATCTTCTCATAGGAACGACATGGTTGTACGAGTACAACATGATACCATTAACACAACATCAGTGTATGAAAGCTCATTGAAACGGAAGTGATATTTTAATCTACGTGACAAAGAATCCGTTTAACCATAATAAACTTCATATTGCTGAAGCTACCTTATTCTATGAAAATGAAGTAGATATGGCTTTAGTAGAATCTCATGCGAAATCACTACCAACAAGGAAAAAATTCAGACTCAAGAATTTAAAAAGAGAAAGAAATGTGGTTGTTGTGACGTATAAAGAACTGCAAAAAGGCTTATGGTAGCATGAAAATGCAAAGCGTTACATGAACTAGAAGAAGTGTTGCTTATAATCAAGAGTTTTATTGTCAAATCTCACTCATTTCCTTTCTCTTTGTGTCTAAGTAAAGCGTTAGACGCTTTCAACTAATGAATGGGTTGTATTACTCAATTAATGAGTATGGTTCATGAAGATACGATGATGTGCTCACTTATTTTCCTTTTATTACTATTGTTGCTGCAAAGTAAGAGACTAGTCTTCTTAAAGCACAAAGCTAGTTAAAAAAGAAAGAAGAATAAACAATTGATATTAGATTGGGTAACATTACCCTTTAGTAATGAAAGAAAAATAATAACAAATATAACATACGATTTAGACATCATTGTTGATGGGTTAGAGTTTAGCTCCTAACCGCATGATGTTTATAAGTCATCACCACCTTCTTTTCAGTATTTCTAGTTATCAAGTAGTGAAGATGATTAAAATACCCCAAACCTTCACCTAAGTTAGAAATTGAGTTTAGATAGATTAAATGAATTAAGCAAGTTATAGGATGTAATTAGACGAGTTAACATAATTAATTTAGTAATAGATTGAAGTTGAAATTTGAGATTTTGAATTCACAAACCCCTAAACTTTTGTTTAAATGTTTAGTAGATTCTTAAATCGTTAAGTTCTAGTCCAAATTGCAATTTCTAGATCCCCACAGATTTTGAGTTCATTTGCTTGCTTGAAAATATCAATTACTAAGCCAAGCTCAAATTGAATATCAATTTGATATGAACTAAGTTCCTAAATTAGGTTTTTATTTCAAGTTCTTAATTTTTAACCTAAAGATTGTGAAATTATTTCCTAAACACTTTCAGAACTAAAGATATTGATTTGAAAGTTCTAAATCTAATACCCTTATCCTAAAATATTTTAATTTTATCCTTTTACCTTTCCTTTTCCTTTTCTTTTCCCCTGCATTCTTCTTTCTTTTCCTTTTTTTCCATCGTTCCTTCTTCTTCTTCATTTTCTCTCCTCTTTCTCTCAATTAATTACTCTAAATCTCAATTTCAAGAAAATTATAAGAGAAATCAAAGTTATTAAAGAATAGGAAATTGAAATCATGTTAGAAAAAAACGTTAAAAAGCACTAGAAAATACTCGCTGGCGACATCGTGGGGGGGGGGTGGGGGGGTGTGGTGAATTGAGTATTTGCCTTAAAAAGCTGAACAATTAATTTTAATGTAGTAGATTAGATTTAACTTTAATGGCATCGGATATACAACAACATATTACAATACGAAATTTAAAAGACATAGGGGTAGAAGAATTTAATCTAGATTTTAACGTGGAGTTCGACCCGCTTTTTACTCTCCACGATTCACCAATGCCTCCAATCAAGGACTTCACCACTACTATATTAATTACCAAATAATCACGCTCAAGATGAGCAATACACCGCTTTTATGACACACTTAGGAAATAAAATATTTCCTTCCTCTCTCTAGATGTTCACTGATAAAATAGCAAAAACAAGAACAAAATACTGGAATACTTTTCTTTCTCTTTTCTAAGATATACAAATTAATGAAAAAGAGAACAAGAAAAGTAAAGATTTGTTCATTCGCAAATAAAAGCACCTTTTCACTTTTGCATTTCACTTCTGTTTAATCTCCAAAGTACAGAGTATATATAGCCTTCAAAAATTCAAACATCTATTAGAGATAACATCTTTAAGTGGCCAAGCATTAAGTGCACTTCAACGGCTCTTTTTTGCCACATCAATTTCAATATTTAAACTATCATGCCCTAAAGACTCGTCATGCCTCATTTTTACCTTCGACAAGTCTTTACTCGAGTCTTGAATTCAAACTTGTCGCACCTTAAGTCTTATCATGCCTCGATGTGTCGCGTCTTAAATTTACCCTAAACCAATATTATGCTTTTTTAATCTTGTCGAGTCTTAGACTTTGAACTCATTGTGCCTTGAACAATGGACTCGTCAAGCCCTCAATGAACCCCTCAACTAAGGCTGTGCATTTTTTGAACTTCTCAAGTCTTAGTCTTGAACTAGTCGCACCCTAACTAATGAACCTGTCGAGCCCTCGATAACACCTCAACCAATGATTGCAGTTTTGAACTTGTTGAGTTTTGGTCTCGAGTTTATCGCGTTGTGATGAATGAAGCTGTCTAACTCTTGATTTGACCCTCAACTGATACTATTCATCACTAAATTGTTCCTGCTAAAAACCTATAGAAACTCCACAAAGACGCACAACATACACATATATATTCTAACATATTATTTGACTAATTAAGTGCAATTTACCATAATTGAATAGTCAATTGTGCATCATATTATCTCATTAAAATCCATATTGAACATAGAAGTTCAGCAATGTCCCCTTTTTAGATGAGGACAATTATGCATAATTGACTCCTTTTCAATTCATTATACCCCCCTTAATTAAGCATTTGTATTTCAAAGGAATTTTGTCAATTTTAATTCAAGGACTTGATGCTTAATTCTAGGAAGATGCAAGCTACACTTAATACGTCATTTAGCTTCTCCTTTGTGCTTACCAAAACAGATTACATACATGCTTTTTAATTGTGCATTCTACACTTTTCCCTCCTTTGTACTAAAAAAAATGCTAGACTTATAATATTGCAAACAAAGAGAGATGCACAGATGGAGCACTTCACACATTTCATTCAACACAAAACATTTGCCTCATAAAGAGGACTTCATAACAAGTGCCTTATTAGAGGACTTCACGGATGCCTACACACACGTAGGACATCATAAATGCCTACACATATGCATGACTTTACACACGTGCCTCAACACACTACCTCAACATAGGACTTAAAAAAATGCATTGACACGAGGACTTTACTCACCGCCTTACACTCATATAATAGATTTTTGCAAGTAGAACAAACTACAATCATCATAGAATCATCTATGAACAATTAATAGCTTCTTTTATTCTTAGATCAAGTTCTAGATCATCTTGGCTCCATGATATTTTAGCACTCATCTTGCTTGATTATGTCCAATTCTCTTAGCAAAGTGCACAAACGATCTTCACTCAAGGGTTTTGTAAAAATATCAACAATCTGATTTTTATATAAAAAATTCCAAGTTGATATCTCTATTTAGAATATGACCTTTGATGAAATGATGTCTAATTTCGATATGCTTGGTCCTTGAGTGTTGAATCGGATTTTTTGTCAAATTTATAGCACTTGTGTTATCACAATGAATTGAAACATTTTCATATATTAAACCATAATCAAGCAAAGTTTGTTTTATCCATAAAATTTGTGTACAACAGCTACTAACAGCTATATACTTAGCTTCGACAATTGAAAGTGCAATTGAATTTTGCATCTTTGACTGCTAAGATATTAAGGAATTTCCAAGAAAGTGGCATGTGCCGCTTGTGCTTTTTCGATCTACTTTGCACCCAATAAAGTCAGCATCAGAGTATCCAATTACATCAAAAGAGGTAAATTTTGGATGCAACAAGCCAATTTTAATCGTGCATGTAAGATGCTTTAATATACGTTTTATTGCATTCAGTTATGATTCTTTTGGGTAAGATCAGAATCGTGCATATACACACCCGAGAACATGATATCGGGTCTATAAGGTGTTAAATATAACAAACTAACTATTATGCCTCTATAAAGCTTTTCACAAATGTTTTTCCCATTTTCATCTTTATCTAGGTTTACATTTGTGCTCATAGATGCATGTCTCCTTTTACAATTATCCATTTTAGATCTTTTCAATGAATCTTTGGTATATTTAGATTGATTGATTGATGAATGTTCCATTTGCATATTGATTTATTTAAAGACCTAGAAATTAATTGAGTTCTCCCATTATGCTCATTTCAAACCCATTCTTCATGGATTCCACAAATTCATTTATAAGACTCATATTAGTAGCTCTAAACACCATGTCATCCACATAGATTTTCACAATTGATGTGTCTAACTTGTGATTTTTGATAAACAGGGTTGTATTAATTTTTCCTCTAGAAAATCCATTGTTTAAAAGGAAGCTACTACATCTTTTATACCAAGCTCTAGGAGCTTGCTTGAAACCATAAAAACCTTTGTTTAATTTAAAGACATGATCGAGGAGTTCATTATTTTCAAAGCCCAGTGGTTGCTCTACATAGACTTTTTCTTTTATAAAATCATTAAAGAAAGCAATTTTGACATCCATTTCAAAAAGAGTTAAATTTTTTAAAGCATCAAATGCCAAATGGATTTTTATAGATTCTATTATAGCAACCAGAGTAAATGACTCATTAAAATATATGCCTTCTTCTTGATTATATTCTTTAGCAACTAATTTAGCTTTATTTCTTGTTATTATTCTATATTCATCAAGCTTGTTTCTATAAACTCATTTGGTTCCAATAACAGGTGTATAATCAAGTCTAGAAACCAACTTCCAAACCTAATTTCTTATGAATTGGTTTAACTCTTCTTGCATAGCTAGTATCCAAAATTCATCTTTTAATTCTTCTTCAATATTTTTAGGCTCGGTTTGATATAGAAGAACAAGTTTACTCATGTTCCTTAAAGACGATCTTGTTTGTACTTTATTGGAAGGTTCACCGGTAATTAGATCTTTTGGATGTGATTCAAGACTCCTATATTAATTATTCTCTTAATTTGTTATACATATATATATATATATAAGGAAAATTAGTGTTGGATACCGATACTTCCACAGATTTCAAGGATTGTAGAGAATTGGATATCCTACCAAAAGATAAGATAGGGTAAACTTAAGTTATCTATCAACTACCATAAAAAATCACTTGAGATAGAAAGTAAGTTTAAGAAAGAGGAAAAATCAAGTTTTAAATCTTTTCTCTTAATTAGTTTTGGTCCATCAACATCTTAGTTCTCTAATTAGTTTAGCTTAATCTTTTGTACGCTCTGCGCTCGAATTCTATCTTAACCATCGCTTTTGTTTTCCAGTAAAAGAATTATAGGGGTGTGAGCAAAACCACGTTCAGTGAAGTAAATAGACCATAAACACACATCAAATGAGACAGGCAAGTTCGTTAATACCCATATGCAATGCATCACTTAAACATATGCTTCCACACATATAAGTCTGGATGATCGGAATCCAAACATGTTGAAGATTTACGCCCTCTCTAGGGGTTAAGGAACAAGTTCAGACACTAGCGCTTAAGAAAATCGAAGTATACCGTGTAACACCTTTAAAACTTTGAAAACATTTATTGACCCAACATACTAAGATATTCCCTAAGTATTACACACTTTACGTAGACCTTAGGCAGGCGGCATTCCTCGAGCCAAGCAGTTCCTGCTAGGTCCGTAAGTCACATGTGAGTACATATAGAATGAGGATTCACTATCAGGAACCCAACCTAACTCATTATGGCTTAGAACGAAAATACGTGATGGTAGTAGCTAAAGTATGCAATGCAAATGCAAATGAGTCGTGCTATACATGATCGTTTAATTTGTATGTCAAATAATCTTAAATTGTTTTTCTTAGAAATCAAGCAGTTGTAGACGTTCATCGTATATTGTCAACTCAACATCACATCATCATATGAAGTTATTCCTGTAATTAGAGTATTTTATCCAATCAACAAGCATAACAGCAAGAATGATCCCCATTCCCCACACAATCTAGTTCCTTATCTTTATTTAGATGCAACTAAGCTACACAACACAGGTGTGAATAAAGTCAAGCTACTCACGGGTCCATGATGATAGACAAGTGCCGTAGTAGTCTGAAAGGATGTCAAAGAGATAATCTAGCTCGCCTATACATATAAGAAAATGTAGTATGTATTAATACTTAAGATGATGTGCAATTACTAGAAAAAGTTAAGCTGTTATAGTATTGTAATTTGTTCTCATTTTGGTTTCTCTTGTTGAGCCTAATTTAATTGGGCTCTAAATTAAGGTTTCATTATGTAAGCTTTGGTTATCTTCCCTTGTATAGATAAGTGTCTAAGTGGGCTTGCGGTTGAATTTCTATTTTCATAAATCAGGTCAACATCCTTATTAGTGACTATGACCCTTTGAATTGGATCGCTACTTTCATAATTTGAGTCAATATTTTTTTTTATTATTGCTTATGGGTTTAAGGATTAGATTCTCTATTATGTTAATCTTAGTAGGCCAATGGCCTTTGCACTTATCACCCATGACTATAAAGCCTTATGTATAGCTTCTGAACCCGATTTTATTTCCTTACATTCCAATATTATGCTTAGATTCTATTTAACCATATTTTGCCACTTTATGGCCTTTGTAATTTCCTTAAACACAAAAGGGTCAAAGCTTATGTGCTCTAAACTTATATTCATACACTTAGTAAAAAGGGCTTTTGTTATAACTTGCATTTCACACTCTTTCTATGTGTTCATGGGTCTTTAGGCATACAGAAAAGGGATTTAGTCATTGTTGGCCCCAAACTTCCTTTGTGCCTAAACTTTCATGGGAAAAACCCATATTCCAATTCACTTTTCCTTTTATTGAAACTTTGGTCCAATTCATGAGCTAATTAATTAGGTCTAATTATAAGTGAGCCCATTGGATACATAATCTAATTTTGAATCTTTATAAATCTATTCATGCTCCTTGTTGATCTATTTTATTTCCTGCTATGATTCTTTTATTTTGGCTAATATCAAGTTAATGAAAACTTTAACAAAATTAACAAAACAAAGTTGTCTTTTAATTCTTGTTCTAATCGTGATTCTCATGAAGAATAAGCATGATTGGTTTATTAAAATTTTTAAGAGTACGACTCACATTATTATGTCAATATGACCTTCTATTCTGCCTTTTGTTTATGATTAATTAAGTTATGTAACAAAACATCATCTTTAGTTATAATGACTAACAAATAGATGAAGAGGAGAAAAATTTAAATTTGGATCAAAATAGCTTCCTTAAAACTGTGACATTTATGATGCTCCTAAGGGTGTATTTTTGTTATTTTAAGCCTCCTAATGCTTTTATAACATATATAAGTGTAAAGAAATTTGGAAAACACCATTTTTATTAATCATTACCCACAAGTAAATAGGAAATGAAAATAAGAAATTTGGATCTCTACGAGTCCTTCAAAACCATGAGGCATATAGTAAAGTATGTGTAGACTTTTGATGCCTAAGCTTTCTAAAGGCTTGTACAACATATCTAGGTGCAAAGAAGCCAGAAAAACATCATCTTTACTATATATTACCAACTAATAGTGAGGAAACATATAAAAGAAATTCGGATCTCTAAAGATTCTACAAAAACATGAATTATAAAGTTACGTACAAGTGGATTTTTGTTGCCCTAAGCTTCCTAAGTGTTTATACAAGTTGTTAAGAGGATTTTGAACAAGAAAAAGAGTATTTTTAGCCCTCCAAATGGGAGATCTGATCCTAGCTTGCTTTGTGGCTCTTAAATATACCATTATATAAGAAAAAGGCTCCTTTTTGGTGGTCTGAAGAGGAATCGCGATTTTTTAACATTCTCATTCTCATTTTTCTTTCACCTTTCAACTTATATAAGCTATCTAAAGTGAAGTTTTGATGTTTACATTGGATTTTGAGGGGTGATAATGCATCATTCCTCCCTTTGGAGCATGGATCCGAACCTATGAGTATTAAAAAGGAAAACAACTTATCTCAACTAGCATTATCTACTTGAAAGTTAGAATTTTCAAAGGTTCCTTTGGCTTACCTTAATGTTGGAGTGCCTTGTTGATTTTCTACTTCAAGATTCATCCTTTTTATGGTATAAAGATAGTAGCTTTGGTTGATAAAGTGACTTTTGTTAGTTCACTAGAAATGGAAGAGGGAAATATTGGTGGAAAGAAAGAGATGAGAGAAAACGTAGAGAGGAAGGAAGGGGTGCTTTTTCCTTAGGAAAAAAAAACAATTAAATGGAATTGGAGTGTTGAGGAAGTTTTGGGAAAGGTTTGATTTGATGGGTCTTTGACTTTAAATCTTGAAAACTTGTTTAAAGGGGTTTATGAAAGATTATGCATTAAAGAGATTATATAACTCTTGTACAATCTTACTATTCATGAAAAGGCTAAAAGATGACTTGATGAAGGTAGTCATAATTAGTTGTCGTGGCAATTGTACAATAGTATTGACTTTGAGTTTGAATTGATTTCTTGCTAAATTTGGCAAAG
Source organism: Combretum micranthum (assembly GCA_024138025.1). Taxonomy (NCBI): domain Eukaryota; kingdom Viridiplantae; phylum Streptophyta; class Magnoliopsida; order Myrtales; family Combretaceae; genus Combretum; species Combretum micranthum. The sequence goes on from JAMXBD010000301.1 coordinate 754,402, forward strand.
GTTAGAGGTGTTGGCTTTACTTTTAAAAGTTCACAATTTTTTATGAGTATAAGAGATATTTACTTTTCCTATAAATTATAAATTCGGGTTTCTGTAATGTGTGTGTGACAAAGGATTTTATTATCTGTCGAATATCTATGAACTAAATGACAAATTTATTTACGAATTAGAGGCATAAGCATTTATACTATATGACGATACTAATTTAATACAGATAATTCTTGGTGCTAATTTTTAAGGGTTTTGTGGTTACACAATTGTCTAAAGCTAGGGTTTATGCTACAGAAATAGAGTTTTTGTTTCAAAAATTGGATTCTTAGTCTTAAAACCTTGTAATGATATTATTGAGCTTGACTCTAAGGTTTAGTTTCTATTTCGTGATATTGGTGTTGTCTTTATTCCGGCCCTAAGTCTTATTAGATGATTTCTAGGCTTTCAATATTTGTTTTAATTACTATCCAATATTTGTAAGGTCTTATACTTATAAAGAAACACTACAGTACAAAGTAACATAATATTATAAAGATTTAATTAGAACAAAAATTTCTGGGGTTTACAATTATTATTATTATTATTATTATAACAATTTAAGTATAACAAATCATATAAGATAGTTAATTATAACCTCTAGATCATATTTAGATGCAAGATAGTAAGATACATTTATATATATCATTAATATATATTGCATGGCATGTATGCATAATATGGTATGTCACGGCCCAAAAGGTACCCTAAACGTAACAGTCCGCCGCATGCTAAACGAGACTTAAGAATCATTACCAAAGTTATTCAGAAGTCTTGTTTTAATATGCAAGACGTTCCCTTACAACAATAGAATATATAAACAATTAGAAACAGATAGTTCAATTTGATAGGATAAATATAAAAATATAAACCATAGATATCTTAGAATTAATTACAAAGCATTAAGGGATTCCCTAGCTACACATAAGTTTAGGTATTATCTTTCTAAGTTCACTACTGAAAACTGTATAAACCAATTGTGAACTTCTAAGGAGATAATTCCTAGGCTCTTATTACCTGATTTAGCTAGGTCTGGGGACGCAGCCATAAGTACGGGAACTGCATTAGAAAGAAACTATGGAGGTGTAAGCTACGCTAGCTTAGTGAGTTCCACTTCCAAAATTAAATGCTCAACAGTAATATATAATCGAAAAGTTATTAACAATCATATGAATGTACAAACATGTGAGCATACAATACATAAGACCAATCGGAAGTCTTATGTCGAATGGATTTACGCCCTCCATTCGAGGTTAGGTGTTTAAGGGCATACGACCAACGATTTCAATTTTTCTCACTTTTTATTGTGGTTGATACAGCTGCCTACGCACACACATTTTCAATTTTGCCCCACACGCCAACATTTAATTTCCAGCCATTATGCCAATATTCGAGTTTACATGCCCCTCGTTGCTCACATATTATGCCTTCTTCCCATAAAGGTATAATAACCTATGCAATGTGACTGACATATGTTATGCATGGTCAATTTGATTATAGGATCATGGCATATTAATTTAACAATTTATGGGTGACCATAGCGATTGCAGACTTATCAATTCTATACTAGGTCATACAAATAATTACAACAAGCTCATTTCGATACTCTTATCGTCAATTTACCCATACAGAAATCATATTCATACAATCCATTTTATCTTGCCCTAAGTCTAATGCCACTAATATTACAAGCACAAGCACAAGCATAAAATTTAAAGAGAGTGAACTCACTCAGTCATGGTCTCCGGTCTCTGATGGTAGTGATCCAGAAACATGAAATTTCCCCTGATTCCAAAATCACCTAAACGAAAGAAATACCCCTATGAGCATTTCATACCATAACTAATTCCAAACTTTTCAAATAAAACTCTTTAAATTCGTAATTTCCATAGTAACTGAAAATTCCAACTTACACGGCCATAACTTGGTCATTTTAACTCGGAATTTCGCAAATAAGCTATCGATTTCTATCCACTTTGAAAGATCTATCTATTTATGATGTTACTACTAAATTTTGAAAACGTTTAGGTCTCGGAATGTTCGGATCAAATCTGATCAGTAACTAAAATTTGAAATTCTGAAATTGTTTTGTGAAATTTGCATCATTTCTATTAAGTACATTATATATACATGCAATATCCACAAGTTATGATCATGAATGTCATGATATGAGCTATCTACATGTAATTTGTTAATGATTTTTTTATTAAAAAGAATTTTGTAAAAACTTACACCTTTAATAGTGTCATGAACACTTGTTTGGAAAACTAGCTTTATTCCTTTGAAAATCATGCATGTTCTTACTATGATGAAGTATTGATCACCTATATACCTAATACCTTCATTATTTTAATAAATCTCCTCATTTAAATGTTGAAAAATAGATATTTTAAAGTGATTTTTGCCTAATGACGAATTTTATATAATTTTTGGAAAGGAAAATATTGTTTGATCTTAGTTGGAAAACTTTTCCTTTGTTTTAGGTTTCTACTTTGATGAAACACATTTACTTTCATAAAAAAATCAAGTCTTTATTATATCTACTCCCTAAGACGTTTATTTTCCATAAAAATCATCATTTTGGCTTTTGGAAATAGGTGTTTAAATAGTGGCCATTTTCAAATCTAAATTTAAAAAATTTCATTTGAGATTGTTTTCTTTGTAAAAATCATTTAGGCTTTAAAAAATCATTTCCTAATTAAACCTACTCCTTAAGGTTTCCATTTCTTTAATAAAAATTTTGTTTTGGAGTTGAAAAATGGGTGTTTACATTTCAAGCTTCTTTATTACGAATTGAAAACTTGTTATTGGGACTGAAATATAACTTTTGTAAACTTGCCCTTGTTTTGAAAATATTTCTTAGTAGATCTAAGCTTTTCTCGTCAAGATCACTTATTTATGATATCTATTCCCTAAGTCCTTCATTTTTAATATAGAATACATATTTTGAAGTTGAAAAATAGCTTTTCTAAATATGGTTCCTTTTTTATCCGAATTTTCAAAAATCATTTTTGTTAAAAATAAAGTAGATCTTGGACTTTCTAATACTTTCCTACTATCATCAAGCTATTACAAGTTATTTATGAACATAAGAAAAAGCCTAATGCATTTATGAGCTCAAAACAACTAGATCTAATCTATTGTACTAGTTATAAATGCATGAACACTATGACTATTATGTGGATGTGGCAAGATGATGAATACATGCATAAAATGTTAATAATAACAACATAACTTGATAATAAAACAAGATAATAGCAAAATAACTCAAATAACAAGATCTATAATATTGTGATGGCAATGATCTCATGTTCAAGTGTTTCCACATCCTCAGTTTAAAGCTCATGGGGATTTTTGAGTGGAATCACCCATGAATAATCTTACCATTACATGTTTTTAAGGTAATAAGATATAGACCTATTAGCTATTGGGTGTGTGGAGTAAGAACTTGAAAGAAAAAAAAATGTTGTGAGTGTGTGTGTGTGTGTGGAGTGTCACGCCAATGAGAGGAGGAGAGGGAGAGAAAACTTGTTTCAAAAGTTGAATTTTGTAAAGAAAGAAAGAAAGTGAAACGAAGTTGGTATAAAGGGTTAAGTAATCAAAAGAAAAATAAAGCAAATTGGAGAGAGGGAAAGAGGGAGAGGAGGCACCGATTTGGAGTGCATGGGAGAGAGAGGGAGGTGTGTTGTGTAAGTTTTAAACTTAAATAAGTAATTTAAGTAGTAAAAGTTATATTGGAAAAGTAAATTGTAAGGAAAATAATGAAATAGTAGGAATAGGTTGTAAGGATGTAAGATATAGGTTATGGGTAGTAGTACTTGTGAATAGTGTGAAAGAAATCAAAAAGTAGATTAGACACTTAAAGTACCGACAGTAATGAAAATACAATAAAAAGGTTATAACTGTAACTTTTATAAACAGAGAAATTATATAACTGATATATTTGGAAATCTTATGAAATTACGAGTCTAACGGTACTAATATCATATATTTAATATCCCGAGCCCCGTGACATGTTTTTCGAGATTTGTATCCGATCGGGCTCGAAATAGGTCGAAAATTCACTAATCGGATATTGTTTAGTATTCAAATATTAATACAAGCTAATCTACACTTCCCACTCATATTTTGACTCTTTGGTTTGAGAACCCGGGATTGCCGGATGTTAACTGTTAGGGTTTTTTGAGATTTTATTAACTTAGGGTTACGGTTGACTTTCCGATTTAGAGTCTTACTTTGGAGTTAACTCGTTTTTATTCTTTTGGGCTTTCCTTCTTGATATTGCCAGACATAGGATTTCTAGGTCTGACTGGTCCAGAGATATTCTTTTAGGATTTCGGTTTCTGGTTTTAAATCTTTCCCGAAATCGAACTCAGGTTTACTAAGAAAACAAGGGTTTACATTGTATATACACTACGATATATTATATACTTACGTATTATTTGTTACGCATGATTGAAATTTAGAATATGTTTTTTATATCTATGTTGTGTAAGTTATGTATATTTATGTAATCTATAAGGCTTGTAGAATTGTATAAAATTTATATTTTAATATTGATATATAATCTAGCTATTAATAAACATTTACATAATGCGTTTTATAGGATTTGTATTTTGTATTATACATATAGATGTATATAACATGTTCATTTAATGTTTTATAAACGATCTATAACACATAAAGGATAAATTTATAATATGTTATATATGTTATACATCAATTTATATTTATTAAGATATGTTTGAAGTTATACTCAAATTCGATAGCACATACCAAATTACATATATATATATTATCATTATTATTTTTTCATCTTACAGTTTATAACTATTAATATGATAATTATATTAATGAGATGTTATTATTTTCACTGATAATAATATCTTGTTACTATATTATCATAATGTGATATGTAATTGCATAACATAGTACTTGTTAGTATGTGTTATAATAATTATTATAATATTATTTTACATGTTATATTACACTAGATGTTATAGTGACTCATCATCACAATATCGTAATAATAGTGTTTTGTTATATTAAATATTATAGCGATATGATGATTATACATTCTTTATTATCATAACTGCTAAATTTTAAGGGTAATTATTACAATAGTTCATTAATATTATGATATTAGTTATAATATAACTATAAATTTTATAGTATAATTACAAGTAAATAAGTTATCATGACTAATATAATATTAGTAAAATAATTATGGTCTCATATAATTAATATTATTAACTTGTCAAAAATTGTTTTAATATGTGGGTCAAGTGTTGTATCATTTATTATAAGACAAAATAATCTTATTTGTTATTTACTAGAATGTGTTAAGTTAATATTGTTGATTACAATATACTATTGATACTACTTATATTATTACTACTATTGTTGCAAATGGTAGTAATAGTTTATCATACACTCACATAGACAACATGAATCATGCACTCAATATAATCACATTAATACTACATAATATTTTATGGTTATTAATAATTTAGAGCTACTAAATTATATTTTATTATAATTACTTCTTATATGTTTTGAATATTTTCTTATATAATAATCATTTACATGATATGGTAACTTCTAAGAGGGGTTGCTTACTAAGGAAGTGATGTTGTCTGAGAGGCAACTTGGTTCACTTCCAAGTAATACAGAGCTAAATCCCAAAGAGAAGGTAAATGCAACAACCCTAGTGAGTGGAAAGGATCTACAATCTAATCAATAATTACTTTGTAGAAAAGAAAGATGCTTGAGGAAGAAGAGGTGCAGACAAGAAAAGAGCAACCTTTTGAAGTTCAGGCATACAAGCCATAGATACCATATTCAGCTTGTTTGAAAAAAGATTACAATACTGAATAGTCTGGTAAGTTCCTGGAACCTTTCAAAGAATTACAAGTTAACTTACCACTTGTTCAACCCTTGCCATAGATGCTCGAACATGCAAAAGTTTTAGAGGAGACATTCTCTGATAAAAGAAGATCAAAAGAGATATCTACGACGAAGGTTGGAGATGAATGTTGAGTGATCCTTCCATGTGTACTGCCAACAAAGCTCAAGGATTCAGGAAGTTTCACAGTCCCATGATAGATTGAGGAATTGAATGAAGAAAGAGCTTTGATAGATTTAGGGGCGAGCATCAATTTGATGCCATATTCGTTCTTCAAGTGATTAGGTTTGTGTGAGCCTCATCTTGCCCAAATGAGTTTACAATTGGCATATCGTACAGTGAAGCTCCTAGAGGGATTATCGAGAATGTGCTTGTAAAGGAAGGAGATTTTACATTCCCAGTAGATTTTGTAATATTTGAGGATGATGTTGAGGAAGTTCGCTTGATTCTAGGAAGACCGTTTTTAGCAACTGTCAGAGCTATTATTGATGTGGGGGATGGAAAATTAACACTTAGAGTCGGTAAGGAGGAGCTTGTGATGAAGATTCCAACGGTATTTGATCAGCCTATGCTATTTAATCATTCCTGTTTTAATATTTATGTTATTAATGATTTTGTTTCAAAGTGTATGCAGGATACTCTTTGTAAGGACGTTCTGGAGTTAGACATAACACATGGAGAAGAGAAAGAACTGAAAACCTGAGATGTAAGAAGTTGTAGCTCAGCCAGGAGCTATTAAATAGATTTCCATTAAAAATGGGTTCAAGGAGATATATACGAGTTATGAGGAGTGGTTAAGACTAGCTATTGAAGAATCGCCAACTTGAGTTGAATCTGAAGGACGTCGAGCTACTGACGTAAAACAACGTGCTTCATGAGAGGCAACACATGTTCAAGTTAGGTATGTTTAGTTCCTTGTTCTTGGCTTTTTCATCTCTATCTTTAGTCCTTACTTTATGTTTTTGTAAGTGCACGCGCTGAACTGTCAAAATTTGTGGGGAAGAGTTAATCCCTACAATGGCTTTAAGTATGAAATTTGGTTGGGTTCTCACCTTTCCAAGATGCAACTGAAATTGGCTTCACTTGAATGACTTTCTGATGCTTTGCTATGTTAACAATCTAAAACTGGGGAAGTCTCCATTCCTTTTTCTTTTTATTTTCTTTCTTTTTATTCCTTCTTAAGCTTTATCTGCTCTAGTGGACATTAAGGGCAATGTTTCATTCTAAGTATGGGGAAGGGATAAATTAGGAAGATTAAGTTAAGTGGTCTGGTTTTGTACTTTAATGAATTATACACTTGTATTCAAAATTCCCCCACTTAATGGACATGAATTGTTGAAAAGAAAAGTGATTTTGTAAAGTACAAAAAACGTACTATTAAAATTTGAATTAGCATTTAAATGCTAAAGTAAAAGTGATTTTGTGTGTCTTACTCACCTATTTTGAACTTGGTCTACTTAGTTAAAGTTTTAGAATGAAATCTAAGTGGGTAAATTTACTTGCTATTTAATGAGTGAATCTAGGTTGTGGAAGGGATCGAAGTCCTAGTTTAAAGTTAAAGTTAAATGATTATGTTTCTAAGCTTGTTAGTTAGTATATTTGCTTCTCAAAAACCTTAAGATCCCTACTAACCTTTAGTGAAAGGGGTATATGAAATCAATCACTTAGTGATTCTTTTTAAGTAATCTCTTTAAAAGTTAATCAATTGTTATACTAAACTAAATACATAAAAAGCTTAGTTAATATGGACGAGCTTTGGTCTCTCAGAAGAGTAAAGTCTGACATTACTATTGACTATACAAGCTTCTTATATTCATTTGATTCTTGAAAAGAATCAAGAAGAATAAAACTGAGCTAAAAAGAAGCGGGCTAAAACCCGTTTAGAGGAAAAAGGAAACGATAAGACTAAAACCCATCCCTCTAAAGGCTATTAAAAGAAATTTTAGAGAGATTAAAATTAAAAAGGAAAAAAAATTCTAGGGGAATGATGGATGCAGTATACTTTCATTTTGGGTTACTGTGCTTAGAGAGGTAGTTGAACGATTTATATGCTCTCTAATAAGTGATGAGATGTAACCAAGCCGCTTTTGCTTTGTTTGACTTTGTGTTTAGTTTATGACTTGGAAGCTTTTATTAAATGACGAGGGTAATAGTTTGATTTACTTGAATTAATATTAAAAGTTTAACTTTAGTATGCCAAGTACAAGTACAATTATGGTAGGTTTGAGCCGTAGGTACTAATAAGTCACTATTTGGAAATGGAAAGAATGCTATGTTGAATTGAATTTCCATTGAACTTTTGAGTATAATTAGTGATGGATTTCTTTGTCCTTAATTTGTTTGCTGGAGGACAAGCAAACAGTTAAGTGTGGAGAAGTTTGATAAGTGTCTAAAGACCCTTGTTATTCATATTGTTTTAATATGATATTATATAGATCTTATGTGAATTGTTAAAGAAAAGGATACTCATATGGTTAAAATGTCAATTTCAACGATAAAGGAAGACTTTGAGGTTAACGAAGATTTTTGAATGAGTTAAATGAGATTTTGATGAAAAAAATGGAAAAAGGCTTATTTACAATATACATAACCTTTCTACACAAGTTGTGTAGAATACTAGTGTTAGAGATGAAAAACGAACATCAAGCATTTTGAAAGTACACAAGGATCGAACATAGGGCATGTAGGATGATCATGTAGTGGATCAAAAAATGGGCAGTAACGATTTTCAGAGGACACAGTCAATAAACACGACCTGTGATTAAAGTCGTGTAGCTCTCCAATTATTAGACTTCATCGAGTTTTCAATCAACATGACCTCGAACATGGGCTGTGTAGGTGGTCGTGTAGGAGCATTTTGCTATTTTCCTATAAATATAAGCCTTAGCTCGCCATCTGGAATCATCTTTCATTCTTAGAAAACCCGAGAAGAGAAAAATAGTGCTTCAAAAAGAGAAAATGCCCAAGGTATTTCAAGATCACAAGACTTTGTTTTGAAGGTTGTAATCATCTTTGCTATCTACTTTTCCATATCTTATTATTCTAATCATTTGCAAAGGGAAAAATAGATTCTTTTTACCCTAGGCCTTGAGCAACCCTAACCCTAATATAGATATTGAATTGTTTTATTGATGGAAGTTCATAGTTCTTGAATCTATTCATGTGTTTCGCTTGTTTCTTGATTTGATTCTTGTTGATTTAATCGGCGGATTGATTGATAAGATAAATCTAGCATGAATAGAGGAGTTTGAATGTGATTCTAGAAATAGATTGCATGAACTTTTTGCATCACGATTTAATCTTTTTAGGGAATCATGTTCTATAATGCAATTTTGTGTGAATCTAATGATGAAAGAAATTTCCATTAGACATATAGGATTAGAATTTAATCATCTTGAAAGAGAGGTTAATGAATCTAGGGTTCTTGCAATTCAAAAACATAACTTTCCATTGATGAATATTTATCAAGAAGTTTGATAAGGTTTGTGGTGCACCAAGATTTAGGGTACTGTTTTGTGATTGATTATTATTAGAGCCGTGATCATCTTAATTCTAAGGTTAATCATTTAGTAAGTTAATTATTATTATTATAATCATTCGATCGAGTTTAGCTAAATAGTAGATAAAAAAGGTGTGTACTAGTAATTACAGGTTGTGGTGGAACGACCCTTGTGCTTACATCATTACTACAATTGATAGGTATGCTTGCTTAGGATCTTTCGCATAGTAAGAATAAGGTTTAATTTTAATTTGAGTTAGTGTGATTGAGAAATCGCATTTCAATCACACAATTAACTTACATTAAGTAGATTATGTTTTAGATCATTAATAAGCAACACATTTTTAATAATTAAATCTTTGTTTATGGGAATGTCACCTTCACCAAGAACGGTTGATTTTCGATTGTCTCCAAAGGTAACACTCCCTTGATCTTTTGAAGTCTAGAGATGTGAACTTAGATGCATCTTCAGTCATTTGTCTAGAGCAGCCGCTGTGCAAGTACCATTTATTGTTCTCACTTGAAGATCCCTACAAAATAAAGTATTATTTCTTTGGTACTCATTTGAGTTTGGGTCCTTTTTGATTAGGTAGAACAAGAATCTCTCTCTTTGGAACCCAAACTAGCTTCTATGATTCAAAAGCATGGTTTTTCTTATTGCACAATTGTGTGTAATATGACCTGATTTTCTACAATAGTTGCATGTCCCATGGTGGCTTTTACAAATCGAGTTTTGTAGGACTTGCAATTACTTTTTTTTTATAGCGAATTCCATATTTATTTGCATCACACCTTTGATTCTTTTTCCCATTTGTGAATTTGGCTAGAGTGGCTTTTGAATCATTTAAGTGAGCTTTTAACAATATATTTTCAGTTTTTAAAATTCTCTAGCTCTTTTTGAATTTCATTACTACTGCTAGCACATTTAACTCTATCATTGTTGACTGTTTTAATTTCTAGATCAAGTAAGTCATTTTCAATTGTTAATTTTTCGTTGATCTTGCTTGACTCATCATTCTTATTTTTTAACTTCTTACACTTATTATTCATCTTATCATTTTCCAATTTTAGACTTTTTATTTCTTCATGTAGTTTTTCATTTGGCAATTTAATCTCCTCATGTTTAGTTTGAAAATTTTCTAGTTCTTCTCCTACTTCCGTCATTATGGATTTAAGCATGTTGTTCTTTTTCTCTTCTTTTTCTAACTTGATCATACTTTATCATACATGGCACACAACTTAGCATAAGAAGGAGAAGAGGGGGATTTGACTTGTTGCTAGGCTTCATGAACTTTTTGAGCTTTCTGACCATCAGGGCAAGATCCTCATTCTCATCATCATCATCATTATCACTAGAATCTTGACTTGTGGCTTTTGAGGCAACAACCTTTTTGTTAGATTCCTCCTCTTGCTTTTTGATGAGCTCATGTGTTTCGAGTCCTCCAAGGAGTTCTTCCTTACTCATAGCACTTAATTCTCGTGCTTCTTCTACTACAGTTCTTTTCACTTCCTAATCTTTGGGTAGTGACTTCAGAAGTTTAAAATTTATTTCCAAGTTAGTAAAATTTTTCCCAATTACACTCAAGGGGATTATGATATTAATGCATCTATTATGCATTTCATCTATAGCTTCATTAAGAAGCATATTGAAATTTTCGAATTGTCCACATAAAAGACTTATTTTTATATCTCCAACTCTAGAAGCTCCTTCATAAGTCTTTTCTAGTTCATCCCATATTTCTTTAGTAGATTTACATGCACATATTGTATTAAAATTACTTTCATTTATACCATAATGCAAAATATTCATAGCAGCAATTTCATTTAAATCTAATTTTTTTCCAGTCTTTCTCATTGTAATCTTTTTCTTCTTTTCCTTCTATTTTTAAAGTTCTATTTTCTACAACATTCCAAATTAATCTATTTTGAGCTTTAAGAAAAAAATTTTCATCTTGCACTTCTAATATGAGTAGTTACCCCACTTAAAAACGATGGTCTATTTACAACTTGCCACTCTAGAAATCCTAGTGCATTATATGCCATGATCTTTACTCCATTGTGCAATTAAGCATATAAAAGATAGAGATGAGGCTCTAATACAAAATGAAAACGTGAAAAAGCACTAGAAAATACTCAAGAGGGGTGAATTGAGTATTTGCCCTAAAAAGCTCAAACAATTAATTTTAATACAGTAGATTAAATTTAACTTTAATGGCAATGGGTATACAACAATAGATTACAATATGAAATTTAAAAGAGATAGGAATAGAAGAATTTAGTCCATATTTTAACGTGGAGTTCGGGCCACTTCCTACTCTCTACGATCCACCAATGCCTCCAATCGAGGACTTCACCACTACTATATTAATCACCAAATAATCATGCTCAAGATGAGTAATACACCACTTTTATAACACACTTAGGAAATAAAATATTTCCTTTATTTGTCTAGATGCTCACTGATAAAATGGTAAACAAGAATAGAGTACTAAAATATTTTTCTTTCTCTTTTTTGAGATATACAAATTAATGAACAAGAGAATGAGAAAAATTAAATATTTGTTCGTTCACAAATAAAGACACTTTTTCCCTTTCACACTTCACTTCTATTGAATCTCCCAAGGACAGAGTATATATAGCCTTCAAAAATTCAAATATCTATTAGAGATAGCATCTTTAGATCGCCAAGCATTAAATGCACTTTAACAACTCTTTTTTACCACATCGGCTCCAATATTTAAACCGATACACCTCAAAGTGTCATGCCTCATTTTGGCCCTCGACAAGTCTTTGCTCACTTAGACTCCATCGAGTCTTGAATTCAAACTTGTCACGTCTTAATGTGTCGCGTCTTAAATTTACCCTTGACCAATACTATGCTTCTTTGATCTTATCAAGTCTTAGACTTTGAACTCATCATGCCTTGAAAAACGGACTCATCAAGTCCTCAAAGAACCCTTCGACTAAGGCTGTGCATTTTTTTAAACTTGTCGAGTCTTAGTCTGGAATTTGTTGCATCCTAACTAGTGAACCTATCGGGCCCTCAACGAACCCCTCAACTGTAGTCAGCATTTTTTAATTTGTCAAGCTTTGCTCTTGAGTTTGTCATGCGGTGATGAATGAAGCTGTCTAGCTTTCAACTTGACCTTCGATTTATATTGTTCATCACTAAATTTGTTCCTTTTAAAAATTTGCAGAAACTCTACAAAGGACGCACAACATACACATATATTTTCTAACATATCATTTGATTAATTAAGTGTGGTTTACCATAATTGAATAATTAATTGTGCATCATATTGTCTCGTCAAAATCTACATGAACAAACAAGTTCAACAAGAAGTACTTCTAGCAACAAGAAAAGAAGATCAAAATTTCATGTGTTTGCCAAAAGATACGTTGTTTTACTTTGTTTTGATTGTTGTTTTTGTATATATATGATGAATTGATGTTAGTTATAAGTAGGAAGTAAGGTAAAACTTGTAAATTTTTTATATATAAGTTTGTATAACAAAACCTACATATACATCTGTTCATGAATAAGTTAAATAATTTATGGGATGATTTGATGATATATGCAGTAACAATATAGTTAAGAAGTGTTATAAACTATGGGTATGAGTTTATAAGTTGCTTTTATGGTGTTCTAGTTGATGTAAGATGTGTATAAGTTGATAAAATGAAGTAAGAAAAATAAAGAGATTCGTAAGCCCTTGTAATTTGACAAGCACGGGCATACAACGGCCTTTATAGGACTCTAGTTGGAACATTTTTAAGATGTATGGGCGTGCAATGGCCTTTACTATTCTCTGTTGGAAAATTTTTGACAAGCATGAGCGCTTGTGCCTATGCAGGCCAGCACGGCTGTGTAGTAAGCTGTACACACTGATTCTGCCCTACTTATAAAAAAAAGAAAGAAAAATAAAATGAGGTAGGTGAATGATAATTAATATGATATGTTAGTTAATTTATATAATTGAGAATGAGTTTAGTGAATTTATAGATTTAATAAATAATTGGATTAAATATAGAAGTTACATATAAAATGAACTTAGTTAATAATCTTAAGTTCAACTTAACTAAATAGGCTTCAATGAGCTAAAATGAATTAAATTGATTAAGTTTAATCAACTTGGCTTAGTAATTGAATCAAATGATTAATTCTAATCAATTTGGCTAAGATTAAGTTAAAACAGGCTTAGTAGCTAATAATTGGTTTAGACTAATATATTAGGATAATCCATGAATAACACAAGGAATATGTTATTTCAAATGTATGTTTGCTTGGGAAATGAAATTTTTATTTTTGAATGTGAGTGATGGGAAGATGTTTTTATAATAAATGACATAAACAAAGATAAAAGAAATAATTTGACAGATAATGGAGAACTATCTGTATCTTGGCGGGATGATATTTGCAGCCATGGCAGAATTCCTAATTAGTGTATGATCAAATGGGTTTTTAAAATGAGTTTGATGTAAATGGATAATTAATTAAATTGCTTATATGAGTTTAATTCATGAACATATATATGGATACCTGATTTATCTTTTGAGATAGATTCTAAAATACCATTTGCTCCTGTTTGGATTTCAAATATGAAAGGTACGCAGTGATGTGTTTATTGTTTGTTAGGATAGGCATTCCTAAAGAACTAAAACTTAAAGACCACTTAAGTAATGAGCGTTGCTTGTGTGTGTGTCATTTAATCCAATCCAGGGAGCAGCAACCTTATTGGGCATGATAGTTTAGTTGCTTAGGCCACCTTCTTGTCATAATGCAATAGTATGCCATCATGCAATGGCAATTCATAAGTGGCCTAGTGAATAGCTGACGGGACAAATAGTATCAACATAATGTTTGCTTAGGCTTGGGGTGAAGTAACATGGTTTAGTTTACGTTTATGGGATTGATTGAACTAAACGGTGTTATGGGTTGAGATAAGTAAAGTTAAGTAACGGTTGTGAATCTTAGATAAGGCTATTTTGTCGTTTTCGGTAATATCATATGGGAGATATAAGTATTCGAGCAATTTATATCAACCCTCTGAGCAGCTGTTGTTACTTAGGATCTCCAAGTTCCCATAGATTGTTTCGAAGTGTGAGTGCTCAAGTGTTGTTTGTTTTGCTTTAATGAAAAGATAATAACTTGTCATTTGATGTAATGCATTTAGTTTAAGCATGTGTCATTTCGCTTGTGATTATGTTACTATGTACTAGGCTTTGGCTTATTATTGTTGTTGTTGTCTTTTTTTCAGTGCTGTTTTGATGATGATGATGATGTTGTCTTGGGTATGGGATGAAGCAAAAGGAGTTTATTGTAGAGGGAAATGGATTTAGGTTCGTAGGCTGGTTTTATTTTATTTTTGTTTTGTTAAAAGATGGATTTATCTTTTAAAGTTATATTTTTTTCCTTTAAGGGCTTGGTTAAGAAGCCCATGTTTTGTAATAAGCTTTTAAAGTTTTATTTAAGTGAAAGTTCTTCTTCTTATATGAGTAGAAGCCAAAAATGTTTTTATAAAAGTTATTTTACCACTACTAAATCCAGTTGTCTCCATAATCTAATTAAACGATTTCTGAATTTAAAATCGGCTAGCAATGTTTGACATAAACATATTCTTTAAGGAGGCCTATACGTGTAATACTTAAGGTATTATACGTGATCGGGGGATTTGACTTGCTTGAATTTTAGATGTATGGTAAGTTGAATCCTTACAATGATCCCCTTGACAAGCTCCATTAAGCTAAATAATCCTTAGCACATGGTATTTTACACTCGGGTGATACCTTGATAAGTAATGCTATGGGGTTGAGTAATGAGAAATACCCCATTGACTATTAAAATTTATCGATCTCAGGCAACAAATGTCACTATCATTGCATTAGCAGGATTGATAATGAATGCCACTATCGTTGCATGAGCATGATTGATAATGAATGCCACTACTGCTGCATGAGCACGTTGATAATTTTCTCACTATAATCTTCATTACTAATACTATCACATTAGACAATATTATTGCTTGGTTGAAACTTTGCTCCCAAGCACATATGATCATAAAAAAATAAAACATGTACTAAAATCAAGTGTTGCATCTAGTGACAAGCCTTTTTACAACAACATGCTCCTTATTTATGGTGCTTATCATAATATCAAAGAAATTGAAGCTATCTCACTACGACATCTTTTTATGTACTGTTGATATATGAGAGCTAATGCTCCAAAGCGCATGATGACTAGACACATTACCTAAGAAAAATGAGTACCAAGAATATAAATGGATATAGAGCTGACAAGTTGATTTCATTTTTATGCTCAATTTCATATATTTCATTACAACTGCTATTAAAGAAAAAAAAGTTATATTGTATGACCGAGAAGATTACTATGAAGAGAAGGACAAGTCAATACCTATCACAAACCTATGTTTTCAATGTATAATGCACAGTCATGCGCAATGCTAGAAATACGAAATGTTCGTTTGTGTTGTATGCCCAAAGCAAGTATGCGCAAGTGACACTCACTCGTGTACGCTATACTGCCATTATATAATACTACTATAGTTGGTCAATGAAAAAGTAGATGCATGGAAATAATGTATTGCCTTCAAGTCAAGACAATGCACTCATTTAAGACATTACAGCTTTTAATTATTAAAAGATTTCAATACAACACATGGTTTCCAGTTGTGGGACAAGGAAGTAGAAGCATCAGTAGTAGTTGAATTCATCCTTTTGTAACATGTCATCAACTAGGGAAGGACAAACAATGATAAGAGGAACTTCCCACTCAGTCCTTCATGTTTGCTGTGTAAGATATTTATACGGGAAGAAGGTGTGATGAAAGTTTAACACTTGACAATATTAACGCTTGCAATACAAGAAAAGATGATTGAGTCAATTTCACAAATTAGGAACAGATATAATGGTAGTAAAGGGTTTACATACAAGCAAAGTGTCAAACTAAGGTGCTTGTGTTGTGGATGCGTAACAAAAATAGTAGTAGTGATCAAATCATCAAGCACACAGTGCTATGGTGCCACAGTGCGATGGTAAATGAATAGGTGTTTTAGACTCTTGAAAACATGTACATGTGATGGTGATTTTCCAAGCCAATCGTAGTTTAAATTTTTAAAATCCTTTCTTAAACTTCTACGAAAGACAATAGGCAGTGAACCTATCAACTCGTAGTATAGTGTTTAGATCGGAGTCGTCCACGAGGAAGGAATAAATACTAGTAATCACTATATTTCTACTATTTAGCCAGATGAACAATGATCAATTGATTGATTAAAATCTCTCACTAAGAAGCTAAAAGAATTAATTCGAATTTAGAATCACAAGTACTTAGAATTCAAGCAAGATTTCAAAATCAATTACTTAAACCGATCTAGATCTCGTTCTTCATTTAATTTCATCATGTGAATCATTGAACACTAAAGATTAAACTAATTGAGTTCTTATACCATTGAGTTCCTTATACAAATTGACAGTCCTCTCAGATTTATCAATTTTTCTAACCTTAGATTGATTAATTAGGATCTCTCCTTAACTAATTACAAACTAAGATCGCATGAAGAATATGAACTCAAGAAAAACAGAGAACATACGGAAGATTTTTGCAACCTATCTCTAGGATCACAATCAAATCTCATCAAATTGCATAGATCTATTCATGAAAGTGATTTCTCAATCAACTTAAATGAAAACAGAAATAAACTTGTAATTCGGATTTACAAATTCAAGAAAACGATGAAGAACATGCAATTTGATTATAAGAACATCAACAACAGATTATTAAGATCAAATCCTCAACACATGATAATTAAAATCCGAACATGACCTAGATCTACGAACTACTCCTCCATCGAGATAAAAGAAAACAATTGAAATTCAATAGAAGAGTATGAATTCATGAATACAACCCTTAAGATGAAGCTCAGCTAATGGAATTGGATCTAGATCTTCAAATCTGGAATAAACCTTCACTTGAATTCTTCAATACTTGTTTTCCTCTAATGCTCTCCAAAAGTCTCCAGAAAATTACCAAAAAAAAAAAAAAGAAATGACAAGAAAACAAAATATCTCTTACGTCTGTAACTAACTTCTCTCTCTAAAAATGGTATTTATATGACGCCAAAAATGAAACAGGGACCCAAACGGCCTGTGGAGAAGGCTGTTGCGTGTTTTAAAATGAATCCTGGTTGCAAACACCCTCCAAAACACCCCTGTGGCACGAGCTGTAGCGCATACTGATGTTGAATGAATCATCCTGGTCCAAAACAGCCTTCAAAACAGGGTGTATTGAGGGATGTTGTGCCTTCTAATTTCTTCAAAACAACACTATTTGGCTTCATTTTTGTCGCATTTGTCTTGTTTCTTCATGAGGAGATCAAATTTACCTGAGATTAACAAATTAAACAACTAAGAGCCATTTCTAAATGATTTTTGCTTAGAATATCAACTAAATGAGCTCAAAAGCATCTTAGAAATAAGGGTGTTATATCACTTATCAAATTTCCCCCACACTTAACTCCTTGCTTGTCCTCAAGCAAGATGATTCATTTAAAAACTAAGGAACAAATGAACTAATCATCAATCATGATTCATATAACAAGATTCATTTCAGTTTCTTCATTTTCACAAGATAACTCTCACTTTACAATGGAAAATTGAATCAACCAAATACTTTAATCAATTTTCTAAAATTAATCAAAGTAAACCAAGTTTTACCCTCACTTTTTAAGAACAGCTTTCAAAGTAAAAAGTAAATCTGAGGTAAAAACAAAGCAAAAAGAGAATTGGTCCACTTCATTTGTTTACTTGGGAGTATATAATTCCATTAATCATTTTTCTAAGCACAAGAATCTATAATAAAAGTATATTGCATCAAAATCTCCCCTAGGCTTCTCTCCTTCTGTAATCTTTATTGAAATTTTATTTAGTAAATTTTTTTTTTTAATTTTTAATTTCAAGTTAATAGCGGGGTCAAATCTTGCTCTTCTGAGGGACCAAGACCCGCCCATATCAACTGAATTTATCATTCTAAGCACTAGTTATTTATCTATTTGGCCTTCAGAGGGGGAGGTTTTTATCTCCATCTTGTATATTTCCTCTGGACGGGTTTTTGCCCGCTTCTTTTCAGCCTTATATGCCCTTTTAACCTTCTTGTTATAGTGAGATCATTAAGTCGGCACATCCCGGGTTCATCACCCAAGTGACCAGGTTTTAAAAGGACCCCGACGGACTCTCACTCATTCTAACATTCAGATTTTTATACTCTTGACCCACTTACCTGAGTCAGTGGAGTAAAGGCATTTTTTTTATATTATTTATATTCCAATTAGATACTTAGGAGAAAATTCCAAGAGAAACATCTCATTTGCCCTTTCATTAGAGATTAAAATGCTTTCAAAATTCTTAATGAAAAGATATAATCCTAGTGAACTTAGAAATTAAACCATTTAACATTTTACTAAGGACCTCAAATCTAAATCCAACTCTAAAATCCATTATTAAAAAGCAAGTAAACTTGTTTCACTAAGATTCTATCTTAGAACTTTGACCAAGTATTAATGATTCACAGCAAGTCAAGAGAGAGTTCAAAAATAATTCCATAGGAAAATTTCATGATTTCAAAGTCCATTTGTAAGCAAAGAGTTAGCGGAAAATCTGAAACACCCTTAGTTCTATTTTTTTCTCCTTCCTTTGTTTGTTAAAAACTTTGCTTTTTCCTCCCCCACACTTAAGTGAGGCATTGTTCTCAATGACTAAAATAAAATTCAATGAAAGCAAAGAAGCAACAAATTAAAGTTCAATGAGGAAGGAAAACTGATACCGCCCTGGAGATTAAGATGACAGCACGATCAAAACAAAAAAGCCAGAAAAATAAAACCCTGCAGGTAAAACAAATCAAAAAGATAAAACAAACAGAAACCACATAAGAAACCACAAAAGTTAGCAAGAAAGGTTAGTAGCAAAATAAGAGTAATCCAAAAATATTACAAACTAAAGTATCTCTCTTTCACTTGAAAACCAAAACAGGATAAAACAAGAACAAAGTCAATTATTAAACTCTTGGCTTCCTGGTGTATACTCTTGAGACTCTTGTGCATGCATCATCAGTTTCAGAGCCATATTCCAAACTTTCTATTCCTCCTTCTGCTGCTCCATCACCTTCTTGTGGAGCTTCATAATCATCAAATTGTTGATTGATATCAGCAAACTCTTTATCAACAGGTGCATCAACTCCAGATGCCCCAAGATCATGGATAGGAGAAAATCTCTCTATCTCATCATATTCATCACCATTAGATGAGCTGATACAATCGGCAATTTTACTTTGAGCTTTTCAGCTATTGCCTGAAAACTGGAAACCATGAATTATTTGAGGCCTTTCTGCCTTCTTAAGATTTTATCATGTTGCTTCTTTAATGACTTCATTTCCATAGTTAACTGATGAAGAGATGAAACTGAAGTATTGTCTTCATGGCCAGTAGATTGAATTGGATCCTCCTCAGAAGTGGAAACTTTAGGAATGCCCCATTGAACCATAGTACGACTAGTCATGGCAAATGAAATACAAGCAACATCACCTGGTTCCTCAGATGGAAAAATACCCATGTTTTTTAGTATTCTGGTAATGAAAGCTCCATAAAAGACACCATGATTAGATACTTTAGTTTGGTGGCGAATAGCAAAAGCAAGTTGAATTGCCACATTAACTCTAGTACTAGTCATCATACTATACATGGCAAACAAATCTTGTTGGCTCATCACACTAGTGCTGTTGATTCTACCATTCAAAGAATGGACAAGAAGCCAATGAAGTATGCGGGCACTAGTCTTCTGAAGTTGAGTTCCTCGTGATGCAAAAGAATTATAGGGTCCCTTGGTAGAAATGGAATGCCAGAAATCATTCATAGCATTTAGCTGACCCCATGTATTTTGAAGATGTTGAAAATCATCATCTTGCATCTGCTCATCAGTATAAAGACCTGTATAGGCACAAAAATTGAAGCATAGGAAGGTGATAATATTGTCCAAAAGCTGAAAAGGAAACCTCATTATGTAGCCCATTAACTGGATAAGGGAAAGCAATTTTAAAGGATGAAAGAACTTCCAAAGTAACTCCTCTATAAGTTTTCTCGTTGATACTAAACAATTGCTCCCAAGCTGGATCAGCAAAGTATGTTTGAAAATCTGAGGCTAATCCAAATATTCTCATGACTGGCCAACTAAAAACAACATTGGGTTTGAAAATTTTTATGGTAACCATCTCTTTAAATTTATGCTTATGTGCCTCGATTAAATTTGGTGGTGGTCTTGGGGTACTGCTAGATCCGATACTTGAAGTCCTGGGCCGTTTTTTATTAGCAACTGTTTTCTTACCCATCTGTGAAATTAAAACAAATAATCGATGAGTTCATCATAGAAAACCTTGGTCAAAACAACTCCTAAAGATATTCAATCATGATAAAATTGATTCAACAGCTCAAGAGAACTTCAAAGCGCATGATGAAAACATAATGGAGCTCAACAAACATTCATGAGATTCATTTCAAAATCAAAAATCAGGAAATGAGGGTCTAAAGAACATGAATAGCAACTTTTCAAAACACGATAATCTCCCGTGACAGCTAAACAAATTGAAATGAACTCCTAAAAATCAAACCACATCCAACGTGTATGAAAACAAAATTTGGCAAGCAAACATGGTTCAAGAAATCCTTGAAAAAAAAACTACGAAAGTTTCCATTAATAAGAAGTAAAAATCCAATTAAATTGAAAACCCTCCCTCATCATGTAACTTGGAACCCATTTACAAATCATCCAAACATGAAACCCATTTGTTCCAAATGGAACAATCCACAACACAATAGTGAAGCAAGGTAAACAAAATAAAATGAAAGCTCAAAATCTTGGTTTACAAAAGAATTTTCAAGAGACCCACAAATTATAGAATCTAACAGCAAACCCAAAATTACTCAATCAAGAAATTTCTCAATGACAGCAAAATATGAAGAAACCAAATAATATACAAGGATCAAAGCATCACAAATCTAACCACCAAAATCTAAACAAAACTCAAGAAAGGAGCTATTCATGAGATAGATCACCAACCTTTATAAGTCCTTGGAATGAAAACGAAAAAGAGAAGAGAAGAAACATACCTTTAATGGATCCTTGAAGCAAAAGAATGAGAGAAATGATAAGTTTCTTTTTTGAAAAGGAGAGGAAAAAAAAAGAAAAAAAAATTATTAGAAGGCCAAAGTAAGAGAGGAGCAAATGAGGTTCAGAACAGAAAAAGAAAGAAAATTCTGTATAAAAAGAAAACTCTTACCTACGTATACCCCTATATATTTACAAACACTCTTATTAAATGTGCTGGAAAAAAAAAAATCCTGGGTGTAAACAGGATGGAAAACAGCCTTGTATCTCACCCTGTTGTGCTTGCTGGAACTGCTTTAGTGAAAGCTGGAATGTTTAACACAGCTGATAAAACACCCCTGTTATACATCCTGTTGTGCTCTCTGGACACCACCGTAGGTATTGCTTTATTACTGCAACCAGTAAAACGCCCCTGTGGTGCATCCTGTTGCGCTCGCTGGAAAATATTTTTTTTCTTTTTATTTCTATTTCGAAATCCAAATGCTCTGTTCGTGAAATCCAAATAGCCATGCTCCTGTTTTACGTAACCACGTGAATGCCAATTGATTGACGTAACTCCTGCATGAATCCAAATGCAAATTCAAATGGCACAACTCCTGCATGATTCTCGGTGGAACCTTCATTGTTTGGTCTACATGTTTTGTGAATTTGCATGCTCCACGTGAATATTGCCGCAGCCTGGTTTTGCGCAAATCAATGTCATCAAGTCAGAGGAAAACATTTGAAATCTCATTTGAAAACAATTGCCAAGCGAAATCGGAAGATGAAGATTGAAATCTCATTCGAAAACAGTTGGAATGACCAGGCTGCTTTGACATTAAAATCCAACTGTTTAGCCTGCGTGATTGACATTGATTCCTTTGACAAGAGTGGCAACAGGAAAACGGCTTATATGAGATCTCCTTGTATGATTTAGTCAGCAAAACTTTCACTAAATGTTCTCCGATTCGTGTAATTCAGAAAAAATTCCCTGCAAATCAAAAAACAAATAAGAGCATTACTCTTACATCTAAACTTGATTAAATCAATAACGAAAAAGAAAAAAAAAATTAGGCATGGGTTGCCTCCCATGAAGCGCGTTTGTTTAATGTCGTTAGCTCGACAAACTTCCCTTTGCTTGATCACAAATCTGGTGAATGAAAACAAAATTCTTCACGCCCCATTTGGTCTAGATCAGCTCCCAAGTAAAGTTTTAGCCGCTGACCATTAACTTTGAAAATTCCTTTCTCTGGATGTTCCAATTCAACAGCCCCATATGGAAAAACTTGTTTAACTAAGAAAGGACCAGACCATCTTGATTTCAATTTTCCCGGAAAAAGCCTTAACCGAGAATTATATAAAAGAACTTGGTCACCCTCTTTGAACTGTTTTGGATGACGAATTCTTTTGTCATGGTAAAACTTGGTTCTCTCTTTATAAATCTTCATGTTTTCATAAGCAAGCCTTCGCCATTCATCTAATTCATTGATCTGAAGTTTTCTTCTCATACCAATAGATTCTAAGTCACAATTGACTTGCTTAATAGCCCAATAAGCTTTGTGTTCTAACTCTACTGGTAGATGACAAGCTTTTCCATAGACAAGCCGGTATGGTGTAGTACCCAATGGTGTTTTATAAGCAGTCCTATATGCCCACAATGAATCATCAAGTTTTTCTGCCCAATCCTTCCTATTGTGCTCTACCGACTTCTCTAAAATCCTTTTCAAATCACGATTTGATACTTCAACTTGTCCGCTGGTTTGGGGGTGATATGGTGTTGCAATTCTATGAGTCACCCCATACCTTTTTAGTACTTTCTCCAATTGAGAATTGCAAAAATGTGTTCCTCTGTCACTTATAAGGGCTCTTGGGGTTCCAAATCTTGAAAAGAGCTTTTTAAGGAACTTGGTGACTACCCGAGAATCATTGGTAGGTAAAGCTTGGGCTTCTACCCACTTTGAAACATAATCTACCGCCACCAAAATATATTTATTCCCAAAAGAAGTTGGGAATGGTCCCATAAAATCGATACCTCATACATCAAAAACCTCACATTCAAGAATATAATTCTGAGGCATCTCATCACGTCGAGAAATGTTCCCACTTCTTTGACATCTATCACACATAGTAACAAACTGATGAGCATCCTTGAAGATAGAAGACCAATAAAATCCGGATTCCAAAACTTTTTGAGCTGTCCTATTCGCATTATAGTGACCTCCTATAGGACCAAAATGACAAGCATGCAAAATTTTCCATCCTTGATGAGAAACGCACCTCCGAATTATTTGATCTGCACAAACATGAAACAAAAACGGATCCTCCCAAAAATAATACTTCAAGTCAGAAAAGAATTTCTTCTTTTCTTGAGAAGTCATTTCTTGGGGAAGAACTTTAGCAACAAGATAGTTGGCGAAATGTGCAAACCAAGGAATGTCAGAATTAAATACCTCATTCACTGCATATAATCGGTCCTCGGGAAATTCATCATTAATATCTTCTTCTTTCAATTCCTTCAGATTGGAGTTCTCCATTCGAGACAAATGATCAGCTGCCAAGTTCTCCATTCCCCTTTTGTCTCGAATCTCCAGGTCAAACTCTTGTAGAAGGAGGATCCAGCGGATAAGGCGTGGCTTCGCATCTGTTTTAGTCAAAAGGAATTTAAGAGCAGAGTGGTCAGTATAAACAATTACCTTGGATAAAACCAAATATGACCGAAACTTATCAAAAGCAAACACCACTGCTAGTAACTCCTTCTCAGTAGTAGTATAATTCTCTTGAGCACTATTCAAAGTTCTGCTGGCATAGAAAATAGGATGAAAGTGCTTCTCCTTCCGCTGACCTAGAACAGCTCCAACAGCAAAATCACTAGCATCGCACATTAATTCGAATGGTAAATTCCAATCCGGAGCTATCATGATCGGTGCATTGATGAGCTTTTCTTTAAGAACATTGAATGCATCAAGACATTCTTGGTTGAAATCAAATGGCACATTTTTCTCTAGAAGTCTTGTCATAGGTCGGGTTATCTTAGAAAAATCCTTGATAAACCTCCTATAAAAACCCGCATGACCAAGAAAACTACGGATTGCTTTAACTGATGATGGAGGAGGAAGTTTTGCAATGACCTCAATCTTTGCTTGATCCACTTCTATACCCTTGTGAGAAACTTTGTGTCCGAGAACTATACCCTCCTTGCACATAAAGTGACATTTTTCCCAATTAAGAACCAAATTTGTTTGCTCACAACGAATCAAGACTTTGTCCAAATTTTCAAGACAATCATCAAATGAATCACCATAAACAGAAAAATCGTCCATGAAAACCTCCATTATTTTCTCTACCAAATCATCAAAAATAGCCAACATCAAAAATAGCCAACATACACCTTTGGAAAGTAGCTGGAGCGTTACAAAGTCCAAAAGGCATCCTCCTATAAGCATAAGTGCCATAGGGGCAAGTGAATGTTGTTTTCTCTTGATCTTCCGGAGCAATTGGTATCTGAAAATATCCTGACATACCATCCAAATAACAATAAAATAAATGGCCTGCAAGTCTTTCCAATATTTGATCAATAAAGGGCAGCGGAAAGTGATCCTTGCGAGTGGCTTCATTCAATCGTCTATAATCTATACAAACTCGCCATCCTGTTACTGTTCTCATCGGAATCAATTCATTCTTCTCATTCGGGACCACCGTCATACCACCTTTCTTAGGAACTACTTGAGTTGGGCTAACCCAAGTACTATCGGAAATTGGATAAATCAAACCAGCATCCAAAAGTTTAATCACCTCTTTCTTCACAACCTCTTTCATATTTGGATTTAATCTTCGCTGAGGTTGAACAATAGGTTTGAAACCCTCTTCAAGTAAAATTCTATGAGTACAAAATGAAGGATTGATACCTTTTATATCAGAGATTTTCCAAGCTAAAGCCTTTTTGTGCTTCTTAAGAACAATCAAAAGTTGTTGTTTTTGCTCACTTGATAAATCTGAAGCAATGATAACCGGAAGCCTTGAATTTTCAGCTAGAAAAGCATATTCAAGATAATCTGGAAGTTGTTTTAGCTCTAACTCTGGTGGTTCTTCAATAGAACTTTTCAATCTCAACTCCCCCTCATTCTTCAATTCTTCAAATCCTGCCTTACATGTAAACTCCTTAGCAGAATCAAGTTTCTCTAAAACAGCAACAACTTCACAATTCATTTCACTATTCTCTTTGCCATGAATTAGACTCAATGCTAAACCATCTTTACAAAGAATTTCATCCAAATGATCAATGACTGAAAAATCAACAATATCAATGGCATAGCAAGAGTCATCACCATTCATTGGTTGCTTTAAAACTGAAGAAAGCTTAACAACAAACTCTTCATCACCAACTCTTAAAGTGAGTCTTCCACCTTCAACATCAATCAAAGCTCTAGCTGTTGCTAGAAAAGGTCTCCCTAAAATTAAAGGAACATTTCTATCCTCATCCATATCAAGAATGACAAAATCAACAGGATAGATAAAATTTCCTACCTTCACCAACACATCTTCAATTATTCCCTTAGGAATTTTCACTGATCTATCAGCAAGTTGGAGGCTCATCCTTGTAGGCTTTGGGTCAGCAAGTCCCAATCTCTTAAAGAAGGAATAAGGCATCAAGTTGATACTTGCACCTAAATCAGCCAAAGCTTTTTCCACAAGGACATCACCTACCACACAAGGTATCGTGAAACTACCCGGATCCTTCAATTTTGGAGGTAATTTATTCAAAATAATAGATGAACAGCTCACTCCAACTTCAACAGTAGAAATATCCTCCAATTTCCTCTTGTTAGACAATATTTCTTTCAAAAATTTAGCATACTTGGGCATTTGAGACAAAGCTTCAACAAAAGGAATGTTGATATGCAATTGTTTAAACAAATCAAGAAATTTACCAAATTGTTCCTTTTCTTTTGTTTTATTTAAACAAGAAGGATAAGGAATCCGGGGCTGATATTCCCTTACAGCTGGTGGAGAAGAATTCTTTTCAAATTCTGTCTTTTTAGTCTCTACTCCAGTTGATGATAACTTCTGATTTTCTTCATTTCCTTGTTGATGTTGATGCTCCAAATGCAACTCTTTGCCACTTCTCAAAGTGATTGCCTTAGCTTGCTCCCTTGGATTAATTTCAGTGTTGCTTGGAAGAGAACCGAGTTGCCTTTCAGACAACATCTTAGCAAGCTGACCTACTTGAGTTTCCAAATTATGAATTGATGCTCCATGATTCCTCAAAGTAGTCTCTTGGTTCTTCAAGAGTAAATCAAGAGATTTTTGCCTTTCATCAGAATCCTTGATAAATTTCATCATCAAATTCTCAAGTTGAGAATTAGAGCCTTGAGCTTGTGGTCTTTGAAAACCGGGAGGAGAAGGATTTGGATTGGAATTTTGATTGCTCCTCTGAATGCTATTATTATTGTTGCTCCAAGAAAAATTTGGGTGATTTCGCCATCCCGGGTTATAAGTATTGCTATAAGGATTATTTGGAGCCCGGATAGGATTTCCCAAATAATCAACTTGCTCAGAAAAAGACTCTTCACCACCAGATGGTTCAACAAAAGCTAGTTGCTGCTGAGGTGAAATTGATAAACCATCAATTTTCCTTGATAGAGCTTCCACCTTAGACATAATTGAGGTAGCCACATTACATCCAACATACCAGCTGATCTTTTATCTCGACTCCTAGTGTGTGACCATTCATAGTTGTTTGTGGCCATATCTTCAAATAGCTTCAAACTTTCCTCAGGAGTCTTATGATTAAGAGTACCACCAGCTGCAGCGTCAATCATTTGTCTTGTTTGATAGTTGAGTCCATTATAAAAAATTTGGACTTGCAACCATTCCGGAATACCGTGATGTGGACATCTTCTCATAGATTCCTTGAATCTCTCCCATGTTTCATATAAAGTCTCCATTTCCATCTGATGATAAGATTGAATTTCAGCTCGAAATTTTGCTGTCTTGGAAGGAGGAAAGAATTTATCCAAGAATTTCTTTATAAGCTCCTGCCATGTAGTAATTGAATTTCTTGGCAATGAATTGAGCCATTGCTTGGCCTTGCCTCTTAGTGAAAATGGAAAGAGACGAAGACGAACCGCATCATCACTCACTCCATTAAATTTAAATGTCACATATTTCCAAAAATGATTGGATGTGAGCATTAGGATCTTCGTCTTGAAGGCCATCAAATTGTGCATATTGTTGCACCATTTGTATCACAGCTGGCTTTAGCTCAAAATTATTCGCCTCAACCCGAGGACGAACAATACTAGAATTGGCTCCAATTAAAGTTGGTCTTGCAAAATCAGAATTTGTTCTTGGAGCAGCAAAATGAAAGTTATCTTGCTGGTACTCTTGGCCTCGATTTTCCGGTAGATCAGCCATATCTGCTGTTAGAGAAGATGATTCAGCTATGTCTTTGTTCTTCTTCCGATATTTGAGAATAATCTTTTCTGGATCAGAATTAAATTCAACAAGTTGTGTCCCTTGACTCCGGGTCATACACTATCACTGCACACAAGATAAAACAATGTTTAAGTTCAATCTTGCAACAAAAACAAAAATCACAACAGAAAAACAAAAACAAAAAGCTAAACTAGCAGATTTAGAGCTTTCCTAATATTATTCCTATTCCCCGATAGCAACGGTGCCAAAACTTTGATGGTGATTTTCCAAGCCAATCGTAGGGTCTGTTTGTTTTGGCTTTTTTTCGGCAGATACAAACACTTTTTCAAACTTTTTGCTAATAAATTATTTATCAAAAAATAGATATAGATAAAAAAAAGTTGACAGTTCTCATCAAAAGATCAAATAGAATAAATATAGATAAAATTTAGATGCAAATCAGATATATTTACACATATCATTTTAAAAAAGATACAGATACAGATGAAAAACAGACAATCCAAACAGACCTACAGTTTAAATTTTTAAAATCCTTTCTTAAACTTCTACGAAAGACAATAGGCAGTGAACCTATCAACTCGTAGTATAGTGTTTAGATCGGAGTCGTTCACGAGGAAGGAAAAAGTACTAGTAATCACTATATTTCTACTATTTAGCCAGATGAACAATGATCAATTGATTGATTAAAATCTCTCACTAAGAAGCTAAAAGAATTAATTCGAATTTAGAATCACAAGTACTTAGAATTCAAGCAAGATTTCAAAAATCAATTACTTAAACCGATCTAGATCTCGTTCTTCATTTAATTTCATCATGTGAATCATTGAACACTAAAGATTAAACTAATTGAGTTCTTATACCATTGAGTTCCTTATACAAATTGACAGTCCTCTCAGATTTATCAATTTTTCTAACCTTAGATTGATTAATTAGGATCTCTCCTTAACTAATTACAAACTAAGATCGCATGAAGAATATGAACTCAAGAAAAACAGAGAACATACGGAAGATTTTTGCAACCTATCTCTAGGATCACAATCAAATCTCATCAAATTGCATAGATCTATTCATGAAAGTGATTTCTCAATCAACTTAAATGAAAACAGAAATAAACTTGTAATTCGGATTTACAAATTCAAGAAAACGATGAAGAACATGCAATTTGATTATAAGAACATCAACAACAGATTATTAAGATCAAATCCTCAACACATGATGAAATTAAAATCCGAACATGACCTAGATCTACGAACTACTCCTCCATCGAGATAAAAGAAAACAATTGAAATTCAATAGAAGAGTATGAATTCATGAATACAACCCTTAAGAATGAAGCTCAGCTAATGGAATTGGATCTAGATCTTCAAATCTGGAATAAACCTTCACTTGAATTCTTCAATACTTGTTTTCCTCTAATGCTCTCCAAAAGTCTCCAGAAAATTACCAAAAAAAAAAAAAAAGAAATGACAAGAAAACAAAATATCTCTTACGTCTGTAACTAACTTCTCTCTCTAAAAATGGTATTTATATGACGCCAAAAATGAAACAGGGACCCAAACGGCCTGTGGAGAAGGCTGTTGCGCGTTTTAAAATGAATCCTGGTTGCAAACACCCTCCAAAACACCCCTGTGGCACGAGCTGTAGCGCATACTGATGTTGAATGAATCATCCTGGTCCAAAACAGCCTTCAAAATAGGGTGTATTGAGGGATGTTGTGCCTTCTAATTTCTTCAAAACAACACTATTTGGCTTCATTTTTGTCGCATTTGTCTTGTTTCTTCATGAGGAGATCAAATTTACCTGAGATTAACAAATTAAACAACTAAGAGCCATTTCTAAATGATTTTTGCTTAGAATATCAACTAAATGAGCTCAAAAGCATCTTAGAAATAAGGGTGTTATATCACTTATCAACATGAATGAAAATTGCCAAAGCAATATTCAGAGCATTCTTTATCATGGTCATAGGGTTCATGTATGGGGTAATCAATGTTCCTCTATACCAAGTTCAACATGAAGCTATAAGAGAATTTACACAATCAGTTTCAGAAATTTATCCCATAAAAAAATGAAAAAGGAGTTGAACACGATGTATTACTAGCAGTTAAAGTTGTTGGTATTGCTATTAGCTTCTCTTGTAGTATTGGAATTAGAGATTGTCACAACACAAGAAGCGCAGTACGTGTGTGTAGCAAGCTGCTTAGCACATTGCATAACTAGAATGCAAAATATGTCATTTTTCATCCAAAGTTAAGTCAGTCTGTTCTCGAAAACATGTAGAATAAAAATTTGATGTGAAAACGATAATAGCAATTGATCTTCTATTATATGTTAGAATTGAGAAGGCTCATATCATTGCAGCTTCAATAACAAAATCTATGCTAAGTACACACCGAGTTTTTTTTTCTAACATACATGTCAACAGCACATAATGCATAATGAATAGAGAATAGTGGATGTAAAGGGGAAAAAATAGAGATGAAAGTTTAGATATCTCAAGTGATCGAATCGAGTTGCAAAGATGAGCCTGTGTCCAAATAGTGAATCTCAAAGCTATGATCATGATACATAAAATAAATCACTCATAAGAAAGAAAGCATTATAGCCACAATTTCAATCTCGACATTGAGGGAGTAATTCATTGAACTCGAGCTAAACAGGATAGCTACGACATGGTTTTGTGAAATGGTCATAGCTCTTTCATTCAAACTCCTATTGAGATAATTTAAAATGCTATTAAAATCTATGAGAGAGATCTTCAAATTTTGTATTTTGAGTTTTGTAAGATTTTGAATGCATCAAAGTAAAAATTAGGCTTGAAATTACTGCCCATACTATCATGACATCCTAATCAGTGAATCAACAGAGTTTCGTAAATCAGACACATTTCTTCCATATGAACTCGGATTGAGGTGATTCAAAATTCTACAAAAAGAAGAGAAGGCATGTAAAAATTTTATGTTTTGAATTTTTGATGAATTCAAAATTCATCAATATAGAATCCATCATGAAGTCACTATAAGTGTAGTGGTGGCTTCTAAAGTTGCAGAGTTTGGATAGTTTCGTAAATTATGGGCATTTTTCTCATCTGATCTCCCATTAGGGTGATTCAAAATGCTCTGGAAAGATAAGAAAAGGATATAAACTTTCATATTTTAAGTTTTGATGGATTCACAATGTGTTGATACAGAATTAAATATAAAATTTTGCATCTATAAGGTTATACTTTGATATGTTCATCTTTGGTATAATTTTGTAAATCATGCATGCTTTTTCTCATCCAATCTCCTTTTAATGTGATTTGTAAAGAGGAGAAGAAAATCTAAAACTTTCATGTTTTAAGTTTTGATGAACTCGGAATGCATCAATGCAAAATTTATCGTGAAGGTACTGCATCTATAGTGCTTGTGCCTAATTTTTGCAGATTTGACAGAGTTAAGTAAATTGTGGATATTTCTCTTAAATGAACTCCTATTGAGATGATCTAAAATTATATAGAAATATAAGGGAAATAAATACAACTGTTATATTTTAGGTTTTAAGAGATTCTAAATATATCAATCTCAAAATTTATCATGAGGTCACTGCATGTGCAGTGGTGGTGCCTAATTTTCGCAAATTAACAAAGTTTAGTAAATTATGGATATTTCTCTTATCGGTGACCCTTTTGATGTGATTCAAAATCCTATGGAAACAAAAGAGATATCTCTATAGCTTTTATGTTTTAAGTTTTGAGAATTCTAAATGTATCAAGGGTAATTTTTGTTGTGAAGTTTCTACATTAAACAGAAAGTAAAACCATTACTAAGAAGTTTCTAAGCTTTAGAGCAACATTTAGGTAGAGTTTAAGAGATCGAAAGTGACAGTAGTTCAGATGGAAAATCTATTGTTTGGGCATTGAAACACACTAAAACACAAGTAGTAGTAGCTCATAACAACACTGGAACAACAATTCACTTTAATAGCTAGCAGTAGTGATGACTAAGCAAATACAAACACAAGCTAGCAACTCACAATCAACCAACTACGACGGACACTATTTATACAGGCCATTTAATCCCACTTTCCAATACATGGCTTCCTTGAGTTCTAAAAAAAAGACAAGTGAAGCTAAAATAAAAAAAAGAAGTAGCAATAGCAATGGTATCCTATAAAGGAAGGATATAACCTCAATCCGGTTCCTTCATTTGAAAGATAGAGTCACTAGGTGAAGCTATCATATTATTTTGAAGACAACAAAATGAAGTCACAATGACATGCTAATCAAGAGTAGTAAAAAGAAAGGATAGGGGCTTAGGTAATGGGAAATTCTTGCCTAACACATGCATATTTGGAACTCCTCAAAAGATAAAAAAAAAAAAAAAGTCTAATTGATTACTAGAACAAAACATTCTATGTTATTGTCATTGTGTTGTTTAGTGAAAGAGATATGCTATTATTGAAAGCGACTGATGACACTTTCCTTAAAACTAATGCTAAATTGGTCTCAACAAAGTGTGCCCTACTTGCAGCAGAATCAATTGAGCTTGGCATAATCTTAACAGATGCAAAAGAAAGGAAAGTCACAAGTTTCGTGCTGTCAACCACCAAGCTGATGAGCCTTGGATCAAAATTCAAAAAGAAATCAGCAGACATCAAAGAATACCAAGTCACTTATCTTCAAGAAAATTTTAAAACAGTTGAAAAGGATATGTTAACTGGAGAAAACATAAGATATGTGGCTAAAGCACAATTTGAAAGCTGAGATATGAGCAACATGGTTAAACTGGGATAATTTGTCGTCTACTACTATAGCTTAGGGTAGAAATATCTCGTTTAACATTTCCTTTAGCTCAATAGACTCATATTTGTTTTTTAAGATGCGTTAGTTTCCGCTCAAGTGTGGGACTCAATTCAGTGCTAAGAACTTCACTACCAGTTGTAAAGATGAAGCACCAAGGTTTATTTGAAACAACTGGTGATAAGTTTCAAAGAGTAGAAACGAGAAGAGGAAAAGGAGATATATTTTGAGCTTACCTAAGCTTATTTCATCTAGTTGCTTGGTACAATAGTAGAGGTTCTTGGCTTTTTTGTTGGTGTGATTAGCTACTACACTAGGAGACTCAACTTGGAATTTAAGACAAGTTCTTGTTTTTGGCCTATAGTATGTATAGTCCATCTAAGGCCTGAGCGCTTCCTAATATAATAGCTACTTTAGATATGAAAATTACTAAGAAGGTAGTAAATTTTATTTTATAAACTAAATCATTGTGATGGCTAAATTAAGCCCCTTTACAAGTGGACTAATGAATTTAAGCTTTAATGCCAGTGTCCATTCAATAACAATAGTCACTCCAACTTGCTAAAGTCAGTGTGTACTACAGCGATTCACATCATGCACTAATCCAGATTTATATCATGTATGCAGGGCTTATGAAAATTACAATGTTAGGACCAATGAGAAAAGACATAATTGATGAAGTTCCTTGCAAAATCACAAAGAAGAAGAAAAAGAAGAAGAAGAATGAGAAGAAGAAGAAGCTAGGTAGCAAATATCACAGATGAAAGACAGCAGTAATAACTCCAAATAAGATAAGCACCTCCCCTGTAGTAGTCCTAGCAGCATGTCAGTCTTCATAAAGACTAGAAAACTACTCATAACATCCCACCAAGCACCGACTTGAGCCCATCATCACACATAAGCTTCAGTACCTAAACCAACACTCACATCGGTAGCCATGAAAATTGCCATACATGTTCCTCAAGCAACAATGAGTAGCCCCTGTCACAACCTCTCGAAGCCAACACAACAAGACTGCAACATCAACACAACAACAGTAACACAACAATGACAATCACATAAATGGATTAAAAGATATACACATATATGCTACTCAAATCCCAATGGTTACAAAAAGGCAAGCAATACAAATAAACTCAAAAGGAGTTAAAATTCAACATGAGGCATTAAATATGAGAAACTCACAATGTTTTACCTTTGATGTTTTGAGTCAACCGAATAGCAATATCTTAGTAGTAGAAGCCATCACTATGATTAGAAATGAATGTAATGCTGTGGAGGCTGATGAATGAAGACCCGTATACTATTTAAGCCACAATAAAGCACCCACACTGATGAACTTTCTTGGACCAACCAGAAGCTTGATTGGGATTCATTTTACCAAATAGAGTATACCACCATTAGACAAGTAGTTTTCGAATAAAGCCACTACAATGTGTGCTTTGTCATTGCAGCTGAACAGAATCCATCACAACAAAAAGGAGAAGCTACCTCCAAGTATTAAAAAAATGGCTACCATAAATCACATCAACAAAGTTAGATTTCAAACACATAAACAAAATAAGAAAGAAAGGAAGGCTACATGATCTGGTTCTTAGCTCAAATTTGCATTATCAAAATCTATTTAGTAAGGTATGGATTTCCACGAAGAACCAACCGAGATAGAGACTTTAATCTAGTGAAGAAATTTGAATGTGGTAAAGAAAAAAAAAGGAATAAGAACACAAGGAGATAGAGGAAAAACGAAACTCACTGGGTTAAATGAAATAGAGGGAGAGAAATGAGAGTGATGCCATCTATGCAAGTGGAATATAATGGAAAAACGGGATAGAGGTTATCCTTATCGTCCCTTGCATCAAGTCGGATGGAACAAATCAGGCCTTGTCCTTGTTGTCCCCTGCAACAGATTAAATAAAACAAATGTGTGTATAAACAATTGTCCTAAATGAAATGCCTCTACCATACACTAAGCCTATCAACTTTTAGCACCTCACTATGTTACGAATTTTTACTAAGTACCTTCTTAACAAAATTTCCATTGTATTTAATCATTCAGGACATTAACAAATGCGATAAGGCCATATTTATGGGCTAGACTTATATCAAGACTAGCAATCTTGTGTGGATTTCATTATATGTGGATGGCTCTAGTAGTAGGTCCTTGAGTGATGATGTGAAGCCAATATATGGAGATTCTATTTATTTACCATCTACATAGAATTTGAAGAGCATGAGTGGATTACAAATTTGTGGGCATAATCATACAAGTAAAGAAAATATCATCCATTATGGTAAACAATAAAGTCAATGATAAATTGTGAGGTATTCTTTGACTTGGGAAAATTCAATTGGGTGTAAAGCTAAAATCACCAAATTAAGCATGATTAGAGTGTCAATAAGATGAAAACAAAACGACTTGCTGAAATGAATCATCTATGTTGAGTAGACGCAGGAAATAGGTTAACTACATTAAGAAATTTATTCATTTTACCCATCAAAGAGGTATGTCAATATATCATTGTCTTAAAAGCAATATAAATGTTTACATGGGGCAATTTATGTGGTCAGTATGGCATCACAAGGGCATACTATAAGAAAATTTGATTATTTGATATCATTGCATCAGACCTTTGCATTATGAATACTCAAGAAGTTAACATGCCAAGCAACAGTGCAGCTAATTCATAGCACCCATGCGCTAAATGGAGCATTTGCTATTTAAAAGACTGGATTAATGCCTAAAACCCTTCGATGGGATTCAAAAGACTTTGGTCAGGGTGCAAAGTGTAGATGTATGAATTTATTGTAAAGGCTTTAAGCTTAATTTTTATTCAGATTTATCTCTTTGGGCTAATATGACAAGGCTTAAAGAGATAGGCTAAGTTAGTTGGAATGATCAATAGAGTTTTGGCATAGAAGGTTTGGAGAAGCATCTATTGGAATTGGTCTGTTCAATTCCAACCTTTCTCAAATTAGCTCACACACTATAAATGAAGGCCTTAGTGGGCCTGGGTCCACAAGGGAGTCTACTTCTATATCCATTGTGAGAGGGACTCTTTCTAGTTGTTGGTTATTTGTCTCATTTAATGGACAGTATCGACAGCTAGATTCACTATAAATATCCTTAGTCTCCACCTTATTTGGATAAGTGAAATCTTGGACAAATGTCATCGTATTGCTGTATTTTTGCTTTAGTGATACAATTGCTTGATTTACTTAAGAATCATACGATCTCGTGATATTTAGTGAGATTGAAGCTTCTTAGCTTCTTAGCTTCTTTGCCTATCACAAGTGTGTTAAAGCCTATTAAGATCGCCTACTCTTCCTTCCTACATGATTCTCTCTTGATCATCCTAGTATGTGTTGTTTCCCTAGATCACATGTAGCACGATAATCATGTGGCACATACTTGATTGTTGCATTCGGATCTTTACCTGCATAAGATGTAATATTAAATATTTAACAACTAAACTATATTTAATCTTATTTTATTATGTACTCTTTATAATATACATAAAACCCTACAGAGATAGGTACATGATGGGTTTGAGTATACTTTAATTAATTAAATAAATAAGTCTAACAAAAAAAAAAAAAACCAACATATCAAATGTTATATAGAGTGTGTGTCAATATTATTTCTCTCCAAGCTTGACAAGTTCAATTAATAAATTTTTGCTTGATTTCTCAATTTTTTCTTTCTTCTCTTTTCTCTATTTTTTCTTGTAACTCTCACTCACTCTAATCTATTTGATCTTCCTCTCTTGCCTCCTTTTTTTTTTCTTGCAAATTTTTTCTTTCTTTTCCATTCATTTTTATATATTTTATTGCATCTTTTGTAGTATCTCTCCAAGTTTCTCTTCAGTAATGATAGATTATGATGAATCACCATTAACAAACTGATTTAACCCCATTAAAAGAAACCACAATCTGTTGGATACCTCTTTCATCATGCTTTGCGTAGTATCCTACTAATTTGATAATGTTGGGATGCTCAATGATTAAAACAAAATTGCTAAAGTCGCCCATTCTTTGTCCCCTTGCAATCAAGTGGTAGACAGAAATAGAGTACTCATACCATCTTATGTTTTGAATGCCAAGTGGAAATCATTTATGCTAAAAAAATGATCATTCACATATACTCTTAAATCTAAAATTAAAAATTTCTTGCATTGATAGGATTGTTGTAACCCCTACTTGTAAATATAATAAAACTAGTCAATAAATTCCATTTGTTTTTTATTAAGAAATTGAAACTCAAATAGTTAATTAAAGCTCAACTAGTTAAATTCTTGACTAAATGCTGCAGTTATTGTCCAACTACAATTAAAAATGTTCATCCTAAACAAGAATAAAAAGTAAAGAAAATGTTGATTGTTACTAAATTTGAAATAAGTATTACTCGGGTTCGAGTTGTTTTTCAAATAAAAGTATCAAAACTCCTAACTTAACATGATGTAGATGACCTCCCTAACAGAATTAACAAGCGAGCTCTCACTTCAAAAAGGGGAGAATTGCGACGTTTTATCTTTTGAAAAAGAAAATATGAATGTCAAGAGATGAGTTGCCTACTCAATAAGGATATCTAATTACATATATATATATATCACACATGATTAATAGGAAGAAATTCAATTATTAAACACAGAACCTTTCAATCCTTACATGCCGAGAATTATGAAAACAAAAAACTACTTATAATTAATTAATTATTTCGCCCTACTTAGGCTAATTGAAATATATCCAATAGTTTTACCCACTTTTTCAATCATAACCATAGTATCAATGTCATTTCTCATGTTAGCACATGACACCCCTATAACTAGGTGTCTCAACACCCCCCCATGTTTAGCATAACTGCATAGGATATTCCTCGCTACCTTAAATATCCCGGTACCCTTACATAGGTGCGCCTAGCAAATCACATATCACATATCATTTTCTTTTTCATTGCATTTCACAAACCATTGGATATATACCCAGTCTTAGGTAAGCTATCAAGTTGACTTTGCTTTATTATAATAATAACTCCAACCATCAACATCAATCCACAATTAAATAATAACATTTAGTGATCAATACTTATCCGAATCACATCTCCAAGCACATCGCCACATAACATAGAATACTATAATTACTTTATAGTACAAGAAATCATAAAGCATTTAACTAGCGATTTTCATGTGACTCACACACCAATTGCACCTTTAAACAAACAAACAACACACACATACACACACACACACACACACACACACATATATACACAATTAACTAAACTTACCTCAATGCCAAAATGTAGTCTAGTTAATGGAAGATCCCACTTGATTTGATATTCTATCTCCATGGCCTAAAATATTTTATAATTCATAAAATCAATATCTCTAATGATACTATAAATTGTAAATAAAGTTATTTACTTAATTAAAATATGAAAAGTTAGCATTTTGTGTCTTGACACAACTTCTCAATACAAGCTATGTAGGTTGCATGTGTTGACCATTAAAGAAGGTCAGAAAGTTTTATATGACCTTGTACATAATTAACCTACAATGCCATAGAAGGTTAGAAAGTTCTACATGACCTTATACACAAGTTGTATAGGTTGCTTGTGTAGAACATCGGAAAAGGC
Organism: Combretum micranthum; assembly: GCA_024138025.1. Classification (NCBI taxonomy): domain Eukaryota; kingdom Viridiplantae; phylum Streptophyta; class Magnoliopsida; order Myrtales; family Combretaceae; genus Combretum; species Combretum micranthum. The sequence goes on from JAMXBD010000301.1 coordinate 792,830, forward strand.
CAGAAAGTTTTATACGACCTTGTACACAAGCTATGTAGGGTGCTTGTGTAGAATGTCAGAAAATGTTAGAAAGTTTTATACTACCTCATACACAAGTTGCATAGGGTGCTTATGCAGAACTTCTAATAAAAATCTCCCCCTTTGATTTTAGCACTTCTTTCAACATAAATTTTGGATTTTCAAATTGTTTGAAGCGTATAAAACTAGACATCACAAGCTTTCAAGTGATTATAATTTGCCTATTAAATAACTACTTTTAAATGTAAAAAATCTTTGTTTTATTCCAGCCTAATAACTTGTTAGCAATTTGAACCATAATTTTATCAAACAAAACATCTCCAATGCTCACCAAATCTAGAAAATGTTTACCTTTTTTCAACAACTATATCATGAAATTATTGTAATTTGAAATCTATTGTATGCCTAATATTATGATCAAAACCTAAAACCATAGATATGTAAATTAATATCACGGGTTAAACGTAGTATCTTTTTTGGAGAAGGAAAGTGTAGAAGAGATGAAGATTTAGTAAAGTTGAAGAGACGAAGAATAAAAAGTTCTTTTCTTTTAATGGTGGCTGGGGTTTTCTTTTGAAGAAAACAAGTTCTTTTCTTTTTAATTAGTGATTAGGGTTTTTCCCTTAAAGAGAATAAGGAATTCTTTTCTTTTATTGAATCATAATTTTATTAAACAAAATGTCTCCAACGCTCACCAAATCTAGAAAATGTTCACTCTTTAGTAATTTGGAATGTATTGTATGCCAAATATGCTGACCGAAACCTAAAACCATAAATATGTAAATTAACATCATGGGGTAAAAAGTAGTGCTTTTTACGGAGAAGGAAAGTGTAGAAGAGACAAAGATTGAGAAAAGTTGAAGAGATGGAGAATAAGAAGTTCTTTTCTTTTAATGGTGACTAGGCTTTTCTTTTGAAGAAAACAAGGAGTTCTTTTCTTTTGAATTAGTGATTGAGATTTTTCCTCCAAAGAGAATGGGGGGTTCTTTTATTTTATTGAAAATAGAGGGATATTGAGGTTATAATATTTATGGTTATAATATTTTTTGTCTCATTAAAAAAAAAAAAAAAAAATTCTCTTATTAGTATCATCATCATCATTGTAAACCCCTGAAATTTTCATAATTCTTAGAAAATAATCAAAAAAGTATAACACCGAAACCGAAACCGAAACCGAAACCCTGAAAATCGACCCAAGTTAAAACCAAATTCTAAATAAGATCAAACACGAGAATTCTTAATCTTGAGAAAAAGAAAACCCTCAAAACAAAATAGAAAATTCAACTATCGGTTAATTCAACATCCGTAAATCAATCAAATCATCTATCCGATTCCTAACACGCAAATCAAAACGATATATCAAAATAACACTCGACAAAGAAATACTAAGACCTTAAATCCTTCAGTGAATTTTAGAATAAAAATTTTCAATTTTCACCAAAAGTCAAACTGAGTCAACCCATAACTCTAGACTCGGTTAAACGATCCCGAGAATTGAAAAATATTAAATAATCACAAACAAAATGAAATAAACCATAGACATTAAACTAAAAATATAATACGGACAAAACACCAAGATTTTATGATCTTACGAATAACTTAACAAAACCGAAAGTCAAATCGGAACCTTAAAAGTCAATAAGGCTTACAACAAACCCTAGTCTTTAAGATCCGGCAATCCCGTGCTCTTAAACCCTAAACAACGAAAAGGAAATAATTGTTAATAATAGTTCGTAATAATATAAGGAAGCTTAAAAATATCAGATTCGCAAAATTTTAATGTCATTTGGATCCAAAACGGGATCATTTTTCAAAAACCGTGCCCTGGTACATCGGATGGTAAAAATATTCCATTAATACCGATAGACTCGTAAAAATACAAGGAATCCAAAAATATCAGTTTTAGAATTTTTTGGTAGTTAAAAATTACAGATATCGCATTTATACGTATATTTTTATTATTACCGGTATTTTAATTGTTTAGTTTACTATTCATAATACTTTTCTACTATTTATTACTATTCCTCTATCTCTACTTATTCTACTACCTATTCTTACAACCTACATACCTATTTCTTACAATTTTCTTTTCCCATAAAAATTATACACTACATATTACTAAATTTCTCTTACACTTTTCTTCTAAAATTAATTTTTAAACAATTTTCTCTCCCTCTCTCTCATGTTGCCGTCCACGCCCCTCTCTCTCTTCACTCTCCATCATTTTCTTTTTCAATTAATTTAATTACATGTAATTTTCATTCCAAAATTCCATAAATACCATCTTCTTTCTTCATTCTTTTACACAACTCATTTCACTACCAAAACTCTTCCAAAATCTCTCCACAAATCCTCTCTCCAAAATTTTTCTCTACTAAAACTCTCTTGAACCAATTCTTCAAAAAAATCCTTCGTTATACACAAACTATCTACCACATATCACTAACAACATAATCCCATATTCATCTTCTACTTCCTACCACATAAACACTTTAAGTAAAACTCCTATTCCTATTTATTTACCCATGTCATGTAACTTAATATGACTATGGTGTTATTTTGAAACTCTCATGAGTAGTAAAAGTAATAACATATTCATGTTTTGTTCTTGTACATAAAATTCAAATTTTATTATATTGTTATTATATTCATATATATGTTGATTTTATTATCGTTATTATGCTAATTTCTTATTCATATCTAACTAAATATATTTATGTATTTATATATAATCTTTAGAGCATATAAGCTCACTTGTTATTTATTTAATTTCATGCTTTGCATTTTATTTAATTCATGTTCTTTTAAGACTAGTCTTTTTAGTCTTAGACTTGTCCATATCAAGTTAAAATAACATTTTCTTTATTTTTTTATTCTTTTTGGGACTAGTCTATTCTTAGTCCCAGGATGCCTTGATGAAGCTAAGGTTCTTATCTTTCTTATTATTATTTGCTTCTAGTATCTGTCTCATATTCTTATTATTTTACATGCTCATAATACATGCATCTACATAATGATATTGTCTCAACTAAATTTAAGAGTAGAATTTTTCTTTAAAGGAACTTGAAACCGAATTTTCTATTATGAGACTTGTTATTAAATAATAGAGTTATTATCAACAACATAGAAATGAAATAATACAAGTTTTCTCAAAATAACAAAAATAGCTTTACCAAGGAAATATAAGAAATAAACACTTTCTTTTCATAATATGGTAAGTTAAGTCTTAGGAAAATAATTTGTTGGTATTCAAAGTTTTCATAAAAAGTTTAAGATTAAACTCTTTTCAACTTTATAACAAAATCAAGAAACAAACTAGTTTTCAAAGTTAAGATAAAATCAACCCATAAAGTTATAAACCCACTTAGGAAAATAATGATTTTCAAGTTTCTAAAGAAGAAACTTATTTTCAAAAAATACAAATATGATAAGATCAAAAACAAAGGATTTTATCAATAAAGAGGATTCTTTTCAAATAAAATTTGTATAGGAAATAAAATACCAAGTTTTAGAAAATAATAACTTATATTTTAAACAAGAAATATAAGAAGAAAAGACTCATTTTCTAAAACCATTTTAAATGCAAATTTATAAATAGGTTATCAACAACTTAGTAAACTTTTGATAACTTTGATCTTTTATCACTATAAGTAAAAATTATAAAAGACCAAAGTTAAAGAAAAATTGACATGTTTTGGCAAAAGGAATAAAGAAAATAAAATAAGAATATACTCATTTATAATAACCTAGGAAAATATAAAGTTTCTTCAAAATACTTAAAAAGAAACTTGTCAAGTTAAGTTTTAACACTTCAAAATGAATTGTTTTATGAACTAAATTATTAAGACACTATCATTAGAATTTTACATATAAAGTGATCTTATCTATATGCTCAAAGGATTTATCAACCATATATATATATATATATATTTTTTTTTTTATTAAAGGATTTTTGAACGAAGTTGAGTTGAAAAATTGTTTTGCAAAATCTGAAAATATTCGTTTTGAATTTGTACCCTACAGTTTTGGAACCCAACCGGCCTTATATGACAAAAATAACCTTAGAAATAGATAGATCTTTTCGAACAGGTAGAAAACGGTGTATTATATGTGAAATTCCGAGTTAAAATGAGCAAGTTATGGCCATTTTAAATTGGAATTTCATTCTATGTGATTTTGACGAATATAGTGAAATAGAATTAGAAAGTTTAAGTAGACTTTTTATGAAATACTCATCCCAAGTATTTCTTTTGTCTAAGTAACGAAGAATACAAGATTAACCTTCCTAAGGATTGCTACGACTAAGAAGATTACGAAATGGACGAGTGAGTTATTCCTCTTAATTTTGTTACCTAGCTTGTGCTTGTAAAGTAGTGGTATTGGCATACTAAGAAAAGATAAAAATATAAATGTATAGGGAATTCGGGGATATGTATATATGTGATTCTATGCTTATGTGTGAAATGAGAATTAAGAATATCGCAACTTCAAATTGCCTATTTAAGTGTTTTGTCTACTTACTTATATGATTGCTTATTGTCTGCCAAATTGATTGATCGCTCCTTGATTAACCTTAATAAGGTTTGGCTTAAGAAAAATAAAATATTCACGCATAGCATCCATCGAGTCACATCTCTTTCGAAAGGCTACTACTCCTATGCGTAGGGTTGGATTGGTTGTTATCGTGCTGGGACACGGGTCATGTTCCTTCCTAGAGGATCCAAATTATTCAAGGAATGTGACTCTAGGTTCAAAGCCGAGCCGACCGAATGCTTTAGGTAGGGACCTGGGGACTAGCAGTAGAAGGTCACAGATCTTCATCACCAATTACTTAACCTTTGATACGGAGAGGTAAATCCGTTCTATATATGGTTTTTGGATAACTATATATATTTGTGTAATCACATGATTATTGTATTGTATACATAGCATATGTGTGAAAATTTAAATGAACTTATTTGAAACCATGATGCGAATGAAAATGAATACCTCACTAAACTAGTTGTAAGCTTATACCCCCATAGATTTTGTTGAAACAGGTATACTCATGGCTTAAATAAAAAATCATGACATTAAGGAAGTCATAGGAGGATGTTAAACTTTTACGAAGGCGATGGAAACATAAGATGAAGTTATTTTGTAAGGTTCCTTATATGTAATGTATGCTATGTTAGTGTTTTGGGAATTTCTAAGAAGTGTATTTGTTTTGTCTTGTAGACAATAGAGGGATATGCCCCTAAGAATTGTAATTTTCTATGTTTATGTTTTATGTTAAGTATTCTCCTTGCCTTATTACTTAATTATTATCAATGTAAATTGCGCTACTCTGGTGTGTTCCCTTGGCTGTGATGTATGCCTTGTATATGATATGGAAGCCTTTGCGTGATTGAGGTAGTCATTCCTAGGCTTTAGTATTGTGTACAGCAGACCTCCATGTTTAGGGTACCTCCCAGAGCGTGACAATCGTCATCTTATAGATGTTACAATAGTGGCTCCAAAAGGATCAAAATGAGGGCGAAGCAAAATTGAGCACGTTTGTCATATTAGATAAATCATTAGAAATATGTTGCAAAATCATGGTAAAATTGTAAAAGCAAAAGATTCCATACCTTACATCATGAACAATAATGCACTTATTTTTATATAAGTTCTATCTGACTACATGTCTTAAGAAGAGAGATTTAAGTTGCCAAATGTTAATGTTTCATGAAGAAGTTCAAGATTGTGGTTAGATACTACATAACGATTACTTACAACTTCACACTAAGAAAAGACTATGGCATGGTTCATAAAAGAAACCACAAATAACATAAAAAAGTAGATATAAACAAAAGAGAGATTTGTAACTTACACAAATGACATATTGATAAAGGTTTATTTTATTTTCTTTTTTTTAAGAGCATGAATCAAAAGTTAGAATTTCTCGATGATATTGGGTGAAGTTCTATAAAATCAAGTATCAAAATGATTTCCTTATTTAAAAGAACAATAAGGTGATTTTGTCATGGAAATTTAGAAAGATCATGCAAAGAAAGGTAAAAATGTTCAATTACATAGATGGAGATGTATAAATTACTGGCTAACATAAAACTATATTTTTACAAGAGATGAGCAAATATGACAACTAAGAACTAAAAAGTACTTTGATGACAAAATCATTTACAAGAATGTGCTTTTGATAAAATGAACAATACTTCTAGTGATTTTGCTTTGAGGTAAGAGTGATGAAACCTAGACAATAAGATACTTCATATAATTTAAGTAACTAAATCATACTAGATAATTAATTTGATTAGGATAAACTCCAAATTGTATTAGTCCAAGTTGAACAAAGTACTCTCTCTCTGTTTAGATACATGAAAAAGTTCTCACTAAACCCTATCATTTGAAGGGGGGCTAAACAACTGCCTTGGCTGCGTCTCCTCTCCAATCCTTTATCTTTCTTTTAACACCTTAAAACCACAAATTCATCTTTATTGACTTTAATATCAACGGATTTCTATCTTTTGAATATAACATCTTAGACCTATCTTTTTTTTTCTACCATTTCTACAATCACCGATTCATCACAATCCATCATCGTACGTCAACTTCAATAGATCTAGTGAATATGCGGAGATCGTGGAAATTAGCATTTTGGATTACCAATGGCTTCTTAAATAAGCGATTTAGTTTAATTTCTATTTTACGTATGTATCCTTGTTTTTTTTCTTGTTGTCATCCCTTGTGTGGGATTATGTCATCCCTATTATGGGATATTTTCTACTTGTCGGTAAGGTGGGACTTATTCATGTGGTTGTATAATCTCTGATTGGATTTTGATGCCCCCAACCCTTTAGCTATGAATCATTTATTTATAGATCTCTTTGTATCGATGAATTCGATTGATGCAATATTTTGATATTGAATGAAATTCATCTTACTAGCAAAAAAAAAAAAAAAAAGTTGAACAAAGTAATTATATATACAAATCAAACATATAAAAAAAATTCTTCCTCTCTCTTGTATATTTCTAAGAATCATGTTTAGTAATGCTTGATAGATTAGAATAAAGATGAAGAATGCAATGAAATTTTTGTCCAAAAGAAGTATGTGTCTACACCATAGAATTTGCAGTATCTATATGTACTACTGTTTTGGTGACTATAGGAACAACTCCACCATGTTTCTTATATTAGTGTAGTGACAACTGTCATTTGTAATGATTTTCAAATAAGAACATTAAGTCATTAATTTATCATGTAAATTATAATTTCTTAGTAATATTTCTCATTCAATATTTCATGAATAACTAAGATATATTTAGTAGGATGATAACTTTTATAATTTTAGCTCACATAGAGAACATTTACAAGTTTTCTTGCTTTAGATCATATTATATATCAATTGCCATGTATTGGCTTATTGTGTGCATTTTAGACTAAACAAATATTTTACTTAGCTCAATTTTCTTAATACAGTAGGGGATTTTTGTTTCCTACATCACAAGTTATATTCAAATGTATTATCTAGACATTTTTTATGATAATATTTTGACAATTATTCATGCTTTAGATCTAAATGAGTCTGGAGATATATGGCAAACAAGATAGTGGTCTACGGAGGTTATTCTCATAGTTAGTCTTTCAATTACCCCCTTATTGATTCCTTCCACATTTATTTTGCTTTCACACTATCATTTTTGTTTCATCTTTGCAACAAATTAATTTTTCTTGAATTTAAGGGAAAGAAAATCATTTTCAATTACTTAACAGATATCTAACTACCTATGCATATATTATTTATGTTTCAACTTCAAATCATTCTAGTTTTCATATTGTCTTTTGTCTTTCCTTTTGATATGCATTACATTTAATTGTGACTAATGAGATTTGTATGCCAATATGGTAACTTCCAAAATATACTTTTCTTTACCTATTGTGTTTTTCACCAAAGATAGAGACCAACGATCACAAACAACAAATAATACCTTTACACCATATTCTTATTGAGTTGTTATTAAACTCAAAATGGTTAGGACGGTCAACCTTGTTCAATCCAAATTGAGCATGTGTGTTTTTTCACCAGAGATAGAAATCAATGATCACAAACAACAAATAATGCCTTTACACCATGTTGTTATCGAGTTGTTATAAAACTCAAAATGGTTAGGATAGTTCAACCTTGTTCAATCAGAACTGAGCATGTGAATGAGTCGATTCATCATCATTAACCATTTTCACATTGCAATGGTCAAGCCGGCATGACTCGGGATATCTGAACATGATTTGGTTGGTTAGCTTGATTGGGCCCATTGAGCCAAAATGCAAGCATACCATTGTGGTCACTTTTACTATGTTGAAGTATTAAGCTTCAATATCTATAGTTAGGCATGTCACTAATAAAGTGGATTATTTCTTTTAATCTTGGCAATGTGGGATAAGCTATAACATTTTCTAGAAGAGATAGTTCATGTCCCTTCGAAGTTTACTTTGCGTGAATTTTTTGATGAGATGATAGTGTTCATGATAGGAATTAGCTTTCATGTCCTATCATAAGAACATGGACTAATGGGATCCATAGATTAATTTAGATGTTTCTTATCAACATTTTAGCTATTGATCAATTGTGCTTCATTAAATGCTATTGGAAGTATAAAAATAAAAAATAAAAAATAAAAAAGACTCATTAGCCTAAGAAATGATTTTTTTTTAGGAGAAACATGACCTTTAATACATTCGTGTACTCTTTGTCATGGTAAACATGCCAAAGGACGCACCCATGTTCTTTTCCATGTTCTTTTGCCAAGCTATGTTTCAACCCATGTTTTTTTATCAAGCTGTGAACTATGTTCTTCTGCCGAAGTCGTGTTCTTTATAAAAGGCAATTTATTTCACTTATATATTTTTTTAATTTTCCCCCATAAATATTTTTCAATTTGACCGTTCAAAATCTTTCTTTCCGACTAAAAGGTAGAAATGAATGATCGCAAGCAAAAAAGAATGTTTTTAAACTTAGATTGGTTAGAACGATTCAATTGAAATTGAGCGTGGGAATGAGTTGATTCATTGTAATTAACCATTTTCCACATTGAAATGGTTAAGCCTACATGGCTCAAGCTATTTGACCATGACTTCGTTTGGGCCAAAATGCATGCATGCCATTGTGGTCATTTTTTCCACGTTGAAGTATTTAAGCTTCAGTATCTATAGTTAAGCATGTTACTAATAAAGTGGATTAGTTCTTTTAATCTTCACAACGTAGGACTAGCTATAACGTTTTTTAAGAGAGATTGTTCACATCCTTTAGAAGTTTACTTTATGGGAATTTTTTGATGAGATGATAGTGTTTATAATATGAATTATCTTTCTAGCCCTATCACAAGAACACAAGCTAATGAGATCCATGGATTAATTTAGATGTTTCTCATCAACATTTTAGCTGTAGATGAATTATGCTTCATTAAATATTATTAGAAGTATAAAAAAATAAATTGCAAAAACTCACTAGCACAAGAAATGATTTTTTTTTTAAGAGAAACATGACCTTTAATACATTTATATACCTTTTATCATGGTAAACATGCCTACGGACTCACTCGTGTTCTTTTCGTTGTTCTTTTGTCAAGCACTGTTTCAACCCATGTTTTTTTATCAAGCCATAAAGTAGGTACGAAGTACTATTAATTGGTGGATTCGTTTGAGAGTAGAGTGAATCAATTTTATTAAATATTAAACTTAGAAATTTAGAATTCATGTTGGTAAATAAAATTAAAAGAAGACGTGTCCGATTCTTTCACATGGATTAAACAATATGCAATTGCTATAATATATCATGTCACTCAATTTTAAACATATGGGTGTGCTCATTAACTAATGGTTTGAGAAAACATTTTAGGTAAAACAAATTTCTAGTAACAAGATTTTTTCCTTGAAACAAACGAGCCTAAATCCATATTTCTAAAGCAACTCATAACAAATAATCCTAACATTTTATATCTCTACAAAAGCATTCATTCTATAAACATATATAATCACAATATCCACCACCTCCATCTTGACTTAAGATGTGGATTAGAAACAAGATAAATATTCTTGATAGTATGCACATCATCTTAATATTTTTCAAACTTCACAACATTTTCTTAACCATTATACTATTCATATAAGAACTCTTACGATCAATTTCCCAAAGAATAATTGACAATTGTATTTTAGCACAAAGAAAATGCTAATTACATCATATGCTTGATAAGGGTTGAATGATATCAATATGTTCTTTAAAATATTCAAGCTTCGTTTTTGCAATATAATTTTTATGCACAATAATTGTCTTTCTAAGTTTCTAATAAACTTTAGATTTCAGTTACGTTTTCTATAAGAAAAAAAGCTAATCAAGATTTTTTTTTTATTTTTGTTGAAAGCTAATCAAGATTATATGATGTATTAATTTGAGAAATAATTATCTGGCTCAAACAGTTTGGGTATTAAACCTTGATTCAAATCAAGTGAAAAGAGGTCTTGATTAAGTCTTGTGAAAAAACAATGTGTTGTTAGTTTGGTAAAGAGATTTTGTTGACTTCAAAGAGAAGTAGATGAAGTCAAATAAGGATTTGGATAAAACCTTTTTGAGAGAAAACAAACTTTTAAGACAATAAGTGATCTGGATAACTGCATAAATGATTAAATAACTTCATAAAAGAGTAGTTGTTAAAAGATGGCTAAAGTATACAAAAATGGGAGAAGAAAATGGGGATAATGGCTATTACATGTTGGGAGCCTATAAATACATTATTTAGGAGTTATTGGTGAGCCTTGGAGGAGCAAAATCATTGTTGCAATCTTATTGATTTCATTCATTTTCCTATATGTAAATCCACAATAATTTTAGGGAAAGAAAGTCTAAAGTAAGAGTATAAGCTTAGTTTGTATTTATATATGCATTAGATTTAGGTTAAAAAAGTCTAAAGTAAGAGTATAAGCTTAGTTTGTATTTATATATGCATTAGATTTAGGTTTATAGAGTACTGAACATTTCTAGCATGTGGTCCTTAAGGACAAAAAAAAAAAAAAACTTGTTTAAATTTCTCTTGAAGAGGCAATTGATGTGATTAAAGCTAGTCTGTAGACCTAAATATCAAACTTTATCTTTTTATCCCTATCTTTTCTATTTTTCCCCTGCAATTGATTTTACTATTGCTTGCTTTTATTATTCTTCACTAATTTAAGTTCTTCAATTGGTGTTTGAGACAATTATCTATCTTATTAATTGATAAACCACATGTAAAGCAAAATATAATTGTTCTATATAGATTAAGAACTTCAAGTTTCTTGTTTGCTATGGAAATTGATTTATAGTAAGGATAGATAAATTTAGAGTTAACATGCTATATCTGCTCTATTAGAGCAAAGTAGTCACTCCTTCAAGGAGGCATAACTTATGAACTACAACAACTCTATTTACTTTTTTGGGTTTCTTTCACTCCTCCCTCACTTCATCTCATACTTTTTTTAGCTTAAAAGAATTAGTTAATTGCTAAAAATTATAGTGCTGGTAGCTTAAATAAATTAGTTAACTAATAAAAATTATTGTATTAGCATTTAGGTAGGTTGTGAGAAATGAAGCGGTAAATTACAATGAAAGGTATCAACGTTTTGGGATAAGTTCATTTAACTTATCAATGTTTCAACTATTTCAAAAGAGGAATCAATATTTGTGAATAAATTTATTTAAGATATCAATGTTTCAAGTGATTAAAAAGAGGTATCAACGTTTTACAAAGTGAGTCAAATAAGGTATTAATAATTGACCATTAATGAAAACTTTAGAAACTTAATTGAAAACTAATCGAAACGCTGATATCTTAAATGAACTTTATCACTTTATGAAACATTGATACCTCGTTTGAACTAGTTGAAATGTTGATACCTCAAATAAACTTAGCCCTAAACATTAATACCTTTTGGTGTAATTTATCCATGAATGAAGAACCACTTATGTTTTATGTTTTAGGTTTTCACCATAGGCAAATGGGTTTTAGCTTTAATTATGCTTGGTTATACTCAATATTATTGTTAATAAGGTTCATTGGATTGACATATAATACCTTGAAACCTCTATCTTAGAATAAAGTATTTGAAAGTACGTACATTTTCTACTTTACCCTAGACCATTAGGTTTGAAAAATTTGAAACTATAATTTTTCTTATAACTTTCAATATGTTCTTGGAATTTACTTAATTATGCAAGATAGAATAACTGCTCTCTCACTTTTCAATTACAAAAACATTGAAAATGGTCTTTCATTACTTAAACCTATTAATAGCAATATAATGTTATAATTAATTTTTTTATTTCATTACTCAAATACCTTAGTAGGAATTCAATGTTATGAATATTTTTTTCCAAAATCCTTGTTAAAATAAAAAATCAATAAAAAAATCTTATTATAACTCTATTCTATTAATCAATCATAGCAAATTACATTATAGTGCTATTTCATTTAGTTTAGTGATCGGATAATAAGTTGCAAGTTTCCACGTATTATCTTTTGCTCTTAGTATACAACTCCTAGTTTTCAATTGTTAAAAGAGTAATGAAAGATCAATATATATATATGTAATATATAAATATATATATGGCATTATAATTTGGGGGGGGGGGGGGGTTGGGGTTGTGTGTTGGTGGGGGGTTGTTGGAGATTTGAATCTACATCTCTCATTTGAGAAACCATGAGAGATACTACTAGGTTACAATGCTATTAGCAAAAGATCTACATATCTACCTTAAAAGAGTGTAAAAGCTTATTTATATATGTTAGTTCTCTAAATATTAGTTTGATCATAATAAAAAGATTAATGTTTACTAACAAAGTTATTGAGTGTGTAGTCTTTAAATTATAAAATAAAACAATCAAGTATAATCAGAAAGTTTTATAAAAGTGTTTGTCAACGAGATGTTGAACTCAGAAAGTAATTCAGAGACTATCTAGAAAGTTTTTAAAGAAGATAAAATGCTCAGAAAGTAACTCAGAAGTTAGACATGCTGTTTGTCAAGTAACACTCAGAAGGTAAATCAGAAGGTAGACTTGCTGCAAGCCAAATTCAAACAGAAAATTGCAGATTGTGTTTTATTTCAATTCTTTCATCAATTTGAAGGCCCAGCTCCAAATTTGAATGTATTTAGATAATACATTCAAATATGTTCTACAAAGTTGGTTAAAATATCTAATGGATTCAAATTTACATCTTATTAGAAGATTTATTCTTGAAGAATTTCTTTTAACATCAAGTTCAAACTATTCAATATCCAAATTCAAATTTCAATACTTGTTCAGGTTTGTCATGAGAAGCTTATCTGATAAAGATATTTATTTGTGAGATACCAAGGTCATGTTTTAACAGCTCAAGGAATTCAAATTCGTAGAAAATTATGGACAGCAAGATACGGTCCAATTTCTAAGGGATATAAATATGATTTAATTTGGAATATAATAGAGGTTGTTTTTCATCAAGATTTGGTCAACAACGTTTCAAATTTCGGTATCAAGTTTCACCCACAGTAAGATAATATTTCACGTTCAACTTTATTTAAATTACATGAGAATTCTTATCTCTAGTAGACGCACAATATTAGGAACAAGATCATCATTAATAGCCATCCCTATCATTTTTTTTTTTAATATTCGTTGGAAGAACAGATTAGCAGGCTTCATCCAAAGCAAAGAGTAAAATATCAAGAAATTATCTTACCTCAACATTCAAATTATCCTTATCTATCCTTTGAAGACGTAAAGATATAAAAAAAAAAAAGCTCAAGAAAAACATAATACACTTGTTGCATGAAAAAGAAGCTCTCATTACTTACTTCAGTTCACGATTGTGCTAAACTTTGCTAGTTATAATTTCATTCTCTGCGCTGAAATTTGAGAGGACTTTAATTCTTTATTCCTCATTTGCTTTAGATTATATTGTATGAGATAGATTACAAGCAGACTCTAAGTTCAGGGATTTTTCAGTGTTAGTGTGAAGTCTGACAGAGTAAATTAATGACTCTATTTGTAATCTTATTTTGATTGGATATGGTGGAACATACTGGTGTGGAATATCGGGTCCCCGGCTTAGAGTTAGAAGAAAGGACTGATGCTCAAGACAAAAACTCTATAAATCATTACGTAAACTTCTCTTAAATTTTTTTTAATTTTTTATGCATTCAATTATCCGTTTTGATTATTAAGCAATTTCAAAGCCATACTTTATTTATAACTAATTAGAGTTGTGTTTAAGATTTACAACGAACGAAGTTTCTTAAATTTTTAAGGGAACCTATTCACCTCCTTTCTTGGTTACTTTTTGGGACCAACAATATATATTTCCATATAAAAGCAATTTAAGTGCTTCTATTTTTAAATCCAAATTTTTTTTTATTTGTGCCAATTGAATTCAAATAATTTAATATCTAAAGTTTTATTTTATTTTATAATGAGTAATTCTACTTTGGAATAGCCTAGTGAATTGAATTTCCTTCCAAGGTAAGAAACGTAAATTATAAATATTAAAAACATTAAATGAAACTTTATTCTTTTAAATAGAAGTATTTTGGCCAGAAACTTTAAAGACAAAATTATTCATAGCTACTTGTATTTTCACAATAAGGGTACCTGGTCCGGTCGGCTGGTCCGATGCTTATTCAAATTGGCCCAACGATGGCTTAATTTTATTAACGGGCCGATCGTCTCTTTGAGGCGTTTCCAGCTAAAAGCCCTATAGCTCATAACTAAAGACTGATCCTATCAACTTCTCCTTAGACCCTAACAAACCCCGCGCTCATCTTCTTCCTTCTCTCGTTTCCTTTGCACAAACCCTCACCTAAGCCTGATTCTAACATTAACATTCAACAATGTCTGATCTACTAAGCCTAACCGATATCATAGACCGTGGACGAGCTCTCATCGCCGCAAAACCACTGGTCGCCGGCCAAATCATCCTCCGTGACTCTCCCATCCTTCTCTATTCCGCTCTTCCCTTCGCATTAAACCCTACTCCTTCCTACTGTACCCACTGCTTCAAAACCCTAAATTCATCAAATCCACCTCTCGCTTGCCCTAATTGCACGACCCAATTCTTTTGGCCCTAACTGTTTGTCCATTTCAACCTCCACATTCCACACTCCATACGTATGCCAATCCTTGTACCGACTGTCTTCTTCGCCGTTGCCTGCTGATCGGCAAGTTCAAGCTCGATTCTTGATTGCTGCAATCAATCTCGCAGCTGTCTCTCCTCGGAATTTCGAAATTTTGCTTTCTCTGCATGGTGGGGAGAGAGGGAAAGGGAATACGAATGTTGATGATAAAAATGAGACCACGGTTGCTGCACGGTTGTTGCATTCGGTTATCTGTTCGATATGTCCTCCCCCGGGTGGTTTTTCGGTTGAGTTATGCACTGCTCTGCTTTGGAAGGACAAGCTCAATGCTTTCGGATTGATGGAGCCCTTTGATCGCAATGAGAATGGTGAGAGATCGGTCCGAGCCTACGGAATATACCCTAAAGCTTCTTTCTTTAATCATGATTGCTTACCTAATGCTTGTCGATTCGATTATGTTGATAGTGGGATATCTGGTGATGGTAATAATACCGATATCATTATTAGAATGATTCATGACGTGCCTCAGGGGAGAGAGATTTGTTTGAGTTATTTCCCTGTGAATTTGAATTACGTTAATAGACAGAAGAGGTTGTTGGAAGATTACGGGTTTAAGTGTGAATGTGATCGGTGTAAGGTGGAGGCGAATTGGTCTGATAATGAGGATGGGGATGAGGATGAAGATATGGAGGAGGATAATGGTGAAGAGATGGTAAATTCGGAGGAAGGTATGGGGCATGAAGGCCAGGCTGATTTTCCTCATGCGTATTTCTTTGTGAGATATATGTGTAATAGGGAGAATTGTTGGGGCACATTAGCTCCTTTGCCACCATCAGAAGATGGGAGGCCGTCTAATGTTATGGAATGTAATGTATGTGGACAGCTGAGGAATGCTGATGAAGAAGGTGATGAAGAAGAGAAGATGGATGTATAAGTTCTCCCTGAGTTTGTGTATTCTATCTAGGAATTGGGTCTGCGAGTTTGCTCTTGCCCGTTGCATGAAATTTTGTTGGATAGGTATTTGCTTTGTATTGGTAGAGTCAGCTGCCTTTGCTGCAGTTTTCTGGATCTGTCTTTCAAATTCAGAAATTGATTTATGAATTTGATACATGGTGTAGATTGCAGTATTTTTCTCTCCTATGTGATGGCAGTGTAATGGAAATATAAAATTACTTGAGCTCAGTGTCATACCATAATGAATCACTGGTCATATTCGAGGCTGCTTAGCAAATTAGTTGTGATTGAAAATTTAAAGCAGGAAATGAAGCTGCATGTTACTATCCCCTGTTAAGATCTCTTAGTTGGTTTTGCGGAGGCACAAGGGTTTTTCCTGGATGTGAGAGCTGTGAACCTTCAACAACAGTTGCTTTTTTCTACTGGCTCTTCCTTGCATGAGTTGCTAAAATACGTTGGATTCATTTATCTTTTATTCTCATAGCATTGGCCTTCAGATCATTTTTTCACTCTTATCTTGTGAACAAGGGTTGATGAGCTTTTGAAATGGTGCTTGTATGCTTATGAAGTGAATTTATGAAGTTGGCATCTCAATCCCGTCAAATACCCAGATGCATGCATTTCATTAAAGGGAATAAAGTTGGATGAATGGTTTTCACTTGTGAGTCTGACTCATTATATGCTTCTTTGAAATCGCAAGACTTCCGTTAATGAGTATTCTGAGACTTGTTGCATGCACACAAAAGAAACTTGGGCGAAATGATTTCTGAATTTGGCCTCTTAATAAGTGCTGCGTGCGGTTCCATTTTGCATAGTTATATGCAAAATCCCCTCTAGGGGATAGCTTGTTGGGGTTCTCCTTTTTTCAGATAATCTGGCATTGTAGCAATATAGAAATTCATGGAATTCTCTTCAAATGTATTTCCTTGTTTGCTTCATGTTTTCTTTGTAGTTTTGGGCATAGTTCCTGATCCTGGAAGTTAATTTTCTTCGTGGAATTCAGGAAACTAACGCAAGTTCATCTCGTGAAATAAAAAGAGAAACAAAATTGCTGGCGGGCTGTTTCTCGTTGGTAAGCAAGCTGCGGCACTAGTGTGAGATGACTAATTATTGTTTTCTTCCTTTAGAACATATGAGAGATTTTGACAGGTCAAGGAATACGCTCCAACAAACATGCCAAAATCGATCAGAACCAGTAGCCAGTGGGTTGAAGAAGGGTGTTGAGAAATAGGTGATTTATGGGTGCCGGTTTGATTCCCCTTAAAATCATTGAAAGAAACCCCACACCCTCCTCTCCTCCTCCCCCGGCGCCCGGCACCACCCCAACCAAAGGAAAAAAAAAAAAAAGGATTGAGGAAATTTGTTTTGTCACAGTAAACATGTGTGGATTAATTTTCTTTCTGCTATTTGTAATGAGATACAAGATGTAATAAAATGCACTATCATTACATGTTTTGTTATCCGCTGTTTTTGGTTAGATTAGTAGGAAGACCAGATAATGTCTTTTTATCCTTACCTTGCTTTCTCTTTATAAATTCAATAGGTACTTTTTTTTCCCAATTAAAAAGATGATTCCAATAAGAAGTAAAATAGTTCAATTCATGGACATCTCAAAGTAAATCATGAGATAAGATAGACGAAAGAGAAGATAGGGGTGTTAACACCTAGTCACTAGGACATATTAGCAACACGATTAAAACATCTCAAATAATGTCCGTGCTTCAGATATAAGGAGTTGCCACTCCTAGAAAGAAAAGGTGTCACTGTCAAGTGCCTGGAATTATGGATGAATCAACTTCAACAATGATGTTCGGTCAATTCTTGTATTGAACAAATAGTAAAGCTTCTAGGACAGCAAACGTCTCTGCTATAATCATTGAATCGATAGTAAAACGCCGCATAGCCCTTCCACATAAACCCCCTTGATTGTTTTGGGCCCCAATACCAATAATAGAGTGGTCGGTGTGAGCTTGGTAATAGGTCGTTTAAGGCTTTGGATTGCATTAATTCAAGTTCCTTCAATGCTTGTTTGACAGATGTGATGACACTGTTGATTGCTAGATTTTTCCTCTCATGAATGGTTATGCATCTACTTTTTCCAAATACACCATAAAATTGTGCTTATCCGAGTAAAAAGTAGATTGGACTCCTTGCTTGTGGCAGCATTAATATAAGACATCATCCACTCATCTAAAGTTATAATTTGCTCAATACCTATTCTTATCCCTAACATTGCAAACCAAATTAATTTAGTCTAGGGGCAACACAACAAGAGATGCTCAACTATTTCATCATTTGCACAAAAATTAGAACACGGTGACCAATGATTCTTTGCATTGCTAGATACCTTTGAGTCATACGACATTATTTGCTACATGCCAAACAAAATGCTTGATCTTGGGAAGGCATGGGTAATCCCACATTTTTCTCCAAAAGTCCTTGTTAATCTGAGTGAGGATGAAGCGCTCAAGGCTAGTTGGCTAGAACTACTTCTAATGAAGTTGAAGACTGACTTGATTGAGCATTTACCTTTTTTCTTAGAGGGCCATATCAACCTATCTTTTGTGAAGTGTTAAGATAAGGGGAATTTTAGGATTACGTGGGCTGTTGTGGCCTCAAATATTCTATTTAAGGCATGAACATTCCAAGACCCCAATTGGTAGTGGATTAGATCCACGACTCTTACGTACTAAAGGTGGCAAGCAGGCAAGGTAGAGGGGTGACCTGGCTCTAGGCCTAGGATCCATCTATCTTGAATTGCATCTATAGAATAGCCATTGCCTGCTTGCCATAGAGCCCCTTTAATGAAAAGATATTTAACTTGCAATATACTAGCCAATCTTCAGGAACTTTAAAGCCTCTAGCAACCTACAGAAAATGAAGAGTGAGGAAAGTAGATACCCTTAGGCACACGTACCCATTAAGCAGTTGGATTAGAGCGAAGTTTCTAGGTTAATTTGATAAGCATTGCTAGATTAAATTCCTGAAGATCTTTAAAACCCAAGCCCCCATACTCTTGGGACATGTGATATTGTCCTAACTCTACTAATTTATCTTCCTTTCTTCATTAGTTTGACCCTACTAGTATTGTGCAATTAAGTAATTGGCTTCTTTACACCATTTCCCAAGGAATTTGAAATAGCTCATTAAATAAGTGGGAATGGCACCTGCAACTACCTTTATAAGGATCTCTCTACTTGCATTAGAGAGAAGGTTTCTCTTCCAACTTTTAAGCTTTTGGTGAATTTGATCCTTGACAAAACTGAGAGCTTCTAAATTTGTTCCTACCCCACATGGTTGGTAATGCTAAGCATTTGCTTGGATTTTGTTTGGCAACAATCTCTAAAATGTTGAGGATTTCTACCTTTATAGCTTTAGGTGTGTTTTGGCTAAAGAAGACACTTGACTTTTGTAAGTTAACCTTTTGACTAAAGGCTATACAATACTATAGAATGATATTCTTCAAAACATGGACATTATAAGGAGTAGCTTGTACAAAGAACAATGATGTTGAATCGAAGGGTTTAAGTCAAATTTTAATGAGGAAATGCATTGCAAAAATTTCTCAAAATAATATAGTAAAGTTACAATTAATAAAGAATTACATTTGTGGTGCATTGAGCCTTTATGTGTAATATATATGTGTTTTTGTCTATGTTTGTTGTTCTAGGTTGATACAAACATATTTTTAGGCCTCGATTTTTTTTAATATCTTAAAGCTCAAAACATGAAAGTTGTAGAGCTCTATATAAGCTTCTTGCGTAGTAGTCTGAAGCATTCGTGAATAGAAGGTTCAGCTAGCATAGAAGTTTGGACCATTGTGCAAAGGTTCGAACCGTTTGATGATCAGAATGGTAGCCTTCTACAAAATATCTAAAAGGTCTGGATGTTGTAACTTTTCGACCAGTCATTAGACATTTAATGCTCGATCGTTTGAGAGGGTTTTTGGGGCAACGGTTACGACTTTTGGGAAGCTTATAAATACATTTTTTTGGGTAGTTGGAGGAAGAAAATAATGCTCATAAATTGCATTTAAATCCTTGTAAAGACTCTCTCAAAGCTTGTATTCTAATTTGCATTATTAAGTAAAGTGAGAGAAAAAGTATAATGCCTCTAGTTTTAGAATTTACAATCTCTTGTAAAGATACTATACTTAGTTTGTTGAGTGTTATTGGTGGAATCTTAAGTTGTGCCTAAAGTGGTATTGAGTAGAACTTAAGTGTAGGGTTGTGTTGATCATTGTGTCATGTAGCTCTAATGGAGCAAATTGTGTTGGTTGCAATAACGTATGTGAAGTCCTTCTTGAGTGAGACATTGCTTGTAGACTGTAGAGACTGGGGGGCGAACTAGACTCCACATCAAATCTCGGTGCAATCTTGACGCGGTCTTTAAAGGGTTAAAAAGATTCAATCTTGATTTTAGAGTTTTCTAAGTTTTGAAATAACAAAGAAAGTTAAAGATATGGATAAGAATATCGTTCGATAGGATCAACGAACAATAAAACTTGAACTAGTTTATGACTAAATTATAGATCGATAGAATTCACGATCTACAAAGCATTCACTATGTCAAATGAATCACAAGATTCAAATAATAATGGTTTACCACAATTCTATGTGACAACAAGAATTGATAAGAACACAATAATTGAAGAGAAAACAAGATCTCAATAATCAAACCACCAAAAGGGTTTTCAACACACAAAATGTTCTCAAAACAATAACATTAAAAATATTATGAAAACAAAATAAAAAAGACTATATATACTAACCCTAAGAAAACCTAAAGACATAAAAAGACATAAATTTTCTCATAAAAGAAAGTCGGCGACCTTTATTACACTTGGGCAGCCTAAACATAACAAAACGAAACTAGAATAAAAGATAAAAAATGAAGGCTAACGGCTTATACTTGAAGGCTAACGGCTTTTCTACTTAGACTGACAGCTTTTATGCCAGCCTATGTCCTCCTTGCTGGCTATTTTGCTTTTTGATTTTCTTTCCTTTTCGCTTCCCTTTTCCACAACTTTGAGCAACCTGATTCATATCAAATCTTCTTTAACTCTCACTCTTTACACATTGTACTTTAATCATTATTGTTTAATTTGTTATTTTGGTATAAAATCTTTAAAAGAATCAAAATTAATTATAATCCTCTGCTATTAGGTGCTATTTGGTTTCTACAAATGAGTCGTCAACAAACAGTAAGTGCAAACGAAGACAAGTTCTCTTGGCTTCAGACCAGTTAGACTATTTCCTGCATTATAAAGTTAATGTTTCTTGAAAGAACATCAACAACTAGAATGAATAGATAAGGGGATAAAGGATCGCCTTCTCTTAGACCTCTGGTTGGTCTCACATATCCTGTAGTTTTACTATTAACTTAAATATAGTAAGAAACAGATGTAACCCATTTCATCACCCATTTGATCCAAATATCACAAAAACCTAATTTTATCAAAACTCCTTTCAAGAAATCTCACTCAACTTAGTTATAAGCTTTGTTCATATCTAGTTTAAGGCCACAATAGAATTTACCACTGGAATGCTTTGTTTAAAGGAAGTGGAAGACTTCATGGGCAATGATAATGTTATCATGTATGACACAGCTCGACACAAAAGCACTTTGTGCTTAAGAGACAACATCATTAAAAAATGGCTTTAGATGGTTTACAAGCACTTTAAAAATGATTTTGTAAACAAAGTTACATAGACTAATAAGATGAAAATAACTAACTTCTTAAGGATAAAGGACTTTAGCAATGAGAATGGTTTCAAACAAGTTGAGATATGATGGAATCATACCTTTTCTAAAGAAGAGTATTATTGTTTTGACCATGCCGCTACCTACAACATGCTAATAATTTTGATAGAAGATGCTTAAGAACCCATTAGGTCTAGTTGCTTTAAGTGCACTTAATTGGTCAGTGGCCATTTTGATTTCCTCAAAAGATAACGGGCTACTCAATTGATTGCTCATCTCATTGTTAACCAATTCAAGTACTGAGCCAAAGACATTACCTCAGTTTCTCACATTGACTGACTTAAAAAGATTGTTGTAAAAATTTTGAAAATTTTTGATGATGTCTACTTCTTTATCCAACCACTTACCTTCATCATCTTTGATTATGAGAATCTTATTTCTTTGGCTGCACATTTGAGTAGATTGTCGGAAGAATTTGGTGTTTTTGTCTCCTTTCTTTAACTAACTAATTCTGAAATGTTGTTTCCAAATACAATTCTTCCTGTTCCCATAGTTGTTCGAGTTGAAAAAGCAGCTATTTATCATATAATTATCCATATTCAGGCATTTAACCTAATTTTTCTAAAGTTCATCCTAGTCTTTCTAGTCTCCTTCATATTATTGGGAAAACCTCTTTGCTCCATTTCTTCAACTTGGTCTTACATTTCTCTAGTTTGAATCCCATTGGATAGGAGTGGCTTGTTGAGGTTGTATACTCCATGCCTCTTTAATGATTTTAGCACAATCTTTCGAGGTAGTTTGTATGTGCTCAAACTTGAACTCCTTCTTACTCTTCTTATATATCTAAGAAATCAGTATCAACCACTAAGGTCGCATGATTAGAGCCCATTAGCTCGTTATGGATAACTTGCATCTTGGGAAATTTTTTGATTCACTCTTGAGAGCCTATAGCTCTATCAATCCTTTTAAGAACCAATGTCCCACTGCTTCTTTTGTTTGACCAAATAACCAGGGGTCTTTATAGCCCAAAGTGTTCAAGTTGCCTTTGAGAACCATATCATTTAATTGTTCCATGAGTTTTGGATACTTAGGGTTTCCACCAACTTTCTCATGGTTAGACAAGATATCATTGAATTCTTCTACATAAAGCTAGGGAGAATTTATAGAATTGCCAAATCCTTACTAGTTATTGCCGCAAAAACTACAGTTTGACTAGCTTAGGATCAGCATAGATCCATGAGATTCGTGAAAAAAGGGAGCCATCTACCAAAAACACTAATGATCTTATATGGTTCTTATTATGATGATGGATTGTGATCTTGACATTGTCTATCCACCATAAGGCTAAGCCTCTAGATAGGCCTATAGGAGGCATATAGAATTCATTATTTTATCAAAGTCTTCTTTTCATCGCTGATAATCTCTTCGAATTGTTTTTTGTCTCTATGAGAAAGATAATGCTCGAATTACTGCTACAAATGAGGACTTTAAATGTTGAATTGTTAAGGAGAGCCCTAAACCTTAACAGTTCCAACCAATGATGATCATGGCCTTAATGTAGCTGCTTCTAGCTAGTTACCACAGCCTTGAGGAAAAGTATGTTGGAAGGACACTCAAACCTAGATAAGAGTATCCATATTGTGCACATCAGCTCTAGTCTTTTTATGTTCCCTTTTGATCACAGCCGTTTGTTTCTTGGGTTTTCTACCCCTCTTGAGTGTGGATTTCTTCTCAGAGGACTCCATTCTCTGCTCTTCAGTCCAAATTTTAGCTTCTTGGATGGTCTTGAAGTGTCCTCTTCTATTCGTCTTTTTTAATAGCTAAAGTTTTCAAAGCACATATAATGTGAGAAGGTGAAGGTACCATAAAGGCCTGAGGGTTAAGGGTGGGAGGATAAGAGTCATAGAAATCTATAAAGTAGAGACTAGAAGATATGTTGCTGGGAATAGTAGGGATAATAATAGCTTAGAAAAGCAGTTGTATGAGATTATAACAGGGTATAATTACTCTAGAACTTGGATTATTATTTGTGTTTGGTGGTGATGTGGAATTAATGGGGCTTGTGATTTCATGATCTTCTTGCATGGGTGTGTCATTAGATTGGGAGGGTTGGTTGGAAGTGTTTTAGAAAGAAGAGGGGATGGGGATGGTTTGTTAGGGTATTGGAGGGTCTGTTTTCCAAGAGGAAAGGGAATGTATATTTGCAAGTGATTTGTTTAGGGTGGAGAGGTGAAGGCATGAACTTTTAGCATTTTACCCTTGTTTATACCATGTAATGAAGGGGGCAAGAAAGCAGGAGAGGACTCGCTAGAGGTTGCCTTCGTTGAAGAAGAATGGGTAAGGGAGGTATTACTTAGGGAGCCTTCTCCTTCTAAATACCCCTTAGCCAAGACCTAAGGTGTTGGTTACAAAAAAACGAATCACGGCTAGTAGTTGAGTGCCTAAACCTTCCATATTGAAGTAAATGTTAGGAAGCTTCTCATATTTGAAGTAAATGAAGGAATGACCCTTCTTGTTTTAGCTTACCCATAACCCTTATTTGATTGGCACTATTAAATCAAAGTTGACTCTAACTTAGAGAAAATCTCTCATTGTATTGCCCTTAAGATTCATAGGCTCACACTTAAGTACATATCCAACCACTTTGCCTAGCTTCATAACATTGCCATCTGTCATCTGATCAAGCTTCAAACCATGGATTTGAACCTAGAACAAGCACCTACCAATAAAAACATTTTCCATATTTTGATAAGGCTCCTAGAAATTGATCAGAAGGAGCTTCCCCATAAAGGCTCAAGGGTCATCTCTAATCACCTTTAGCATTAAGGATTTATCACAAAAAATATAAACATGCAAATTGGTTTTTGAGGTCACAATTTCATAGCTTCTGTAAGATTTCTACATTTTTTTTCAAAGTTGAAATTACTACTACTTTGGTTTCAACTTTTTTGGACACAATCTAGTACACCAATACGACCCTCTTTAATGTGGAGCTTGTATCCTAAGTGTCAAGTTCCAGAATAGATTGACAATCTTCATCCGTCGCTTTGGCATGGATGTAGCTAGCATGGTAGTTGAGACCAACATCTAAGAAGAAAACAAAAGATAAAGTAGGACACCTAGATTGCAAGAGATAAAGTAGATAGATAGAGACACACAAAACTAAAGCCCTATAAACCAATGAAAAAGGGGCATACTAGCATAAACATGACACAATAGAAACAAATCTAAAGGCTACTTGGGTGTAAAAGACTAAAAGAAGATAGGAAATGCAAAGAAGAGTGAACACCTTGGACTTTAGAGGGTGAGAGGTGAGACATTCACAGCCCAAAGAAATCTAAAACCTAAGCTTTAAGTGTTGCAATAGTTCTAATGGGTATCATTTGGTGTTGTATGGATGGTGGAGGAGTATGAGATGACGAGTGTATAGTGTAAGTTCATGAAGTAGCGTAGGAAGGTTATACTTGTAGGATGGGAAGCTATTAAGGGTAGGAGGTTTTATAATGTAAGGGTTAGAGAAGGTAGAAGGAGCTAAGGTTAGGGTTTGGGGTTTTGGGGTAGGGTACATATTGGAAGTGTGTTGGTTGTAAGGGAACATGGTAAAGCCATAAAGTTAAGGTCAAGCTGGGCTTATGGATGTTAGGTTGTGATCGGTGATGAAGAAACAATATTACGAATAGAAGAGAAACCCTCTATTCGAGGTATAAGCTCTTAACTTAGGAGTGGTAGCTCCCTACAACAAAGAGTAATAAATTCAATAGTTTAATGTAATGAATATCCATTTCCGAGACGTCTTCATTATGATCACCATCTTTTATTGTGATTACGCTGTCCTATAAATAGTTGTAGATACGTCCCACAACAATTAATTAACACAATACACTCTTTAAAAAAAAAAATCTTCTATGACTTATGTTACACAATTTATGAAGTTTATATAAATTATCTTGAACTATTGATGGAATTCTATAACCATTGTGATTATGTGATTACTTATGCTCGCTATCTAAATTAAGCTCTTAGGTAAATTGTGGCGAGTCAAGGTTATCTTCTCAATGAGTTATTGGCTAAGTACTAGGTGTTTGAGTTTTACTCCTAAATTAAGCTATCAAATTTTGATTTAGCTAGAAACTAAGCTAATTACTAATTGAACACTTAAAATCGAACACTATTAAGGGTTCTAAGGTTAGGAGATGCCAAAATTGGATTGGGGATTGCAATTATATTCTCATCCAAATTAATGTTGTGCCTTAGATTGAAAATAGAAGTTGATTAATTGAGATTTAACCAAACTCGCTAGAACTCACCCACCTCCCAGAGTAGCAAAATTCCAATTATAATATAAATCATCTTGTCAATGCAATTTATCTATAATTATTAGGTAAATAGTAATTCGTTCACATCGAAATTACCACTCAAGCACCACCAAGTAACCCAATCCATATTTCCAGCCGCATGAAGTGCATAAGTTTCATGAGTTTTGTCAAAACCTACATATCCCTATGACTAATCTTTTCAGAAACCTAAGGTGTGCTTATATGGTTTATTGAATCCCTCCTGAGTATCTCCAACCTTATCTATCTAACTAGTGTTGGCTAGGCATAAATCAAATAGACTACAAGCAATAATAGATAAATATCCAATTAATCATAACTAAACAGCGAAACAAGTTATTAAAAATCAATTTCGTCAAAACCATCATTGTAATACCCATGAAAACATAAATCACAGCATCATTATAACAAAATCAAGCAATTAACACTATAGAACAAAGGTTTAAAAACACCTTAATTGAATTTCCTTCATCAAAGTCTTTAAAACCCAAAACCTAATAAAAATGGGCATTTCTTGATTGCATTAAAGCCAAAAATCATCTCAAAAATATGCTAGAACAATAGGATTTTAGTACCTTATAATTAACAAATACATTATGATGTTCAATATGTAATGAAAGAAAACCCATTGCTATTGTTTGTTTATCTTCAATATACTCCTTGCTTTTGCATGCTATTGCCCCCTTTTGTGAGATCAAAACATGTGGGCTTTCCTTACAAGTTAAATTGCATAAGGCCCTGCTTTTTTATAATACTTTTCTTTCTTATATGTAGCAGCTTTCCCTATCATTTGTAACTTATTCTCTACACTGCAGTACCCAATTTCAATAAAATTCTTTTAAATCAACAATTGTGTGGACCTATATCTTCTAATAATGAAAGCAACCCTCTCTTTTAATGCCTATCAACACATCATATATAATGTTCCCCTAAATCAAGGCTTCCCCCATGTGCAAGTTTCCATTCCTGTAAAATTGTGGCTGAAAAAAAAAATTAGCTCCCCCTCTAAAGACAACAATAACAACCTACGTGTATTGCTTATTTTCACACAAGACCATCCTTGACTACTACTTTTCATGGACCCATATAATTATTATAGATAACATGATACAACACATGCTTTCCAAGAATTAGTCATCAACTCTTATTTGTGCTTTGTACTTGCATTAACTGCATGTTATTGGAGTCATGTTGTTGAGCTGATCAGTAGGCATTCGTTTAGTAGCTAGTGCTCGACTTCAGGTCTTGCACAGGAGGCTGCTATTTGGTTGTTTTGGAATGAAGTTAAGCTATTGTGGACTGTTGGTCACTTAAGTAGCTTGGGATATAACAGTAGTAAGTGCTCCATGTTTGATCAGGATATGAAGAAATTTTAACACAAATTTTGACCCAAAATCGATCACAATTTCTAAAAAACTTAAAACACAAATGTTGTAGATTTCTCTCTCCTCTTTTCATAGAACCTTGAATCATATCAAACGGAGCTCAGATGAGAGAAATATCCATAATTTACAAGACACTATTGAACCTGCAATTCTAAGAGCTAATTTGCATGTGCAGTGACTTCACGATAAATTTTTACCTTAACACTTTCCCAATATCCCTAAACTCAAAACATAAAAGTTGAAGATCTCTCTCTTAGATTTCAGCAGCATTTTGAATCGTGTCAAACGACTTATGAGAGAGATATCCACAATTTACCAAACTCTATTATTTTCCAAAACTTAGATGCCACCACTATAAGTGCAAAAACTTCATGATAAATTTTAACCTTGATACTTTCGAATTTCACCATATTCAAAGCATGAAAGTTAAAAATCTGTCTCTTAGCTTTAGTAACATTTTAAACCATCTCAATAGGAGTTCGAATGAGAGAGATATGTTGAATTTATGAAACACTGGTAAGATTATCCTAATCCACTTGCTGGTGCACGAATGTGATGCGTTGTGGGCTGTTTTATAGCAAACTAGCTGTTGCTGTTGCGTTTATGTGCTATGGTATTGTTGTGTTGTTGATCTGGCAGACATCTATTGAATTGATAGCTATGATGACCTTGGGTTGCACTTCTACAGAGAAAGTAACTTAAGCTGATTTGTCATATTGTAAGGGTTACTCTGTTTGAACTAGAGTTGATTTGCTCCTTAAAATAAACTTAGATGTGGATGCTTAGCTCAAGTATTACATGAATTTTAGAAAGTGAGAATTAAAATCTAGCTTGCTTTCTTATCTGTAAATAATATAAAGGTGTTATAAAAATAATGAATTCTCCATTTTCACTAAGGATTTCATCACCTCAACAAGAAGGATTCATTGTTCTAACAAAAATAGAAGATGAAAAACTCATTTGATTATCTAAAACGTGTTCAAGATAGCACAAAGTTGAGCTTTAGTTAAAAAGGTGCAATCAAATCACTAGAATTCCGCTTTATAAGTCCTATTTCACATGATTTGTGCAGTCAATCTAAAATCCTACATTTCATTAATATTTTAGCTCAAATTCACTATAACGCATCTAGAAATCCATGACTTAAGTTTTAGTATAAGATAAATG
This sequence comes from Combretum micranthum, assembly GCA_024138025.1. NCBI lineage: Eukaryota > Viridiplantae > Streptophyta > Magnoliopsida > Myrtales > Combretaceae > Combretum > Combretum micranthum. Next base: position 821,511 of record JAMXBD010000301.1, read on the forward strand.
TGTAGTTTTACACATTTATCACATTGTCATAAAGGCTAGAAGCAGCAATGTTTTTAGGGCAATTGCAAGGAGAGTGTGTGTGTGTGTGCACGCACGTGTGTGTGTGTGTTTTTAAAAGTTATAGTTAGATGAAGTCATATGTTGAAAGTTATCAACACTTGATTATTAATGTTGCACTGAAAAACTTTAACACTATGTTTGGAATGGAGGAAATAGGGGAAACCAAGGGAAGTGAAATGAGTTGTTTATGTTTGGTTATTTTAGTTAGAGTGAAAATGGAACGATTTCAATGGAAATAGGGGGATGATGGAGCTTACTTCTTTTTTGTCCAATTTTGGAATGAAAGCAGTAGAAACTGAGAGAAACTAATCAAAATGATGATAATACCCCTTACAGCAAGTTAAAGAAAGATAAAGTAAGGGATGTTTTTGTCTATTAATTATTTCATTTCCTTCCATTTCCTTCCAATAACATCAAAAACAAATATTTCATCCCGTTTCTTTTCCATTTTCATATTATAAATCCAAACAAATAAATATATATATTTATATAATATTTCCTTTCTTTTCATTTTTATCCATTTCTCCTTTCTTTAGAATTGCCAAACACAATGTAGAAGTTTCCAGATTACTCTATCTCCATTTCACATTTTCACCTCCCATAAATTCTCTTCCTATTCCTTCCATGCATGCCTATATATGCCTTCATTCCTTTCCTTTCCTTTCTTTTTTTTTTTTCCTCTTTTCTTTTGAAATCTTAGATTTCGTCCCAACTAAAAAAGTCTATATCTCACTCAAAACTTCACCAATGTCATTTAAGAAAGTTGCATTACTAGTGTGAAGACACACTTCTCAATCTAAGAGTTGACTGGATAAGGTTCCATCCATATTGAAAGTTAAAGCTTCTGTGATCTTAAGAGCTTTGATGCTAAACTTCATTAAAAACTTATATGTTTATATATAATAAGCTTAAATAAATGTTGTTCCTTTACATTTTAGGTGAGCACTTTGATTTCTTAGCTTAACCATATGATTATTTTGATTAAAATGCGATGAGACTAAGGTGAATGGAAAAATCTAAGGATTTAATATTTTTTTACTCGGTCGATGTGTTTGTTTGTTGTTTTGATTGTTGTTATTTGTTATACATCACATATGATGTGTTTGGATGATGTTTGAGGCCTAAAATTATCTATGAATGTTGTGTTTATAAATTATAGAATGTCATATCTCTAACACCCAAAGGTAGAAGATGAGTCTTGACAAGCTAGTCTAAGATGGATTAGCAAATTGGTCCTATAGAGCTAGATTAGCAAATTGGTCTAAGATAGATAAAAAATTATCATATTTGGTGCCTAAACTTTCCTCAAATGTACAATTAGCTATACAAACTTTATATTATTAATTTAATACTTAATCAAAGTTTTCGCATTTATTAATACTAATTTAATTATTAGAGTTAGCTCTATTTATTGAGTTGATGCTTCCAAGAAATGGAGAAGTAACACGTGTTAAGTGATTGATAAAAAATATGGAAAACAAGACAATTAAACAAACAAATTAATAAACATGTTATTTAATTAGATAATTAAGTAATATGTGTTTTAATTCACTTGTTTAATTGTCTAATTTTCTAAATTTTTTTTATTAGTTACTTGACAAGTATTATTTTTCCATTATTCTAGAGTTTCAACTCAAATATAGTTAAATCCATTAGATGAGTTCCTTGAGGTTGTATAAATGAACATGGAATCTTTGATTAGGCATATAGTTAATTGTCAATTTGAGGAAAGTTTAATTACCAAAAGTGACATTAACCTATTAAATATTATCAAAAGTTGTTGTAACTTATCAAATTAGCATGGCAACTTGCATAAACCAACATTATTATGGGTTTCACACTACCTAATAAATGTTAATTGTCTAATTTTGAATTAACAAGCATTATGTTAATTTGTTAGGTTGTCTTATAATATATATATATATATATATATAAGTTTGTAATTTGATATGAGGTTTTGCTATTTTTTAACTATAGGAATATTAACCTTTTATAAAAGCTTTAGATCAAAAGTTTCATATGAGCATTGGTTGTGTGAAATAAGATAAATTGCATCTAGAAACCTATAAATTTACTAGTAGGTGTTTTAATTGTATTACAAATGCTAAAGTCGGGAAATACTTTAAGTAAATCAATATATAAGATTGTTTTGAAAAAATTTCACAATCATTTTTAATAATGAAGAATAAGTGGTTTAACAAATGTCTACTGTTGCTATATAAAAAAATTACAAATATACACATAGGATGGAATTAATTATCAAAATCATGTTGCAAAATAGCATTTGTGAAATAGGATTTCAATTTTTGTATACAAATTGTGCGTCACACCCGTGATATCATATTTCGGTACCGTCACTATATCATAGGCGTCAAAAGCATTACATATATATCACTGCTTGGAATCATGATATAGCGGTTTTATCACGATTATCAATCACGATACACATTTGGTGGTAAAATACATACCGCTCCTTCATATCATGATATAGCACCGTGTCACTATATGTGTATAAATTTTTATATATCTTGTTTTATACAAAAGATTTTGTAATTGTATTTTGGTCGTTATTTTTATTTCGACCTTATTTAAGAACTCAATTTCAATTAGTGTCCTAAACAAGAAATAATTTTGAATAAGTATATTTATTTATATAATTACTCTAAATAAATTTTCCCCACAACCCATATATATATGTATGTGCCTAAATAGCTACTCTACTCTAGTGAAAAATAAATATAGGACACCAAATTCTCTCCTATACTTTAATGTAATAGATTTACGTGTACTTACCTATCTTAGTATCATTTGCCAAGTCAGAAAGGTTTGAGACTATTTTATCTAAATGTTTAGGATTTCTAGTGACTTCTCTAGTACAAAAGCTTAGCATTAATAGATTCAATATATTACTTAATTAAACTTTTTTTTAGTGAAAAGGTTTAGAAATTACTTATTCCTTAAAAAAAATTTAAATATCCTTTAATTTGAAATACTGGGTCTTACCTTTTTTTTTTAAGGAAAAGATCTCATTGTCAATTATGCGTTGTGAACAATAAGGCATGAAAGCAAAGATATAAAGAGCCCACAAATATAGATTTTGAAAAACAAACTTCTATAAATTGCATCATTGCATATTATATATATTATAAACAATCAATGTGGAGATTTAAGATTAGAAGAAAAAGCAAAGTTTTGGAAAGTCAGCTAGAGAAAAATTGATTAAATGTAATACATCATGTAGAATGATAAATGATGAATAAACACCAATAGATTTTTTTTATATAATTTTACAAAGCTATACACCATTTCCATCACTTGTTTAATATGTATTGATACTTGGTCATGATTTAAGTCACTTTGGATGCTCATTGCATCTTTCTTCAGCCATAATGGAATGTCATAATATCACACCACACTCTGGTACAGGCCTTCATCAAAAGTTATAGCTATTAGTAACATCAACATTATTAATTTTTTCCGCAGATATTGGGCAACATTCTCTTTCCTAAAAGCCTAGGATTTACTTCAGCTTGAGGACGCACGAATCCAAGCATCATCTGCATCAAAGTAAAAGGCTTGTAACTGAAAACAGGAACATGTTTGCCAAGCTTAAATTTCTTTCTAATATGATGTGAGACCTATATCGATTGTACAAATCATTTACAAAATGCCGATAATTTATAATCACAATTACTTTTTTTTAAGTAATTTGATTGGTGCTTAAAAGTCAAGATTAACTCTTCGGTTTAACTATGATTACTCTTTTGATCTTGACGGCAAATCGGTTTGGTACCACTAAGTCAACACAAAGAGATTTGTACTAGTAATATGATCGATGTGTGTGATTGGTAGAGAATGAAAATGTAATATACAAATAAATGAATTATTAAGAAGGGTCAATGTGTCAAAAGATATTAAATAAGAAGGTTTTATGGTCAAAGTATAAATATAATTGTGTTGTATTCACATGGCAGAGACTTAATTGAAAATGGATTTTGGCAAAATTTACACCGACTTCAATGACGCCTGCATAGGATCTAACATTGCCAACGTACGTTTTAGAAACTGCTAGCATATGTGTTGCGCAGAAAATGAAAAGTCACAAATCCTCTATATATATTCTTTCTTGTTTCTTCTTCAAAACAAAACCCTAAACCTAGATATTTGTCCTCTTTGAGAGTTTATAGCCGCCAAGAGGATTCAGAAGTCCAGATCAGGTAACTAACTCACTAATTCGGTTTTAGAATCTTATAGATTATCAAATTTCTTAGGGTTTGTTAGTTGAATTGACGATAGAATTGGATAGCATACTTATCGGATTTGGAGATCTAGTTCCATTGGTTAAAAGAGATTTTGGAAGATCGGGTTTAGGTAATCAAAATCATATCTTTCCTTTAGAATCTTTTCAATCTATGAATTAGGATTTTATGTTATTTTGACGGAGAGATTTGGAGAAAACCTTAGATTTTGTGGAGATTGAGGAATTTATTGTTTAAGGAAGATTTCTAATCAAATTAGGTAAGTATTATATGCTGTTGATCTTTATAGTTCGATAAAGTAGTTTTCCTTTTGGTGAGTTTTGATTTATTGATTCTAAAAAGAAATATAGGGTTGGAGAAGTGGTTGAGAAGATTTGTTGAATTGGAGGATTTTTGGTATTATAATTAAAGACAAAGGTATAGATTTGATATTTATGTTGAGATTTAGGTCTTAGATGTAAATGTAATTAGGTTTATTTGATAAGATGTATTTTTAAATTTGATTTGTTCATGTTATCGGGTTTTGTTGAATTAGGAGTTGTGTTATAAAAGTAGATTTGGGTGATTTAGAAAACTGTTCCTAGAATTTGATACAGGTACGACCTTACCTTATTTATTGTATGTACTTGTAGGTTTAGATATGCTTGTTGTATGTGTGTAGGGTTAGAATATCAAATCAATCTAATTTTATATGACATATTAAATTACTTTACTGTTTGTGTTTGGTTACGGTTAGTAAAGACCACATAGAGTGTGATAATAACGCTGACAACCTGATGATCTATGTGTGAGGTTGTCCCGAGTGGACTCGTGCATAGAAATGATTCTAGTAGATTAGGTTTTGACAGTATAATCGCGGGTAGGTGGATTGCATCCAACATCAATACATGTATAATTACCTATTTTATATATTGATTGATCTTTAGGAGTTATGAGATACTTCAGATTTGGAACTAGAGTATTATAATTTAGAATTGTGTTGTTTGATGGTTAATTAAAGATAATAAATTGTATTTGTTGCATTAGGATTAGTTACATGAATATATATATATATATATATATATATGTTGTGTGGCATTTGCATTTTGTATGTAGTTTGGCGTACTGGGCGTTTTCGCTCATTTTTTTATCATTTTCAAGAACAGGTGAAGATCTAGTTATGTTTGACCTATTCGGATATGATATTTATGAAGATAATGGGGAAGATGCTAGTGAAATGGACTATCCTACTGACTTCTAGACTTTTTTGATTCCTAAAGATAGACTTGGATGATACAAACCTTTTTTTTTTTTTTATAAACTTTGATATTTGTTTTAAGTTTTATTTAATGATTTAGAACTATTAGTTATGTTGGCTTTGGTTTTTGCCATTAAGATGTTTATCTTAAAAGATTTTGTTTTTATAAGATAATTTAAATAGGTATCCTTTTATGTAAGTTTTGGAGTTTAATATTAATTTTTACTTGTGGTATAGTATTGTTTAGCCTTGACGTCTTCTTATAAAGAGAATGACACTTGGCGAGTTGTAATGCCTTCATGTTAGGAATCCATTGATGGTCATTTTATGCCGGGATAATGTATTAAATAATACCTGAACTTTGACAAAATATGTATTTAAGTACCTAAACTTTACAATTGATCAATTTAGTATATAAAAAACTTTGAAATTGATCAATTTAGTATATAAAAGAACTTAATGGAGATACCATTGAGATACACGAAAAGTTCTTTTAAGTGCTAAATTGATCGATATCACAGTTCATGTACCTAATTATATGTTTTGTCAAAGTTTAAATACTATTTGTAACATCAACCCTCTAGATATTCACATAGGAAGAAATTGTAATAGATTTTCTTAATGAAGTCCAAGGACTCCAAATGCGTATAGAATTGTTCTATTAAAATGAAAATTCATATTACAACGTTACTTCATTTACTTATGCAATAAAAATTTGGTAGCGGCAAAAAAAAAAAAAAAAAGGAAAAAAGTTGCTACAAATGATTTCATGAAATATTGTCTCGTTGAAAAGAAATTATGAGAAATTAGGAAACTCTTTTTTTTTTCCCCCTCCATGCAAATTTTATTTTAATCCTTTAAGCATGCAGTTTGTGTGACTATATTGGGGAAAAAAAAAAAAACAGAAAAAACAAATAGAGAAAACGAAATAAAAAAAAAAAAGTTCCTTAATCAGAGCACGTTTTAGTGATTCAAGGGAAAAAAAATTTAAAGATCTTCTTTGTTACTAATATATCATATGCATGGATAAATGATAAATAAGTGTCAATAATATTTTAATATATGAAAATAATAGTAAATAAATCTAAAAATTATCTTCATATTTTACAAAAAATTTGACACCTCTTAAAAATTTTATTAATTTTTATGCATCACTAATTAATTAAAATGACATGCTAGCATTACGGGAGATGGCTTTCACGTTATGGAGCCTTTTTTATATCAAAGGGAACAAATGTCCATTGGGGCATCGACAATATTTATAAGGCTAAGGCACTTCACGTACCTTTGGGAAAAACTGAAAAAACGAAAGGCACTATGATTAACCTTTTTTCCTTTTTTTTTTTGAAACATAATTTACCTCGAACCCTGCTCTTAAATGCAAAATCGAGGTCTCTCTCTTATCAGCAATTTGTTCTTTGCATGTCTAATAGGAGTGATACTTTTGCTCATATTCTTCATGCAAAATCATCAGTTGTTCTGCTACCTGCGTAGAAGTTATAATAGTTCAGCACACATGAGTCCAGCACTTTGAAAGACGCTAGCTACCGTAGGAATTAATCTTTCAATTTGGGGGAAAAGTTGACATGAGTTGAGTAAAATTAATGCAGCCTTTAAAGTCTTAAAAAACTTGAATTCAAGTCAAATTTTTCAATGTAAAAATTATATCATAAAAATCATCGTCGCTGATTTTATTTGTAAAAATATAATTTATCTTACTAGTTTTTCATTATAAAATTTATGTCTCTAATTGAAGATCAATTTTCTTATAGCATTTGAATTCAAATAATATTAGCATTATAATTTCATGAAGTCATGAACTTGCTTAGAATTCAATTATGCATTTAGTGAAGACATAAATTTGTATAGAATTCAATTTAGCTTGTGAATTAATCCAGTTAAACTTTGCTTGATGAATAACTTCAATGGTTTGAATTCAAGCTCAACTAAATTTGAGAAATTAAAACATATACGGTGAACCATATCTCTGAGATGATTAAAACACCTCCTCGATGCTTCCATCCTCTATCTCCGTATTAAAAGAGAGCAACATACTTTCATGCAGCAAATTCTCCAAATCTTCAACGTGCAATGTTGCTGCAAGTCATTAAATTCTCTTAAAAATTAAAGAATAAACCAAAATGAATCAAACAGAAAAAGAAGGAAATGGAAAAAAAAGAAAGAAAACTAATGATGAATAACGCATAGATTTTTTATTATGAATTGACTGTTCCATAACCCTAATTGGCACCATGAATGGTGTTACCTTGGACCATCATTTTTTTTTTTTTTTGGCTTTTTGAAATAACCAGTGCATCATTAATTTCCAAAATTATCTGCTACATATATATTAATTTACAAACATACATGTATAAATTAACAAAATGGCCCACAAAAGATTTTTCATTAGACATATATATTATAATTTTTTGGGCCAATGAACTATTATTTATAACATCTTAAATTTTTTTTTAATGAAATAATTAATTAATGGCTTATATGCATACTAATTGTGATCGCATTATTGAAATAATTAATACTAGTGAACAATTCACGTAGTGTGGAAAAAAGAAAAAAAGAAAAGAAAGTTTGAAGTTTATACATGTGAGGAAGAAACGAAAGAAGGAGAGTCGAGTATAAAAGAAAAAAAAAATTTATACTATTTTTTTATACGAATAAAATAACTATTATATTTAAGATTCACTTCATATTAATAGATATTAGTTATTTTATTATTTTGGTGGTATCAAAACTTCCCATTAGAGGTCTTGTTGCGCGATACCAACTTTCTAGACTTATAGAAATATTTCAGGGGAGATCTGTAATGCATCGAGGGAGAATAAATATATATAGAAGAAAAGAAAAAAGATATTTGCATGGTCATTTATGATACGGGTGCCTCCAACAATAAAGAAATAAAATGTATAATATATTAAATATGTAACCTTTGGGGTGAGAGGAAAACCAAGAATATATATCATCAACTAGCTGGTGGGACTTTTGCAGAGAATCTCGGCCGCCCCACTCATGTTGCAGGGCCATCTGGAGGCCGTGCCACCGAGACAGGAGATGGCCGATATCTCGCCGGAACCAAGAGACAGCAGCCTTTTGCTCAACCAATTGTGGCTGTTTATGATATGATGAACCGCCCATGACCTGGTGGTGCATGTCAGCTTTTCTGCTCATGGATTCCATTTTAGTTAATTGCGAAAAGTCCCTCCCCCACCCCGGGCCCCCGTTGTCTCTCTCCACCTCTCGGATTATAGGTTTAGAGAGAGAGAGAGAGAGAGATGAGGCGAAAAGTTGGGATCAAGTGAGAAGGAGACAATGTTGGTGTCCTGTCCGAAGGTTATGCCCATCAAGATAGGAAAAATAAAGGCCAACGCGTTTATGTATATGTTGGTGCATCACACGACGACAATGTCCAACGTGATTTGTTTATTAAAAACTTTGATGTTCAGTACAAAAATTGATGGTGAGTTTAAACTCCTTTTTTCTTTTTATTCTATTCGTCCGTGTTAAACAAAATTGCATATTTCTTAATGTCTTAACTTTGAGAAAATATTCGTAAAGGGTGGAATATTTAGAGGTATATAAGTACTAGTAAATGTGGATAAATTTTTAAAAATTATGTATCATTTTCAACGCTTGTTTAAGATATATTAGTATATACGATCACTTACCCCGTATAAGTGGCATATCATGATTGTCAAAATTACAAATCAAATGTACGATTCTATAAGTCTATAATTTTATATCTTTTTTCTTCGTTAAAATGGGTACAAAATTATTTAGGTGTGGACTTTAGATAGAATTATGAAATTCAGTATATGATTCTATTTTACCAATTTTACATGATTTTATACAATTTTATCCATTTTATATATTCTAATGAATAGTAAAACTATGATTTAAAAAATCATCTTTTTTTGTTAAGTTTTTCGTTAATACATGCCATATGGAAGCCACCAATTGACCCAAATAATTAATCTAATTATATAGCACTAGGAGTCGACATACCTGCGATGTGTGTGCAAAAATAAAACAAAACTTTAAAGTATAATAAAATACATAAAAATTAATGAATAAAACTACTATATTTGTCATTTAGGTTAAAAAAATTACATAACCATTAATGGAAACATGTTTAAAATCAAAACATAAAAATAAGAAAGATGGAAAACTCTTGTCAAATTAAGTGAATCGTACATGATTTGTTGCAATAAAGAATTGGTCTTATGCTAGCAATTTTAATGAAACAGTGATTTTGTACGTTAAAAAAAAAGTTCATATAAATACATATATATAAGCAGAGTATTGAAAAAAATGGAATGTTAAACATGGAAAAAATAAGATAAAAATTTGTACAACTGTGTCTTGCACAAACAATTAAAACTGGTGCAAAATAAAAATATTACTATAATAAAAATTAACCATGTGCTAAAAAGATAATTAAGTCAAATCTATAACATTATAATTCTCTGCTAGTAAAATTGTCGTAATAAACACTAATACACATCCATATACATTTTAAAATTGTGGAAATATAAATAAATTTTTGCTGACTAAGTTTACATATTCCAAGCTTTGACCATTTATGCAAGACCTTTAAAAAGTCTCAACATATTTCCCCGATTTATTGGCTATGTTTATTTTCTTTTTCCTTCTTCTTTTATGCCTAAATAGCAAATGTAGTAGTTCCATTCATTAAGTCTTTATGTAATAGATTATACTTTATAGATTTATTTTATTTTTGCACAGATGCGTCAACCGCTAGTTTAGTACAAAGTAATTTACTTCACACATGTATCCATAAATGTTATACCATTTCATACAATTTAATACTTTACACAAATGAATAGCTATAAAAAAAATAAAGATTGAATAAAAAAATCAATATTATTTGGTATATTCTCTTTTAAGTTTACAAAGGAAACATATAGCGAATTAAAAATGGATCAACAACCGTCAGTAGCGCATCAATTGAGCCTAGATTGGTGAAGATTGATAACATAAAATGGCTACATATCGGTTAATGGATCTCCACTGAATAGCACCGGGTGCCCATACATCTTATAAAAACAGGGAAACAATATATCATAAGACAAAAATAAGTAGAAAGATAAATTGATGTAGGATGACGATGAATTCTACATTTAATCTAGAAAAAATTAATCCCTAGGAAGAAATGCAGAATTCATGTTCAAAATCAGAAAGCACAATGCAAAAATATATTGAACTTTATAACATTAAGAAATTAGCCTTTACATTTAAAATGAGAAACCAACTAAACTGTCAACTTCTATCATTAAAGATCCACAACTCTCATTTTAAATTGTATAAAGAAAAATAAAAATAAAAATAAAAATTAGTTTAGAATGACTATAATTTATTTCAAAAGAAATCCATTGTCTTAGGAGTCCTTGGTCTGTGAACATATACTCAGAATGTGGTTGGTATAAATCTACAATAAAAAAAAATAGAGGAATTTGATTATAACATAACGCAAAACCAATTTTTAACTCAAATTTAATTTCATTATATGGAACATGAAAACACTCAAAATAAAGAATTTGTGACTATTATATCATATACCCGCAAAAAAAAAAAAAAAAGAGCAACATTTAATGGTAAGTTCATCAATAAAATTAGTAAGACACTATTGTAACACCGAATGGTAGAAAGAAATCATCAAAAACTATTAAAATACTATAAGAGTATACTTCGTATGCAAACGAAACCTTTTATGGAAAAAGCATTTAGATTAAAAGTTTCTACAATGTAGGTGTTTGTGAGTTCGTTACCATTAAATTCAACCACATGAAATACCATACAAATGAAAAATTTTAGGATCCATGTCACTCTTTAATCAAATTCCCAATTCTTATTTATTTTTTTGTAAAATGTTGCATCTAGATTCCAATTATTTTTCAAATTTAAATACCAAAATTGATTAGGTACCCAACATCAACAAACAAATCAATCAATAAAAGAGTACGAATGACTAAACATAATTGAAAAGGCAACAATTTAGTTCCATCATGTAGCAAGCTCCAACATTATTTTAGATATTAATGGGAAGGAAAAAAAATTCAACAAAATATATATCCAAACATATTTGTACAAAAATTTTCTCGTAATTCAAGCAAATTATATCTTCAAGCTAGAACAAAGATGATAGAAGCACAGTCCAAACAAACTTTGTGGAAATCAAATAAACATTTATCCTCTTTGAAAGTGATTTGAAACCACCACACTATTTTGTGGTAAGAGCCTTTCATTTATATATATATATATATATATGTATGTATGTTTACAGATGGTATAAGAGAATAAATACACATAAATATTAATTACAAAATAAATGAAAGAATCAGCCATTCAAACTCTTATAAATGATTGGTCAAATGGTGCATTTAATTGAGGGTCAAAAAATGCATTTATGGTACGCCTTAGATTAAGGCAGAGAATCCTCAACACCCCCCCACAAGCTAAGCATCGGATTTGAGCAGACGTGAAGCTTGGAGCGGAAAAATTGAAAAAGAGGCTAAGGTATACTTTTGGTGAAGATATCGGCAACCTGTAAGTGAGAAAGCACATACTGAGTGCAAAGTTTACCATCAATAATAAGTTCACGAAGAAAATGGTAGTCTAACTCGACATGCTTGGCTCGCTTATGAGAGATGGGGTTATAACTCATAAAAATTGCACTTTTGTTGTCACAAAGAAGAACAGGCTGCTATGGAAGAGAAATTCTAACGTCACGAAGAAGATGCATGAGCCAAAGAAGTTCAACGGCAGCAAGAGTGAGGGCACGATACTCAGACTCACAGCTTGAACGAGAAACAATAGGTTGCTTCTTGGCACTCCAAGAAACCAAGTTGTTGCTAAGGAAAATAGAATAACCAAAAGTAGAGCGACGAGTGTCAGGACATCTTGCCCAGTTGGCATCAGAGTAAGCAACTAAAGCACTAGGAGCAGCAGATAGACTAAAAGTGAGGCCAAAATGCATTGTGCCCTTAACATAGCGAAGAATGCGTTTCACAGCAAGAAAATGGTCTTCAGTTGGAGAGTGCAGAAATTGACCGACAGAGTTTACGGCGTAAGCAATATTAGGACGTGTGATAGTTAAATACTGGAGAGCACCAACTAGAGAGCAGTAAAAAGTAAGATCCAAAAACAGATGACCGTCAAAAGGCAGGTGCTGAGAGACAACCATGGGGGTATGAACAGGCTTGTTGTCAAGTAACTGAGTTCGTGTGAGAATATCCCGTGCATATTTGAGCTGACAGATAAATTGACCATCAGTGGTGGATGTAGCTTCTAGACCAAGAAAGTAACTAAAAGAACCCAAATCCTTAGTAGCAAACTCAGAATGAAGCTTACGAATAAATCTATCAAGAAGAGAAGAGTTATTGCTTGTAATAATGATGTCATCAACATAAAGGAGCAAATAAATAATGTCAGACTGCTTGTGAAAGACAAAAAGTGATGTGTCTGCACGACTGGAATAAAAACCAAGTTGAATAAGAAAAGAGCTAAGTCGTTGAAACCAGGCACGAGGAGCTTGTTTGAGACCATAAAAAGCTTTCTTCAACTGACAAACATGATTGGGAAAGCGAGGGTCAATATACCTGGGAGGCTATTCCATAAATATAGGTTTAGTAAGTTGACTATTAAGAAACGCATTCTTCACATCAAGTTGGCAGAGAGGCCATTTGTTGGTCACAGCAAGAGAGAGTACAACACGAACAGTAGTAGCCTTGATAACCGAGCTAAAAGTATCAGTGTAGTCGAGACCAGGTACCTGTGTATAGCCTTTGGCAACAAGGCGGGCTTTGAGTTGCTCAATGGATCCATCAGGCAAGTATTTGGTTTGAAACACCCATTTAGAGCCCACAATGTTGGTGTTAGCAAGTCGAGGGACCAAAATCCAAGTACAATTATTTTGTAGGGCTTGAACTTCTTCATCCATAGTAGTGAGCCGAGCAGGATTCTTAGCAGCAGATTTGAATCCTCTGGGCTCAGTGGATGCAAGGAGGGCAAAAAGAAGACTAGAGGAGCCCAAGGGAGTAAGATTTGTAGGGTGGCGAGGTTTGAAAATACCAGCTTTGGCTCGTGTAATCATGGGATGAGAGGCCATCGAAGTAGCCGCAGTAGGAGCAGGAATAAGCAACATGGTGGGGAGCTCAAGAGAAGCGGAGCTAGGATCTAAAGGTGGCAAAGATGGACCTGCAAGAGAATTATTGGCGTGCAAAGACTCATCCACTGGATCAGTACAAAGACCACACAAGTTAGATCCGGATTGTGTAATGTGCTGGGATTAGGGCACAGATAAAGATTTAAGCGTGTTTGTAGGAGAAGACTTGGTTTCGAAAATTTTGAAAAGTAAAGGGACGATATGGATTGAGCCTGGGAGGTATTAAGGAAGGGAAAGTGAGTCTCATCAAATTGAGCATGTCGGGTGAAATAGATCCTAGAGGTGGTAGGGTCAAGACAACGGAACCCTTTATAAGAGATGCTGTAACCCATAAAAATGCAAGGAATACTGCGAGGGGAAAATTTGTTAGACATATAATCACTTAAACAAGGATAAACACGACAACCAAATAGATAGAAATTTTCATAATTCAGAGAAGAACCATATAGAAGCTCAAAGGGAGACTTTCCTCCAAGAAGTGGTGTTGGCAAACGGTTGATGATGTAGGACGTAGTGCAAAAGGCGTCAACCCAAAAGCGAAAGGGAGTGTGAGAGTGGAAAAGTAGGGCCAAACCAGTTTCAGTCACATGACAGTGTTTTCTTTCTGCACGACCGTTTTGGGCGGGAGTATATGGACAGGAAAGTTAATGATGAATGCCAAAAGTATGAAGATGAGTTTTAAAGCAATTGCTAGTAAATTCTGCACCATCGTCACTTTGAAATATTTTTATGCGAGCAGAATGTTGATTTTCCACAAATTTTTGAAATTAGATAAAAGTATCATAAAATTCGGATTTGAATTTTAATGGATAAAGCCAAGTGAAACGAGAATAATCATCAATAAATAAAACATAGTAGGCAAAACCCAAATTTGATTTTATGGATGAAGGACCTCATATATCACAATGAATAAGATCTAAAACATTAGACGATTGACGTTCATTACGAGAATAAGGCAAACGATGATTTTTTACAAGTTGGCCTGCATCACATAATGCAGGAGATGGTAATAAAGAAGTAAGATGAAGCTGTCCTTTTTTATTTGAAAAGGAAATAACATAATGGTTTACATATCCAAGGCGAGCATGTCATAATTCATATGAAGCATGAAGAGATTTATTTTTAAGGACATAAATAAAATCGAAATGTCCACGCTCCAGCACGTATAAGCCTCCATCTCGTTTACCGGTTGCCACCACTCGTCCCGTTTGACTATTCTGAACAGTGAAAAAATCATTATTAAAAGTAACATATAACAGAAAATCATGTGTTACTTTACTAATGGATAAAAGATTTTTTGTGAGGTGAGGGACAACTAAAACGTATAACAGATGAAGATTTAGGAAGGAGAAATTTCACCAGTGTGGGTAATGGGTAGAGACGCACCATTTCCGATATTCACACAATCCTTACCCGTGTAGTTAGTGGATTGGTCCAAAGTGGAGGAAGTTGGAGTCATATGGGCCGAAGCTCCTGTGTCTAAGAACTAGTCGGAAGCGTCACTTCCAAACACAGAGCATGAAGCGGTGAAGGATTCAGCAAGTTGTGTTGATTGGTCATATTGATGCCGATCATAGCGTTGCCTGAACCGATCAGCATAGTAGCCTTCCAAGCGGCAGATCTGGCACAGTGGCGGACGACGACCTTGAGTGGGTTGGGCACGACCATTTCCACGGCTACGTCTGAAGCGAGAGCGGCCACCCCCACATTAAGAAGATCCTCGGTGAGCGATGAACGTTGCAACTGAAGACGCAGAGTTTCAAGAGAATTTTGAAAGAGTTCAAAACTCTCAGCCTTAGATACAAGATCCGGGAAGTAAGGAAGAGACATTTTTGCCATCTGGACAGTATAGAAACTGGAGAAATCGAGTCCGAGACCACGAAGAAACCAGTGAACTTTGTCAGTTTCATCAACAGGGCGACCAATGGCATGAAGTTGATCGTAAACGGTCTTGAAGGCATAGGCATAAGCAGTGACTGGACGAGTGCCACGCTTCATCAATTGGAGGTTATCTTTGAGGAGTATTTCTCGAGCTTTGGAGTGGTGGCTGAAGTTATTTTCAAGAGCGGTCCAAACCTCGCAGGATGTAAAGAGGCCAACGGGTTCAGCCATGGCTTCCTCTGTGAGAGAGGAGAGGAGAAGGCTTAGGAGACATTGATCGGTGGCTTTCCATGCCAAGTATTTGGCATTTGGTGTTGAAAAGGTAAGAAAATCAAATGGAGGTGGCGGCTCAAGGGTACCATCCACATGACCGAGTAGACCTTGGCTCTCAAGAAGAGGAAGAAGTTGGCTCTTCCATAAAAGGTAGTTAGAGGAGGAGAGTTTGATTGTGACCATGTGAATCATGGTGTTGAAGGGAAGGAGGGTGGGAGAAGAATCAAAGGCCATTTGGCGATTGAGGGATGTTAATCCTAATTATGCTCTGATACCATGAAAGTGATTTGAAACCACCACACTATTTTGCAGTGAGAGACTTTCATTTATATATATATATATATATATGTTTCCAGATGGTATAAGAGAATAAATATACATAAATATTGCTTACAAAATAAATGAAAGAATCAGCCATTCAAACTCGTATAAATGAGGCTTAGGAGACATTGATCGATGGCTTTCCATGCCAAGTATTTGGCATTTGGTGTTGAAAAGGTAGGAAGATCAAAAGGAGGTGGCGGCTCAAGGGTACCATCCACATGACCCAGTAGACCTTGGCTCCCAAGAAGAGGAAGAAGTTGGCTCTTCCATAAGAGGTAGTTAGAGGAGGAGAGTTTGATTGTGACCATGTGAATCATGGTGTTGAAGGGAAGGAGGGTGGGAGAAGAATCAAAGGCCATTTGGCGATTGAGGGATGTTAATCCTAATTATGCTCTGATACCATGAAAGTGATTTGAAACCACCACACTATTTTGTAGTGAGAGACTTTCACATATATATATATATATATATATGTTTACATATGGTATAAGAGAATAAATACACATAAATATTGATTAAAAAATAAATGAAAGAATCAACCATTCAATCTCCTATAAATGATTGGTCAAAGGATGCATTTAATTGAGGGTCAAAGAATGCCTTTATGGTACGCCTTAGATTAAGGCAAAGAATCCTCAACACTTTTGGAAAAGTCACACTAAAACCCTTCTTCTTTCAATAGCAAACTAAACCATCATTCACGATCATACACTGAAAAGACGAGGGGAAAAAAAAAAGAAGAACTTCAGTCATTATCATTGTCATAAAAATGAAAGATCTTTTAAATGAAAGCCATTGGATAGGTTAATCTATGCAAAGTTTAAAATTTTGTACAGTTTATATAGGTTAAATTTTAGGGTATTGTAGAATTTCCTGAAACTATGTATGGGAGTAACTAGGAGGAAAAGCCTTGATGAGAAAAACAAAAGAGAAAGATGTCGGTTATAGAAAGAGGGGGAAAAAAAAAGTGGGACTTGTAGAGAGAGAGAATGTCAGTTGGGAGTAGAAAAATAATTGTCAAGAGAGAATGTATCCAGTTTAAAGAAGAAAATAATAATTGTTGGTAAACGGTGGCCATGATTCCCGAGAAATACGATTAAGGTAATTTTGCTGGAGAGGAGAGGAATGTAATGTCGGCAAATGTAACGCCGGCAACAGATGATAATAATTGCCAGCTAACTTTTAGTCTATGGTTCCAGAATAAAATAAACTTTGCAATATATTGTTGGAGTCCAATGGTGGGTTTTGGCTTAATATAGTAGTATAGATACATGAATAATATACACTAAATTAAGTAATCACATTAAAAAAAACTGCAGATTTTTTTTTTAAAATGGGAAAAGATCTAAAAAAATCCACGCTAGTAAGCTTTTGAGTTCTTATGAACATAGTCCTCAATGCGACTCTAGAAATTTACCTTGATTTTTGAAAAATTAAAAGTTAATCTAATAAATGTACTAGTTTTTTCAAACTTCATTTTCATTCTCTCTCTCTCTCTCTTTATAACCATTGCCAATGTTGGCTTCGAATGTTGGTTCTGTGTGAAAAGGGTTAGAAGTGGATACTACCCTGTTTTGAAGATGACTAGAATGAAAGAAGTAAATCCAATGAAAGAAGCACGGGATGTAGAAGAACAGAAGATTTAGTAGCTATATTTCTTGGGTTCTTTTCATCTTTTTCTTTTTCTTTTTTTTTTTAATTCGGTATCAGGAAATAATATCTATACATTTTCACATGTAACTTTTAATCCTTATTGTGAAACAATAGTGATTGAGCTTTCATCCATGTCAATGATTTTATCTATGTTCAAGCAACTTTATAATCTTAACTAATTTATGTTTTCCCCATTTTAATCTTAATTTATTTAGAGTTAAATTTTATTCTTTCTAAATGTTTCATTCACTCCATTGGTAAATTGAAAAAAATTTTTAGGAGCCATTAAATAGTACTAACAGTTGCAATTGAGATGATTATTTTGCTTTGTACATAAAAAGAGAAAAGAAAAACATGAAAGATGGAGATCTTTATATTTATCCTTATTATAAAAAGTCTTATTCAAGATTCAAAAAGCAACGAGTTATATTTTGATATATATTGTAGTACAACTCTTAATGAAATAATGATACATGGGCAATCTTTTTTATTATTTAAGATTATAGCCGACTCAAAATCTTAATACAAAAAGATTTCATTCCTATGAAGCAATAAAAAGAAAACAAACTTGTGTGCTCTATAAAAAGTCTTATTTACGTCTTTTGCAAGATTAATTACCAAAAGTTTCATAAAGTATTTCTTTCAATTCAAACACTCCAACTTTCCTATCTGTGAAGGGAAAAAATAGAAATATGTCAATCATTTCATCCAAAAATTTATAAGCAACGAACATGTAATCTATTGGTTTTATTTATTATCTGAAAATATAGTGTATTTGTCCAAAGCATTCATGGTGTTATTCAATGCACGCATCTTAATAAACATATTAGAAAAGTAATGCAGAAACACCATTAAATGATTGTTAATTATGGTATATATCTTCAACTTCGGATTCTTTATAACTAATTCCATTACTTAATATAAAATAAAGATACATGCACAAAATTTTCTATGTTTTAATTTTGTGTTGTTTTAAGTTAATTTTGGTACTAAATATCAAATGGTTGCTTTAATTTAGTCATGGAAGTTTCGAAGGAAACAACAAGCTCTACAAATGAAAAAAGTAAATAACTATTTGAATTTATAAATCCCTGCTTTTTATACTTTCTATGTTTTATATCATTTGTACTTGAGATCAATTAAGTAATTGTAAATATAATTATTATATTATATTTTGTTTTATAATTATTTTAATTTGTTTTAAATTTATTTTGTATAAATTTTAATTTTACACTAACTATGAAGTATATGCATCAACATAGGTATAGAAGTTACTTAGGAAATATTAAACCCTACGAATGAAAAAGTGCTTTCCTTTTTCCTTCTTTATTGCCATTATATTCCACACAATTTTTTCTTGTTTACATGTTTTTGTTCAATTTATTTTAACA
Organism: Combretum micranthum; assembly: GCA_024138025.1. NCBI lineage: Eukaryota > Viridiplantae > Streptophyta > Magnoliopsida > Myrtales > Combretaceae > Combretum > Combretum micranthum. Next base: position 840,789 of record JAMXBD010000301.1, read on the forward strand.
TTTCAATCTACTGACAAATCAAAGAGTGGTAAATCGCTCTAAAAAGGATTTCGACTTTGAAATTGGTATGATATTTTCTAATGAACAAGATGCTTATGGTGCTTATAATGCTTATGATTATGAATTGGGCTTTGGGATGCGTAAAGGTCATAAGTATTATAATCACAGGAATGAATTACATACATGTAAGTTTCTGTGTTGTTATGAAGGATCTAGGCCAAAGATTTTACCTTATGAGGAAAGGAAAATTGAGCGAACAATTAAAAGATGTGGATGTAATGCTTATGTTAAATTTGAAATAGAAGGAGACATATGGGAAGTTATTAAATTTAATCCCACTCATAACCATCCATTTATCCTAGAGAATCAAAAGCATTTGATTAGATCTAGTAGAAAGAGAACTTGGACTTATGGAAGTGTTCTTGTCACCATGCATAATGTTGGAATCAAAGCAATAAGAGTATATTCCTTTTTAAAAAAGTGAAGCAAGAGGTGCTGAAAATGTTGGTTGTACTTACAAAGACTGTAAATTTTTTTTGCAAAGTAAAAGAGCAACAATGTTTTTTGCTAGAGATTATCATAGTTTATTGAATTATTTGCAATCTTTACAATCCAATGGTGGCAATTTGTTTTATTCATTTCATGTTGATAGCAAAAACAAGATGACCGATTTCTTTTGGTGTGATGGATTATCACTACCAAATTATGCTTGTTTTGGTGATGTAGTTACATTTGACACTACTTATCGAACTAATAAGTACAATATGATCTGTGCTTAATTTTTTGGATTAAACCATCATTGGAAAATGTTCTCTTTGGTTGTGCATTCTTAGTAAATGAAACAATAGAATTGTTTATATGGGTATTTACAACTTTTCTTGAAGCTATAGATAATAAGGCACCCAATACAATTTTCACAAACCAAGACTAAGCTATGGTCAAGGCCATAAGTGTAGTCTTCCCACATACTAATCATCATTTATATGTGAAGCATATTTTACAAAATACTAAGCATCACATATCTCATCTATTAACAAAGCTTGAGTTTGGACAAAAATTATTCTATAAGATTTTACATGATTGCGAATCAGAAAATGAGACGAAATTGATTTGGAAGCAAATGTATGAGGAATGGAATTTAGCAAAAAACAAGTGTTTTAACCATTTATATGAGCTTTACCATAAATGGTATCCAACTTTTGGTTGTGATGTCTTTTTTGCATTTATAATACTTATAGAATTTGTTTTTCACTATCAAATGAAGCAGTAAAGATGCATAAAGCTAAAGTTATCAACGATTTTGAGAATGTTTGAGGTAAGGTGAAATTACATGTGCAAAATAATGCTATTTTAAGGCATGCATCTAATGTGTATATCCATATTATCTTCCAAAAGTTTCATGCTAAATTTTTAGAAATTACACCAATATACATAATTCGGATTGAGAACAATGGATTATTAGATACTTATGTATTGAAAACCATGAATAGTTAGAGGGAGCATGTTGTGAATTATAATAAAAATGATTTCACCTTAACATGTAGTTGTACATTGTTTGAGATGAAGCGATGGTTATGCAATCATGCTTGATGTATCTTGAATAATATTTGTCATGCAACTGTAATTCCATCACAATACATTTTGAAGCAATGGACAAAAGCTACAGTGGAAGAAGTTGTTAATAATGAAATTTGCTCCAACTCTCAATGTATGGAGAAGTCAAAGACATCGAGATTAAAGAGTTTAATGCGCAAGTCTTTCCCCATTATGAGTGTTGGTGCTAACAATGACGAAACAAAAGCGATTGTTTGTACGGTTTTAGATGAGCTTGAAGTTGAAATTAAGAACTATAAATCAAGTCAAAGGAGGGTTAATGAAAATAATGGTTTGCCAATGACTTGTAATTGAAGTGTTTCGAATAATAGCAATGACAGTCAAGTCCTTGAACCACTGCAACGAAGGCCAAAGGGCATATCAAATAAAATATTACAGAGCTCCATTGAGAAACAAAGGAAAAAAAGCCATGACAAATAAAGCATAGACCCAGTATCCTCAAAGTTGTTCACAAGATATTTCAAACTTAGATTAGTTGGCAAATATTGATTTTCTTGCAATTACAAATCATCCAATGGATATGCATTCGGTAAGTATTGTCCTTTTTTGATAGATACATTCAATATTTTTTCAAGTAAAATTGTAGTATTTTTTTTTATTATTTACTTTCCTAGAATCCTTCACTTTACCCATCTTAAGATTATTTCGAGGGAAAGAACATATCATATACGGTGTTGCTTAATCAAGTAAGAGATATTTTATAGTATTAAAAGAATTAAGAATTTGATTTTTTTTTTTTATGACATTACTCATATTTTAGTAAGGTGTATATATATAAACTTTTTTTTTTTCTAGGCTCCAACAAATACCATTAGTCATTTTCCTAATGAATGGCATCAAGCTCCAGAAAAATCACCTGCATACTCAACCCAAGTTGACACTAGAAATCAAAATGTTCCAAAAACATGATTTATCTTTACTAAATAGCTAGTTTGGAATATTACATGGTTTATTATTATCAAGTTTATGACATGTTTTTATTTGATATATATATATATATATATATATATATAAAACACTTTATGTTGCTTTTTCTTTATTAACTTTATGTTTGAGTTAATAATATAATTATATGCAATGATCGAACTACAACCAAAATGATGCTAATAATATAATTAGAATTTCATGCGAGACATCTAGATTCCCATTGGGAAATATATGATAATGCAAATAAACAATGTCGATGGAAATTATCGATGGTGGAATTTTACTTTACATTAAATAAATATAACTTCTTGAGCCAAGACAAATCCTTCAACATATCCAAGCTAGTAATGACACGCAAAACCCACAAAGGTAACATCTTAAGACAAGATGCCCTATTAATCCACTAAAAATCTAAGGGATTAGCGTCCACTTGGCTACTGGGGCCATATGGGTCATACGTAGAACTCATATTTAATTCAACTACATTAGCCAATTCATGTAGGTTGCTTAGGTAAATTTCAATTTGTGTTGGATTAGATATGTAAATGTGTCAAACTTAAGGGAAGCCTCAACATTCTAACAATAGAAGTGAATGAAACATTCAGAAAGAATAAAATTTAACTCTAAATAAATTAAGGTTAAAATGGAAAAAATAAATTAATTAAGATTATAAAGTTGCTTGAACAAAGAAAAAATCGTTGACACAGATGAAAGTACAACCACTATTTTTTCACTAGAAGGATTAAAAGTTACATGGGAAAATGTATACATATTATTTCTTGATACCAAAATAAAAAAATAAAATAAAACAAGATGAAAAGAACCCAATAAATATTAATACTGAATTTTCTGTTCTTCTACATCTCCCACTTCTTTCATTGGATTTACTTCTTTCATTCTAGTCCTCTTCATAACAGGGCAGTGTCCACTTCTAATCTTCTTCAAAATAAAATAGTGTCTATGAAACCAGCACCCAAAGAGAAAGAGAGGAAACATAGAAGATGAGAGGAGAGAGAATATGAAGTTTGAAAAAGCTAGTAAAAAATTAAAATTTAAAAATTTCAATTTTTTACTAACAAAATTATAATTTCTTTAAATAGGTAATAATTTAGTGTTTTTCACGATTCAAAATTCTATTGGGATTTACACACCACATGGATAATTCCTATGGTGCATATGACCTAATGAATCTTTTCTCCATCTTTTGACCTTCTTCCACCTAAACCTTGGAACTTCACTCTTTTTCTTCTACTTGTCCTTTCATGGAAGCATAGTGCAAACCCCATGAAATTTCCAATATTTAAAAAAATTTAATTAGAAATAGTAACTTTAGAATATAATAGTCATAAATTTATAATTAGAGATAAGACTAATATTTTAATATTATAAAGTAAAGGACCATGTTAGGCATAAGACTTGATTTAAACTTTAAGGCTCTAAAACTTTAATCGCATAAGTTTCCAACGTAATTTAATAGCATAATTTCGAGCCTTAATATTATTACATAAATTTAAATTTTAATATTTAATTATATAGGCTTAAAATTTTATTTTGTTTAATTGCATAAATTTAAGTTATAATATTTAACTCTGTGAACTTAAATTTTAATCGTGTAAACCTAAATTTCGATATTATTCAATCGCGTAAACTTAAAACTCAATTTTACTCAATCACATAAGATTAAAACTTCATAAAATAATTTAAAACTATAAATAAGTCATTTTAAATAATTTAAAAGCTTAGTTTACAAAATGAACATTTTCACTTTTAATTATAAATATTGATTTGATATTTTAAACTATGTAAAACCCTAATCAAGTAAGTGTCAACTCTAGAAATTTTCAATCAACTAACCTTAAAATTTAATAGACTAACTTAGATTAATAAATAAAATACTACATGGAATTGCAAGACCAACTTTTCGGTAATAACATTGAAAATTATATATATACTATGTAAGTTTCCTCCTTTCTTCCTCGTATAATTAACTAATCATTATTTTTGTCTTATGTTCATCAAAGAAATTTAACAAATTCTTCTTTCCCAAGCTTATATTGCCATGAGCTTCAAGAAGGTTGGGTTGTCATTGATATTTGACGAATAAACATAATCAATAAACTAATACAAAGAAGAAGACCAAGACTTATCCCAATAAATGTAATCTTATCTCTTAAAGATAAACCCCTGGCTTTATCTCTTAGAAAGTAGACTAGACCAAACACTAAGAATAGTAAAACTAATGATTGCTTTGTTTGATCTTTTTTCCTTTTCTTTTCTCTTCATGTTTACCATAATTGCCGTCAGCTATGTTGTCCCCATAACATCTCATTTTCTTTCACTTTCAAAATCAATAAAAATAAAGCAAAACACTTCTCCGCTTACTTCACTTGATACAATGAAAACCATGCACCATTCCATCTGCTTCCTTTTCATTTCACTTTCAAGAAAAAGACCCCATATCTCCTAAACATTCCAATTATTCGAGAAAACATAGTACCTAAGTCAATAAGGAGATTGTCTACTTGAAAAGTCAAGGGTAAAAGGTAAATGAATTCTTTTACCTCCTCTTTATTAATAAAAAATCATTTAAAGTCATAGACTTGATCATTCTTTTATTTATTTTTTTTAGTGGCGATGTAAAAACAAAAAAGAGATCTAGCTCCTATCCTCTACAAAATCAAGGTAAATTATTCTAACCTTATAATCTTAGTAGAAAATTATTGATTAGTGATGATTATTAAATTTAAACAAAGAAATGGAAATTCTAGGAAATATACCTAAAGGTTTTAACCATGATAGAGTGAGGGAATTAATTTTGTTTTCTACACCAGCATTTTGTATAACCTATGTAGCTCCTTTTGTACTTTAAAATTACTTACTAGTTAAATTTCATTTTCTACACAAGCATTATGCACAATTTGTGCAACCTCTTGTGCACTTTAAAATCTCTTGTTGGTTGTATTTTACATCCTACACTAGTAGTCTACATGGCTTGTGCAGAAAGGTTATGTACATTATAAATTTTCACTTGCCCAATTCTTCATCAAAATCTTTCTTAGCTCATCCAAATGTCTTCATAGAATCCATTATCTTCTTTTATTCCTAAAATAAACATTTTAAGCAAATAATTTATTTTAATTAGTACATGGATTAAAGATAATCATTTGATAAATAATTATTGGATAAATTAAGGATATATATATATATGTATGTATGTATGCATAAAAGTTTCGACTTTTATATTATAATAATAACAACAACAATTGTGAAGATTATATAAACATCAAAACAACTATTTAATAGTTGAAATAGGATTAGAAATGAGAAAACAACCATAAGTTTGGTAAAATATAAATTTAGGACACTTAGCCACAAATAAAAATACATATCCAGCTATCTCTATAGTAATATGATTATTATTACTTTATTTTAGGAGGAGATAAATCCATTTTCTGACTTACGGGAGGATTATTATGATAAATAGACCAGAAATGAACAGTTAAGTAATTCATATCTATTTCATTGTATGTGTTTGTAGTAGTAGCACTAAAATAAAAGATAATGCAAAATTGAATTATGTATGGAATAGGGGATTATGTGCTGCTTGGTGATCATATTGACTATTGGATTACTATAATAAAAGTGAAAATCCTCTTATTGTAATAACTATTTGATGAATTGATAAGTGTTTGTGTGATTGAAGTGGTTATGTTAATAACTAGACTAAAAATATTAAACTTTATAATAAATCATCATGCATTACACAAATTGCATAATTTATATTATTTTAAGGTTACCCTGCTATGTGTTAATATTTTAGATCCATGGATTCATTTGGTATTTCTAGATGTAAATATCTTAGTTTTACGTAAGTTTTTCATATATCTATTTGGCTCCATGGGAACTACTTGGCACCAGAAGGAATGTCACTGATGAGATCAACATGAAATAGTTAACACTCAATAGAGCTATAAGTTTTTTGAGGGAAAAGGGGAGATGTTTGAATTTTTTTAAATGTATTCACATATTCTCTCTTTCCTTCGTTCTTAGTTTCTCCTAGGCTCGATCAACCAGTGTTGGTTGCTGACAACCTAAGTGTGAGGGTATAAATCTACACCATGTTTGAATTCCTGTTATTCAATTCTGTAAGTATTAAATACAGCTAAGTGTCACATTACATATGTTTGTTAATCAAACTTGTTGTGATTATTTGATGTGGGATAAAATCTAATTACTTCATTGAGTTGTAGTTTCGCTCATACCCTTATAGACATTTCAGGTTCCAAGGTGGTCCATGGCTTATGTCAAACCAAGCTTTTGTCGGGGTATAGATCTTAAAGCTAAGGATTACAGCTTAAAAGTATAGAATATAATTACTAATTTTGTATGTCTTATGTTATTATTGTCATCATAATACTTATTCTATAATAAGCAGTAAATAATAGTGATGCATGGCACTACTTTATTTGATATATGACTTATATATATTCGTATTTCTCATCAAAGCAATCTCGATCATGTTTTCATGTCATTTCCTTTGGAGTAATTTAATTGTCCAAGTGATTATCTTCTATATTGATGTTCATTAAGTAAATCTTATGGCTTATTAAGAACATTAATTGGATTCACAATGACTTGATACTACTAGGATACCTTTCGGTGTGTGACACATAGCTTTGCAAAACCCTAGTATATATCATCACTAGTTTTGCGCTTGCCTTAACCTATGAAGAAGATGTACAACAATTAGCATCAAATTTCTCTTCTTCTCCCGCCTTAGAATTTGATAGTATTGAAGTTATGAAAAGTGTGATAAAGCTCTACAACAGAGCCAAAGTTTATGCTCTCTCTTATGATCTTTATTTGGGACAATGAGATGATTGTGGCTAGGCTCTTAGCTCTGTAACAAGTAATGATGTGGTGTTGTAGTTGTGATTGAATTTCTAAGGATTGGACGAAGCTAGGTCATTGACACTTTCCACAAAAAGGTTAATAAAACTAATCCATGCAAACATTAAGATTCAAAATTTACCCAATTTAGTTACAACCATGTGTTTAGCGTGAGTGTATGAAGACAAGATATAGGTTTGAGTAGAGATGTAAATGAATCAAGCTAGGTTTTAAATTGCTTGATTTAGATTCAATGTTTATTCAAGTTTAGTTCGAAGATAGTCAAGCTAAAATTGAGCTTAAGCTACTCACGTAATTTATTGAGCCGAGTTCAAGCTTCATACTTAAGCTTGATTACCTTGAAAGCTTAATCAAGCTCTATTTAGCCTGAGTCTTAATCAATTTCAAATCAAGATTAGGTATTAATATTATTTAAATTAGAGTTAGAAATATTATTTAATAAACCAATCTTAAACAAGCTTAATCAAGCCAATCTTGAGCTCATGTAGTATTATTTCGAGCTGAACTCAAGCTTAAAATATTAAGCTCAATCTAGCTCAAGCCGAGCTAGAGGTTTGAAATTTCGAGTCAAGTTTGAGTTTAAATTTAGCACTATCTTGGCTTGACTCATTTGCATTTGTATTGTGTTATACAAAACTTGGAGCCTATTTACTACATAACGATACTTGCATTAAGCAACTGCTCATATTCTAGTACGACAATCATTTATAAGCATATGGTTGATCATCGGACCAAGAATTTATGTTTCCATTGCATTCAGTTTTAATCCCAAGATACTTATGTAAAAGCTTAGAACTTGATGCAACACTTAATAGATTTTCACGAAATGGACGAGGGGAGGAAGAAATTGGTGTGGATGGTCGAGCAATTGCTTGAGCGTGAGGATAAACTCCGTTTACCGGATGGGAGTAATGTTAAAGATATTAGCAAAGATAAATATTTGACCTTTTATTGCCTTTTACAATATTATTATGATACTATGAGGATTAATAATGGTATTATTATATATTAGACTTATGGGTTTCTTTATTGGATATCTTAGAAATCTTTATTCCATGAAAGTTAGTATGAAAAGGCGTGTATGATATGCTATTCCTACAGGAAATAAAGAAAAAGTGAGAGTTATTTACTTTTCCTTTTTGTTTATGAAAAAGGAGGCTTCACTCTAACAAGCCTTCAAAACACGGAATTGTAGATTCTTCCGTTATTAAACCTTAAACAAGGGCCCATAACAATGATTCTCTTTGTTTGCAAGTATTAAAGTCATTGTTTTGGGAACTGGGCCTCCATTTGGTAAATGAAATTGACGGTACAGACACTATTATTACTCAGTCTAAAAAAAATGCATAATGACTTTTAATAGCATTTCTTCTGGCTATATTATCTATGTAGTGGCTGTGACCGGACAATCTATCCTATTTCTAGGTTCTTTAATGGCTTAAATATACAATTAAGTTGCTTAATATGGGTTGTTATTGCATTAACTTAGACATCCTTGCAGTGATTTTAAGTAGGTGTTGTGCTAATAATATTCTCTTGCCTGTTTGTGATATGATTTTCGAAAGTCTAATTACCTTGAATGAAAATTATGTAATTTTTAAATATCTTTTCAAGTAGCACCATGCAACATAATCCTACAACACAATACGTCGTATTGTAGCGCTGGTTAAGGGTTGATTATGGAAATGGCGGGTGTGGTGGCTGGTATTGCAATTGGTATGGTTAAGATGTTTCTGGTGATTGTTATAGGTGTGGTCTAAATTACATTGGTGGTGGTTATGGTAGAGGATATGAAAATTGTGGTTTGGGTAATAGTGTACATGTTGTCAAAGTCGTAATTTTATTATTATCTATATATATATAATTAATAGAATTGTATAAAATTGTATAAAACTAGTAAAAATCGCAAATGTGTAAAATCATACATCTAAATTTATAATTCTACCTAAAACCAATACCAACACTATTTTGCATCTATTTTAACTAAGAAAAAAACATATAAAATTATAAATTTATAGTACTGTATATTTAACTTGTAATTTTAACAACTATGAATGATGTAGATAAAATAGATGAATGGTTTATTTCCTACCTATATACCTGGAAGGCAGTGATGTGTAATTTTATTTCTAGAAAGCAAGCTAGGAGTTTTTATGCAGAAACAATCAAGTCTTATATATTTTAATTGATATAACTTAAATTTATGTCAAAATTCATCAAAATCAATTATCCTTTAAGCAAGGCATTCAAATCCTTTATATTATTTACCCTGTCTCCTCTTTAAGGTTTATATGGAGGGTTTATATAGTGTTGTAACATGGATATAAGGGGCTTGATCTATTTAATATATAAAGCACATGATTGAATATTGGCATGAACTTATGAGACTTTAATTGACTCATCTAACACATACATGACTTGATTAACTTTTGGTACAGATATAGAGGATTTCCGATATAATTTTCTTATTTTATTCTATTAATTAGGTTCAATGAATATTGGTTCGAACAAATTCCATGTAAATTAATGAAATTTAAAGGAGATAACAAAAGTAAACATTAACATATGAAGATATAATTGAGTCTCATAGTTAGCAAAACTAAGTTCATAAATGAATGGGAAAAAAAAAAGAAAAAGAAAAAGAAAAAAAAGGAAATTATATTTTAAATAGTGAATATAACATTACCGTTAAGCTTGATGGTAGGGTTGTAAACAAGCTAAGTTATAGCTATTCAAGCTTAGCTTGTTTAAGGCCCAAAACGAGTTAAACTCAAGCATAAACTTAAGGCTTGTTTAACTAAACAAGTTGAATCTAACTTCTCTTTAGGCTTACGAGCCGACTTGCAAAAAGGCTCATTAAGGGTTCGCTAGCCAGGCTCGTGAATAGGTTCGTTAACAGTTCGCTTAATATATTAATATAATATTATAAATATAATTATATACAATTATCTATGTAAACGAATCACATTCGAGCTTGCAAATCCTTAACAGGTTTAGGCTTAAACTTGTATATTCCAGCTCGTTAAAACCTTAGCTCAACTCGAGCTTGTTAATTTGTTAAATAAGCCGAGTCTAAATCTTTAAAAGTCCAACTTAATTCGGCTTATTTGCACCCCTACTTAGTAGCCTTTGTAGATGTAGGCTCGTGCTTAGGTCATATAAAGCATACATGTTAAGCATTAACATCATCTAGTGCTTCCAATTTATGAATCACCACTGTTAACCTAGGCATGACATGATATAATTATAAAACTGTATAAATAAAAGTAAAATTGACATGAATAATAAACAAGATAAACTCATAAACAAAAGAATTTATTTGTGTTTAGGTTTAGGGTTAAGACCCAAACCTAATTACAAACTTGTTTATTAAATAGGTTTAGGTTGGTAGGTTCGATTTTGGCTTGTGAACCCATTAAATGTACTATAACTAGTACTACTTCTTCTCTCACATTTTCTTACTACATAGTTTCCACTAGGATTTTCCTTTAGCATAAAAGAAACAAGAACTTCATTAACTCTCTCTCTCTTTCCTTCCCCCCTCCCACCCCCAACCTATTGATGATTCTATAATTTCTTCTTCTCTTTCTTTGCTAATTCATCAAGTCGTCCCTCATTAGATTTGATTTCTTCTATTTTCTTTTTATTATTTAGATTTTATTAGGGTAAATTACACCAAAATGTCACAATGTTTAGGGATAAGTTCATTTTAAATCACAATGTTTCGAAAAGTTTCAAAAAGGTCACAACATTTAAAAATGTTTTATGAGATTTAATTAAATATTTTCCTATTGATACATGTCAATGAGGCCTTAAAAAAAGGGTTTTCTTAAGTTTTAATTAGATTTTTTTCTTGTTGGCGCATGCCAATGGTAACCCCAATTGATCCACTTCTCTAAATATTGTACTTCTTTTTGAACAACTTAAAAATATTGTGATCTAAAACGAACTTACTTACTAAACGTTGTGATCTCTTTTGAACTTTTCAAAATATTATGACTTAAAATGAACTTACTCACTAAACGTTGTAATCTCTTTTGAACTTTTTGAAACGTTGTGGCTAAAATAAACTTACCTGTAAACATTATGACCTTCTAGTGTAATTTATCTTTTTCATTTTGGTCACAAGAGAAGAACATATGGTTATTTATTAACATTATTTGTTAAGTATGTTATGTATATTTATAAATACTTTTGCTAACTATTTTGAATCAAAGCACTGATAAAGTACAAGAAGTTTTTACCTCTACATTATGGGCAACTGCTTTGTGCATTATCATATTAAAGATGCATTTTCCCATTGTGGAACCCAGCCTCATACATTATTGTTAGATTCGTTATATGTTGAATAAGTATTGTAAAAATCAACTCTTTTAGCTTAATTAGAGAAATTTTTTTTTACATATAGATTATTTTGTGGAGTCTACCAGTATAATTGTGTGAAATGAAATTAATGTTTCTGAAGCTTTAAGATTGTTTTGTTCCTTTCAATGCTTAAATGTTAATAGTTGAGAGTATCCATTTTTTTTTTTCAATGGGTAATAAAACTAAAACAAGTTTATGTAAAGCTACTTACGAGCATCATCAATCCACTTTCTAGATCATGATGTTCTCCAATAGCTATGAGATGTGTGTCTTACAGCAACAATGTTTCTAAGGTAATTTAATTATCTCTAGTAGCTTTTAATGTTATTTTGCCTGTGGGTATTCGTAAGATTGATTTGGTGTTAGGTGATAATTTTGATTTGTTGATGATGTATGAAAAAAAAAGGTTGTTCTAGTTTATTTGTAAGATTAAGATTATTGTATTGCTAGAGGTTTTTGGTAAAGTTAATTTAATTATGGGTTGGTAATGTTAAAGATTGTGATTTTTTGTTTGTTTATGTTTTGTATTATCAAAAGATGAGATAAGGAAATTAGGTCACCATCCATCCACCAAAGAAAGAGGAATAATAATTTACCATCACAGCAGGTCGATCCATGCATTTGGCCCAGGCTGGTATCGATCTGGGTGGTTAGACAAGGACTCAAACCAATCTACTTAGCTTCGAAAAAAAAATTAGTAGAATTTTAAATATATATATTCATACTATATTATAAATTTATAAAATATAATCATTATATTATACTTTTTTTCTTTTTAAGTATATGTTTTGTATGCTTAAATATCTAATTGGTGGATTTAATCCAAGTGTGGATTTAATTGAGTGATATCATATTCATTTGTCTTTCATAATTAAATTAAATTATAGATGTAATTTGTCACATATTATTACAATCAAACATTCATATCACCGCCTCTGTCTTTAGTCGTTTACGGTTGGCGATTGTGAGCTTGCCATCCAGAAGTTAAGATAAAGTCAATTTGTCACGATCTTTCAAGGCTAAAATCATTCCATTCTTCAGTGTATATGAAAATTAGGACGGCCTTTAGTTTTAAGGAGTACCAAATGACGCAGCGTGATAGCGTAAATAAATAAGACCACTCACACCGGAACGATCGTAAGGATAAAACACAATTGCGCACAATTGTAATTCAGAGAAAACCTCTCAAAGAAATGTATATTGAATAGAAAATAAGTCATGAGTACATCCATAGCCCTAGAGCACATATTTATAATCTTAAGGAATGGATGTGAAAATACGGAAAGTAATAAATGAAAAAACACGGAAAATAATAAATGTCCTTTGACCGGTCTTCATCCATGTGAACTCCGCATCTTCCTCGCATCCTTCCTCGCTATAAATGTTCTTTGACCGGTCTTCATCCATGTGAACTCCGCATCTTCCTCGCATCCTTCCTCGCGTCCATTTTTTCCATGAAGTTCATCGCGATACTGTTTGCATCATTCTCTCCCACCGATGGAGAACTCGACCTCGAGTTCTCTTCTGGATATAGCGCCTCGTCATCGGGATGGAAAGGATATAAGTCGGCCACATTAAAAGTCTTCGAAATAGCCATATTTGCTGGAAGATCAACGATGTAAGCGTTATCATTAATCTTTTGAATGATCCTGTAAGGTCCATACTTTCGTGGCTGAAGCTTGTTGTAGGTGCCCATGGGAATCCTCTCCTTTTGTAGAAAAACCATTACTTGATCCCCAACTTCAAATAATTGTTGCTTCCGTCGCTTGTCAGCTGTCTCCTTATACTTAGCGTTGGCCCTTTCAATCTTAGTTCTGACTTCATCCGCGGTGTTCTGTCAGTGTTTCCGCCATGTGTTTAGCTGGTATACTATACTCAGCCATCTTTGGAAGCTTGACAAGATCCAAAGCATGTTGAGGTACTTTGGTATATACAATAGAAAATGGAGACCTCCCTGTTGTGCGATGGATGGAGTTGTTATATGCAAACTCCGCTTGAGCTAAACACAAATCCCATTGTCTTGGTTTCTCTCCACAAATACTTCCGATAAGATTACCTAGAGTTCGGTTGGTAACTTCTGTTTGTCCATCCGTTTGTGGATGAGCAGTACTGCTGTATTTCAAAGTGGAATCAAACATATACCATAACGTCTTCCAGAAATAGCTAAGGAATTTGCTGTCCCTGTCAGATGTGATGGATTTAGGCACCCCATGTAGTCTCACTACCTCCTTGAAAAATAGTTTGGCAATGGCATGGGCATCTGAGGTCTTCTTACAAGGGATAAAATGAGCCATCTTAGAAAATCTGTCAACCACTACAAAAACAGAGTCAGCACCTCGTTGGGGACGAGGCAAACCAAGAACAAAATCCATGGAGAGATCCTCCCAGATATTCTCAGGTACGGGCAAGGGAGTATATAACCCAGTACTTTGAGAATGCCCCTTAGATGTCTGGCAAGTGTAACATCTTTGGACAATCTTCCCTACATCCCTCCTCAATTGGGGCCAAAAATACCGATCAGCAACAGCTGCAATGGTCTTGTCTCTCCCCAAGTGACCTGCTAGACCCCCTCCATGGAGATCTCTAATTAACTTTTCCCGCAAGGATGACCGTGGATGCATAGTTGATTACCCTTCATGAGATATCCATCATGCACATGATAATCATCACAGGGTCTTTGACTACTACACATGCCCCAAACCTCACTAAAGTCCTCATCCTTATCATAGAGTTCTTTCATCTGCTCAAATCCTACAACTTCAACACTCATCATAGCTAAGACATCGGCTCTCCTGCTCAAGGCATCCGCCACTTTGTTTTGGACTCCAGACTTGTGCATGAGTTTAAAAGGAAACCTCTGCAAATACTGGATCCACCTAGCATGCATGTCTTTGCTGATCCTATTTTGACTGCTTAAGTGTTTTAGAGCCCACAATCAGAATACAACACAAACTCTTTCCCTACAAGGTAATGCTCCCATACCCTTAAAGCTCTTACCACAGAATAGAATTCTTTGTCATATGTAGACCAATTCTTTCTAGCATCACACAGCTTCTCACTGTAAAAAGCTATTGGCCTCTTTTCCTGTGAAAGTACTGCCCCAATGCCTACTCCACTAGCATCACAATCCACCTCAAACAATTTGTCAAAATCAGGTAATGCTAATACTGGAGCACTACACAATTTTTCTTTCAATAGGGCAAACCCAGCCTTAGCTTCCTCACCCCAACTAAATTTCCCCTTCTTCAGGCACTCAGTCAATGGAGCAGCAATAGTACTAAAGTGCCTGATGAAGCGTCTATAGAAACTGGCTAGTCCTAAGAAACTCCTCAACTCAGTCACAGTCTTAGGAATTGGCCATTCTCTAATAGCCTTTACCTTCCCATCATCCATGGTGATCCCCTCACCACCTACCACAAATCCTAAAAATAACAACTTTTTTGACATAAAAATGCATTTTTTTAAATTAGCATATAGCTTATTCTCCTTCAATACATTCAATACACTTCTCAAGTGATCTATATGCTCCCCTTCAGATTACATAAATTAGGAGGATCATCAAAGTACACTACTACAAACTTGCCAATAAACGGTTTAAGTACCTGATTCATGACTCGCATAAATGTGCTAGGGGCATTGCTGAGGCCGAATGGCATCACTAGCCACTCGTACAATCCTTCCTTTGTCTTGAAGGCAGTCTTCCATTCATCCCTGGCCTAACTCTGATTTGGTGATAGCCCTCCGCAAGTCGATCTTAGAAAAGATGGTGGCTCCACTCAACCTGTCTAGCATGTCTTCTATACGGGGTATAGGGAACTTATACCCAATTGTGATCCTGTTGATAGCCCTGCTATCAACACACATCCTCCAACTCCCATCTTTCTTAGGAGTGAGTAATGCTGGAACAGCACATGGACTCAGGCTATCTCTGATGAAGCCTTTCGCTAGTAATTCATGAACTTTCTCCTGGAGGATTTGTTTCCCTGGGACTCATCCTATAATGAGGTAAATTAGGAAGGCTCGCCCCAGGTACTAGGTCAATCTGGTGCTAGATATCCCTTAAGGGTGGAAGTCCCTCGGGTAAATCATCTGGAACCACTTCTTTAAACTCCTCTAAAATCTCCTTCACCACTTCAGGAATGTCACTAGCACTCTCATCTTCTACTTTTAGCACATTCTTCACCACCAAGGCGTGTACCTCCTTGGTCTCTCTCATAACCTCTTCCATCTCCTTCTCTGAATTCACTATGGTTAGAAAAGAACGCCCCTCTAGCTTAAAGCCTTTGGGACGTGCCATCACCTTAAGAGGAAGTAATGTGTATCTTTTGCCATCCTTTTCTAACCGGTAAAGGTTCTCTTTTCCAGCATGTTGGGCATCCACATCAAACTGCCATGGTCGCCCGAAAAGAATGTGACAAGCATCCATGTCTACTATGTCACAGTAGACCTCATCACAATATTTTCCAATGGAAAAGGGCACCCTACATCTCTCGAGGACGTCAATCGTTCTGCAGCTTTAATCCATCCAATGGTATATGGATTAGGATGTTTTTCAACTGGCAACTGCAAATTCTTGACCACCTGCTTGCTAATAATGTTTTCGCTACTCCCACTATCCACAATTAGGTTAAAGACTCTTCCCCAATTGTGCACCTAGTGCGAAACAGCTGGTGGCGTTGGGTGTTACCCTCCTGTTTAGGTGCTAGCATGAGCCTCCTGATAACATATGAGGGTTCATGCTCTTCACCATCCTCCTCATAGTATTCTTCCTCCTCATTAGGATCACAATATATGTCTTCATCTCCATCGCGTTCTACAATATTCACAGTTCTTCTATTTGGGCATTCATTGGATCGGTGCCCAGGTTGATTGCAACGATAGCATTTACCGAGGATGGGTTTGGCATATGGGTTGAATTGTTTCTGACCTTCTTTGGATTCAATAGGCCGTTTTTCCATAGCCTTTTCGCTCTTTTTCTCACCACTACTACTCGACTTCTCGACTATGCCCTTTTCTTTGTCATCCGTCGCCTTACTCGTCCCACTACGCTCAAACCTATCGACTCCGTATCTACGCCCTCCACCATCAAATCTGGTGCTTTTATCATTTAGCATGAGTTCAGCCCGCAATGCCATATTCTTCGCCTCACACATACTCCTCAATACCGTCACCCCAATTTTATCCCTGATCTGCAACTTTAAGCCATCAACATATCTAGCCACTTGTTGCCCTTCACTTTCCCTCAAATCATTACGCTCCGCTAATCTCATAAACTCAGCAGTGTATTCATGAACGGTTCGCAACCCTTGGCGACACCTTTGGTACTGCTGGAAGAGTATCTGTTCATAGTCAGGAGGAAGAAACTCACCTTTCAGTAATTGCTTCATGCGAATCCATGATCGCACAGGATTTCTTCCTTCTCTCAACCGCCTGCTTTGTACTCTCTCCCACCAGGCGGAAGCACCACCTTTCAATCTACATGCCACCGTCTTCACTCTTCGTTCTTCTGGGACATCTTTATAATCAAAGAATCGTTCCACTTCTGCTAGCCAATCAAGGAAGTCTTCGATATTGAAGGTACCATTGAAATAAGGCAGATCTACCTTCAGGTGGAAATCTCCTCCATCGAATTGATCATCATCATAGTCCCGATAACCCCTTCGGTTCCTTCCTCCACCATAGCCACCCCTCATAGGTGGCTGTCTCCTCTCATGCACCTGCTCCTCTTCCTCTGAGTCATCATCAGAGATCTGTACCCTTTGATTCCTGCCTCCACCATAACCATCTCTTGCCCTAGGTCGTCGTCCTTCATCAACCCTTCCCCTATTGTTAGCAACCTCCATGGCATCAAACCGATCGACCAAAGTTTTGACGAGCTGCTCTACCCGCCTCAACCTTCGATCCATGGCATCCATCTCCGCCCTTAGGACCGGTTGGCCAGCCCCTTGGACTCCCGCATCATGAACACCGTCATGAATGCGACCGCCGTCGACGTCATTGTCAGAAGACATCTTGCAGGATCTCACCGTGCTCTGATACCAATCTGACGCAGCGTGATAGCGTAAATAAACAAGACCACTCACACCGGAACGATCTTAAGGATAAAACACAATTGCGCACAATTGTAATTCAGAGAAAACCTCTCAAAGAAATGTATATTGAATAGAAAATAAGTCATGAGTACATCCATAGCCCTAGAGCACATATTTATAATCTTAAGGAATGGATGTGAAAATACGGAAAGTAATAAATGAAAAAACACGGAAAACAATAAATGTCCTTTGACCGGTCTTCATCCATGTGAACTCCGCATCTTCCTCGCATCTTCCTCGCTATAAATGTCTTTGACCGGTCTTCATCCATGTGAACTCCGCATCTTCCTCGCATCCTTCCTCGCGTCCATTTTTTCCATGAAGTCATCGCGATACCGTTTGCATCACAAGGAGATTCACGAGTCAATCTTGCTAAGACTAGAGGTGCCAAAAGATGTTATGCCATTTAAGGAAAGTACTAAAAAAATTGTTACTTTTATCTGACCACCCAGAAAGGGAGTCAAAAAGCTACCGTTTTTTCCCTTTTCCTCTACTTCTTGCAGCCGATATGCAAGTAATGCATTAGACTCTTCAGAGGCACTAGTATCATATCCTTGACTTAAATGCGTAACCTGTTTACTTCTTTCTAAAGATGAGGCAAATGTAGCTGAGAATGAACCGTTCGCATGGATGACGACCTAAATACCTGTGATGGTTGTTGGAATCTCCACTTATGCAAGTGCTACATGTCACTAAAAAAACTATGCATCTGTTGACCATATGCAACAATAGAATCTACAAAATTTAGTATCTTGAAGTTTGCACAAAGTTCCACATAGAGGACAACTACACAAACTTGAACCATGATTCCAAGTATCATTGTAATATTGAACGAAAGCGGGGAGTATTTTGCAACCATTGCGTGCATAATTGACTATAGCACCTTGGAGGGGTCGATAAGGGATGAAAGCATGGCATTGTTCATGGGATATTATGAACTAGACAAAGCGGTTTGCTAGGTTAAGGAAAGCCTTATTGAGAAAGCAATTGGACCTTATTGAACCTTCAAGACCCTACAAAAAGGATTTTTTTTTTCTTTCAAACAAAATGCAAAATTCAAATTTGATAGAGTATATTTTCTACATTTTCTTTAGGAAAATGTCAAATTTGATACATAAACTTTGCACAAAAATTTAACATGATACTTGAATTTTAAAGTAATAAATGAGTTTGCTTGTTTCATTATATTCTGGTTATTTTGACATCATATTTTTGTCATTTTTAAATATATGTTTGTTAAGAAACAAATATTAATAAAAAATTGATAGTTTTACTCATAAACAGATTAAATAGATACAATACAGATATGATACAGATAAATTATAAATGCAGATATAACATAAATATAATACAAATAAAAATCAAACAATCCAAACAGATACTTAATATCCATAGAAGGCTAAATATGGATTGCAAGTCTTAAATCCCAATTATGACTTGGGTTTGACTCTTTGGATTAAATGAAAGGGCCTAAAAAGTCAAGTCCATGAAATTGTGATAACTAAGAGAGATTGGCATGCTAAGCTTGGAGTAGGGCTGTTAAACTGGGACTGACCCATCTACTCTCAACCGTTTCATAGAATTCATGCACTTAAAGAGGTCCTCCATGAGTCAAAAAGCCCATAAAGAAATCCATCATTAAGGGAACTCATTTCACTGGTTGATTGTCTATATGATCTAACAGACATCATTGAGCGTCAAGTTTTATAAATACCTAGAGCTCCTCTCATTTAGGAGATTTAAAATTTGACAGGAACACCATCGTATTGCTAAAATACTCACAAGAGAAATCAAACAGAGCTCAGAGCAAAGAAGGCACAACCTTTCCTCTAGAGTAGTAGAGTTGATGCTATATAGCTCATCCACCTATCGCTAATATGTTCAAGCTCTTTGGGCATGCCTGCTCCTCCTCTCTATCATACTATTCTTAGTCTTTCCTTGAGTATGCTTCCACATTATTCCTTTGAGGCCACATGTAGCGCGAGACACATTTTACATGCATGTGACCACCATGATCGGATCCACCCCACTACAATATCTAATCCAATATTTCATTACTATTTTTTCTACCTCACTAATACTTTTTGCTCCATTTTGAAATATGGAAAAAGTGACTTATTAGTTCTGGACAGTGCTAGGAAAAATAGTAAAAATTCAATAATATGCTAACTCTTTTAACTCAACAAAAAAAAGGAAAAAAAAATCATAGTGTTAAGGAGTTAATAAATATAGTTATGCAAAATTTGATTAGGTAAGGTACCAAATTCATTTTTTTTTTTATCGTACAAAGTTGAATCAAATTTGATGGTAATCTCTTTTTTTTTTTTTTTTAAGCATGATGATTTAATGGCTGATATATGAATATGGCAAGGAAAAAATAAATAAAATAAAACCGTCGCTAAGTTCCAATAAAGTAGGTTATGATGG
This sequence comes from Combretum micranthum, assembly GCA_024138025.1. Classification (NCBI taxonomy): domain Eukaryota; kingdom Viridiplantae; phylum Streptophyta; class Magnoliopsida; order Myrtales; family Combretaceae; genus Combretum; species Combretum micranthum. The sequence goes on from JAMXBD010000301.1 coordinate 861,125, forward strand.
CCATCACGCTCTTTCAAAGTACTCGAGCCACTTAGGCACAGTACATGATTAAGTGGACGACACATCACAAAACCAAAAATAAATGAGTTCATAACGCATGTGGTATGAGGGCCTATGACACGAAGCATTTTGGACTCAAGCATAGAAAAGCATCAGCACGCATGGCACACAACTATTTAAAAAACTACATATTTAACCACCCTATCATTATGAGCTTATATTCTTAAACTATACCATTGCCTAGGCTGTTAGAGCGGCACTTTTCCATTAAATTCATTAAGGATTGTAGTAATGTAGATACAAGAACAAGATTGCGAAAAGTAGTGATGGCATGGGTTGGCAGTTTGATTGAAGAATGGAAAATCATGTGGTGGATGACTAAATAATTTGTTCGCTTAACTTTATTGATAAAATATTGTATATCAACGAAAGGGTTGAGCTGGACCGGTTCAGGCTTGGCTCGTTTAGTAACTTAATAGGTTTGGACCGAGCTAAATTCTTAACGAGCCTAAAATATATAGGCTCGATCGTGAGTTCGTTAAGAATTTTCGAGCCCAATTAAACAAGCCTAACTAACCAAATTCGGGCTTAGACTCATTTACTTAAATAATTATATGTCAATAGTCTTGTAACCTAGTGGCATCTAGTCCAGGTTTTCATTTTTTATATACCGAGTTCGATTCCATATGTTAGCACATTGTAATGGCCTACCCTTTGTAACCCACCGAAAAAAAAATTATATATAATATATATTTAATAATTTATTAATATACTAAACGAGTTTTTAATAAGCCTGTTCGTGAAACTGGTTAATAAACTTTTAGTAAATATGTTTGCAAGCCAATTTATAAGCCTGAAGAAAAGCTCAATCTCGACTCGTTTAGCTAAACGAGTAGAGTCAAGCCGGCTTTGAACAAGCTAAGCTCGAATAATCTAGCTCGTTTACCGCCTTATCCTCTAATACTTACGCATGAGGTTCGTTCGCCACGAATTTTCCTTTAATTAGTATCTAGGATTATTGTCGTTCCATAAGATTTTAACACGCCTCGTCTTGATCTTTTAAAGCATTATAGCGCATCATTAAGTGCATCGCTGGATGATACCTCTTTTATCTCCCCTTTCTAATTATAGGCTTTGTTCCAGAAAATCCTGATCAGCTTTCCCACGAAACTAGAATTATTAAACCTTACTTAATTTGATGTGAAGTGGCCAAATCCATACGGTTAAAGATGCCCTCTCCATTAGTACAAAGGAGCTCAAAGTTTTAACAACAAATGGATCATTGTCGTTTGATACACGTGCCTAAGTTTGGATGGAAATTTGCTGTTCAAATATTGGAATTATAATTGTAGATAATTAATCCTTATTTAATACATGAACAAATGAAACAATAAAACAAGAATATTTTGCAAAAAAAAAAATAATAATAATAATAATTCATCCTTTAGCCCTATAAGGAAAATTTTAAGCTAAGTAAGTTGGCAATTAAAAGGGGAAAAAAGTTTATTGCTATTAAATTTCTTGAAAATGATATTTGCATAATAACATTTATAACATTAAAAATAAATATAAAATTTAAAATTTAATACCTGAAAAAAATAAGAAAATAAATACAAGTTAAAAATGATATTTGTTCGCAACAATCAAACAACAATATTTGGAAGGAAAAAAAAAAAAGAATATTAATCAGCCTTTGGCCTGATAAGGAAAATTTTAAGGTAAGTTGACAACTAAAAGGGGGAAAAACAGTTTCTGCTATTAAATTTCTGGAAAATGATACTTGCGTATTTATTATAAAGAAAAGGCACGTAACTATGTTTTTATAGGTGTTTAAGTATGATATTTTTCAGCGTCGGCCCATAATTCCTAGTGTGCATGGAATCGATTCTTACTGAACGTAAATCTCTTGTGGTCATTGCGAATTTTTTTATTCTGCCAAAAAAAAGTATGATATTCCTAATTTTCTTAGACAAATTTTGCATGGCATTACTTCTACAAGTTTCTCTGCCCACAATGACGAGGACGTTCCTTGCGAGATTAATATTTTCCATATTCAGTTTTTTAATAAAATTGTTTTAGTACAAAGGTCTTTTCTTTGTTCCGTCTTAACAAATAATCTATGGTATTAATAATATAAAGAAGCTTTTCCAGTTTTTGAAAATAATTCTTAACGTGGATCTATTTGATGAAAATATGAAGACTAGGGATGTGGAGTACAGTTTGATTTGGTTCGCTCTCTTGAATTGAACTAAATTAAGATTTGTTGTATTTTTCTTTTTGAATTTAAATCTATTCGTATGGTTTGGGTCGTGATTTTTTCGAACCTTAAAAAAAAAGTCTCAGTATGCGGTTCGAATTGTTTTATCCTTAAAATTAAGATACACTCTATCGAGAAACTTCAATTATATATTTCATATCACCAATGCAAATATGAATAATAATATTTGAAATTAATTATTTACCTAAATAAATATGTGAAACTTATCGTAAGAGAGAGATTTTATTCATTATAAAATTATAGTACTAAACTATATTGATATACTAGACTCAATAAAATAATAATATGCTATTCCAATAAGAGGAGCAAATTTTAATTTGGTGTACACTTCTAATTAATACATTATTAATCATATTAACTAATAAGTAACTAAATAATAGAAGTAGATTAATTAGTAAGATAAAAGGAAAAAAAATGCTTAGAATACTAGAGGCTAAAATCTAAAAATTATCTTATTTGTTGACACACAATAATTGAACTATGATATTACCATTCTAATTTCATTTCCATTAATGATACATATCTAAATAAAAAAATTAAAATTATTACAAAATTTTTAATAAAACAATTAGAAGAAAAAAATATGTTTGATTTTTTTTTAAATGTAAAATGGTTCAGTTCGATTTGAACCTATAACATTTAAAACATTATTATTAACAACATAATAAATAAATATAAATTTAATCTCATTGCTTTATAATATGAGACTAATTTTTGTTTTTACATCTTTTCTATAATCTCTAAAATTTTCAGTGACCCCACAAATTAAACTTAATAGTATAATTAAAAGTGGATTTGATTGTATATAAATAAATACATATTTTCAGCAATTCTTTAATAAAATAGATTAAAGTCTATAATACTCTCAAACCCACCTTTTATTTTGATTTTTTAAATTTTATCTTGTTGAAAACGATTTTTTGCTTTATTTTGTAATTACATTTTTTATATAAAAAAAAATTGACAGCCACCGGTTACTCAACCAGGTGGACCACTCCCCTTGGACTCATGTTACATTGTTCGATTCCCGATTGAATAGATTGGGAGACTATTTGGACTGTGTGGTTTTTTTTTTTTTTCTGTATTTAATCTGTTTATGAATAATAATATTTATTTTTTATTTATATCTTGATAAATATCTATTTTAAAAAAAATATGATACGCTTAGATCATAATAAAGCAGTCGATCTGGTTGGATCGATTCCAAACAGCTCCCCAACCTATTTGAAGGTCTATCTTTACGTAACTTTCAGTTGCAATAATAAGACACCCGAGATATACGTGTGTGTGTGTTTTAAGTTACGATGAATCATCGCACTCGACGTTGTGGACACAGTGGTGAGCAGTGACCCAGAAAAATGTTAGAAAAAGTGGTGGTGGCATTAGAATAAGATTAGTGACGCAGCCAGCACATCCTAGAATATGTGGAAGTGCAATATGCAACATGGGAGAAAACAAAAAGGACACGCCGACTGATAATAAAAGACCATAGTTAACATACCTTTCGGTGAAACATGGGATAAGATAATATGCTCACCTTTATTTATTCTTCATGTTCCATTTTCATTTTTACAATTTTTACTTGTGTCTTGATATTAATTGGTCCACGAGAATATAAGATCATGGAAAATTAAAGTTGTCATATTGATTTCGTGTCTCCATCCTTTTGCTCTTACCATCGGTTCCATTCACATGAAGATATTTTTTTTAATTAGGTAAGCCAAATTCCTCAAAATGGTCATTTCGATTCTGAGTTGCTCAAGGAATTGTTTGACATGTATCATAACACCCGTGCACGTCTAGTATTGTATGAGACCGTAACGTAGATTTAACAGTCTAATCAAATCAAGCATATATACTTGATGAAAGATAAGAAGAACAAAAAAAAAAAAAAAAAATAGAAAAATAGAAATCTAGTGTTCATACGAGAAAAGCCAGGCAGAAGCGTAAACTAATAAGCTAAAGAAGTATTCTTCGATAGCAATTTTGATTTCTCAAAACAGCACGAGATCATAAAGATACCCCTAGTAACCATAGTAAGTGTGAACCCTACGAACTCTTAGTAATTTTTTATTTGTTATATTTTACAATATCGTCGAAATAAAATTCATTGTATTGTATTTGGTCTATAAAATACATATGGGATTGGATAAAATTTTTCTATGTCACGTTTGGTACGCAGGAATGAATTGGAATGGAATGGAATGGATTGGAATGGAATGAGTTTGGGAATGATAAATCCATTTCTATATTTGGGAGATTACATAGAATAGAATGACTAAAAGTGTAATTGTCAAGATTACCCTTAGAATAAATACAAATTATTAATACATGATAGAATGAAAATGTAATTACACTTATATAATTAATAAGAGTGGACTATAATCGCAATTCCACCTTTTCAAAGGTGGAATTGAATTCCCCTTCAAAGCCGAAATCGTCAATTCCAAGGAATCACAATTCCGGCTTCTACAAATGCTTCCAAACACCGGGAAAGAGAATTAAAGCTGGAATCACGATTCCATTCCGATCCATTTCTGCGTACCAAATGTGATTAACTAAATTTAAAATTTTTATCTCTTATATTTGGTGACACAAACATCTTAAGATGTAAACAAATAAAATCCATTGACCACCACCATACTCATGACTACCAACTTGGCCTTACAAGCACTACATCATCACCACCACGATCACCACCACCGCCATTGCCATTACCACCATGCACCAACCACTCCCTCCACTACCACCATTTCTACTACCACTACTACCATCTAAACTATTAATGCCAATGGCCATGGCAATAATCATCACCCCGCCATTGCCATTACCATTGCCATTATCTCTCTCTTAAAGTAAAAGTAATTACCTTATTAGCATTGTCACTACCAATGGTTCAATCCATGCACTATCACTATAATAGTGCTACATAGGTGGCAAAGAAGCAATGATATTGATATTTGATAGTATTGGTGGTAGTGGTACAATGATGATGGCGATAGTGGACAATGGTGGTAAGATGCGAGAATGAGAAATGCAATTAAAATAAATACAAAATAAAATCAATATCATAACCATGAAAATTGATATTATAGTATAGTACTTTTACATAACAAAACACATACAATATAAGAATATATTTTGTGTTGTGCTTAAAAGACCCAACATGGTATAAGAAACTTATGTTGTGCTATTCTCTTCATGTTATATGTGTTGTTCTCCTTATTCTATGTTGTTTTATACAGCCAACATTACCTTAGAGTATGATTTCTACTTTTTATTACTCTTTGAAACCATGCACATCTATCCTAACTCATTGTTAAATCCCAATAGTGTTGCTTATTATGGTCCTTCTAGCAACAACTTTCTTTAGACATTTAACAATTGTTTAAACGTTATTTGCATATTTTTCAAAAAAAATTGGATAATAAAGTCATATTTTGAACATCTAGGGAGTTTTTGGTATCTAATTAATAGTTTATGGAGTATATTTGTGAGGTAAAAAGAAGAGAAAAAAAAATACAAAACTAGTCTAAAGGGATGATTTACACAAAGTCCATGGAAGATGACTTATGAAAATCATTGAGGTTTCTTTATTGATGGATGAGGTTGCAAATAAGTCGAACTATTGGCAAGCTATTGTAGCTTGACTTACTTGAAGCTCAATTTAGCTTGAACTCTTTTAATTTAACTCATCTAGAATTCAAAATAAAGATTGTTTATCCAAATAAGTTGAGTGTCTTCAAGCTTAGCTCTTTGATAAGCTTGCGATGAAACTTGATAACAGGCTCGCAAGTAGAGTCTTTATATACACTATTATATTATATATAACTAAATTTGTTTAATATTATAATATTATTTGTTATTATACTCTAAAATAAGTTATTACTTAACCATATAAAAAAATAACAAAACAAATTAATCTATATGCATACATTGTTAAATGTGCTTAATTAAAGGCAAATTGAGCTCGACCAAGCTTATGAGCTAAGCTTAAGCTTGAAAATCCTTAAGAAGCTTAAGAATGCACTTTTCAAACTTGATAAAAGTTCGGTTTGACTCAAGTTTGGTAATATCTTAAATGAGCCACATCTAAACCTCTAAAATCCCGACTTAGCTTGAAAAAGTTCAACTTGACTTGGCTTGACTTGTTTGCAACCTTACAATACATATAGAATAGGCAAACAAAGCAACTTGATTAGTACAATAAGCAAAAATATTGTACAAATAGTTATGCATTTTACCTTAGAGGTTTGTTAGGAAAATGTAGAAGAACTTAAAGATGAGAATCCATTGATCATTAATATAGGAAGTAATATCCATTGATCATTAATATGGTAAGTAATTTATAGTGTTAGTAAATTGTGAGAAGAAAAGGTGATACTAGTTTATAAAACAAAGATGAGAAATATCAAGTAAAAATTAGTTAGATGTATGTATATACATAAATATAAATGGATGAATTACATAAGGAGCAACATATCACTTGTTGATTTGTCTAACAACCATTAGACTAGGACATTATAAATGGTATAAAAGTCAACCTTAGTCCCCATGGTATGTAAACAATTATAAGATGAACTAAGATGAAAGTTGGTGTAGCTACAACAATATGAAATTATGGAGCAATCTAAAGAAATAGAGGGTATTGTTGGGATAAGTCTCAGATTAGGAGAGTCTTTTTTATGAGAATCAAGAAGTAAGCTAACCAACCTTAAGATTAACCAACTAGCTAAAAAGCCTAGCCACATAGTCAATGGCAGTTGACTGTCAATTAATAATTCCTGTAAATCAACAAAAAAGTGATTAATTACCATTACCTAGTCAAGCAGTTAGTTAACTAACATCACATTAGGTTAAGATATAGTAGTAAAAGTTTCTTTAGAAAAGCTCATTTATGAAATTTAAAGTATATTCATTTTTGGAAGAATGAATATAGTAATAGCAGAAAGGGTGTTTCATTTTATCCAACTTAATCAAGAGGGGGGAAAAACTATTTTATAATTTGAAAGTGGATATGAATAGGGCATATGATAGAATTAAATGGACTTTTCTTAAAGATGTGCTACCTAAATATGGTTTCATAAGAAAGTGAGGTTGAATGGACTATGTGTAGAAAATCCATGCACCACTAGGCTTTTACACATAAATGCGAAAGCAGAAGCTATAAGGTGGGTTTCTAAATTGATTTTAAGCTCATTTAATCAATCATTATCTCTTTTATCCTTTTACGCACAATTCATGTAATCGCAACAATAATAATAATAAGATAAAGGAAGGATAAAATCACACCAGATTTAACATAGAGTTTGGTCCACCCTCTAATATCTACATTCCATAATTTGCCTCACTCAAAGAAGACTCCATGCATTCATTCATTCAACAAACAATGTCTCACAACTGAGGATTTCACATTTGTCTCGTAAAGAGGACTTCACAAATGCATCGCAATGAGAGGACCTTCTCCAATGCCTATAACTTGTAAGACTTCACACAAGTGTCTCAACATATGAGGCTTCACCTATGCCTTAAATAAGAGAGGACTTCATTAAAACACTCATAAACAAAAATGTGAATAGTGTCTTACAATATTAGCTCATTAATCAACTATGGCACTATTCACTCAACAAATATAAACACAAAATGAGAGGGTATTTTCACATAATCTCATCCTATTAAGCTCTATTTTTTTACAAAACAACACCCTAAACACTCTATTTATAATCTCTCTAAGTAAGCTAGCTATTACCTTCAAAAGCCCACCAATGGTTGGATTAAAAAGTTTAAACGAATATTTTTTGGCCTAGACAGAGCATATACTGGTGAGCTAGCTCATTTTCCACCGGCGAGCTGGTCCAATCAAGCCCAAAGTCGAGGGCTCGGTTTTGCCCATGGTTGCTTCTAGCTAGTTCAACATTGTTTTATATTTCGGCCATAACTTTCTCATCCAAACTTTGTTTGAGATTATTCAAGATGATACGGAAAGCTTAGAGAGAGCTCTACAACTTTTATGTTTTGAGCTTTGAGAGATTCGAAAAGCATCAGGGCCTAAAAAGTGCTTAAATCTACCTATAATAATAAGCACAAAACAAAAACATAAACATAATAAAGCCCAAATATATCGCAAACAAGTTTTTCTTATTAGATGTAATTTAACTAAATTATGGAGCATTTATGTAATACATTTTCTCATCAAAACAAGATTGTAACCTCCACATGGTTCAACACTATGATGTTTATTTCATTAGTTGAGTTTAATGTTGTAGTTAATGACATAAAGGTGATTCAATTGACACTTAGTAAGGGATAAAGATAAGATCAATTGTTACCTATTTTGTTTATCTTAATTACTAATCTATAACCAAAGGTATAAAGGAAAAATAATATATCATTAGCAAGCTATACAAGTTGTCCTTTAAAAGTAAGTGTCTTTGATGCTCTTATTTTTTTGTTGTTGTTTGTACATAACTCATTGTTTTTGCATTAAAGCTAGTGTAATGATCGATGTTGATATGCATAATAAAAGGAAGGCATCCCACAATATAAAAGAAAAAGAATAGTCCATATCCACTTCATTAAAACCTTTTATTGGAATTATCGTTAGTCTTGATAGCTTATCATTTGGGTGAGTTAAAGTTAGACTTTAGTTCTATGTTCATCACTTTTGGATTTTTATTATTTTAATTTTTTTTTTTTTTTTTTGTGAAGTGTTGACTTGCCATGTCGATTTTGGTTAAGATGATTATGCGGCTAGAAATGATTGGCTGGATTCAAAGCAAGGTTCTTAGTTTGAAGTATTTTACTAGTTCAATTTCCAAATAACTAGACAGTGGATCTAGAAGATAAAGAAAATCGAAAGTTTTTGGTTTAAATGGAAAACTAAGGCTGATTTAATTTGTCGAGAAGAAGAACATATCCTAATTGGGCAGGTTCCATTGAATAGTTTAGAATTAGATTGAGGAATGATAGAAGCAAATAAAATAGCGTATGTACCAAATTTAGTGTTGAGTTTCAAAATATTCAATATAATACCCATTGATTCAACTATATTGCTTTGCATCTGACTAAGAGATGAATTTGAATGATTCCATTGTTTTCTTTAGTAACCATGCTCGAGATTGAAGTAACTGAAGATCTAAGCATCCATGGGAATATATAAACATCAAGCATGATGATGGAATCACTAAAGAGCTAAAAGGATAAATATAATATTTATTGAGTAAAATAGGTGGAAAAGTACTTATTATCTCAGTGGTTTCAGTTATTCTATGTATCACATAACATGTGCTTTTTTTTTTCCTATTCAAGTGGTTTAATGAGGCTATGCTTTAATAACAATACTTTAGCGGAGATAGAAGAGAAGTGAAGATAAAACTCATTGGTTAATCTAAGATAGTTTAACTTAAGCTAAGGAAAAGGGGATATATGATTTAAAACTTTAGACAATTTTAATCTTGCTTTGTTGACTAAGGCATTATAAAGGCTCTAACTAAACCTAGTGTGTTATAGGCTTAGGTACTGAGGGTATTTACTTCCTTCACAAAGACTTTAAGAAAGCATCAAAGGATGTAAAGCTTCTTAGGCTTGAAGTAGTTTTCTAAGAGGAAGGAATTATCTTTGATGCTGCAATTTAATTTCGAAGTACCTATTTTCGTATGGTTAGCAGTCTAATCTAGTTGTTAGCTTGACAGCTCTCCCTATTAGTGTTATCCCATAGTAAACTTTAGAGTTGTATCTAGATAAATCAAACTCCATAGGAGTGCTATATTACTTGGAAAAGGGAAACGAATGGGCCCAAATCCAATACATTATACCAACACTCACATGTGCATAAACGAACAATTACAAACTCACATGTAGTTACATGTTATATGTGCAACAAGCAATGATTTAATTATCTGTATAATTTAGTCCAACAAACATCAAAGGGATAGTTCAGTTATCTAATTCACACATAAATATACATATATGTACATATTAGATATTATACCCTCCCTAATAACCATGATATTAGAATTGCCTAGATCTATATATATCCTTTCTAAGTGTAACTCCACTTAAGATAACACCACACAAGGATTACTAAGTTATCGTGATAATAGCGTGAGTACTCCCTATTTTCTTAGAGAAACCATGCACATATAACATTTCATTGTTCCAACCAGATGGTCAATTAATTAGTTTAAGTAACTATCTTAAATAAGCACAAGCAACACGTAGGATATACACATATCTGGAAAAGTGGACTCTTCTTGAACTCTACAACCTTTTAACCCGAGTTTTGTACCTACAACTACCCTATAGCCTCCTATACCCACCATGTATCCCATGGAACTCATAAGGAATGGGGTACCTTGTAATACCTAATAAAATATTCTTTTTTTTTTTTTAAGTTTCAAGTTGTAATATGAAAAACTACCTTACTTATATATAGGGGAAATGGCAAAAACACCTCATAAAATATGAAAGGCAGTGTGGATTGACCCCTCATGTTCTAAAAACATGTTTTTTGACTCCCTAATCTTTAAATAATTAGCACGCTATGGACATTTTCCACTTTTTATCATTTTATGTACAAATACATAAAAATGTTATACAAAAAGTACAATCATAAATAGTACAAATAACATACTTCATAGGCAAAAAAAGTACAAAATATCATTATCTTGCTAATTGTTTATAGGTTAGGAGGTCAAAAAATACTCTTTTAAAGTATCGGGTCACTACCCTCAAAGTTTAGGGGGTGTTTTTGTAATTCACCCTTATATATGTAGATATTATAAATAACATATCAAAAGAAATTTAAAAAAATAATTTTTTAATATTACTAGTTTAATAATATGCAAAACTTGTTTATATGTTAAAGTTTAAATCTATAACAAATCTTAATAAAATTGTGAAACATCTAGCAAATAATAAAAACTTTGAAAGCACGTATGTATTGATTAGTCTTACAAGATTAATAACACTTCTGTATTACTTAGAAGTTTAAGTACTTATATAATAAATTAGTGTAAGTTTTTTAAAATAAAAATATCTAAAAGATAGTCTACAAATGATAATCTGAATTGAAAGTGATTATAAAATGAAAAATAAAATATTATTATTCATTCTTTATTTATTTTATGTTATAATTTTTTTTAACAGAGTACATTTTTCATGATAAGTATAGGAGTACCTTGGAACCTATATACTTTATTCGAAAAGTTATAAGATGGGTACAAGGTATCTAGACCTCATATCCTATCCTATAAAAATATATTCCAAGAAATTAATGCCTTGGCTCTCCATACCCACATACCCTATTTGGTTGAGTAGGGTATGGGTGGATGTCATGTACAACATGGCAATCCGGTTACCCCTAGAATAAAATAATTAATTTCGCATTAAATCAAAACTTTGTGTGACTATTTTATTACTATTTTAATACTATTTGATAAACCAAGGTTGATTACAATCTTGTTTTGATGAGAAAATATATTACACAAATGCACAACTTAGTTAAGCCACATTTAATAAGAAAAACTCGTTTTTGATATGTTTAAGCTTTAATGTGCACAACCTAAGGGGCGACAAGTGTAAATCCAAGGCGTGACAAGTGAAACAAAATAAGAAAGCACAACCTTGATCGTAGACTTCATCAAGGGCTTGATTAGTCTAATCGAAGTGTAAATCCAAGGCGCAACAAGTGGAACAAAACAAAATGCATAGATTTAGTCGTGAGCCATATCGAGGGCTCAACAAGTTTAGCTTGAGGGCGCGATAAGTTTGAATCTAAGGCTTGACAAGTATAAACTTAGTCGCGGGAAAATTGAAGCATGATAAGTTTAGGAAGCGACAAGTCTAGGGCACGATAGCTTAAAAAATAGTCATTGTAGACTTTCAAATTCAATTGTTAGAGGTTCTTATGGGGGAAAATGGCTATGTTTTAAAGCTGGTATATATAAAATCTTTAGGGGTGATTTTGAAAAGAGAGAGAAAGAAGAGAGTATAGCTCAATTTGCATATATTGTGTAAAAAATAATCTCTATTTATGTTTATTTTTGTTAAGGGAATAGTGTTATTCATGAGACTAGCGAGCTAATATTGTAAGACACTATTCACATGTTTTGTATAAGTGTTTTAGTGAAGTCCTCCCGTATTTGAGGTAATAGATAAAGTCCTACATATGTATAGGCAATTGGTGAAGTCCTCTTGGTGTGACATTTTTGAAGTCCTCTCTGTTGAGGCAACGTGAAGTTCTCAGCTATGAGACATTTATGAAGTTCTCATGTTAAGGCAATGTGAAGTCCTCGATTGAAGAGGTACTTGCATGGAGTCCTCTTTGTTGAGGCATTGTTGCAGTCCTCTTTATGAGGCAATTGTTTTGAGTGAATAAAGTGTAAAGTCTTCCTTAAGTGAGGCAAATTATGGACCGTGGAGAACAGAGGCGGGCTGAACTCCGCGTTGGTGTAATCTTCTCCTTTCCTTATATCTTTATTATTATTGTATTTACGTGTAAAATGATTAAAGAGATAATGGTTGATTAAGTGAGCTTAAAATCGGTTTAGAAACCCGCTTCGTAGCTTCTGCTTCCTTAATATGTGCGTGTAATCAAGCCTATTGATACATTTTTTTTCTAATAATTAGTATTAGAACAAGTATCTAAGGTTAAACAACCACATCTTAGAGAAAAATTATATGGTTTTTAAAAACACTAAAGTTGTGTGTTTATGCGTGCTAAAAATGAGTTGTTTATTAAATATAATTTAAGTCTTTTAGTTGAGCATCATATCTTAACAAATTTAGCTTTTACTCGGAGTGCTTAACTAAAGGAGTTAAGTTACATTTAATAAGTTGTCTATTATATGTAGCTTGGAAATTTTTAATTGAGCATTACATCATTTACAATTGGGCTTTTAATCGAATGCTTAATTGAGGGGGAGTGTTAAGTTAAGGAAGAGCAAAGTTATGCAACAATTGTTCTTATCGAAAAAGGGGATATTGATGAACCAAGGTTGGTTACAATATTGTTTTGATGAGAAAATATATTGCACAACTCCACAACTTAGTTAAGCTACATTTAATAAGCAAAACTTGTTTATGATATATTTAAGCTTTAATGTGCATATTTGTGTTTGTGTTTGTGTTTGTATGTGTATTGTTCTCTATAAATTATGCAAGAACAAATTAAGTGCCACAGCTTTGGTAGCGGCCTTGGTCGAAGGGCAAATCAAGGGCTTGGCAAGTTTGATCTAAGGTACGACAAGTGTAAATCTAAGGTGCAACAAGTGGAACAAATTGAGAAAGCATAGCCTTCATCAAGGACTTCATCGAGGGATCGATTAGTCTAATCAAAGTGTAAATCCTAGGAGTAATGAGTGGAACAAAACAAAATGCATAGACTTGGTCATGGGTTACATCGAGGACTCGACAAGTTTAACTTCAAGGCGTGACAAGTTTAAATTTAAGGCTCGATGAGTACAGACTTGGTCGCAGGATAAATTGAGGCGAGATGAGTTTAGGGCAAGACAGTTTGAAAAAATAGTTGTTGCAAACTTTCAAATTCAACCGTTGGAGGTTCTTTTTGGGGAAAACGACTATGTTTTAAAGCTACTATATATAAAATATTTTAGGTGATTTTCAAAAGAGAGAGAAAGAAGAGAGTAGAGCTCAATTTGCTTGTATTATATAAAAATATCCTTTGTTTGTATTTGTTTTTGTTAAGTGACCAGTGTCATTTACGATATTAGTAATCCAATATTGTAAGACACTATTCACATGTTTTGTATGAGTACCTTAGTGAAGTCTTCCTATGTTTGAGATAATAGGTGAAGTCCTATATGTGTGTAAGCAATTGGTGAAGTCTTCTTGGTGAGGCATTTATGAAGTCATCTGTATTAATGCAATGTGAAGTCTTTGACTGTGAGGCATTTGTAAAGTCCTTATGTTGTGAAGTCTTCGGTTGATGTGTCACTTGTATGAAGTCCTCTTTGTTGAGGCATTGTTGTAGTCTTATTTATGAGACAATTGTTTTGATTGAATGAAGTATGAAGTCCTCCTTGAGTGAGACAAATTATGGATTGTAGAGAGTAGGGACGAGCTGAACTCTATGTTAAATCTAGTATAATCTTCTCCTTCCCTTTATCTCTTTATTGTTATTGCTGTAATTGTGTGTAAAATGATTAAAGAGATAATAATTGGTTAAGAAACCCACCTCGTAGCTTCTGCTTCCACGATATGTGCGTGTAATTAATCCTAGTGATACATTTTTTTCCAACACTGTTTACCAAGGTTGTCTATTCAGCCTGGTTAAACTTAACCATCATTGGGAATAAGTTGATTCAATCGTAGCTTAACCTTCGATTTAATCGATTTTACCTATTAATCCTTGACCCTTTAACATGTCTGAGTCAAGTTCTCGGATTAGGTTAGACAAAATTGCTATTTACTCCACGTAGTGACTTGAAAGAGTCTATTAAACATTAATAGGCTACTTATTCCATATTATGAAATAGAGCAAATAGTGATATTGAAATAATAAAATATATACAAATATTTTAGTTGGATATTAAATTTATTATTTCAAAACTCAAATATTGAATTAAATTTTTATATATACTCCAAATACAGGTTAATTTCTTTAACAACACTTGAACTTTTTGAATACAATAGAATTGTATCTCAATAAAATTTTTGCTCATAAAATATCTAAACTTTTAAATCTTGCATATATGGTACTTCTGCTCAAAATTAAGTCAAAAGTCCGATAATATGTTGATATGATAGGCAATCCATATTAAAAAAATTAATTTTTATCCTATACGACAGCATATTTATTTTTCATTTACTTCGCTTTCTCTCTAATTTTACACAAACCCAGATCATAAAACATCAAAACTTCATAAAACCTAGCCATTTAAAGCATAAAAATCCCATCTTGATTAGAAAACCCAATCAGCTAAATGCTTAGAAACCTAATTTGACATACCAATTCAAAACCCTAATTACTTCATCTATACTTATAGAAAATCTTCATTATTCATAGCAAAGAGGGCAAGTAACCAATAAAAAACAAAAGAAAAACCCTAATTATTGGGAGTGATAAGTAGAATTTTAATCTTAGTTTGGTCATAAATTAGGACGAGTCTTAACGAAAGCTTTCTTCCATGCAATCACTACCAATCTCATCTCCTACTGTTACCCCTTCTCCTTTTACACCTATTCTCTATGTCTTCTTTGGTCCGCCTCTATTTTCATTAGAGCAAAGAACTCGCAACGTCGGAGGAGGTCTTCCATCCTCTACTGACATTGGGTCGAACCCATCGCAACAATCGCCACTAAGAATACAACCAAATGGGTCATTATAGGATACTCGACACGCCTGACTCACTAAAAACCCTATATGCTAAAACCTTATAGAGTTTTGGGGGGGTTTTGGTATTAAAAAAAAAAACCCGATAAGTTATTGGGTCAAGTTTTGGGTTTATATGTAATCTATTGGGAAAACCTGACCCGGCATAAATTTAAAATATAAAAAATAAAAAATATTAAGTTATTAAGGCAATGATTTCATTTATATTCTATGTATGTGAAAGTAAGTGGAAATGAAGTGTTTGCATCATTTTACATGATGTTATTCTAAAATTCATTTTTTCAATATAAGTATTTGCATCATTAATAACTTAAAATAAAATTTATTCTTTTGCTAATTTTTTTGAAGAAAAAATTGAAAATCTTATAATCAGGTCAAGCCGAGTTATGAGTTCCGTAAAACCCTATCGGGTCGGATTTTGAGAATGAGAAATAGATCTGATAAAGTTTTTCTTGAATTTTGGAACACTCCATTAAGAATCAAGTTGGGTTCAGGTTTCAAAAGACCCATCCCCAATCTGCCCTGATTGCATCACTAGTTGCTAATAACAAATGATGTTTCCATGGCGGAAGAGAACTCTGGAATGGCATGGATTGATGGGATAATTAAGGAACTTATCAATAGCTCCACCTTTGTATCTATCGGTCAACTCATTCAAAACGTCAACGATTGTAGCAAGGTGGTTGAAGGTGTTGGATGTGGTGTTGGCACTATGGGGGGTTAGTAGTTTTGGTGTATTGGAGGTGGTTATGGTATTTTGTTTGGTGTGTCTCACTAAAAAAAGATATGATGAAAGCTGAAGAGAAAGGAGCAAGGTATAGTAGAGAAAGGAACTAAGAGGTTGAATAAGAAATAATAATTTTTAGCTGGATTCTAGTTAAAAATACCGTATGTATAAAATTTAAAAAAAATAGTTATTTTTATAGATAAAAATTTTATTTATATATAATTTTATTATATTTAAGAAGTTTAGATACTACTAAAAAACTCCGTCCTTCTAAACACTGAATTAAACATTTTTCTATTATAAAGCTATATGAAATGAAAACTAAAACAAATGTAGCAATTCCCAAAAAGTTAATGTGATGCTGCCGGACCCGAATAAATCTCGCTTATGCTTTCCACACGTGGGCCTTGTCAGATATCAATTTCAATTCATTAGGATGTTAAAAACAGCTTTCCCACGACCCACTCAACTCTACAGTGACCCCCTAGTTGGTAGTTGAAGCATATCACAGTAGGTGTTTAAATATAGAATTAAATGCTTGTACGTTCTTTTTTTTGGCCAGCAATGCATGTACGTTGAAACCTTACAATTATAGGACATGATGTGTTGGAACATCTTTTCAGGTTACATTAAACTAGTACGGAATTTTGTTCTACGAATCTTGGCTGCTTTCGGAGAAAAATGGTCTTACAACTTTCTTTTGGTCAGCGACGTGAAAAAAACCGGTCAAAATATATTAAAAAAAAATCAAACCAAAATAAAAAAATTATATAAAAAATATGATTAATTATTTTTTAGTTTTAGTTTAGGATTATGATTTTTATTTTTTTAGGTTTTCAGTTTTAATTTATAACCATAAAAAACTTATGGTTAATAATTAACAATTAACCATTTTAATATATTATATATAATTTATATATACATATAATTATTTTTTAAAAATATATTTACACATATGATTAACATAAACATATAATTTATATATGTTAATGTTTCTTAGATTTTGATTAAAGTACTATTATCTTATATTTGATGAGAATTAATGTGATAATTAATTTAATTTGATTTTTGTCGATGATGATACATCGAAAGACTTAATTTTCCCTTTTTTTTTTCCCATAATTTCATTTTCCTTTTTTTAGCTATTGTAATATAGATAATATTTTAAAGAAATAACCCTATAATAAAGCTAAAAAATAAGGTTTATTAAAATTATTAATTTGATTTGTTGAAACCATCACGTTAAATAGTTAAAAACCAAAAATAGAAAAAAATTAACCGAATAAAATGGTTAACCATTAAGTAAGTTAACGATTTATAATGAACCAGTTAATGATCGAGATATTAAAAAATCGATTATTCTGATTATGTTCAAAAAATAGGATTACAGACTGATTAATCGATCCGTGAACACCCCTGCTTTTGGTTCTTCTATATTTGGTTTTACAAAACAACATTTTTATAAAACTTTTTTTTATAATTTCTTTAAATTTTAATTGTTGTTCATTATCTTATAAATTTTGATAAATAGATAAATTACATTAATTTTTCTTGTAATATATATGTCACCTTAGCTTTTCAAGTGTGCAAATGCTGACTTTTTAAAAAGTTAAGCATCTATATAATTTTTAAAGTATTCATAGAACATTAACACAATTTGCCTATTTAATTAAAAGCATTTCTAAACCTGTTGAAATACCTTAACACCCATTAAGCTTTTATCTTCGTATGTTTTATCGGACTAAAAAATAAATACCCTATATATTACCAATTTAATTAGTTTGCAATATTTAGAAGTTCAAAAATATATTTACACCTATATCAAAATTAATAAGATTATTTACAAAAAAAATTTCTTTTATTTAATCTTTTGGCAATGTTGATGCATTGAACTGCCACTAGAGGTGAGCTAATACATGGTGGGTAAAATATGAAGCACTACCCGTACCTTACTTTGTAAGGCACAAGGTATTGAATTTCATATCAGGAACCTATCCTATGGTTTCATGTACCCATCCTGTATCTTGTATTTTTTTTTTTATGAAATCTCTTTTTTTTTTTCTTTCTTTTTAAAACATAGAGTTTATAGCCTTTAATATTTTTTCATATAATATGCAACACTATCTTATTTTCATATATTCAATATAAGTAACATGTAGAAAGAAATTTGAAAAGTAATTTGTTAATATCACAAGTACTATAATATGTAAAATAAATTCATGTGTGAAAATTGAAACATACAACAAATACTTCAAGAACTTATTTATGTGATATTAAACAAAATTATTAAACATGCACAAAATTCTATAATTAAAAACTTTGGAACTACTTCTATATGTTTATTAATGTTAAATATAAATAACATCTCTATATAATTTGGGAGTTTAAGTACGTACACAAAACCATTGTTCTTTTAAAATAAAAATAACAAGTCATTCTAAAATAAAATAGTATAAATCCTTTATAATAAAACTTTATGAAATGTAGTCTACAAATAATAATCTTGAAAATAAGTGATTGCAAAATAAAATATGAAATGTTATTATTTATTATGTATTAATATTATGATATAATATTTAAAGGGTGAATACATAATACATTGAAACATGTATCTTTTATACTATAATATAATACAGGTTCTAAGATAGGTACAGGATGTGCAGACCTTATATCTATACCCTACTCTGTGAGAGCAACTTTCGAAAAATTGATATTTGTACCTTACCCTGTGGTCGTTAATACCCATCGGAATCCTACCCAATCAAATAGGATACTGATGGATACTTTGTATGATAGGGTTACCTGCTCACCCCTTACTACTACCATAATATTGAAGCTAAATCCACGGAAAAGGATCCAGTCTCACAAAATTTCTTCTAAGATACAACGCATCAAGTCAGTGCATTGCAATTATATAAAATTGAAATCGGTTTTCTGTGCCAAATTATTGCTTGTTTATTTTAATGTAAACTATTGAAGTATCACCTCAATAATAAGGAAAAACTATAAAACCAAGCTGCATATAATAAGATTGAAGTTTATCATACTCAACTTGTCGTCACATTATTGTTTTAATAAGTGAAAATGTATCACATGTTATAATTTGATTTGTTATTGTTGATCCAACATGTGATATGTTATTTGCTAAGAAGACAACATGATGGCGACATAACGAATATTCATCTTGAATCAACATATAAAATAAATAAAAAGTGCATATTGATAGGTAATATATATTATCATAAATATTACAAGAAAAATTAATAGTACCAACATTTTTTAAAAGTGAAAATTAGCTATC
Organism: Combretum micranthum; assembly: GCA_024138025.1. Lineage (NCBI taxonomy): Eukaryota > Viridiplantae > Streptophyta > Magnoliopsida > Myrtales > Combretaceae > Combretum > Combretum micranthum. The sequence goes on from JAMXBD010000301.1 coordinate 880,785, forward strand.
TTAAAAATAAGAGATACCAATTTTATTTTAATTGTTTTCAATAGGTATTGTCAATGAGTTTTTAACAATTCTATGCTTGAATTTCAATTTATTTTGATAAGATCAGTGGAAGGATAATCACAATTCACAAAAGCGAACATCAAGCTACAGCTAAAGCTAAAGAATTCGGCAAAAAGCAAGAGAATCGGAAAGCAGTAATTTGCGGCGGGCAAAAAGGCAGTTCGGTTGTGGGCGTTATAAAAAAAACTCGGAAAAGCTCCACCCTCGAATTCATTAGGGAGATACACTTGTTCGAATTTTTGCATAGTTATGTCCATACACTTGACACCCGAATATTGCAAAGTGGACACGACAAATCAATAAATGACTAGTTTTTCGACAAGTTCATCAGATCCGACGGAAAGTCGGTGTATGAAACAATGGCTGGTAATATACTGTGATAAAAAAAACTGGTCCCCTAGGTGCTCCTTCGAATCAATATCTGTCATGACTTATAAAAAATAATTATTACTTATTTTGTTTTAAAAATTCTATCATTTCATAACACGTAATAGATGTTAATTTTATGGCACATGACAAATATTGATTAGCGGATGTAAAAAAAGATATCCATCGTATAATGCCTTAAAATCATTCTGAGATCGGTATCTTCTTGGATAGTTTCTATTACAATTTTTTTTTTTCCGATGGAAAAACAATGTTATTATTAAAAATCCTCATCAAGAGGACGAGAAGACTAGTCCATAAATAATAAAGAGCTCAAACAAGACGAGGCTTATAAGCTTGGTGACTGCAACACCTCCCTGCTTTGCGTTAGAAAGTAACCTAATCAGCATACCCATTAACTTTCTTACAAATTTAAAAGAGCAACCTAATCAGCATATGCATTAACTTTCCTACAAATTTAAAAGAGCAAGATGTGAAAGAGAGTTTAATGGATTTAACGTCTGTATGATACTATTCCTCTTATTTTCAAATGACTTAAACTAGAAGTAGTAATAGAGTTAAGAACAAGTTTTGAGTCTGTTTGCATAATGATATTGTCTCATCATCTTCTTCATGCAATGAAGGCCTACTCTAATAACATGCACTTCAAGAACTAGAGAATTCAAAGGAATAATATTGAATAGCCATTATTTCTAACAATTCACCATTGAGTTTTGACCTACAATTATGATGCCAACTTCTCTTGTTCATGAGCCTTATGCACCAATGCAATTAATCTTTCAATTGGCGTTGTTAAGGTGGAATAAAAACATTAGCCATGTTTCAACCACAAAAATTGCTAATGTTATTCAAATAATTACCTTGTTTACTATGTTTATGCACTTGTTGCTCTGTCTGATTTTGCACATTCTCATTTGCAGATATATGTTGACTAGGCCTAATAGCTTGCAAACATGATAACTCCTGCTAATGACTGTCTTCTTGATGAATACAAGTAACATTGTAGGTTTGATTTGTGAAAGAAACAAATAGCGTCTTCTTCTATTATATGTTTACATCATTAAAATTTTAGGGTATAAAACTGATTAATATTTCCATGACAAATTAAGAGAACAAATTTTAATATTTTATACAATGATAAGTGCGCAAATTTACTTCCATAAATACTAAATTTTTACATTAATTTGAACTTCATATTTATACTTTTGTATCCACACTATCGTGCCATTATAAAACTAATTCGTTAATATCTCCAAACAATTTTGTGATGGCCCTATGGGTGTGACAGTTACATCCCACATATCGCCTCCAAGTGATTTGTTTAAGGCATTCTTTTATCGAGTAGGTTTCTATAAGTTTTAATTTGAGAAATCTTTATTAATTTTTATAAAAATTCTGGCAGAATGTCATCTGTTTATGCATGATTCAGGGTTGTCAAACATATAAACTTAGACTTATGCGAAATTTTTTTTTCCCTAAATAATTATTTATAAACATTGCCCATATGGCCTATCAAATAAGTACAATTTGATCAATAAACATTTGAACTTGAAGGTCTATAAAAAAATTGAAGCAAAGGTATTTATTAAAACTAATCATCCAAGCTCATAATAAAATAAAATTATGACGAGATTCTTTCATGAAAACTCATAATGTCTATATTTCACACAATGCTCTCTAATCAAATCATCCTACGTAGCATTCATCCCCATCATACCACCAACGGAACCTAAATATTAAATAATGAGCCACCAAGCCCAATACACAATAACACAAAAAACACACACACATGCCACATGCTTTTAATTTAGTACATCAACCACAATTTAAGATATTTAATTTAAAGTCCACAAACAAAGTATCCCCAATGTTCTACAAATACCAATATGAGCAAGAATACTCATAACTCCCATCAAACAAAAAGAGTAGGGTTCCCTTAGCGGATCACATACCGAAGAGGAGGGCTTGATGAGTCTCCAGAATTTATCAGAAAGAAATAGTTTCATCTGGGTCATCTCTTCATAGGCTACCACCAACGAGTATAGTCCATTGTAACGCTTTATACAGGGTCTCATAACTCCATATAACTCATTACAATTTTGTACCTACTCCTAGTAAGCCTATTGATCTCAGAAATTCCTTATTGAATACTCGTCGAGCCTAACCACACATTCTATGGGAACCTAAGCACCTAAACTACTACATCATCCCGAATTTATGATCAGGCTCATAACTCAGTTCGAGGGTGTCACTTCTTCGAGTAAGCGGCCAAGTAGCAACCAACACATTCCATTAGGTTGAGTTTAAGTTCTTAGCTTGATTATTAATACTACTCTAGTAAACAAAACGTAATTACTCCATACCTACTGGTTGGTCTAAGCTTGCTATCCATTTTCCAAGATTGATATCTAATAACAATTCCTAATTGAAGTTGGGAATGAGTTTAAGATTTACTACTGTTATTTTATTTGTATTGTTTGTCACATAAAATCAATTTAGTTTAACCATATCTACTCAAAGATAATTTTGAAAGGTCATTTTAAGTATAAGGAAGGAATCAGGTCAAGTTTTGTGTGATTTGGATAAGGATTGACGAAGAAGTAAGGGAACTGGAAAAATACATAGGTAATATGCATGCAATACATAGGCAAATAAACTACCCTTGTTCTTTTTGAGGTTCATTAAGTTTAAGATCAAAGGGAATACGGGTAGGTTCATGACCCCTTGTTCTTGGCCATGTTCTTCTGGATTTTCATTCTTTTGAGCTTAAACTTAGGTTTTTCAATGAAGAGAGTTTTTGGACCATTTTTAGGGTCTAAAAAGAGCTAAAAGATCATATTTAAACCTAATCTTTGTTTATATTGACTCAACATCACTTAAAATATGTTTAATAAAAAAATTCAAAAAAAAAAAAACTAAGCATGAATCCATCATTTTACAACTTTAACATCAAATACACCAAAATCCATTACTTTTAACATCATTCCAACAAAATCCAACCTTCAAGTTACACCCAAATAGCATTTAATACCTTCATAGCAGACCAACTCCAAAAACTAACATAATCTTAAGAAAATAAGTTATTTTTATGTTTTACCTCACTCTAGACAATAGTTTTCACTTGCATCAGCTGGAAAGGGAATTAAGACTTCAAAATCACTCAGGAACTTGATTTCTCGACACTCTAAATATGTATTAACTCAACTAGGTCAATTTTCATCATTAATGTGCTAAGAAACTCACATTTCAACCCTTAAAATCTCATGGCTTACCTTATTTCGAATTTGGTGAAAGTTGTGATCCATCCTCTCTTTCTACACACTTTCATATCCGTTTTTCTTAATAGCAAGTAGATAATCTAAATTGGTTAATATTAATCCATCTTTAATCCAACTGAACTAATATTAAGTGGAGGCTAGGGTTTAGAATAGCTCACATTAGGGTTTTAGTAGGCTTCCTAAAAGGGAAAAGAGAGAAATAGAAAAAGATTATTTATATGGGGCTTTTAGGGTAAGAATCCTAGGGTTTTAGACAAGGGAAAAATGATCTCTTTTCAAGGTTCTACCACATGACTCGATCTTGTGCATCTAAATCTTACATGTGTAAGAACCTTAGCTAGTTTTTAATAGTTTTGAGTTTTTAAGTTATCTCTTGGGCTAATAATGATTTAAATATATTAAACAATTCTAATTTATTTACAATAACTAAATTTTGAATTATTTTAATTCACATAAGATCCCCATTTGGGGTAAAATCATAATTTTACAAAAAAATCATAGCTCTTAACATCATTGTTTTGATTTTCCTTATAAAGCTCTTCTATTAATGAACTATTATTAAATTCTAATTACTTTATTTCGATATTTGAATTGTTTTTTTTCTAAATTTATTAAATGTAGATGTTCAGTTTAGGGTTATATTAGGAATTTTGAAAAGTTTAGTCGTTTAAATCTATACGTAACTCCAATTGATTTCCTATGACCTTATTTGATTTTCATTTCTTATGATTGGTTTCTGAATCATTTCAAATTTATCACAGTATTTGTCTTTATTTTGGAAAATCTATATGTTTATCATTTTATTTTCTTTTTATTACAACTTAGTATTTATTTATTTTGTCATTATAATGGAGGAGAGGGATTCGAATTTGATATCTCTCACTTGAGAGACTATAATAGATGTCACTAGGCTAAAAAGCTACTAGCAATACAACTTAGTGTTTAGAAGTATAAATATAATTTTGTTTTCCTTCGCTATCATCTTTTAATAGCTTTTACTTGGTGGATGTAGGTTACCATGGTACTTATATATTATACACAGTATATTGTAAGGAAAATGCTTCTATTCGGTCGATTATTTAATAGTTCAGGTTCATACTTAATCATGATCGCACCATTAAAATAATTGATATATCACTTACTATATTTATTTTAATGGACAGATGATTGATTGAATGATACCATTGACATGACCATAGAAGTTTCCACACATTAGGATACAAGGTCCAAGATAGTGTTGAACATTGTATGTTCAATGTGAATTTTGATGAGACAATTAGTTGCACAATTAGCTATTCAATTATATTAAAAGTATACTTAATTAGTGGAATAATGTGATGAATAATATGTTAGAAAATATATGTGTTTTGTATAAATTGTTCTCTAGAGATAGTATAGGATTTAGCAGGATAAATTCTTGAGCATAGCCTTAGTCACGGGTCATGTCAAGGGCTCGACGAGTCCATACAATCGAGGCACAATAAGCTCAAGTCTCAGGCTTGATGAGATTAAAGAGCACAACTTTGGTCGCGGGTCACGTCAAGGGCTTGATGAGTTCATTCACTAAGGCGTGGCAAAGCTCAAGTTTCATGCTTGACAAGATCAAAGATGCATAACACATAGTCAAGGGGTAAATCCAAGATGTGACATTCATTAGGGCATGACAAATTTGAATTTAAGGCTCGAAGAATCACAACTTGGTTGAGGGTCAAATATAGGAAGCGATAGTTTAAAATATAGAGCCGATGTGGTATAAAAGAGCCATTACATATTTAATATTTGACGACTTTAAGACATTATCTCTAATGGACATTTGAATTTTTGAAGATTATAATACAGATTCCTTTGGAGATACAAGTAGAGGACAGTGGTGAAGAAGAGCTTTTATTTGTGAACTAACAAATTAGAAAATTCTCTCATTATATTTGTACTCTTATTCATTAATTTGTAAATTCTTCAAAGAGAGAGAAAAATATTTAAGTCCTTTGTTCTTGAGCATTTTGTGAGAGAAGGAAATATTCTATTTCTTGTGTGTTGTAAAGTGGAATACTGCTCAGCTTGAGCATGTGTATTTATGAAATTCGTAAAGTATGCAAAGTCCTCGATTGGAGGCAATTGTTGATTGTGTTGAGTAGAAAGTGGGTTAAACTCCACATTAAATTCTAGGCTCAAATTTTCTATCTCCATCTATTTTATATTTCATATTATAATATGTTATTACTATATTTGCTACTATTTAAGGTTAATTTGATCTGGTTGCATAAAAATTAATTGTTTATGCATTTTAGGACAAATACTCAATTTACCCCCTCCCCCTCTTGAGTATTTTCTAGTACATTTGCAGTAAATATGGCATTGAACATACCTTTTCAGTAAAACTCTACAACAAATTGATATAGTTGAAAGGAAAATAAAACTTTAATTGAAATGGCGAGAACCATATTGTGTGAAAACAAATTACCAAAATATTTTTGGACTGAAGTTGCAAACACTACATGTTATATATCAAATAAAGATTTTTTAAGACCAATTCTTAAAAAAAAAAAAAACTATGACCTTTTTGGAAAGGAAAAAGACCTAACAATTTTTATTTTTATCCATTTGGCACTAAATTTTATATCTTAAACAATGAAAAAGAATAATTAGCTAAGTTTAATGCTAAAAGTGATGAAGACACTTTTCTAGATTGCTTTTTAACTAATAAAGCATATAAAATGTTTAATAAGAGAACCTTAATTGTAGAAGAATCTATTAATATTTCTTTTGATGATTTTTTACCTCATCTTATATTCAAGTGATGATGTGAATATTGTTTGTACTAATTTGGATAAGTTTTCTCTTGAAAACAATAATAAAGAAGTAAATGAACATAATCAAGATGTTGTGAATGAACCTGTTAATAATGATCTTTCTAAATATTAGAAATATGTAAGATCACACCCAAAAGATCTAATAATAGGTAAACATTCTAACTGGGTACAAACAAGATCGTCTTTAAGAAATATGAGTAATCTAGTTTTTCTATCACAATCTAAGCTTAAAAATACTGAAGAAGCTTTGAAAGATGAGTTTTTGATACAAGCTATACAAAAAGAATCAAATCAGTTCACAAGAAAAGTTGGGAGCTTGGTTCCTCGACTTGAAAGTAGACCAGTTATTGGAACTAAGTGGGTTTATAGAAACAAACTAGATAAAGCAGGAATAATAACAAGAAATAAAGTAAGATTAGTTGCTAAAAAATATAATTAAAAAGAATGTATAGATTTTGATGAGATCTTTGCCCTAGTTGCTAGACAAAAAGCAATTAAAATGCTTTTGGCATTTGCTACATTAAAAAATTTTACTCTTTTTCAAATGGATGTCAAAAGCGCTTTCTTAAATAATTTTATAAAAGAAAAAGTTTATATAAAGTGTAAACACCTCATTTTGACATTTTTTATCAAAATAAATACTTAGCTTAGTATATACATAATTAAAATAATTAATTTTTGCATATTACAAATGTTAAAGCTAGGAATGAAAATAAAAATAATAATAATAATAAATCAATTTAATAGAAATAAATATAATAAAATAATAATAATAAATCAATTTAATAGAAATAAATATGATAGATGTAATATGGATAATTAATATAGTAAAATGTAATTTCAAAATTCATAAAAAAAAAAATTTTACTGTTCATCGTCTTGTAGCTTTCGCCGCCCGATGGGCCAAGTTTGAGAGCTTTTTTGGCTAGGTTTTCGACCCGTTTTTTACAAACCAAGCACGTTTCTTAAAAATAGGCGCGGAGTAGTTTATATTGGTATAAAATTTAGTTGTTTTCATCAAGAGAAAGGGTTTGAAATTTGAATTCGAAAATTAAAAAAAAAACTCGTTTTTAGTTTCCGGAAAAAATGCAAAATCCGAGATTTTTGTTAATGACAGTTGTTTAACGTTCAAAATCATAACGGTAATGACAGCTATTTTTATGTTAATGACAACTAATTAATAGTTGTAATTCGTTTTTTCGGATTAAAATAAAAAGCCCCAAATTTAGATCTATAAATAGAGGAAGAGAAAAAACGAAAAAAAAAAAGACACAAAAAGCAAAGAAAAAGAAAAATCAAATAGTATCCGAACATTAGGGGTGTGCACGGTACGGTTCGGTTCGGTTTGTATCCCGAACCGAACCGCACCATAATTGACGGTTCGGTTTTTCTTTTAAATTCGAACCTAACCATACGGTTCGGTTCGTAATTTTTTTCGAACCGAAAAAAAAACGGTTCGGTACGGTTCGGTTTGCGGTTCGAACCGTTTTCATAAAATAAAAAATATATTCTATCGAAAAAGTTTAATTACATATTTCTTATCACTAATGCAAATATAAACAATAATATTTAAAATTAATCATTTATCAAATAAACATGTAAAACTTATAGGAAGGAAAAAGATTTCATTCATTATAAAATTATAACTATGACTAGTCTCATTTTTTTGAATTATCTTGAACTATAATGATATACTAGACTTTATCTCATAGAAGACATAATGTAATTCGTGTATGCTTCTAACTAACATATTACCATTATATAAATCAATAAGTAACTAAATAATAGAACTAGATTAATTAGTAAGACAAATGGAAAAGAAATATGCAAAAGTTAGAATACTAGAGGTTAAATTCTAAAATCTACCTTACTTATAGATAACATAACAATTAAAACATATTATAAAAAATCTAATTTTATTCTAATGAATAACACATATCTAGGTAAAGAAAATTTTACAACAATTAATTTTTTTAAGTTAAAATACTAGAGTTTAAATTCTAAAATCTATCTTACTTATAGATAACATAACAATTGAAACATATTATGAAAAATCTAATTTTATTCTAATGACTAACACATATCTAAGTAAAAAATTTTAAAAACAATTAATTTATTTTAAAAAATTAATTGTTTTTAAAATTTGTGACATAGATATGTACCATTAATAAAAAAAATTAAGAGTAAAAATAATATATTTAATTTTTTTAATATATAAAATGTTCGGTTCGGTTCGAACCGTACGGTTCAGTTCATGTCCCGAACCGAACCGCGAACCGTTTATCTTTAATGAACCGAACCGCGAACCGAACCGTTTCAAAAAATAACCGAAATTTCGGTTCGGTTCGGTCCGTCCGGTTCGGTTCACGGTTCGGTTCGGTCCGGTCCGGTTCGGTTCACGGTTCGGTCGGTTTTTTTTTGCCCACCCTACCGAACATATATAGGAGGTTGAGATTTGCAGCTGTGGCTGAATTGACCGGAGCCCCATCGTCGGAGTTCATCATCGCAAGTCGCTGTTACCGAATCGACGTTCCTTGCGCGCACATCGTCCCCAGATTCGAACAGCATCTCTATTTCAACCTTTCCGACACCACTTTTGGCCGAAAATCGCTACTAGAGCACCTCATTCAATATTGCCGACTGCCCTGTTCCATTACTATCCAGATTCAACCCACTAGTCCGCATCTGACATTAGTCGAGTTCGACCCTGCTCCGAGGTCTACTGTTAGGTAAGTTCTTTTATGTTTCTTTCTATTTTATTTACATTAGCTAACGATGAAGAAAAAATAATAAAATATATGTTTTTTTTGTATTCGATCCACAATGACACGTACTTTATTTTGGCATCGCATTGTAATTTTCGAGTATCAGAATGTCACTATGCTGGAGACATGTTTTAATATCCGTTCCTGAAATGACCACTGTAATCAAGATGTAAACTATAAATGGATATACATGTATAAATTTATAGACATATAAAATCATAAAGAAATTAATTTAAAAATCTTGTTATAATTCTGGTTATTATAATATAATTCTACTGTAATAATATGGTTTGTGATTGATGAATAATCGTCTTATAATTATTTGTAATATATATATATATATTTTATTCGTAGTATAATGTTCATGAATAATTAGTTATCACATAAATATACGTCTTAACTAGTTGATTTTATTCCTAAACATGATATATTCTTTTGATTTTATCGATACTTTGTCAATAATAGTTCTTGATTTCTTTTATGACTGTTTGTATTCTAAAATTGATTTCTACTATAATGTATTCCTTTGATATTTTAATATTTGAATCATATACAGTTTGTATTAACATCTTGTTCGGATATTGTAACATGATTCTTATTTTGATAATGCCATGACAGCCAATACACGATTTGACCAAAATTTGTAATTATATACAATATGCCATGATTTAAAAATTTGATCCCTATGAATATCTGATTGCATGTCTACATGTTATAGATTAAAAATTTGATATCTAAGTGATGTATGATTTGTGTTGACATTTCTTGTTATAATTTAATTTGTGATAACATGATACACTTACGATGATTGTTATGTTGATATTTCCTTTAATGCATTAAAATTTGTAATATGATTAATGATTCCATGATTTTTGTTCTTATTTAAATTGATAATAATAATGATGATAGAAAGATGAAAAATAAAAAAAAATTAGTATATAATTGTAATATCAAATTTTGTTATGAACGTGTTGTGTTATTTTTGAAAAATCAAAATATGTAAAATGAGTATTAGCTTTAATCATGATAGTATAGTCTTTATAATTAATTTTTTTCTTGTCAATAAATGATTGTCTCATAAATTTGTTCTGAAAATATTAAGTTGAAATTTTAGGATATAATTTGTCATGATATAGTTTTTGAATGTTCTATCTTTTTGCATTAATATAGTAATGATTTTATTTTCTTGTGATAAAATTGATTTTTTTTATATCATGTTAGGTATGTGTTCATAGAATTACATTAAGATCTTGTTATTGATAATAAATATAATCATGCCCTAATCATAAAGAATATATGAAATTTTTTTAGTTTTAGGTTTATAACATTTGAAATTGTGTAATCATGCATGATGATAGTCATTAATATTCCTTTTATACTATGATATAGTGATGACCTTGATTGAAATAATATTGAATTTTATGATTTCACCACATATAAAACCATATTAAAATCTTGCCCTTCATAATGTAGTTTCAAAGATATATAAATCTTGATTATGCCATGATATTGCTTTGTTGAAATTAGGTTGTTAAATATTGATATTCCTTATAATATTTTTATTCTTGATGATATGTATGATCAATTGATATGCATGATATGTGGTTATGATTTCTTATTCAAAATTTTTGTCACCTAGAAAAAATCCGATTTTCCATAAAATTGCTAAAACCTAACTCAATAGATTTAGGGTTCATGTTAAAAGATATGTATATATTTTTTTATAAAATTAACAAACTTAATGAACTTAAAGCAAAAAGATTTCGAAAAATTTTAAAATTAACCAACAAACTAAATTTTTCTAAAAGAACTACGTGTGGTCTGATCCCGATTAGCGGGTACGTAGGCACCTAAATGGACAACTTAAAATATGTAAAAAATTATTTTTGTGAATTTATTTGATTTGTTTAGAATATATGAATATCGATAGAATTTGATAAGATTTGATTAATTTGAATATTTTGAGTTTTTAGATTATATATGATTATCGATGGAATTTGATTAGTATTTTTGGGCATATTAGACATATGTTTAGTTAATTAGATTTGATAAATAGTTTAGATTTTGAAATTAGGGTTCAAAAGAAAGAAATTTAAATATGGAAAGTTAAAGTGTAACCGTTTAGGTTTTAATAGGTTAGCCCCCGAACTCAAGTTAATTTCTGGTTCTCGTTTTCAAAAAACGATTTTTCGCAGATCAGTAGCAAAACCAAAATCAACCTACCCATTGGTTTTGGTTTATTTTTTTCTCGACTTTAGTCGAGTGGCGACTCCAAAATGTTTAAAAATTCAAAATTTCCTTTAATTCTTAGTCGATGATTCGTATTGATGGTTAGGGTTTAGTACGAATCGGATTAAAGGAAATCGAAAAAATCAGGCTCGACATAAGGCAACCATAAGGTTTTGAAAATAATGAATTCCCTAATCATGTTTACAAACAAAATAAAGCTCTTTATGATCTGAAGCAAGCTCCTAGAGCTTGGTACGAAAAACTCAATAGCTTCCTTTTACACAAAGGATTTTCTAGAGAAAAAATTGACACAACTCTTCTTGTCAAAAATCACAAATTAGATACAGTGATTGTGTAAATCTGTGTAGATAACATTGTGTTTGGAGCTACTAACATGAGACTTATAAATGAATTTGTTGAGTACATGAAGAAAGAATTTGAAATGAGCATAATAGGAGAACTCAATTATTTTCTACATCTTCAAATACAACAATCTGAAAATAGAACCTTCATAAAATCAATCAAAATATACCAAAGAACTTTTGAAAATGTTTAAAATGGATAATTGAAGAACAAGACATACACCTAAGAGCATATAATGTAAAACTTAATAAAGATGAAAATGAGAAAAATGTTTGCGAAGAGCTTTATAAAGGCATGATAGATAATTTGTTACATGTAACAGCTTCTAAACTTGATATCATGTTATCGGTGTGTGTATGTGCACGATTCCAATCTTGTCCAAAAGGATCACATTGAATGCAGCAAAACGTATATTCAAGTATCTTTAGGCACTATTGAAATTGGCTTGTGATATCCAAAGTTTACCTCTTTTGATCTAGCTGGATACTTTGATGTTGACTTTGCTAGATGCAAAGTAGATTGGAAAAGTACAAGCGGCAAATGTCACTTTCTTGGAAACTTCCTAATATCTTGGCATAAGAAGAAATATAATCCGGTAGCACTTTCAACCTCGAAGATGAGTATATAGCTGTCGGTAGCTGTTGTGCACAAGTTATATGGATGAAACAAACTCTGCTAAAATGGTTAAAAATATGAATACCTTCTAATTTGTTGTGATAACATAAGTGCTATAAATTTAACAAAAAATCCGATTCAACACTCAAGAACCAAGTATACAAAATTAAACATCACTTCATTAGAGATCATGTTCTAAATAAAGATATCAGCTTGGAATTTGTTGATACAAATAATCATATTACTGATTTCTTTATAAAATCCAAGAGTGAGGATCATTTTTGTACTTTGCATAAAGAGTTGGGCATGATCAAGTATGATGAGCGCTAAATATCATGGAGACAAGTTGATCTTGAACTTGATCTAAGGATAAAAGAAGTTATTATGTTTATATTGAAAATGCACTAGGAATATTGAGAGGGGGGGGGGGGGGGGGGGGGGGGTGGGGAGGAAGTGGAGGAGGGAGGAATGGAGGGGTGAATTGATTGTTCACCTAAAAATTTCAAAATAATTAAAATTTAATTTCAGTAGATCAAAAATCATATGAACTTGCAGCGGAAAAATAAAACAATAGATATAAAGCGTAAATTATATGGATAGAGTTAAATAAAATCAAGCCAGATTTAACATAGAGTTCAACCTATTTCTTACTTTCTGTGGTCCACAATTTACTTCTATTGAGGTCTTCACCACCACTTCAATTAATATCAAAAGTTAGCTCAAGATGAGTAATTACACAATTCAGGAAATAAAATATTTTCTCTCTCTCTAAGTGCTTTAAAAGAAATAGCAATTAATATTAACCGAGCACTATAATATATTTTCTCTCTCTTAATAATTTATAAATATTATGTACAAAAGTACAAAGAAAAAGAATTTGTTTGATTGCAGTTAATGAACTCATAAAGTAATTTTGGCACTTCTGCTTCCTTTGTTGTTCTCTAGGACTTATATATAAATAGCCTTTAGATTTCAAAAGTCCGTTGACACAACGTCTATAATCTATCAAACATTAAATGTGCATCAACGACTCTTTTCTTATCACATCAGCTTTAGAATTTAAGTTGTCGTGCCTCAAATACTCATCGCGTCCCAATTTTGCCTTTAACAGCATCTCCACATGTGCGCTTCTTCGAGCCTTAAATTTGGCACGTCGAGCCCTAAGTCTTCATCACGTCGAGCCCTTAACATGACCTTTGACATCACTGTTTGCTTCTGTAGCTTTGTCAAGCCTTTGTTCTATATTGGTCAAGCCTTAACTTTTTGGCACGTCGAGCCCTAAACTTGATCCCTCGACAAGTATGTTCTCTTCTTTAGCTTGTTGTGCATCTGATTTAACTTGTCGAACCTCAAACACTTAACTTGTTTCGTACTTGATCGACCCATCGACCACTATTTGGGCATACTTGAGCTTGTCAAGGCTTGACCATTGCTTTGTCACGTATTGATTACTAGGCTTACTTAGGTCTTAGCTTTGTCAACCCTCAACCACTTGCTATGGCTTGCCCTTGGTGGTTCTTGTTTCTGTTAAAACCTGTAGAAAACACACACAAAAGCACACATTTATATGACTAATTAAGTGTAGTTTACAACAAATAAATAATTGAATGTGCGTTAAATTATCTAAAATTTACATTGAACTCTTAAGTTCAACATATATATTTTTTTGTGATTCGTTTCGTTTACAAAAATCTATGATATGTTTGAACACACTCTGCAATTTTCTAATCAAGATGATTTGTGTGCATGCTTAAACCTAATTTTTGCTAAAACTTGCTTTTAAATGTTTGAGCATGCTCAGTGATGCTTTTTGGACTTATTTGAATATTTGAAAACATTTGAATGTTGTTTTTGCATGCCTGAAAAACATGTTTTGTAGTTTTTATCACAACAACTTGCGCAAATTTGCACATATTTTGAACTTGTATGTTGGTTATGCATCTCTTCGTATTTGAAATGCTCTAAGTCTGTCTTCTTATTTTTTATGAGTATAAAGGGGGAGATATGTTGTATGCACAATTAACATATATAATATATGTTTCTGATGAGTTCAAAGGGGGAGAGACATGTTAAAATATTAAATGGGGAAGAGAAATGTTGTTTGATGAGTGCACAGGAAAGAGATATGTTAAATGCACAAATTAACATGCCGAATAGTGCTTACTGTTGTGTATCTATCCAAAGGAGGAGGAAAATGATGAATTAAGTGTAGCTTGCATTTTCTTAGAATGAAGCATCAAGTCTTTGAATCGAAATTGAAAATTTTCTTTAAAACCTAAAAGCTTATTTGAGGGAGAGTATGCTTAATTGAAATAGAGTTAATTGTGTATGATTGTCGTCATAAGAAAAAAGAAGATTGTTTAACATTGTATGTTCAATGTGGATTTTAATGAGGCAATTAGTTGTACAATAAAATATTCAATTGTGTTAAAACTACACTTAATTAGTTGAACAATATGATGAATCAAATGTTAGAAAATATATGTTGTTTGTATATATTGTTTTTTGGAGATTGTATAGAATTTAGTAGGAAAAATTCTTGAGCACAGCCTTAGTCATGGATCATATCGAGAGCTTGATGAGTCTATACAGTCGAGACTCGACAAGCTCAAATCTCAGGCTCGGCAAGATTAAAGAGCACAGTTTTGGTCGCGGGTCACATTGAAGGCTCGATGTATTCATTCACTAAGTTGCAGCAAATCTCAAGTCTCAAGTCTCAAGCTCAATGAGATTAAAGATGCACAGACATGGTCAAGGGGTAAATCCAAGGCACAATAAGCTAAGGTGCAACATTCATCAGGGCGTGACAAATTTGAATTCAAAGCTCGAAGAATCATAACTTGGTTGAGGGTTAAATATAAGGAGAGACACTTTAAAATTTGGTGCCAATATGACATAAAAGAGTCGTTATACACATTTAATGCTTGGCAACTTTAAGACGTTATCGCTAATGGATATTTGATTTTTTGAAGATTATAAATACATATTCCTTTAGAGATACAAGCAGAGGACAGTGGTGAAGAAGAGTTTTTATTTGCGAACTAACAAATTAAAAAATTCTCTCATTATCATTGTTCATTAATTTGTAAAATCTTCAATGAAAGAGAAAAACATTTAAGTGCTCTATTCTTGAGCATCTTGTGAGAGAAAGAAATATTATATTTTTTGTGTATTGTAAAGTGGAATACTGCTCAGCTTGAGCGTGTGTATTTGTGAAATTAATAAAGTGTATGAAGTTCTCGATTGGTGGCAATTGGTGATTGTGGAGTATAAGAAGGGGCCGAACTCCACATTAAATATGAGCTCAAATTTTTTATTCCTATCTCTTTTATATTTCATATTATAATATGTTATTACTATATCTGCTGCCATTGAAGGTTCATTTGATCTGATTGCGTAAAAAATAATTTTTTGTGCATTTTAGGGCAAATACTCAATTTAACCCCCTCCCCCCTCTTGAGTATTTTCTAGTACGTTTTCACATAGATGTAGTCCTACCTTGTGGGAGTAGATCCTAAAATATTTGTATCGAAAACTTATCCTATAATCTCTAGAACCTACCAATAATCTAACCAATTAAATGGTGTATCATATGATACAAGATATTAAAGGATTTTTCCTTTCCTAGCCATTACAACAAGAAATGAGGGAATCAAATTTGATATATTTCACTTAAGAGACGAGGGTTAATGTCATTAGGTTATAAAACCACTAGCATAATAGGATTACCAACTTACTACTTTTGCATATAACAATAGTAGTATGTAAAGTTTTAATTGAGTGTCATAATTGTTAATGTAAAAATTAAGTAAAGATTTTTTTTTCCCAAGAAAAACTTAGGTAACATTTTTACTATTGTCTCATCTTTATGTATTACATATTTTTCAAAGAGAAAATAAGAAGAAAAATGAAAAAAAATGTTTAGACATTAATTAAATCCATCTCCATAACATTTGGAATGCCATATTCTAATGAAGATCAATAATTTCCCCTTCCCTCCCCTATTTTTTTTTTTCTAATGAAAGATTCAAATCTATAAATTAGATTACATTTAGTATCTAAAGTTTATCTATTTTCACAATCAATTAGCTAAATTTTAAAAGTATCATTTTGTTATATGAATTTTGTCCGTTTTTACAATTAAACAACTAAATTTTATTCACCTTTTTAATTAACTATTTAACTTAGTGCAATAAATAAGCACTACAACTTTGTGGGTAGTAAATTGATAATTTTCAAATTTCAGATGATCAATTACAAAGAAGAGAAAAATTCAAAAACCAAATTCAGATAATTTATCATCTTGATTTTGCACCAAAATTTAATTAGGTACTTGATCTTTGAAGAGTTCAACTCTATTTGTTTGGTTTGTCTACTTGGATCTTGAAACGAATGATTATTGAATATGTGTCCCTAGAAATTAGAGAGAGAGAGAGAACAAAGACAAGAAAAGAAAGAAAAAAAATCTAGGAACATAGAGAGAAAAATTAAAGGAAAGAAGAACATGATGAACAATAAACTTAAAAAGCTCCAAACAAGTCAAACTCTGCTTGCTTTTAATCAAAAGGTTGATGGGACTTATAAAACAATTAACAAAATTAACTAACACATGTAAGATTTGTCCAAGATTTTAAGAAACAAAGAGAGGGAAAAAAAAAAAGAATGAAGGAATGAAAGAAGAAGAAGATAAATAGTAAACTTAATAAGCTCCAAACAAAGTTAAATTCTTCTTTTTTTTAATGGGAAAGTTAAAGGGTCTTATAAAATAGCTAACAAAAGTATGAAACACATATAAGATTTATCACAAAAAGATTAAAAAATTTGTGAAAACTTATAGTATCCTATTCTAAAATGATCTGATGCTCAAAATTAAAGAGGAAGATAGAAATCCGAATCTAATATAATGTTCATGGATAATTTCTAAGGAATTATATGTAAATTGTATTATTGAGAAGAGATCCATGGCTTCATCTTCTCTCTTTAAACACCAGTAAAGTTTTCCACAAGCTTTTTTTCTTTACAAAAGAACACCACCCCCACCAACTACCCCCCCAACTCAACCTCTTCACCTTCGGTAACAAACTTATACTTAATTAAGAGCCACAATCCAAGAAATTCAAATTAGAACTCCATCTTGTAGAGTTGACTCTATCATCTCGTTTACCAAATCCATCTACTTTACCTTTATCAAATCATGCCTCTATCTCTAGTCACATTAACGTCAAACCACCATCATAGCAAGGCATTGGAATCAAAATATGGGACTTGCACCCTACCTTTTTACACCTTCATTCATTCATTCTTCTTCTTCTTTCCTTTAATTCTCTCTCTCCCCACACCAATTTTTTTTACTATTCTTGTACACATGCTAGGTGATCATTGGCTCTTAGACCTATGTAGATAGATAAAATTAATGGAGGTACTAAAAATGACTGAGAAAAGTTCAATTGGGAAGTAATTTGAACTTTTTAAAGTTCACATGTACAATCGGATTTTGTTATAAAGTTGGGGTAGTAAGTCAACATTTTTCCTATATGATATGTAATATTTAAAGAGAATTTCATAACATGTTTAACGTTGTAGTAGTTAGGTGCATGACCGGTATAAGGTTATGGGTTCAGAACTTCTAGAAATCGTTTATCCTTTTTTCAAGTTGCAATTATTATTACTTAAATGAGATGTTTTTTCTTCTTTATTTAATTTTTCATACTAACTAATGATATCGATTCCTTAATTAATCACAATAGATAAAGATATATATTTTAGTAATATAAACTTACTAGGAATTGAATAGACTTGTAATAATTTATTAGATCTTAATTAGAAAAAAATAACAAAAAAGAATATTATTATAATACAAATTAAGGAAAATTGCAAATTAATGTCTCGAATTTTCACTTAGGTATGGATTCATTCCTAAACTTTCAAACAGCACTTTTTACAACCTCCTAAACTTTCAACATTTGGCATAGCTATGAGTTAAGTACAATTAATATTTTCCATTATAAAATAAGTGTACTTTGAAAGTTTGGGGGGGTAAATATGCACTTGGGTGAAAGTTTATTGGGTAAATCCAAAAATTGGTGAAAGATTGACGGAGTAATTTGCAAATTTTTTTTTTTTTTTAATGAAAAATTTTATTTGTCCTAATTGTCCTAATGGTTGAAAGTTTATGAGGTTTAAAAGTACACTATGAAAGTTTAGAAGGTGAATTTGCAACTAAGTGAAAGTTTAAGGGGTTATTAGTAATTTTCCTACAAATTATTATTCTCTCTCTCTCTCTCACACACACACACGCACACACACACACACACATCTAGTCCTTGCCCTTTCTTCCTCCACTCTTTTTCTCTCTTAATAGTCTTTAGACCTAGTTATGAAGGTTGTGTGGATTACAGTGCATAGCTCATGAGTGTAGGTTATGAAGGGACTTGTGGTAAGTGAGACTCATATATAGTTCATGATGTTGAAAGATGGTATGGGAAAAAGAAAATTAGTAGTGGAGAAGTTATCCCATATTAGCTAGTAAAGGGACAAATTAATTTGAATGTAAGGAAAATGTAGAAAGTTTAAATTATTTTAGTGTTTTAGACACAAAACTATCTTAATATGACGATATTTTTAATCTTTACTAAATGGTATCAAGCACATTACATCACTAACATATAAAAAGAGAGTGGTAAAAAAAGAAGCAAAAGAAAAGGGTGAAAAAAAAATTGAGGAGCTACTAACTTAAGTTGAAAAGAGAAAAAAAAAAAGAGAAGGAAATTGTGACCTTTAAGGTTACGAGAAGAGTATAAGCTTGGACAATAAAATAAATGGGAAAAAAATATAAAAGCTATAAACTTTAAGGTTTCAAAAAGAGTATAAGTCCAGATAATAAAAAGAAAGGGGAAAAAATAAAAGCAAAGGGATACCTCTCACAGTTGGGCTAAAGACTTGATGGGACTGTTGAAAAAGGGTTTGAAAAGAAAAAAATATAGCAGCAAGGAAGTCATCTCATATTAGCTAGTAAAGAGCAAACTAACTTAAAATTACTTTAGATAATTTAGAAGAAGATGATAAGTCTAAATTACTTTAGCTATTTTAAAGAAAAGTGGTTATAAGTGTAAATTGTTTTAGCTATTTTAGACATAAAATTACTTTAATTACTATGGTTTCATTTCATACTTTCAATAATGGTGAAAGATAATGAGTCTGTGGTGGCCGCATAAGTTTATAATAGTAGCATTTGGTTGATTAGTGGTGGTATCGTGTGAGTGTATGGTGGTAATATGCAATACATTATAAGGTAGTGGTTGGTGATAAGTTGAATAAAGATGGGAAGGTAGCCAAAGAAGATAAATAATTAATAATTTGATAGGTATTCATTGATTTATGTTATGATTATTTTATATGTATATAGTATATTTTAAGGAATTTCTATTAAAGAGTTAAAATCCAATTAATATTGTAATAACAATTCCATGAGATCTAATAATTGACATTTTATGTTGTAGAAAACTAAAACTAAATTGAATTAATTGTCTCATAAGTTCTAATAATCATGGCATGTTATGAGATTCTCTAACCTAGGATAAAGACGTACACTTTGTAAATCAAAGGTTTCTTTTTTTTTTTTATATTTGAGATTGAGATTAATCCTAAATCAACACGACAAAAAAAATGCTGGATCTTTGAATTGGATCGATGCACTCCATTTGAAAGAACACTTGAATTTGTTTGGTTGTAATTTTTATTTATATTTATTTGTATTTGATGTAAATATAATCTGTTAGATTTGTTTATGATAAAAATAATATATTAAAACCATTAAAATAAGATGGACCAATGAGACCCATTAGACCATAAGGTGGTTGGTAAATTTATAAGGTTTTAGAAAAGAGTATTTTCCTTTTTCTGATACGGTTAACACTAAAAACATAATTCACACACATACGCTAAACTAAGGCAACTATTACTTTCGCTTTTTCACATATTAAACGGACACACACCGACTCCCGTTTCCTCATCTCGATTATTTCAAATAGATATCATTTAAGCCTTAAAATTTTTTTTTATGCAGTTTTGCTTTTATTTTAATTCATTAAACTTGTGATATATATATATATTTATATAGCAATATTGCTTTATTTAATTTACATAAGAAATTAATTGTGATTTTATTTATCAAAATGTTTTTATCCCTTAATCCATGTAGATTTTATTTTCTTTTCCTTTTGCGAGTATCTAATTTTGTTTTATTGAGTCATATTAATAAATATGTTTAATATTATCACTTAATTTAATCAGTTATTTCACTAACAAATTAAAAGATTGATACATACTTCTATTGTAAAAAACTAAAAAGTATAGATTACTTCTTATTCAAAAATAAAATACAGATAACTTCTTTATAAAAGATGCAAACACATGCCACTTTCTTTTAAATTTGTTCCAAATACTTACACCAGTCTTCTTTCTCATGATTTATAAATTCAGTTTCAATTTTCAAATATGATAAAAACATCAATGGTAATAAATGCAAGTTTAATTATTCCTCCTTAATTTATGATAAAATATATAACTAAAGAAAATATATCAATTGATGTTTAATTTAGATTCTTTCAATATTGATTACCTAATTCTTTCTTTTCGATTATAATAAATAATAGTTAGAAAAAATAAAAAAAAATAAAGGGCCTATAATCCCATATTAAATTAGAGTACGTAAGTTTTGTCATATTCTGATTATTTTGATATTATAATTTTATTATTTTTAAATAAATAATTATTAAGAAAAGATATTAATAAAAAATTTTCATAAAAACAAATAAATATGATATAAATATTATAAAGATATTTTATATATAACTCGTCGATATTGGTCACATATAATATAACCGAGAATCCAAAGGGAGCCTTAACCATTTCTGCTAGCCGGTTCTATACCACTTATTTTTCCAATCTTATTTTAGGAATTTATCCACCTTTTTTTTGTATATATACAAGAACTATAAATAACTTATAAATAATCTACACCTACTAATAGTGAGCTGAGGTTCTCTCTTTCTCTCTCTTCTTCGTCACCAAAAACCCTTCATTTCCTCGGATCTTTTACTAAAGAGAACCACTATCCCAAAAAATCCTCTCTTTCCACCTCTCTCTCCCCCCACATTTAGCATTACATGTTCATGTTCATGTTCAAGGCAATGCAACGCATGAAGTAGCGCCAACACGACGTCGTCCTTTCTACATTGTTCGGTCACATAGAACCAAAGATACAAAGGCGCCATGGGGATATACGAGCGTATCAGAGCAGATGATGACGATAATTACAAGAATAAAACTGCGGTAACCTTTGAAAAGAACACCGTCCATGATGTTACCAGCAAGTGTAAAGGTGAAGGCAACGATGACGTGGAGATGGCGATGAAAGATTCCGAGTCTCTTGGAATCTCCGGCAATGTCCCCGGCGCCGGGGATAAATTCCGGCAGCTCCTGCCGGTTAAGAAAGAACAGCCACTCCCGCGGCCGCAACAGCAGCAGCGTTTAGTGTCTCTCGACGTCTTTCGCGGTCTCTCGTCGCGGTAATCTTTTTTATATATTTAATAACTCTATCATCGTAATCATTAATATGATTATAATTTTGATTATGTAAAGACGGAATTAGATCCCTATGATCTGTTTGTCTTATCATGTTCCGGTCATTTTGGCTTTTTTTTTTTTTGTTTTTTCGTTTTTAAAAAGATATTATAAATAGACCAAATAGGATGTAGATCTAACATAAATATGGTATTAAACAATCCAAACGGATTTCTTTATGAATTGGGGTTAGCATTCCAACCGTCCATTATTTAACTACTGACATAAGTATTAAGTGATATTTTAATAGTTTAAGTACGATTAGTCGAACAATTATTGGACAGGACCTAAGAAAATTCTCAAAAGTTAAAATGAGGATTTTAATTATTATATTGTGGTTTCGCGGTCTGTTCAATAGGATCTCAGAAAAATCTGTTCTTGATAAACGTCAGAGGGAAAATTATTAAAAGGGGTTAAAAAGAAATTTAGTGAAGTTTTATTTTAA
This sequence comes from Combretum micranthum, assembly GCA_024138025.1. NCBI lineage: Eukaryota > Viridiplantae > Streptophyta > Magnoliopsida > Myrtales > Combretaceae > Combretum > Combretum micranthum. The sequence continues at coordinate 903,361 of JAMXBD010000301.1, forward strand.
TAAAGAAATAGAAGGGCATTTTACGAGACAGAACTGTGCACCCTTTTATTAAAGGGGGGAAAGTTGCAGGCTAGGGACCCGGGCACGCACAGCACGAGACGATCTTGTGTGTAGTTGATGATCTTGTGTCCTTGCTTTTTCACATGAATTTTATTAAAGTTTCATTGTCATTATTTGTGGTGCTCGGACTTTATGCAGCATGAAGTTTTTCAGTTATGCATATATAATATTATATATATATCTCGAATGATAGCTGTGAGCACTTTTTTTTATTTTTAATCGTATTTGGCAGTACGTGGTTGGAGGAATTTATTATATTTATATTATTTGTTTTATTCAAAAATGAAACGTTGTTTTCAGAGAGGGATGAATTGGGTCGTAGATTTTTTTTTTTTTTGGAAGATCTTTTGATTGCAGCGGGTTGTGGTTGCGTATATAGAGCGAGATAGGTGCTATAGATTTTTTTTTCTATTTTTTTTCTAATGTTTATTCTTTAAACCATGGAAGGGACTTGTATGATGTATATACATGAAAATGGATCTTAAAAATTTACTTTTTCTAATTATTTTTTTCCTAAAATTTACTAATGCACTTGATATAAAGCTATTAAATTTAATAAGCAGTTGAAATTATGCCAATAGCTTTATAATCTTGAGACATCTCTCTTGTTTTCTTGTGTTGAAGAATAGGTTCGAATCTCCTATCACTGTTGTAACAGCCAACTAAAAATGGGGGAAAAAAAAGTTGTTGAAATTACACCAAAGTAGATGGTGCTGTAATGATATCATAAGATATTTAAGAGTTTTAGAAGTCTTAACTATTGATTTGTCAATTTAGGAAAAAAAAAAAAAAATCTAGAGAAAGTAAATTTAGGGATCCAAATTTTTTGTATAAATACATTAGAATATAGATAACTCAATCGAATTATAGCACTAAAATAGAAGAATTAGATGGCTTAATTAAAACATGAAAGAATTACATTGAATTTTCATTTTTCACCGTAGACTAGTTCTAATCTACTTCATTAAAACTATGTTTGGATAAGTAGAAGTCAAATGGAAATTGAAATAATTAAAGAAATGGAAGGAAGTTGATGTTTGGTGAGCTGGATAAAGAGTTAATTTAAAAAAAAAAAAAAAGAGTGAAGCATTTCCACTTTATAGTTTCTTTTCTTTCAAATTGGAGAAAAAATTGGTGGAGATAATTGAAAAAAAAAAAAAAAAGGTAATCAACCATATCACCTTAACAATATTTCTAAATAAGATAGTGAAATTATGTTGATTATGTATTTTTTCTTCATCTCTTGATTCTAATACCATCCAAACAGAAGAGATGAAAATGTAAGTGAAACAAAGAGTGAAAATGGAAAGAAACTCAGTGAAATATTTTCATTATATAGTAAGTTACGGAGAAATGGGTGAAAATAGATGGAAATGAAAATAGCTTACTAAATCACCCATTCTAACAATGTTATTTGGGACACTTATTCATTTCATTTCTCTTAATTTTCTATTTCTTGTATCATCCAAGCAAAAATAAGGATATGTTTTTTTTTATCCTTTTCCTTTAGTTTCCTTCCCTTAACCCCAACAAAAAGAGTAGAAATCATTAAACTTTTTATTTTTCACTTATTTCTTTCTATTTCCACTAAATTCTATCAGGTTCTCATCCCTCAGAAATTGGTTGGGAAAATGTTAAAAACTTTATACATGGTCATATATGATTGGAAGAGACAATGTCTGTGGACAGGGATGCTTCATCCACCCCACCACCTAACAGTCTGATTATAATGGTAGTTGTTTGTGTTACATCGGTGGCTGCAAGATTTGAGTGGCTGTATCATTATGCTAGCATAGAAATGAAGAAATCTCATCCTTGATGTGTCATTGCAATAATATTGGAGAAGTTTTTGTTGAGATGTGATTATTATTGTCATCTATGAATTTCCTTGTCGATGATCGTCAGTTAGCATTATCAATTAAAGTGATGGCCTATTCAATGCTATACTACCCATGTTTATAAAGCTTGGTTTATCTCTTTTCTTTTTAAATCTTCCATGCATATTGGCGCGCAATCTTATCCCTTTCATGGGAAGTTTACTGTCCAACTTTCATTTATTGCCTTACCAGTTACTCCAATGGAAATGCAATAAAATCTTTGCTGCTGAATGACTTTCTCTGCTCTAAGCATTAACTTTCCTCTTGTTTTATTATTTTGTTTTCTTTTCTTTCTTCTGTCATTTATAAATGTAGAGACTGCCCAATATATGCAAATTTCACAACTTGGAAAATATCTTCAGGGCTGACGTATTAATGACATTGTTTTACTTTTAAAGAAAAATAATTGCAGAGATTACTGATGTTGCATTTATGGAGCATTAATGTCAATTTGTTTGTTTTCAGGCTTACCAATGTGAATTTTAGCTGAAATAACTACTGTAGTAATAGGATTTTGAATGCGTAAAGCATTTGATGTGTTGGAATTCCAGTCACGATTCCCATTTTCTAAGCAAGTTATCGGACCAAACTTTGACTCTTTAGGACCCTCCATAACATCACAGTATTACGTCAGCTTTTAAGGAACTTTCTCCTTGAATAATCCCTCACTTGATTGATAAGGTCCATCAAGAGAGTTTTTTAGTATAATCTAAATTTTTTTAGGTTCTATATTATTATTAATTTTAAACCAATATTTATAATAATTAAAAAAAAAAAAAATAAAGGCAAATTATATAAAAAATAAAAAAAACTTAAAATTTGACCCTTTTGCAAACTCATGACTTGTTCTTTGACCAACACACTGTATTTTATTATTAAGAGCTGCTGTTAGTTAGGGGACTTGTACCAATTTCTGATTGTTCTACAACAATTAAATTATATTATTATTTCTTTAATAAGTGCCCCAACTAGCATTAGTTTCTGAAAATATAGCAAGGATCACGTATTTATTCAAAACCAAACATAGGTTATGAATTATGATTTTGAAAAAAAAAAAATTTATACCTGTTCTGATTCAATATTTTTTAAATCAATTGATCCAACAATATTATTGAAATAAGAATTGTCTTGCGAAACAGGAGGAATTTGAGAATTTTGTGTGTTTTGCAAGTGCTTGAAAGGCAGCAAATTGTGAGATGTATTGGATCCATGTGATGTGTTACAATTTGGAACTAGAGAAGATATTTGTAATAAAAATTTAGAGTGAAAAATATATCCTTGTTCTCACTTATTTATAGCAGGGAAAAAGAAAAAAAAAGAAAAATAAATAATTTTGCGTTGCTATTTCACAAAGAATTTCCTAAATTATGCATTCAAATCCTACGACTGCAAACATTTGGCCATTTCAGAAAAGCTATGACATCGTGAGGATGCACCGCTTTAACAAAATGGAGCAGAGTAAACCCAAAAAATAAAATAAAATTTAGGGTTTGGGGTATTCTAACAAGGACTCCATAAAAGCGAAGATCCTCATCCATCGCACAAGGATCTCCAACTGGAGGTCCTTGTGCCAGGGACCTAAGGTTAGATGGTCTTGACTCTTGATACCCATCCTTTTTTATGCTAATCAACAAAATAATGGTTTTCTAGACACGTGCATGAGAATATGCAAATGAACATTAGACTTGATTGAAGTTACTTTAGGATACCACTTACCACAATGTACATTTAGTAGTGCAGTAGTGGCAAGCTTCTGACATTGCCTTTTTTGTCACTTTCACGATCATAGAGTTGAAGACCAAGCAATGATCTGCTTCTGTACATAGTCCAACTGTGATTGTCATACGTTACAGTTATTTCATGCCTCTTGGTCATGCAGAGTAGTGTTACTCGTTTCACAATCATATTGCCCATCTAAGTTTTCTTGCCCATATAATGTGTCTCAATGAGCTTTAAAAGGAAGACTTCATGATGGAATTTGAGGAGTTGAATAATATATTTGAAGGTGTCTTAAGCTCTATTATGTTGTGGCTGCTAAGCGTATGAACGGTCCAAATTAGTTCTCTATGATATCCTTGCATCTGTCTCAAATTTAGTTATAATATCTGAATCTTCTTGCAAATCATTTGTCATTATTTACTTGATATTTGCTTGGCAGCTTATGATTTTGGTGGATCATGTGGGTGGAATCTTCCCTCCTATCAATCATTCACCATGGAATGGACTGACCCTTGCAGATTTTGTCATGCCATTTTTTCTATTTATAGTTGGTGTGTCTCTTGCACTAGCATACAAGGTAATTGTTACTTCTGCACATTCTTTTCATTCAATTCCAGCACTTTTTTGTTAAATGTCCCAAGAATTTTGATATAATTTGCCTTGCTGAAAATTGGTTTGGGTTCACGAGATCCCTTTTTTGTGCATTCTATCTCATGGCTTGCTGTCTTAATTCGATTTAATTCACTGGGTTGATAACATTCTGTTTAATCACAGAAATCACCTGGCAGAGCTCCTGCAACTAGAAAAGCAATTCTTCGGGCACTCAAGCTTTTTTTTTTAGGCCTTTTCCTTCAAGGTACTTTATAAGGTACTTCTAGTCATTAGAACTGAAAGCAAATGGGATGTTTGGTTTTCAAATGCAGTTTTTTCTTGTTCTATTCTTCAATATAGGTGGCTACTTTCATGGTATTGGGAGTCTAACCTATGGAGTGGATATAAACCAAATTAGATGGATGGGGATACTGCAGGTAAGAGCTTGTGCTTTCGTTTCTATCCTAATTACTTGCACCATTTTGAGTAGTAGAAACTGCTGTAAACTTTGTTCTGATGGCTTTGTATAGTTTTTTGTACAGTTTACTGGAATTCAAACTTAAATTAATAGACAACTCCTTTTTTTTCTCTTTATAGAGAATTGCTATAGCATATTTGGCAGCAGCGCTGTGTGAAATTTGGCTGAAGGGAGATGACGATGTTCATTCAACAGAATTTCTGCTGAAAAATATCGGCTGCAGTGGTATGTTCCATGTCTCTGATTATAATTTTTGAGTTAAATCTTTCATAAGACCTGTTAATGATTATTTAAAAAAAAAAAAAAGAGAGAAAGAAAGAAAGAAAGAACAGTTATGGTGCCATAGTCATCTTTTTTGCTCATGCCTCAACTGAAGTCAAATCTTTGGCAAAGCAGATTAAATGAATAGTTATAGCGCCATAATTGAGATGTTATCTCAAGGGCTCCATGGTCATCGTGATGCCTATGCACACAATTTGACTTTTTATGTATATATTTGGGTTCTTAAATACTTTCCTTTTATGAGAGATTTGCACTTTTGTCTTACCTTGCTCTTCATTTTAGTCTCTGCTGGACTAAACCATTTCTACTCCTTGTGACCTTATCTCAGGGTTGTAGGTTTGGTGCTGACAACTGTATATATATCATTACTATACGGGTTGTATGTTTCTGATTGGGAGTATCACATTCCAACCGAGCCCTCCCTCCCTTCACAACAGACTTTTACTGTAAGATTTTTGTTTCCATCGTTCACACTTGATACAGTAATGTGTGTTAAGATTTTGAAGCATGATTAAAAGTTAAAACTGAGGTTTAAAGTTGTTTTCTGTGACTAATGCCAAAAGGTAAAATGCAATGTACGAGGTGATACGGGACCAGCTTGCAATGTGTTGGAATGATTGATAGGAAAATATTGAGAATTCAACATTTATATAGGAAAGCAATATATGCACGTACCAAGGTACCTCTTACACAATGGTATTTGTCATGTTTTTGTTGATGGCCAAAAGTTGTTTTCATACTCTGCTACTTGGAAATTTTACAGCAATGCAGTATTAACTCTCCAGATTATGGTCCATTACCTCCTAATGCTCCATCATGGTGCCAAGCCCCTTTTGATCCTGAAGGCATTCTAAGGTAGTTTTTCTTGTTTTTGCGTTATTGTTCCTTATGAATCATGACTATCCTTTTTTGCACAAGATTGTATTATATTGCTTCTTATGCCTAATTAAATTATGCAATCTTGATGTTTTCCTTGATGCGGGAAGAGTGCTTAGATTTTCAAATAAACTTATGTGTTTCACTGTGAGATCAAGAATTAAGCTTCATTACAACCTGCAATCGAATCTTTCTATTAGTGTTCCTATAATCAGTTTCTAACCCCTCTTTTGGTTTGTTTTGTTGTAGTTCAGTGATGGCTGTAGTCACATGCTTAGTTGGTTTACATTATGGACACATAATTGTGCATTTTAAGGTGAGAACATTTAACAGTATACTGTCAGGTCCTGTTTTAGCTCCATGCAGGCTTTTACAGTTGTGATTTCCATGCCTTTTGCAGCATCATGGGGATAGACTTTCTCGCTGGTTGATTGCATCTTCCTGTCTCATAATTATTGGTTTGGTCCTGGAGTTTTGTGGTAACAAATATCTCTAGACAATGAAGTGGTGTTTAATTTCATGGTACTTACCGTTTATATTTTCAGATTCTGAATCTCATTTTCTTTCTGATTCCAGGAATGCATATAAACAAGGCTCTTTACACATGCAGTTATATGTGTGTAACTACCGGTGTTGCTGGAATTATCTTTGTGGGGATTTATCTAATGGTTTGTACTTAATCTTATTGTCCAGATTCCTAGCATATATATATATATATATATATATATATCTATATTTAAAGTAGATTTTAAGTGTCCAGAGGAGATCCGCTTAAGAATACCATTTCCATTGCTTTTCTTTGTCGGCATTCCTGTGTAATCTCTCATCCTGTTCACTGTAATTTTTGGTTCTTCCTTCAGGTTGATTTCTTTGAACATAGGCGACTCTTTGTGGTTCTGGAATGGATAGGGATGCATGCGCTGCTGATTTTTATCCTTGCTACCACCAATGTCTTGACTGTTCTTCTCCAGGGTTTCTATTGGACGAGCCCTAAGAACAACATAGTATGCATTTATATCACCTAATCATGCAAGTATTTTGCTTATATAGTTAAGTTATGCTGTGTCACCGACACCCTTGTGCTTTGCATGGCAGTTGAGCTTAATTGGAATTGGAAGATGAAGGACCGCTATTCTAGTGGAAACATGTCTTAATTCTCTCCACGACTAAATTTAAGAAAGGAACTGCATCTCTTGGTTGCAGTTTTGACGACAGGATATAGAGGCTTACTTTTGCTTTGCCAGAGCCGGTTCATTCATTTTTCTAAAGATTTCTAAGCGTAGATTAGTCCGCACTTGTAGTTGCAGGCAGGAAAAAAGCTAGCTCATTTTTAGTTAGTCATATCTGATATTGTCTATATAAGGAGATGTTTCTTCATTATTTACAGTCAGGAAATACTGTAAGCAAGCATTGGATGATGATTAATTATACTTTTACTAATATTTGCAGATAATTTTACTCTCGCAATCCCAGATCCTTATAAAGGGTTGTGAAAAATGCTATGATATTTCATAGCTGGTACAAATTATTATAGAACGAAAGAAACAACAGAGAATCAAAACAGACTTAGAATCTCGAAATCAAACTAAAAAATTATTTTATGCATGCCTGTGTAACCAAATCAAAACTAGGAGTAGAAATTGCAGAAAAACAATCTTGTAACTCAATTTATTAAGCCAATAAAATCAAACTTAAAATCTGTCGGCATTGAAAAGCGTGTTGCTCCGACCCTGGGAGAAGTCCAGATTGGCATTGGTTGCACTCCTAGGAGACTGGATGGACAGTGTATATAGTTTGAATAATGGTGAGTGCAAAGAGGAAGATAGCAGCAATAAGGGACAAGATGGACCAAGGGTTCGTGAAATATGTATGAATTAGATTTGCACGCCAACTATGGAATGGCCGTTTGCAGTAGTCGCTAACCCTCTCGTGCACCAGAACCAGGCTGCTTTGAGGATCAAGAGTGACATCCTTGGACAGGGAGTTGAACAGCTTAGCAACTGCTTTGTCACTCCCGATGGCATTTTGGATTATACCTTTTGAGTGGAGTAAGGCAACATCCCTTTCGTTGTCAATTATGTTGTCCATGAAAAATATATAGGATGTCACCTCGTTGCCTGCTCCGACATGGAAACGCTCATAAGCTATGAGATTCAAAAACATGGATTCTATAGTGTCGTCGACAACTATGACGGGAAGCCTTAGAATTCCGCTCTTGAATGAGATGTCCCTTAGGCTTCCACTTCTGCTTTTCTTGAACCGAATCCCTGCTTCATCAAGCTCCGTGGCGGAGCGGATTATCTCGTCACCGCCCACTCTAGGCTTCTCTTTGGTTCTTTCACTTGGACCCTCTTGGAGCATACTCTTCCTGTAAGCATCCAAAACATGCAAGCATTCACCTATCTTCTTTGCAGATGCACCACGAGCACAAAAGTCAATTATAAGCTGAGTCAAATATCCCTTGCCCTACACCAAAAGCAAACATTTCATCCAATGACCAATCTGATAACCTCAAAACATATCAACTTAACCCACTTAACATACCTTTTTTCCGCCGCTCTCCACGGCAACAAGCCTCTCTAGAGCAAGCATTGGCAGTTGATTCTCAATCATCAACATGTCGCGCCTTAGATATGGTATAATATAAAGCTTTCCATGGGCGCTAAAGATTGGATCATTGGGCGCATAGTCATTCATACTCTCATCTGCCGTACGCAAAATCTCTAGCATGAAACATCCATCCAGAATCATCAGCCGCAGGAAAGCATCCTTATCATCTTCCCAATACGCATCGAGAGGATCGTAACAATCTCTTAAATCCTCCACTACTTCTTCCAAGGATTCAAGATAGGCTTCGACGTGTTTTCCAGATCTTTTCAAGAAATGGAGAAGTGCTCTCCACTTGTGCTCCTCCATTGGGCTGAGGTGTTCTGCACCATTGTGATAAGGGCCAAAGGAAACTGCCTGTGGCCTGTAAGCTTTCTTGTTCAAGTCGGTGAAGCAGGCGGGGACTTTGTATATGCACCTCTTCTTCCAGTATGCTCCCTCGGCGGAAGCACGGCCATTTTGACCAAGTCATCATTAACTTGGACCACCCAATCCGTTTTAGACATCTTTGTTCAACTAGTTTGGAGTTTTTCCAACAAGAAGATTTGTAAGAACACAATCACAAGTTTAACCCTTAACGTAATAGCATTATTATAGAAGTCGTGCGTGCTTTGGTTCTTATCCTAAAGCTAAGAAATAAATATTATAAAACTACGAAGTTCCTTCCAAGCATTTTGATTCTCCAAGTGAGTAAAGCCATCTCAGTGTCAGATAAGACAAGTAAAAGCAAGTCGAATCTAAATTAAAATAATTAGTTATAAATATTATGAATCAAGCTTCCAATTATATAACGTTAAAGAAACCTACGAGTTACATAAAATATGATAACATTATGAAAATCCTAGTTTTACGTGAACATAACAAGACATTCCTTGCTTGTGATTGTTAAAAAGTCTTATCTGAGTATACATTTCGTGGATAAATAAATATGATAAATGCTTGTCTTTCCTCGTCTTTAGAAGTACCTTCTTATGCTAAACAAGGTATCCTGTAGAAATTATAATTTTTTTAGCTCACTTTTTCTTATTGGGAGATAAATTTTTTAACTACAAATGGAAACACGTGAAAAGCCTTGTTCATGGCTCTTGCTCACCTTCTAAATCTACTGACAGAAATTCTTAATAAACCAGAAAGATGGTTTGGGGAATAAAGATGCGTATTAAAACTACTAATAAATGTACTTTGGCTTTGTGAAACTTCATCCAGCATATTGATTTGGTAGAAGCAAATATACTAATAAAAAAAATGTTCTATAAAGATAAAATATTTTTTTTTTTCTAAAATAACAATATAATAAAAAAACAGGATTTAATGTGAAAAATCTCAACACGAAAAAAAAAAAAATCAACAAGAATGCAGGACAAAAACTTCCACCATTATTAGATAATGAATTTACAATATTTTCCCTAACTAGTTGTACTAGTGGATAACAAAACCTTTACCAAGATGATAGATATAAAAAAAAAAAAAAATTCACAAAACTCATTAAGAAAAAATGTGAAGGCACCTATTCAATCTAGATAGTCGATAATGATTGACAAAGAAAAAAAACCATCACCTTGTAGTATTTTAGATTGTGAATTCAACGAAAGAAGTCTCGTCACAATCAAGATTCAATAAACCATCAGAGTATGGGTTTGAATTTGTTTAAACCAAAATTCATTTCCTTTTGATTTCATGAAATAATCTCTTTCTCATCAAAATTTGACCTCAACAAATTTGTTGTGTTAGGTGGGACTAAAGTATCTTTAACTTTTGGTCTTATTGTAAAGTAAATTTGAGTGTTTACTTTCCTTTCAATTTCATGAAATACACTCTTTCTGCTTCTTGCTCCTCCATATTACTAGATTGTCCCAAGAAAAGTATAATAGTTAGTAGTTGATCTATTGTCCACTAGAGAACATGCATAATTAGGGATAATGTAAACTTCCAAATTTATATTATTATTATTATTATTTCTTAATAGATCCCTTTCCCTACATTGCCTTTTAAGTAATGCAGCACCCTATGAGCAGCTTAGAGATGTTATGTTCTCATATCATGCATGAACTGACTTATTAGGCTTACTAAGTAGGCAATATTTGGTTGAGTGTAAGCAAGGTATATAAGTCTACCAACTAACCTCTAATGCGTTCTTTTATCAATAATAGATTCTTCTTTAGCTTCCCTTAACTTGTGTTTGGATTCATTGGGGCAGAGATTACTTTACACCCAATCATCCTTCTTTTTACCAATAGATCAGTTACATAATTTTGCTGAGATATGAATATTCCCTTTTTTGAGTAAGCCATCTAAAGATCTAAGAAATACTTAAGTTTTCCTAGTTTCTTTATTTCAAACTCTTTCACCAATCTCTACTTCAATGCATCCCTCCTATCGTCTCCTGCTAGCACAATGTCATGTACATAGACTGAAAGAATAGTTACCTTCCCCTGCTATAGAATGTTCAAAGAAAAGAGTATGATCACTTTGACTTTGTTTATATCCAGAATCTTTCATAACCTTTGCAAATCCCTCAAACCATTCTCTAAGAGATTGTTTCAAATGAGATCCCTTTTCAATTTGTGCACCTTATTATTTGTATTCCCTTTCAATCTTAGTGGGATATTTATACAGGTTTCTTCATCTAAGTCATCATGGAGAAATGCATTTTTGACATCACATTGTAGGAGTTGCCAATTGAAATGACCAACCAAAGCTAACAAAATTCTCATAGTATCCATTTTTGCAATGAAAAGAAAAGTCTCTTGGTAATTTATCCCATAACGTTAAAATGTGCCCTTTAGCCACTAGCCTTGCTTTATATCTTTCAAGAGATCCATCAGTCTTATATTTCAATCTAAAATGCACTTACAATCAACAAAATTGTTCCCTTTTGGTTAATCTACAATTTCCCTTGTCTTGTTCTTTTTTAGGGCACTCATCTCCTCCCCCATAGCATAAACAAAGCCTTAGAAACCATGTTAAGGATGGCAATCGTGTTTAAGCTCATAATGAATTTCTTACGGGCCTTAGTCAAAGTTAAAGTCCAGCACACAAGCGAGGGTAAGTATTGTGTGATAAATATAATAGTCCATACTATATCTATAAGTTTAAGTGTTAGTGATAAAACATCTCTACGACTTACAATGTTTTATAATGTTTTGACAATAACAAAAGTCATATACTTATGCATGCTTAACTTTAACCTTAATAAATGCGTGTAAGTCTATAATGATTTTAGGAGTATAAGTAAAGTTCATAAGCTAAATCAAAAGTTAAACTTTCCTTTTTTAGAGTAACTAATTTTATTGAAAACATAGCTCCATAGATTGACTATAACAGGGAATTATATTCAATTGTTCCACTAATAAGTTAGTTTATGATCTAATGATGATATTGAATAATTATCACAAGTTAACATAAAGTATTTTTGATGGAAATAATTTATATGCACCATATATAGAAAGTTTTAAGATAATATTTTAGATTGATAACATGAGTTTCATTAAAGAAAAGTTGTGCACAAGTTTTATGGTGAAAGACGACAAGAAATTAAAGAATAATCAAGGAAGATGCTAACAACTCAAGGAATCTTACAAATATGGAAAGATATCTTTGAAGTTTGGAAGGAACTCATAATAATACCTTGCTCCATTTTGCTCATTTTGACAAGTTCCAAGCCAATATCTCCAACATACAACTTGGAATATTTTCTATCATATGTTCAACATCTTATTGTAGCTTTATAGAAGGAATTCAAATTAATTTGTGCTACAGATTCATAGGAATATTGAAGCAATAGGCAAAGAATTATTTCCCACCACAACTACTTGAAGAAGATTTTTACTTCCTACTTTATAAATTGAAGACTTGTTTTAGAGCAAAAGACGCAAGAATCATTATTGAGAAAAAAGTTCTAAAAGTTTACAAATTTCATGAGAATTGTGAAGTAGTAATTTGAGATACTCCAACGTTTAAAAGAAATATTCAAACACACTCAAATTTACTTTCAAAAGCTAATGAATTTCTCTATTTACGCCTTGTACTAAAAAGCAAGGATTTTTATTATTGTACTCCTTTAGATTCGAGATACTCTCTTTTGTATTTGTTGAGTTAATGAGAGAACTATCAAGAACACCTATAGGACCATTAGTTAGCTTAGGAAGAAGTTAAGATAGGTGGTGTGGGTTGTTAGCATTGTAGTGGACGCAAGACTACTCTGTACTTCCTCATTGATTTGATTGGATTTAATAGAAGCAACTAGTAAAGATACTTAGGACCCTAATGTGGAGTTAGAGAGTGGATTGACACATAAGGTAGAACTACTATATATAACCAAGCAATTTTTTTCTCTCTCTTTTCCTTATTTTGTTGTTTTTGCATTTAACTCTGATATTGAATCCAAAATAATCAACTTAAAGAAATTTGTATTTAAACTTGTCGAGAAAGAGATCTAAGTTAATTAAAATTGATTATGTCATAAGTTAAGATATCAAGAGGTTTTTCATAAAGAATTTTTAACAAATGTTTCTAAACAAAGTTTTAGAACCAATTTCAGAAGAAAGTTTAAAATCAGAATTTGTAAAAAGTTTTCAGCGTAACCAATTCACCATCCCCTCGGTTGATTAACTTACAAGACCAATATTAGGCTTTTAGATGAGATGGTTATAGTACTAATCGTGAAGTCGTCCACTTGATTAGTATTAGTCAAAGTTAAAGTCTTGGCTTATAAGTAATGGGAAGTGTTACATAATAAATATAATAGCATATTTAGATATATGCCGCTTTTTAGATATATCCTTATCCTTCAATTTTGGCCTGGACAGGGTTTGACGTATCTCACTAGAACAAGGCAAGAATAGATTCAAATCCTTGCCTTGTTTGGCTGAAATTGACAGTGCATACCCTTTTCTATTGTATTGTTTTATTATAGGTATCATTTAGCATCTATGCTACAAGGCACTACACAAGTCATTCAGTTATGTAATAATGGAGTCAACTAAATAATTTTTTAGATAGTGTTACCTTCCTTAAACAAAGACATGTATCCAGTTTACTGTTTTAATAAGAGAGAATGAGAGACTAAGAAGTTGTATGTTTGTTATTGAAAAATTACCATCATTTCTTGTTAAGCAATAAATGAGTAATTTTTCAAAAAAAAAGAAAAATTGAAATATTAGTATAGTATGATTAAGGACAATTGTTGTGATCTATCCTAACTTAATGGTCTTTTGTATAAAGATGTGATAAAAAATAATTAAATCATCGCAATGGAGAAATAAACAATCTTGTAAAGTACCATAGCAAGTGATAAAGCTTATCTCTTGTAATAGGCATCACGCATTATATACAATATAAAAAGCATCATTTAGTGGTCAAATGTCAACATAATGGGGTTTATTAGGAGGAATTGCATAAATATACCCAAATCTAGGATTATTTGTTATTCAAACGTTGAGCATGATAAACATAATATTGAGCATATATTATATAAAGTAAGAGTAATCCTATTGATTCCATAGAATACCAGGAGAGACAAAAATATATTTTATTCCATCATAAATCTCTTTCTTGACTTTTAGAAGTCTAGTCTATTTATAGGCTTGAAATAGAATCTAATTAAATGATTTGATATAAATAGAATGACATTAATCCTATTAAAAAAATTTATGCTCCTATTAAGATAACATTAATACTATTAAAAGAGATACTACTGCTATTAAAATAACACTATTAAATGTAGAAAAAGAAATTACAATCTTCCTAAAATAATAATAGTTTTTCTTGCTTTGCATCATCCTCTCCAGAGTGGATAGAAGTCGCCCTCAAATTTTCATCAATGGCTTGCTTTCATGGTATAATGATATCTCAAAACGAACGTCGACTCTGATACCAACTAATGCAGTGGAAGAAAAGAAATATAACTATTATGATCCGTTGATTATATGAATACTCATAAAGTGACCAATGATAAGATCGAAACCCATTGAATCGCTCACGATAATCTTCTATATGACTGTTGATTCTAAGAATACTTACACAAATAGGTATTAAAAATCAAAAACTCAATGAGAGTGCAAATTTTGGGAAAGAGATAAACATTGTGATCTGTTGATTTGCACATAAATACCAGAAAGCAATCTTTTAGCAGCCTGTCGATTCCATAGAATATCAGGAGAGACAAGAGATACAAAATATATTTTATTATATCATAAATCTTTTCTCTCTCTCAACTTTTACAAGTTATATGATTGAAATGGAATCTAATTAAATGACTTGATATAAATAGAATGATATTTATCTTATAAAAAAAATTTATGCTCTTATTAAATTAACATTAATCCTATTAAAAGAGATATTGCTGCTATTAAAATAACATTAATTCTTAAATGTAGAAAAAGAAATTGCAATCTTTATAAAAATCCTCATGAAAAATGCTGCAAAATATCATAGTTAAGATGCAAATGAAGTAGACAAAATAAGGTAAAGAAGTTTAAAAAAGTCAAGCCATGAAATTTGAATCTTAAAATCACACCATTAAATTATTCCGTTCATAACGATGAAATTGGGAAAGAAACTATAGGATCCAATGAATCCGTGACTGCACTTACTAAGCCAATCAAATCAAAGTTGAAAATGCACCATTTTTAATCAAGAGTAGGAGTCCTTACTGACATGATTAGGAAGATAATTACAAGGACAAACTTGAATTTGACGCGCCAAACACGTCTATGACATGATTAAACATAATTAAGCCAAAACTATTTGCGCTTTCTGTTTGATTATTTATACTTTAGGCAACTAAAATGAATTCAAAGACGGACCAAGGGTTCCTAAAGTATGTGTGAATTAGATTGGCACGCCACTTTTGAAATGGTGTTTTGCAGCACGTGCTAACATTCTTAATGACCATTTCCGGGCTGCTTTCTGGATCAATAGTGGCACTGGCATCCTTGGAGATTGAGGTAAACAGTTCAGCAACTGCTTTGTCCCTCCCCAGGGCATTTTGGATTATACCTTTAAAGTGGAGGAGAGCATTGCATATCTTTCGCTGTTGATTATACTGTCCATGTTTTATATGAGGGCTGTTACCTCATCGCCTGCTCCGACATGGAAGCACTCGAAAGCCATGAGGTTCAGAGACATGGATTCTGTTAGGTCGTGACATATATGAGGGCGAGTCTCAGAGTTCCTCGGTTGAATGAGATGTCCCTTAGGCTTCTACTTTTGCGTGTCTTGAATCGTATCCCCGCTTCGTAAAGCTCCGTGGCGGAGCGAATTACTTTGTCGCTGACAAAACCAGGATTATATGTGGTCGGTTTACTTAGATCTTGAAGCATACTCTTCCTGCATATATCCAAAATATGCAAGCATTCACCTAATTCCTTTGCACACGCATTAAAACCCAAAACTTTGATTATAAGTTGAGTCACAAATTCCTTGCCCTGCATCAAAACCAAACATTCAATCCAGTTACTAATCCAACACCCTGAAAAAAACAAATAAACTTAATTTTCTTATCAATTTTCCGTCGCTTTCCACAGCCAGAAGCCCATCTAAAACAAGCATTGGCAGTTGATTCTCAATCATTAACATGTCACGCTTCATATGCGGTGGACATAAAGCTTTCCATGTTTGCTAAAGACTGGATCGTTCGGTGCGTAATCATTTATAGTATCATTCGCCGTACGCAAAATCTCTAGCATGTAACATCCATCCAGGGTCATCAGCTGCAGGAAAGTTGTATGATTTTTCATTTGGCTTCAAGAGGATCATAGCAATCCTTCAAATCCTGCACCACTTCTTGCATGGATTCACAACAGGTGTTGAGATGTTTTCCTGATCTCTTTGCGAGAAATGGAGGAGTGCCCTCCTCTTGTGCTCCTACATTGGCCTGAGGTATTCATTCAGCATATTTGTAAAGGCCAAAAGAAACTACTTGAGGGCTATAGGCGTTCCAGTCGAAGTCAGCGACGTGGGCGGGAACTTTGTATATGCACTTCTTCTTCCAGCAATCTTCCTCCGCGGAAGCACTATCCATTTGATCCATGGCATCATTAAGCTGGACTATCCAATCCGTTTCAGACATTGTTATTCAAGTCCAACTATACGTTTGGAACAATCCAACCAAATGGCTTGTGAGAGACAAAGACAACCCTTCAAATTTTATATTATGACAAGCGTTCTGTTAGGAAAATGCTTCAGGACTGAAACATGTCCACGTGTTTTTTTTATGTTTGTTGGTTAAGTGATTGTGTCAAAGTTTGTTCCTGTTTTTTAGGAATTAGTTATTTTGTTATTCATGCTTTGTAATCGTGGAGCAAGTTTAGGATCATGTTGTTAGTGGATTGTTATTTTTCAAACTTTAAATATTGTAATGTTTTGATTATTCAATCAATGAAGCACTCTGTTCTTTGTCTCAACAATTTTGCCATTCCAATATTTTCTATTTTTTAAGTTAACAAACAACAATTGGTATCAGAGCCTCTTCTTAAGGGATCTGTGAGTGAGTGTGTGAGGTTGCTACGTCATGGACGTTGAAGCAAGTTCCAATTTCTCTTCAATTTCTCCACCGGTGTTTGATGGAGACAACTACCAGGTTTGGGCAATTCGTATGGAGGCGTATATGGAAGCATTGGATATTTGGGAAGCAGTGGAAGAGGATTATGAAATTCCTGCTCTCCCAAACAATCCTACCATGGCGTAGATCAAATTGCAGAAGGAGAAGAAGACAAAGAAATCCAAGGCAACGGCCGGCTTGTTCGCTGCAGTCTCATCTACTATCTTCACTCGGATTATGACTTTAAAGTCAGCGTATGAGATATGGAATTATCTCAAGTCAGAGTATGAGGGAGATGAAAGAATCAAAGGAATCCGTGTGCTAAACTTGATTCGAGAATTCGAGTTGCAGAAGATGAAGGAAACAGAATCAATTAAAGAGTATTCTAATAGGTTACTGGACAATGCAAACCGAATCAGATTACTTGGTTCTACATTTAAGGACCCAAGAATTGTTGAAAAAATTCTTGTAACAGTGCCTGAAAAATTTGAGGCATCTATTTTAGCCTTGGAAAATATCAAGGATCTGACTCAAATCAATCTTGTAGAAATTCTCAATGCTTTGCAAGCACAGGAGTAAAGAAGAGCCATGAGGCAAGAAGGTGCTATTGAAGGAGCCTTGCCAGCCAAGCATCATAAGAATGCAAGGAACAAGAAGAAGAAGAAGTTTTTCAAGAAGAATCAAAATCCTACTAGAGAATCTTCAGCCAACAACAAAGCAAGAGTCAAGAAGGATTCCTATCCTCCATGTCAACACTGTGGTAGAAAGGGTCATCCTCCGTTCAAATGTTGGAGAAGACCAGACGCCAAGTGCACCAAATGCAATCAAATGGGGCATGAAGCTGTAATCTGCAAAAACAGGAACCAACAACATGGTGAAGAGGCTAAGATTGCTGATCAAGAGGAGGATGATCAACTGTTCATGGCTACATGTTTCACTGGCAGCGAATCAAGTGAAAGTTGGCTGATTGACAGTGGCTGCACCAATCATATGACCTATGACAAGGAACTTTTCAAAGACTTGAGGCCAACAAATATCACCAAAATCAGAATTGGAAATGGTGATTATATCTCGGTCAAAGGAAAGGGAACAGTTGCAATTGCAAGCTGTTTAGGTACAAAGCTCATTCCCAATGTTCTTTTTGTTCCTGAAATTGATCAAAACTTGTTAAGTGTTGGCTAATTGATTCAAAGAGATTTCAAATTTGTTTTCGAAGACAAATATTGCCTAATTAAAGATGCAGCTAATCAAGAAATCTTCAAAGTGGAAATGAAAGGGAAGAGTTTTTCACTCAATCCATTGGAAGAGGAGCAATTAGCTTTTCCAGCTAAAGGAAACATCACAGAAGTATGGCACAAGAGGCTCGGGCATTATCACCACCAAGGCCTGCTGCAAATGAAGTCTAAGCTGATGGTAGAAGATATTCCAGAACTTGATGATCACCTATCAAACTGTAAAGCATGTCAGTTTGGAAAGCAAAATAGGAAGCCATTCCCGAAGTCAACCTGGAGAGCCACTCACAAATTGCAGCTCATCCACACGGATGTTGCAGGCCCTCAAAGAACACCTTCTTTAAAAGGTAGTCTCTATTATGTTGCCTTTATTGATGACTTCACCAAATGTGCTGGATTGTTTTCTTGAAGTTTAAATCAGAAGTAGCTCAAGTTTTTTGGAAGTTCAAGGCAAGAGTTGAGAATGAAAGTGCCTACAAAATTCAGATTGTAAGGTTTGACAATGGGAAGGAGTACACTTCAGTAGAATTTGACAATTTTTGTGAAGATGCAGGCATAGAGCATCAGCTTACAACCCCTTATACTCCTCAGCAGAATGGAGTTAGTGAGAGAAGAAATAGATACATCATGGAGATGTCAAGATGCATGCTGCATGAGAAGAATTTGCCAAAGAAGTTTTGGGCAGAGGTAGCAAACACAGCTGTGTTTCTTCAAAACAAGCTTCCCACAAAGGTAGTGAAGGAACATACACCATTTGAGGCATGGTATGGTTACAAATCATCTCATAAATTTCTTAAAGTATTTGGTTGCTTGTGTTTCACTCATGTTCCATAGAGCAAGTGTGACAAGCTTGATAGGAGAGCTTCACCAAGTATCTTTATAGGCTATAGTATTGTCAGCAAGGCCTATAAAATTTTCCAGCCACAAACTAGAAATATTGTTGTTAGCACGGATGTTCACTTCTTGGAGGATGAAGAGTGGAGCTGGGATGATGCAGAGAAGAAGGGTGACCATAGCAGAGCTAAAACTCAAGTTTTTTGGTTCAAGCATCGAAGAAGAAGATGACTGGTAGAATGAAACAGTAGATGATGCTTCTGTGAGAGGAACAAAGTTGCTCTTAGATGTTTATGAAAGGTGCAATGCTGCTATGTGTGAACCTGCCGACTATGATGAAGCAAAAAGGATCAAAGGTGGATAGCTGCAATGATGGAGGAGCTGTTAATGATAGAGAAGAACAAGACTTGGATCCTTGTGGATAGACCTCAAGGCAGGAAGGTAATTGGAGTTAAGTGGGTGTTTAGAACCAAGCTTAACGTTGATGGGTCAATCAATAAGCACAAAGCCAGGCTTGTGGTTAAAGGGTATGCCCAAATCTTTGGCGTTGATTACTCTGACACTTTTGCTCCTGTTGCTAGATTGGACACAATCAGGTTACTGCTTGCAATAGCTGCACAAAAGGGTTAGAAAGTGTTCTAGTTGGATGTCAAATTAGCTTTTTTAAATGGTGTCTTACAGGAAGAAATTTATGTTGAGCAGCCCAAAGGATTTGTGAAGGAAGGTGAAGGAGATAAGTCTATCTTCTCAAGAAGGCCCTTTATGGTCTAAAACAAGTTCCAAGAGCTTGGTATAGCAAATTGATGAACATTTGCTAAACTTGAGATTTGTGAAAAGTCTATCAGAAACAACCTTGTATGTCAAGTGCAATGGTACTGACATTCTTATTGTTTCACTATATGTTGATGACCTATTGGTTACAGGAAACAATGCAGATCATATTCAAAATTTCAAACAAGAGATGATGAAGGTGTTTGAAATGACAGATCTCGAGCTCATGTCCTACTTCCTTGGCATGGAGATCAAGCAAGGGAAGGTAAGTTTTCATCTGTTAGAAGAAGTATGCAAGGAAATACTGAAGAAGTTTCAGATAGAGGAGTGCAAGGCAACAAGCACTCCAATGAATCAAAAAGAGAAGCTGTGCAAAGAAGATGGTGCCGACAAAGTTGATGAAGGATATTTTAGGAGTTTGATTGGTTGCTTGATGTATCTCACAGCAACAAGGCCTGATATTTTGAATGATGTAAGTAGTTTGTCTCGATTCATGCACTGTGCAAGTGAATTACATCTCAAGGCTGCCAAGAGAGTGATTCGATATGTCAAAGGCACAAGTGATTTTGGTGTTAAGTTCACAAGAAGCAAGGAGTTCAAGCTAGTTGGTTTTTCTGACAGTGATTGGGGAGGTTCTATTGATGATATGAGGAGCACTTCAAGCTACTGTTTTACTGTTGGCTCTGGTATTTTCTCATGGAGCTCGAAGAAGCAAGAAACTGTAGGTCAATCCACTGCCGAAGCAGAGTTTATTGCTACAACATCTACTGTTAATCAAGTTTTATGGCTAAGAAAAATTTTAGTTGATCTTGATCTGGAGCAGAAGGAAAGCACAGAGATTCATGTTGACAACCAAGCTGCTATTGCTATCTATCATAATCCTGTGTTTCATGGAAAGACTAAGCATTTTAACATCAAGTTATTCTTCCTAAGGGAAATACAGAAACATGGAGATGTGATTCTTGTATACTGCAAAACAGAGGATCAAGTTGCAGACATTTTAACCAAACCATTACCTGCTTGCAAGTTCGAATTATGAGGTCAAGATGGTGTTTGTAGCTCCTAAAGCAAGGAGGAGTGTTAGGAAAATGCTTCAGGATTGAAACATGTCCAAGAGTTTTTTTTATGTGTGTTGGTTAAGTTGATTGTGTCAAAATTTGTTCCTGTTTTTTAGGAATTAGTTATTTTGTTATTCATGCTTTGTAATCGTAGAGCAAGTTTAGGATCATGTTGTTAGTGGATTGTTATTTTTCAAACTTTAAATATTATAATGTTTTGATTATTCAATCAATGAAGCACTCTGTTCTTTGTCTCAACAATTTTGCCATTCCAATATTTTCTATTTTTTAAGTTAACAAACAACACGTTCAATTGAAAAGTTGAAGAAACCGACACTTAATACCAACATCATGGAAATCCTAGCTGGTATCACGTGAAAGTTGAAGCCTAAGTTGAGATATATGAGATGGATAACAAGATTCCTTGCATGTGCATGTCCAAGCTTTATTTTATCTATTTACGTATAAATATGTATAAAGCTTGCCTTTCTCGTCTTTAGATGTACCTTCGTTCGCCGGAAAAGATATCCTGTGGAGATTAAATATTTTCTTCAGCTCACTTTTAACCTCTTGGAGAATAATTTCTTAAGTCTAATTGAAAACACGTGAACAATAAACTTAACACATGTTTCATGCTTGTCTTCTAAATCTCTGGAAAGACATTCTTAATAATCCCGAAAATACGGATTCTTGGGAGATAAACACTGTACCTTGGTTTGTTACAACTTCAACCACCATATTGGATTTGATAGAAATAGACATAGAGGGGAAGTTTAAACAAAACAAAATTTCTCAGGAGAATTGGGGTCTGAAAACTGTCTTTTAGAGGTTCGAGTTATATACATATAAGAGCATCACATCACATGAACCCTTCATAAGATTTTTATTATGCTTCGTCATCATTTTAAGGAATTTTTCTCCTCAAGGAATTCACTAATTTATCTCTAAGGTTCTTTATATCTTTTTTATATTTTTTGTGAATTATATTTGCTTTATATAATATCCTTCCTTTTATAAAATAATAGTAAAATATTAAAAAAGAATTTACTTTTTGGGTTCTTCATAGAAAGTGAAAACATTGAAAAAACTCTTCACATCCATAAAAATATTAAAGTCCTTTTGTCAGTGGAGTCAGATGTAGATGCTTTAATGAAGGCTATATAGATATGGAGCACAAGCATGGGATATGACATACATGACCTTGAAACTTCATGCACCAATTATTGAAACATATTAGTTTATAGAGTTAATTATAAAAATATGATCTATGTTTTAGCTAATTTATAAATATATGATATGTGTTTTTTTTTTAAATAAATTGATAACCTGAGTTTCATACAGAAGTGTCAGTATTATTTAATAATTTTATAATAACAAATGTTAATATTTTATTGGTCATAAAATTAATTTTACATTTTTTTATTTTCTAATATTAAAAGATTATCTTTTAATATTTTATTTATTTATTTTTATTTAGTAATATTTTTTATTAAGTTAATTTTTTAAAACCAATGAGACTCTAACACATATCCCTCTAACAATAATTAAATATACTGATCATTTTGTATGAAATTTGAATTAACTATTTATAAAAAAAATACGGGTAATGCTTTTGCAATTAACCCTAGTTTATATAATACATTCGCAAGTTTGACTGTCAACTTATTATAATTGTATTGCATGACATTTTAAGTTTTCTTAATAGATTCGTTGCTACTAATAAATTCATCGTTGATATCTAATGATTTATTTAAGAAATTTTTTGTTCATGAGGAAGCTTTGTGTAGAAAAGACTCATAATATAGAAAATTATGTCATTATCATGGGGCATGGTATAAGAAACAACCTGGGAAGTTCTTTATCATAAAGAAATATCTCATCCAATTTTATTATAATTAAAAAACACATCAGACTATTATATACCTGCTGAAGCAATGATTTTGATTTGATTTGGAATTTCGATTCACGTTTAGATTTTAATTAGGGTTCCAAATCATTGCAAATGTAAAAAAGCCAGTAATGTTGCCTTATAATATACGTCACAAGTTTTAAAAATAATGATTAAGTATATTCGTGAATATAAAAGAAGAATTCAAGAGGAATATAAAAGTTAAAATAATAAGAACCATTCAAAGGAACTTTGGTCTGCCATTAAATATATGATAGATCTTTCAAAATAATAATAATTTGTTATTAGGTAAACTTATGAATTTTCTAAAAATATCCACTAATAAAACCTCTTCACTGATATATTTTTAAAAAGTGGAATCACAATTTTAAGGAATTGATGATTTAGGCTTTGAGGAGAAGGTGGAATCATTGTTTCATTTTGTAGATGCAGGGTTCTTATGGTAATGATCACACGTGTTGTGTGGATTTCGCGCCTGGCATGTGATTTCAGAGTGCTGCTGAGGAAATGATACTTGATGACGGGATGACTTACAGAGAATGATAATGAGAAGGAGTAAGCAATATCAGATAACTCGAACGCACGCATAACAAGTGGAAGAACTATATAGCATCAACCCCATAGTTCTTGAAGAGAGGTGATGCGTTCTTCGTTCTAATGATTGTTTGATCTCTATGATTATCTGAAATCTTTTTGTCAAATGAGGAGAATTCCTAAGGTATCTATAGAGTTTGGCTGTTGACAGCATCCGTTAGATCATAAGGTATGCCAACGGCTCAAATGAGTCTTTCTTTTAATGAATCATTTTATGGGCTCATTTTGAGTTTAAACCCATAAGAGCATCTTTTAAGTACATGAGCTTTTCTGAGAAAGGTTGAGAGCGGACAAGCCAATCCAATAATCCTTATTTCAATTCACCATGCCAAATCTCTATAAGTCATTTCAAAACATGGACTGGACTCTTCAGGCTTTGTCACTTAGCCCAAGAGTCAAATCCAAATATTTATATAAAATTAAATTATCCTTTTACACATTTTATCCTTGTTAGTGATTGCTATTACACAATTATCTTATTATAAATTTATTATAGGCTGGAACAAATATATAATTTTAATTTTCCACGGATTACAGTGAATGCACGCGGATTACAATGATCACGTACAAATTGCATTTTTGCATTTTAGACTGATATTTAAGTAGTTTCATTGCCATCGTCATTCCAATTGGTGATAGCCTAATAAGATGTGACAAATCTAAATTTAATAATAGTTAATGAAATAGGCACGCAAAATTATATAAGAACTGATGCTGCCTATTTTATTATTTAAATAAATAAATAAATAAATAAATAAATATATATATATTAAGTAGATTATAGATGTTATCTTGCCACACCAAACATCATCTTTTATTATTTTTTATTTACATTTACTTAGTTGATTAAGTATGATTTAAATATTGGTTATTTTTATTTATTTATTTATTATTGATAAATTATCATTTAAACCCTCATCGCATTTTGACTATATATATATTTTTAAATTTTATGGACTAGGAAGTATTACTTTTAATAAAAGCTTGGTGAGGATGTAAACATAAGGTTTGATTTCTTACTTCTGTAAATGATGGGATGTTATGAAATTGGGTGCTATGAAGCTATGCAATTTTCCTGTTTTAATTTTATTTACTTTCTTTTCATATTTTATTTAATGATCAATGATAGTTGGATTTTGATTTGAAGTGATCCCTGAGGAGGTTTAATTTCAGAATTTCATGCAACAAAACAAAATACACTCAAAGTATATGATTCCTGAAAATAAAATACAGAATGAAGTGACACTTCTTATATAGAAGTTTGAAAAGAGAAATTAGAAATGCCATGGATAGATATATACTTGTTCGGTTTCGATGACAAACATAAATACAGTATAATAACATTGGCTGTCTTGAGCTCTTGACATACTGGAGAAAAACTAAATAAGGCAAGTTTAATTTACCTATTTTATAAAAAAAAAAAAAAAAAAAACTTCCGAAGAATTTCATGGGATTATTGTTATATATTTGTAAATTTAACATGCAAAAACTTTCATTTTTCAGTTGCAATCAAATGCCTTGATATACTTGTTAGTGGAGCAAGAGTTGATATTCATATCTATGAACAAATTCATGTGATTATTGTTATATATTATATACCTTATAACATACTAAATATTCTATTTGAACGACGGATATGTATAGAATTATCGCATATTTGGAATATAGTAGACTTTATAGACGATCCAAAACCGATTGATAAAACCTAACCTGCCATTACCAAGCCTATAAGCCCTTCTTTTGGAAACATTTCTTTTCATTATCTGTTTGATTAGATGTTGTCAAATATGAATCTTCAGGTTTATCTTCTCTTCGAGCCATATATAGTTAATCTTCAATTATGACCATCATATGTTGCCTAGACTAGTACATGTTTCTTGACAATTAACAGTTTGAATGCTGATGATTTATACCTTACATGCGCCACGAAGAACTCCATTCTAGCAATTGGAATTTCTTATAAAAAATGAAAAAAAAAAATTTACTGTTGTGATACAAATGAAGTAGAGAAGATAAAGAAAGAAAAATTTACAAGAGTCAAACCATGAAATTCAAATCTTGAAATCACACCAGTAGATAGTTTTATTCATGACTTATAACCAAGTGAAGCTGGGGAGGAAGTCGTAAGATCATACCAATCTGTAACTTCGCATATTAAGACAATGAAATCAAAGTTAATAACGCATCACTCTAAATCTAGAGTAGGAGTCCTGATTGATAAAGACTGACACGATTCGGAAGACGATTACAAGGACAAATTTGAATGTAACACATAAAGCACGACTATGACATAAATAAATATGATTAAGCTAAACTATTTGTGCTTTTAGTTTCATTAATTACACTTTAGGCAATTATCATGAATTCTCCTAGTTTGAATTGCCACTAAAAGGATTGACGGACTGTAAATATGGTTTGAACGACGGTGAGTGCAAAGAGGAAAATAGCAGCAATAAGGGACAAGACGGACCAAGGGTTCCTAAAGTATGTGTGAATTAGATTGGCACGCCACTTATGAAATGGTGTTTTGCAATATGTGTAAACTTTCTTATAGACCATGCCCAGGTTGCCTTCTGGATCAATAGTGGCATCCTTGGAGATTGAGTTGAACAGCTCAGCAACTTCTTTGTTGCTACCCAAGTCGTTTAGGACTATACCTTTAGAGTGAAGGAAGGCAACATCCTTTTCGCTATCAATTATGTTGTCCATGAAACATACGTAGGCTGTCACCTCGTTGCCTGCCCCGACATGGAAGCGCTCGAAAGCCATGAGATTCAAAAACATGGATTCTGTTGTGTCGTCAACACATATGAGGGGGAGTCTCAGGGTTCCTCGGTTGAAGGAGATGTCCCTTAGGCTTCTACTTTTGCTCGTCTTGAACCGAATCCCTGCTTCGTAAAGCTCTGTGGCGGAGCGAATTATCTCGTCGTTGCCCATACCAAGATTAGTTGTGGTTGGTTTGCTTAGATCGTGAAGCTTACTCTTCCTGTAAACATCCAAAACATGTAAGCATTCACCCAATTCCTTTGCACCAAAACCCCAAAATTTGATCATAAGCTGAGTCACAAATTCCCTGCCCTGTATCAAAACCAAACGTTCAGTCTAATTTACCAATCCAATACCCTAAAAAAAAAAAGTATTAAGTTAATCTACTTATCTTACCAATTTTCCATGGCTTTCTACGGCAATAAGCCTATCCAAAACAAGCATTGGCAGTTGATTCTCAATCATTAACATGTCGCGCTTCATATAAGGTATAACATAAAGCTTTCCATGTTTGCCAAAGACTGGATCGTTCGGCGCATAATCATTCATAGTATCATTTGTTGTACGCAAAATCTCAGCAAGAAACAACCATCCAGGATCATCAGCTGGAGGAAAGCTGTATCATTTCCCCATTTGGCATCAAGAGGATCATAACAATCCTTCAAATCCTGCACTACTTCTTGCATGGATTCATAGCAGGCGTTGAGACGCTTTCCTGATCTTTTCAAGAAATGGAGGAGTGCCCTCCGCTTGTGCTCCTCCATTGGCCTGAGGTGTTCTTCATCATAGTGGTAAGGGCCAAAAGAAACTATTGAGGACTATAGGCGTTCTTATTCAAGTTAGCGACGCGGGCGGGAACTTTGTATATGCACCTCTTCTTCCAGCAATCTCTCTCAGCGGAAGCACTTGCCACTTGATCCACGGCATCATTAAGCTGGACTATCCAATCCGTTTCAGACATTGTTGTTCAAGTTCAACGATATGTTTGGAATATTGAAACCAGATGTCTTGTGAGAGACAAAGACAATCCTCCGACGTTTATGAGATAGTGTATGGACCTAAACGTGCGTGCTTTGCATTATAATAACAAGCTTTCAACTGAAAAGTTGAAGGGCGGATACTATAATAACAACATCATTGGAAATCCTAGCTGGTATCATGTGAAAGTTGAAGCCTAAGTTGAGATATATGAGATGGATAACAAGATTCCTTGCTTCGCTCCTTGTGCATGTTAAAGCACCATCTTATCTATATTATTAGTAGATTTTTACGTATAAATATGATTAAAGCTTGCCTCTTTCGTCTTTAGATTTACCTTCGTTTGCTGGAAAAGGTATCCTGTAGAGAATAAAATAGTTTCTTCAGCTCACTTTTTTTTTTTCGTTTTGGAGATAATTTTTTTTAAGACAATCTAAAAACACGTGAACAACAACCTTAACACATGGCTCATGCTCATCTTCTAAATCTCTGGAAAGACATTTTAAATAATCCAGAAAAAAGACGGTTTGGGAAATAAGCATTACATGTTAAATCCACTACTAAATTTTTTGTTCGTACCTTGGTTTATTGCAACTTCATTCAGCATATTAGATTTGATAGAAGCAGACATAGAGGGTGGGCCGGTGGTTTAAACAAAACTAAATTACTTGAAGATTTGGGGTCTAAAAACTCATTTGCAAAGGTAGCTAGTATATATATGCATACGATGGAGGCGAAAAAAGAATTTGATGTCTCAAACTTGTTATCCTCATTGTGTTCCCCAAATAAAATTGACATGTATCATAAAGTGATTTCATTATTTTAAGATTTATTATTGTTTTAGTTTATTTAACACGTGTCAGATATTTATTCGTAAGAATACAAATAAACAATATTTAGGGACTGCAAACCCATCTCCTGATGGAGGCTATATGGATATGGAGCACAAGGGATATTAAATATTACCCGCAAACTTCATGCGCCAATTTATTGAATATACTATATTAATTTTTATAACATCTTTGCAACTTGACTCGCAACTTATTATAATGGTATACATATCGTTTTTCAGCTTTCTTAATCGATTCATGGCTACTAATAAATTCATATTGTTGATATCTAATGATTGATTCTAATTGAGAAATTTTGTGTAGAAAGAATCTTGATATAGGAAATTATATCATTATCAAAAGGACATGGTTTAGGAAACAATCAAAGTCTATTTCCGTATAGTGTCTTATCTTAATTATTCATTTTAATTAAACAAACTAAAACTATTATACACATGCTGATTCAATGATTTTGGTGAGCTTTTACGGTTCCGTTGACTGGAATGTTCAGTCAACCATCTAACTTTTAAAATAAATATAATAATTATAATATTAATTATTTTAGTGATTCGATTACGATTAACTATAGTGTGAGCCATTGAATAGCGACATAACCAATCCCATCAAAATTAATGATAGAACCAGAGAATTACCCATGATTTTGATTTGATTTGGAATTTGATTAAAGTTTAGGTTTCAATTAGGGTTTTATATCATTGCAATTGTAAAAAATGCAGGAATATTGTGTTATAAAATACGCCACAGATTAAATAAAATAATAATAATTAAGTGCTTCATACGTGAATATCAAAAAAGAATTCACAAGGAGTAAAAAAAAAAATTGAAAATAATAAGAACCATTCAAAGGCACTTGTTTTACACGTAAAATATATGATAAATCTTTCTGAAAATAAGTGCTTGAATTAGTACCTGCCAATGGTTTGTATTTTATCTATATTTATCTTTAAAGTATATTAACATTATCTGTCTTGAAATATTGGATAATAACTAAATGAGGTAAGTTTAATTTATCTATTTTATTAAAAAAATTTCCTAACAACATCATGTGATTATTGTTATATATTTGTGAATATAACCGGCAACAACTTTCATTTTTTCAGTTGCAGTCAAGTGCTTTAATATATTTGGTAGTGGAACGAGAGTAGATAATAATCATCTCTATGCCGCTTTTTAGATATATCCTTATCCTTCAATTTTGGCCTGGACAGGGTTTGGCGTATCTCACCAGAACAAGGCAAGAATAGATTCAAATCATCTATTTATGTATCACATGTATATATGTGCCTCAGCATGCTTCACGTGATAAGAATATGTAAGAGTTACTATTGCATAAACTTGATTCTAAAAAAAGAAATGATTTAGAGAAGGATTAGAGAGGTAAGATAGGCAATCTCAGCAAACTTAGATTTCTTGTGATAAATCATCTATTTATCAATGGTATGACATGTATTTATTATGATAGTGAAAGCACTACGAGAAAACTGAACTTTAGAGATGAAAATTCTATTTCTAAACAAAAATTTTCATTGTAAAAACTATCATCACTTATTGTATTTATAGAAATATAACTTGTTTTACCCATTTTTCATCACAAAATTTCTTTCTCTAAAGGCCACTTATCTTGTAGCACCGTTCAATTTTATGAACAATTAATGGACATGATTTATTAGGGTTTAGTAATCCTAATGGGCTAAAGAGAATAATAAAGCCCAATTATATATATTTATATTATATATATATTATATATATAAAGAGAGAGAGAGAGAGAGACCATTGGTACCTAAGTGTGTTGAGAAAAGTTAAAAATATATAATTCATCTTTTAATGAACCCTATCTTAAGCTCACTAATCCAGAACTCACTAAATCATCCTATATTATGTCTAATTATTTGGATCTGTTACTAATCTAAATAATTAGCCTAAGTATAACTCAAATAATTTTGAATTTAGCTCATGAATTTATATTACAAACTTGTTTCATCTTCATTTGCCCTATCCAAGAATTCTTTTAGATAAAGAGGAAAGGATTTCTTGGGCATTCATCAAGTACCTTTACTACTAAGATACAATTTGATGCATATATTAATTTAGTGCTTAGATGGTTATAGAGCCCTATTTCACTATGACTTGAAACTAACATAACATAAAACATGCATATGTCATGCATACCTTTTCTATTGTATTGTTTTATTATAGGCATCATTTAGCATCTATGCTACAAGGCACTACACAAGTCATTCAGTTATGTAATAATGAAGTCAACTAAATTATTGTTTAGATAGTGTTACATCCCTGTAACAAAGACATGTATCCAGTTTACTCTTTTAATGAGAAAGAATGAGAGACTAAGAAGTTGTATGTTTGTTATTGAAAAATTACCATCCTTTCTTGTTAAGCAATAAATAAGTAATTTTTCAAAAAAAAAATTTGGAATATTAGTATAGTATGATTAAGGATAATTGTTGTAATCTATCCTAACTTAATGGTCTTTTGTATAAAGATGTGATAAAAAATAATTAAATACATCGCAATTGAGAAATAAACAATATTGTAAAATAACATAGCAAGTGATAAAGCTTATCTCTTGTAATAGGTACCACGCATTATATACAATATAAAAAGCATCATTTAGCGGTCAAATGTCAACATAATGGGGTTTATTAGGGGGAATTGCATGAATATACCCAAATCTAGGATTATAAAGAGTAAAACATTTTGTTATTCAAACGTTGAGCATGATAAACATAATATTGAGTATATATTATATAAAGTAAGAGTAATCCTTACCGCATTTTATTCCTTTTTTTAAGTAACTTATTATTCACAAACCATGTGTCTTTAGTATACCCAACAAGTATTTATTTTCAATTTTAGGTCTAAAGTTGGAAATAGTGCTTTACTTTGGAAGATAAATTATCAAAGGCATTCTATTCTTGGCATCATATACCAAGACAATTACTATCCTTTAGTTGTAGGGATTATAAAAGTTACCAATAAGTGTTCATATATATATATATATATTTTGTAAAATTAGATTACTAGCAAAGTTTGTTTCAATCCTTACTTGAAGTGACATTATTACTTGCAAGCTTGCTATCATATTGCTTCGATCCTCTATAGCTATGGTCATTCCAACCTCATGATTTGATGAAGAGGCGTTATGGTTACCAAGCCTATTGTGAGATCACTTCAATCTTTCATAATTGAGGTTGCTTTAGCCCCATGATTTAATGAAGGTTAAAAAAAAAAAGCCATTGCACTTGCTGCATGCTTAGAAGCGAATGCTTCTACTAAGCAATAGTTGCTACCATAATTTGATTGCTTCAATCATTCATGAATAAGGTCACTTCAGCCTCTACTTTGCAAAAAGGCGTTGTGGATGCTAAGCTGCTATAGAGTCACTTTAACTCACCATAGCTAAGATCACTTAATCCCACAAATAATGTAGTAGAAAGGCAATGTGACCTTACATGCTCAAGAGTAGATGCTTCTACAAAATTACAATAGTTACCATGAAATGATCAGTTCGATCATTCATGGATAAGGTCGCTCCAACCTCAATTCGTTAGAAAGGCATTATAGCTACCAAGCCTGTTATGGAGTTGCTTCAACTCATTGATAACTGAGATTGCTTCGATTTTATGAATAATGTCGCAAAAAGGGCATTGCACCCTCTACATACTCAAGAGCGGATGCTTCTACTGAACTATAGCAGTTGCCATGACATGATTACTTCAATCATTCACGGATGAGGTTGCTTCGACCTTGATTTTGCGGAAAGGCATTATGACTAACAAGCCCGCTGGAGTGGTTTTGACTCATCAACTGCTAAAATAGCTTTGATCCCATGAATAATGTCATAGAAAGAGCATTGGACCCGCTACATACTCAATAGCATATGCTTCTACTTAACTATAATAGCTACCATAAAATGAATGCTTTGATTATTCATGAATGAGGTCGCTTTAAACTTAAATCTGCAAAAATGCGTTATGATTGCCAAGCCCATTATGGAGTTGTTTTGACTCATCGATAGCTAAGATTGCTTTGATCCTATGAATAATGTCTTAGAAAGTGCATTGCACCCACTGCATGCTCAGGAGTAGATGTTTCTACTAAACTATAGTAGCTGCTATGAAATGATCACTTCGATCATTCACAGTTGAGGTCGCTTCAACATCAATTTTATAGAAAGGCTTTACGATTTTCAAGCTTGTCATGGACTTGCTTCAACTCACCACAACTTGGATTGCTTGGTTCCCATGATTAATGAAGATATTTAGTTACATACAAATGCAATACAGAATTAACTTTACTTTCCAATGATGAAAAGCTATACTAGGTTTGGAAAATAAATATTTGACTTAATGTCTAAAGTTTAACATATGTAGAATAGCCATATAAAAAAGGATCTGCATATTACTTAATAATTATTATGTCACCAAAAACACTTTTTTTTTTTTTTTTGTAATAAGCTTTGTCTAATCAAGGTGAATTAATAGTGTATCTTGACATGTATGTGGGTAGATATATACACGCACATATAAGGACGTAATATGGAGTACATTATTGTAGCATTTTTTTTAAATATATGTCATGCTTGTTTTTAGCGCTTACTTTGGATAGTATTTAAGAAATTTTTCACTATTATGTATAAATGAATGTCAAAGTCTTCTCCTTAAAACAATTTTCATCAGAAGAATTTTTTCAAGCTTATTAGAGAATTCTTTTCCTTCGTAGTAATAATAATAATAATAACAATAAATATTTTACTTCATATCAATACTTATAGCATTACTTTTGGAAGCTGAAATACTCTAAATCCTAACCTAAGTTAGAAATATAACGTAGATAGTTTAAATGGATCAAATAAGTAAATAATAAAAAATAAATAAATAAATTGATGTAACTAAATTAGTAAATAGATTTGAATTTAAATTTCAAATTTGAAATATTTTAGAAAATCATCTTTAATAACTTTTCTTAACAAATCAAACCATTTAATTTTAGCCGATTCTTTATTTTAAACTGCTTTTCTTCCAAATTCAAATTTCTAAATGCTAAAACAAATATTTAAAAGTTTTGAAAACTCCTAAACCCTTAAATTTTAGTTGTCTTTCATTTTGTAAAATCTTATTAGTTTTTGAAATCAATTACTTGCTTAAAAATATCAGTTTTAGACCAAAAGCCAATTTAAATATCAATTTCTTGCAAACTAAACTTCTAAAGCATGTTTCTAAATCAAGTTAGTAATTTTTATAATATACATTTTCAAATTAGTTTTGATACTTGAAATAATTATCTGAAAGGTTTAAGCCGTAAACCTTTATTAATAAATATCTCAAACTTTTTGCCTTTAGATATCTTTTTCTTTTTTTATTTTTTTATTGGCTACCCTAATCCTTTTTCCTTCCTCTCTCTCTCCACCAATACTTTTTCTTCTTCTTCTCCTTCTCTTCAATTTTCCTATTCTTTCTCAAATCCAAACCTAAATCTCAATTCAAACAAGTTATAGGATAAATCAAAGGTAGAAATCAAGAATTTAGATAGAAGAATAAGATTGAAGTGGAGGATTTAAACTAGAAGAAGTGGTGGGAAAAGATCATGATGTTATGTTTGTCTAAAAGATAGGTTTTCTTGTTTTTTTTTTTTTTTTTTGTTTTAGTTGTTGATTTTGCTTGCAAATGTTATATTAGAGCTAGATAGATATAGATCTTGTGATAGAATTTGTAAATTAGTAAAATATGATCATGTATGTTAAAAACCTAAATATATGTATAATTAGGTAGACTAAGTGTTTGATGAAATGATTCGTGGTAATAACATGTAAATAGGCATATAGTGGTATGTAGGAGACAAGATGATGCATGTTATGCTTATAACAAGCTATTGTTGTTGATATATGATGGATTAAGTAGTCAAAAGTTCTGTAAAAAGACAAGGATTTCATAACAGGGATTCTCGTGTTCATTATAGCTATAACATGGTCTATGATCTCCTCAGCATAAATCATTTTCAAACATAAAGGCCTGATCACGGTCACGACTAGGAGCATAATTGATGTGTTCAGATCTAAGTTTAACAATTAAATTCCAATAATCCTTTCCTAATATCAGATTAACAATAGGCAAGTGCACCTATCAATTGTAGTATAGGAATGGCTTATGGGTCGTATTCCTTGGGGCCCTGACAAGTACTATTACTCGCCCTCTTATTATTATCTAGTAGTCGAGTTTGATTGGATTATCTAAATTTCATCTATGATTAAATTAAACTATATTAATTATATAGATTTACTATATTACTATGCAAAACACAACTTTAGTATAATTTGATTCACAATAAAGCAGGGTTACTCCATCATATCAACATGAATTTCAATACTAATTATCCTTTTTAAGAAGTACTTATCTGCAGAGATTCTCAATTCATGGTTCTTATTTTCATAATAAACCAATTCTAATTCCGTTTGCGTCTATTAAAATCTCTTTAAATAGATGGACAAAACAGAATTGCATTTAGATTATTTTAATTATCCTAAAATCTCCTTAAACATGCAGCAAATTTCCTAATAATATCTCTATTACCAGAGTAATCTGTTCTAGTGATTTAGATCTACTTGATGGAATTGTTTCTCAACATTTTCCATCGAGATCTGATGTAGGATCATGTCGTGCACTACAATTTCCTAACTTTATTGAAGACCCATCACTAGAAATTCGTAATTAAAAGATCAATAACAAATACATATGCAATTCATGTTAATATGACTTCGTAACACCCTAATCACTATTTATGCATGCTGAGATACGAACACCAAAATGGAACAAACATAACAATAATGGAATGCACATACAATAAGAATAAGATAAGGGAAGAAATGAAAAACCCCTTTGAATTATAATAATGAAGATGTTTGTATACACACGGGCACTTTGATCCAATATTCTCTCGAGTTCTTCTTGGAATCCCACTATATTTCCACTTTCTCTCCCCGACTTTCTTCTTCTAAAATGTTTCTGATGTATATGATATGATATATATTTTCTCCAGAATGAATCCCCACTTTATATTCTATGGGTGTAGTGTCTAAAAACACTACCTTTACTAAAACAAACGTATTCAACAGTCATACTGTTTCAAGAATATGTAAGAAAATAATGACCCATTTCTAAAAGTCACGACCGTACAATGCCTATTTTCCTTGACAATTTGCATCTTGTACGGTCGTACAAAAGGGAGTGCTAAGTACTGGAATCATTCTTCAAGCATGTACGGGCATGCAAGCATAATCTCCTTCATTTCCCTTCTTCATCACTTGATGTACGAGCGTACAAGTTGAATTCCCTTCACTTTACTTCAAAATCACTTAGTGTACGGGCATACAAGACCCCGTACCAGCCACTGTCTTGCATTTCTTCACTTTGATAGTTGTACGGCCGTACATCTAGACTCCTTTTATGCATCCTTGCTGCTTTGCTTGAATATTGATTGGATTCTCCACATATTCCTTCCTTATATTACAATTGGTTCAAAATTGACCTGAAATATATATATATACCAATTAAGTACCTTATCTGTTAAGAATCCCATCAATATATTATAAAATAGACCCAATTTGTCAATTAAAATGGTGATAAATTATGCCTATCAAATATCCCCACACTTAAGCCTTGCTTGTCCTCAAGCAAGAAGCTGATAAAAACAATTGAAAAATATAGTACTCATGGTGTCACTATTCCAATGCTGGGATTTAAGGATTTCATTCTATCTATTCTTAAGTATTTTATTCCTTAGGCTAGAGTTTCAAAGCTAATCATAATAAGTCAGTCTTTACTCTCATTATTTAAGTTAGATTTTTAACATAAAAATAAACACATGACCACAATTACTAACTCAAATAATTCATCTCTTATCATTAGTTTTCAAAGTAGTACTACCACCAATCATTGAGTTTAATCCCTTAGTGACAGCATAGACATCAACCAATCCCCTGAATTTCTCTCCTTTATATATATTTTTCTCTCCTTTAATTTATGATTGATTTTTTTTTTTAAATATATCCTATAACCCATGTAGCAGACTTTTAGTCGATAATCCCGAGCTCATCACTCAGGTTAACAGATGTTATTCCCTTAAAAAAAAGGCATCCCTCGGACTTACTTATCCGAGTTATAAGATTTGTTAAACGTTGAAGTGACATCCTTGGTCAATCAATCCAGGCCGGACGACCTTAGGTGACTAGGTTTTAAAATAACCCCATCGAACCTCAATCACTTCAATCTTTCTTTTATTCCTCTTTTTTTTTTTTTTATGAAAGGAGAGAAAAATTAATAACATTGGAGAAATCATCAAGTGAGAAGTATCATTTGAACTGTATACTAATGGTAATTCATTTCATTATTCTCATGGTAGTAATAATTATTGATAATACACTTGTAGTCATATGTTATTTAGATGTAAAATTCTAAATTAAAGCATGAATAAGACTGCCCCATTATGATTTCACATTGCTACTATAACCTTAGAAACAATTGCATCTTTAGTTTCTAAGATCTTCATTATTCCAGCACTTTTGAAATCATCAACACTACAACAAAACAGCTTTCATTACTTAAGTGTAGAGATAAGTCTTAACAAGCATTCATTATCATCATTTAAGACAAACACTTCATTTAGCATGCTCCCTTCCCCACACTCATTAGAGACATTGTCCTCAATGTCTCAACTAGGATAAAAGGAAAGATAAACAAAGTAACAATGAGAAGTGAACTCCCCTGAGTTTTGTAGGCCGATTTGTTTCCGAAACTGTCTTTACATTCATGGAATTCCAGCATGTATATCATCCAAAACCATGATCAAAATGAAAGACTGTGCCATCAATACAACATTAAGCAAAACAAACAAAAACATTAAACACAGATGAATGCATAAAATTAAAAGGAAAAACTAGAATAACATAAGTCATTAGGTCCTGGAAAATGAAAAATAAAATCAGAAATGTATTTGGACATCCTCTTCCTCTTCATCATCCGACGAATCCTTCCTTCATCACCATCCGTTTCACCTTCTTCTTCACCTCCTTCCTCCATCTCCTCATCACCAGACGATTCTGCCTCAGAACTTTCATAGGTCTCCCCTACTTTCAGAGCCTCTAAATCCAAATCTGCTAGTGGATCCACTTGCTCAGTGACAGGAGGAATATCTTCTTGGGATACCGGTGGTGCACTAGAGCTTGGGAGGTCCTCACTCGGTTGCTCAGGTCTGGAGGCCCCACTAAAACAAGAGAGATCGCTAATCCTGCATGTTCGGCCAATTTTGTTAGCAATTTATGATAATATTTTGGTTCTTTTTAATTTCCGCTACATCGGCCTTGATAACTGCCACATCCGCCTCCAAATGTGCTAAATTCCCGACTGAGAAACTCGAGTGGGATGCTAACTGTGGCTGAGCTCCGGGTGCCTCAGCATCAAAATAAGGATCATCAACCTTAGCAGTTCCCCATTGCTGAAATGGAGCATGTGTGATCCCCTTGGATTGTGCCACTCCGTCTCTTGGTTTTTGAGAAGAACTTTTGGGCCAAAGCTTCAAATTCTTCAAAACACGGGTGATCATTTGTCCCACATATATGCCATTCATCTTCGACCCGGCTTGGCGTTTGATCGCATAGGCTACTAACACTCCAACATTGACCTTGTAAGACCGAATAGCACTCGTCAAAGGCAAGATATCTTCCTTTGTAACCGTACCCGCAGTGTCCATCTTAGAGTTTAGTGTCTTGGCCAAAATGTAATGGAACACCCGGTGGCTTGTCCAGATCATAGTGGATGCCTTGGTTCGGCTTGGTCTAAAAACTTTTTCTCTAGAGATTGACCGCCAAACTTCTTCAATTGTAACTCCCGAAGGCATCAATATAGGCAACGAATTAAACTCCGGGTCATTCATCTCTTCCTTCGTATATAGACCCGTAGCTTTTATGAATTTCCTCATTGAAATTGAGTGATATGCTCCAAATGCATAAAAATTCACCTTAAATTTCAACATTCTACCTATATTCCGTTTCTATAGAAAAGGATGCAAGGAAAGCTAATGTTGTAACCTTGTAGGCCGTTTCTTGAAGACTAAAAAGTCTCAACCAAGCGGGATCTTGTAGCAATCGTCTCATTGCCGGCACCAACCCATATTCTTTCAGTACATCCCAATCTAAAATCCCATTGGGTTTAATCACCTTTTTTGATGAAATTGTTGATAAGCCGGCTGGTGTTCAACTTTTAATCCTGGAGGGACTGGAACAGAAGTACTAGAGGAGCCGGCATTCTTTGCATATTTCATTCGAGGCCGCTTGGGTTGTTGAGTAGTCTTTTGTGATGGTCTAGGGTTACTTTTCTTTGGAGCCATACCTGAAAAGAGATAGATTTAAATTCATCAATATTCATTTTAGAATTATCTAATAACCCCTTAAACAACTTTTTATACTACAACAACTCTAGATACTAAAACTAAGATATTACTTAATATGCACCACTATGTAATTCATATTACATTGGAGTAGTTATCCTCACATAACTTATCTTAGTACATAGATATTACATATTAGTTCAAAGGTAGCATAAGTGTAGGATATCTAACAATTATTCCATCCATCTTATCATTGGTCAAGAAATATAACATTAGATATGAACAATCCATGAAACAATGAAGTCTTATTGAGAAAATCAAATTGATAAGATGAGTCAAGCATAATGTAGAAATATGTGACTCAATTGAGAAAAATTTGGCTTGTTCTAAGCATTGGCATTTCAACAAACACTTTATGAGCATGTTTAATTCGAAGGAATGATATGATGAACTAACATTGTAATCACTCCCTAATACAATCCAATCACAATAGGAGTCATTCAAATCAAAACACCTTATTCATGGGTTAGGACTTTCACATTTCGAATCAATGTAATACTCCCTAATAATAGGAATGTTACAATGTTAGGGTTTACATGAATCATGTCGTTGAAAGTAGGGTTAATAAATTTCAATATACCAAAAACAATGTACAACTCAATTGATTAACATATAATATTACAAAAGAAAGTTATAATCCTAACAATGAGTATGTACAAAATGACTTAACCCTAATTTTATAATATTGACAAGCAAATACGAGACAAAAGAATCAGTGAAGGAAGGATTCATACCTGTCTTTGGATCGAATTGTAGTGGTGCTAAAGTAAAAAAATTTGATAAAAGAAATTATATCCCTTAGTATCTAAGTTGTATTGAGAGAGTAGGGAAAAGACGAAGGAATGATATATAGAGAATGAGTTTGAAAATGAAGTCAAACAGGGGATATATATATATAATAAGTCTATACAAACCTGGAAGTACGGCCGTACAAATTGAATAACTTAGCTTACTGAAGTGTTGCACGGCCGTACAAGAGGGCGTGCTGCTTCTGATCAAGTTAAGCGTCCCTTGCTTGCTTGTGTACCCCG
Source organism: Combretum micranthum (assembly GCA_024138025.1). Classification (NCBI taxonomy): domain Eukaryota; kingdom Viridiplantae; phylum Streptophyta; class Magnoliopsida; order Myrtales; family Combretaceae; genus Combretum; species Combretum micranthum. The sequence continues at coordinate 942,875 of JAMXBD010000301.1, forward strand.
TACACATGGCCGTAGTGGCTTGGAAATAAAACAAGTTCATCACATTTCATGATGTACGCCCGTACAGAACCCCGTGGTAGACTCTGGAATAGCTCATTCTTCATGTTGTATGATGTACGCCCGTACATAGGGGCGTGCTGACCTCGGGTTTCATTTTGGAACAAGCCTGTATAAAATCGCGCCCGTACATAGGGGCGTACTGGCTTCTGTTGCTCTTGAACCTTCCCTGACTATTAATGTACGCCCGTACATAGCAGCGTGATTTCTCCTTTTCTTTTTTTTTTATAAATATATATATATTTATATTTTCCACATGCATACTTATATACTCATAAACATACACATATATATATATATATAAGTCACACACAGATAAATACATAGAAAATTTTATTAAACAAAATATATAAAGATAATATAGAATTTAGTGTAATATTTATATAACAATAACAATACATGCTAGTTTATTGTCTCTAGCTTGACAATTGTCACTACTTTCACAAACAATTTTCTACTTGGAGAAGCCTTAACTCCTCCCTACCTTCATCCATTTCAACTTTTTCATGATAAATTTTTAATCTTTGACCATTGACCTTAAAAGTTCCTTTCTCCGGGTGTGTAACTTCTACTGTTCCATATGGGAAAATCCTTGTCACAGTGAAAGGGCCAGACCATCTAGATCTAAGCTTACCCGGAAATAATCTTAATCTAGAGTTGTACAATAGCACCAAGTCCCCTTCCTTAAACTGTTTAGGGTACTTAATATGAGAATCATGTAATTTCTTCATTCTTTCCTTATTTAATCTATTGTTCTCATAGGCTAGCAATCTCCACTCCTCTAATTCATTTAGTTGGAATTTCCTATTCTTACCAGCAGCCTCTAGGTCCAAATTCGCAGTCCTAATTGCCCAATAGGCTTTATGTTCAATTTCTACAGGCAAGTGACATGCTTTACCATATACTAACCTATAGGGAGTGGTTCCTAAAGGTGTTTTATAGGCTGTTCGATATGCCCACAATGCATCATCTAACTTTTCAGCCCAATCCTTACGATTATGAACCACTGTCTTCTCTAATATTCTTTTCAATTCCCTATTGGAAACTTCAACCTGGCCACTAGATTGAGGATGATAAGGGGTGGCTAACCTGTGATGAACTCCATATCTTTTCAACACTTTCTCAATCTGACTATTGCAAAAATGAGTTCCCCTGTCACTAATTAATGCTTTAGGTGCTCCAAACCTTGAAAATAGTTTCTTTAAAAATTTTAGCACTACCCGAGCATCATTAGTAGGTAAAGCTTGAGCCTCAACCCATTTAGAAACATAATCTACTGAAACAAGGATATACCTGTTACCATAGGAATTAGGAAATGGTCCCATGAAGTCGATCCCCCAAACATCAAAGACTTCACACTCTAAGATATAATTTTGGGGCATCTCATCCCTTCTTGAAATGTTCCCAGTCCTTTGACACCTATCACATGACAACACAAAAGAATTAGCATCTCTAAAAATATGAGGCCAATAAAACCCTGCCTCTAAGACTTTATGTGCTGTCCTATTGGCACTATAATGGCCTCCAGTGGGACCACTATGACAATGGTATAGAATTTGTTGCCCTTCTTCATGTGATACACAACGCCTAATAATTTGATCTGCACATATCTTAAAGAGATAGGGATCTTCCCAAAAATAATATTTTAACTCAGAAAAGAACTTTTTCTTTTGGTAGTGATCCAAATCTTGTGGAAGGACTTTTCCAACCAAATAGTTTGCTATATCAGCAAACCATGGAATTTCTTGATCCTGTACAGCAAAAAGATTTTCTTCTGGAAATTTATCATTAATCTCTTCCTCCTTCAAATCTTCCAAATGTGGGTTATCTAACCTAGAAAGATGATCCGCTGCTAAATTTTCTGCTCCTTTTTTATCGCGGATCTCTAAATCAAACTCTTGTAACAACAACACCCATCTTATTAGTCTTGGTTTAGCATCCGGTTTGGATAGAAGGTATTTCAAAGCTGAGTGGTCAGTATATACCACTACTTTTGATAAGATGAGATATGATCTAAATTTGTCAAAGGCAAATACTATAGCAAGCAATTCTTTTTCTGTTGTGGTATAGTTCTCTTGTGTAGGAGTAAGAGTTTTACTTGCATAGTAAATTGGCTGAAAGTGCTTCTCCTTTCTTTGACCTAAAACAGCCCCTATTGCGGAATCACTGCATCACACATAAGTTCAAATGGTAAATTCCAATCTGGAGCTACCATTATAGGGGCACTAGTAACTTCTCCTTCAGAAAATTAAAAGCTTCCATACATTTCTCATCAAAATTAAATGTAATATCTTTCTCTAACAACTTTGTCATTGGTCTTGCAATGTTCGAAAAATCTTTAATAAACCTTCTATAAAAACCTGCATGACCAAGGAAGCTTCTTATTGCCTTGACAGAATTTGGTGGTGGCAACTTGGAAATTGCCTCCACTTTTGCTACATCCACTTCTATCCCTTTCTTTGACACTTTGTGACCCAACACTATTCCTTGTTGTACCATGAAATGGCACTTTTCCCAATTTAAACAAGGTTGGTCTCCTCACATCTCATCAAAACCTTCTTTAAATTCAGCAAACATTTTTCGAATGAATCTCCAAATACTGAAAAGTCATCCATAAATACCTCCATCACATCCTCCACTAAATCCCCAAATATGGCTAACATACACCTTTGAAAGGTCGCAGGTGCATTACATAACCCGAATGGCATTCTACGATAAGCAAATGTACCATAGGGGCAAGTGAATGTGGTCTTTTCCTGATCTTCCGGTGCAATAGGAATTTGAAAATATCCTGACATTCCATCCAAAAAACAATAAAAATCATGACCTGCAAGTCTTTCTAACATTTGGTCAATAAATGGTAATGGAAAATGGTCCTTTCGAGTAGCATCATTGAGCTTCCTATAATCAATACATACCCTCCATCCAGTCACGGTACGCATTGGAATAAGCTCATTTTCTCATTGGGCACAACCGTCATGCCTCCTTTCTTTGGACCCACTTGAACCGGACTTACCCATGGGCTATCCGAAATTGGGTATATAAGTCCCGAATCCAATAATTTGACCACTTCTTTCTTAACTACTTCTTTCATATTTGGGTTTAGCCTTCTTTGAGGTTGCACCACTGACTTAAATCCTTCTTCCATTGAGATCTTATGAGTGCAAAAGGAGGGACTGATTCCTTTTATATCAGAAATCTTCCATGCTATTGCCTTCTTGTGCTCTTTGAGCACAGAAATTAGTTTCTCCTTTTGGCATGAATCAAGCTCCGAAGATATAATCACCGGTAACTTAGAGTCATTTGCCAAAAAGGCATACTCCAAATATGAAGGTAGTTGCTTTAATTCCAATTCAGGGGGGTCTTCTACTGAAGGTTTTAACCTATCTATATGGTCTCGGTAGATTTCCTCTACTCCAAATTCTTTCTTTTGTTCATCACAGCTTCCAATTGAGCAATAATCTCTTCTACTCCATCAATTGCATTAATTTCACTTCCTTTTGACAAACACAACTCCAAGGAATCTGTACTCAAAGAATCTGCAGAAAATCAGAAACGGTTAGTTCAAAAGAATCAATTGCAAAGCAAGTATCATCACCATTCATAGGTTTTCTGAAAACATCTGGCATTCGGATGACCATCTCTTCGCTTCCAACCCGAAGAACTAATTTCCCATCTTTGACGTCGATAACAGCACCAGCTGTTGCTAAGAATGGCCTAATATAAGTGGGACTTCTATATCTTCATCCATGTCCAGAACTACAAAATCTGCAGGAAAAATAAAATCGTGAATTTTAACCAAAACATCTTCCACTACTCCCTTAGGAAATCTCATAGATCTATCAGCAAGTTGTATACTCATTCTAGTACTCTTGGGTTCGCCTAGATTTAATCTTTTAAACATGCTATAGGGCATGAGATTTATACTAGCCCCAAGATCTGCTAATGCCCTTTCAACCGGTAAATTTCCTATCAAACAAGGAATAGTAAAACTACCCGGATCCTTTAGTTTCCTAGGCAATTTGTTTAAAATAACAGCAGAACACTCTCCACCTAAGGTGACAGTAGATAGTTCTTCTAACTTCCTTTTGTTAGATAGAAGTTCCTTGAGGAATTTAGCATACTTAGGCATTTGTCCTAAAGCTTCTACTAGTGGAAGGTTAATGTGCAACTGTTTAAAAAGTTCCAAGAACTTTTTGTATTGTTCATCATCCTTATCCTTCCTAAATCTAGATGGGTAAGGTAATTTTGGCTGGAATTCCTTTGGTTTTTCAATAGGTACACTCCTCTCTATTAATTCTTCTTTTTCACTCTCTTGATTCCTTGCTGAACCCTGTAATTCCTTACCACTTCTTAGTGTCACAACCTTAACTTGCTCCTTAGGATTTTGCTCAGTGTTACCCGGCAATGATCCTGGAGTTCTGTCCGACATTAATTTAGCCAGTTGACCAATCTGTTGTTCTAAGTTATGAATAGAGGCCTCATGATTCCGATGGCGTGCATCAGAAACTTGAATAAACTGTGTCAAAGCATCATCAACATTAGGCTTCTTTTCAGGTGGTGGTAATGCAAGACGGTGCTGTGGTGCTTGTAATTGCTGTGGTTGTGGCTTTGAAATCTTGGTGGAATGTTTGATCTTTGTGAACTCGGATCTCTCCATGAGAAGTTAGGATGATTCCTCCAACCGGGATTGTAAGTATCACTATAAGGATTATAATTCCCGGTTTCTCTATTGGTTCTATTAATAAAATTCAGATCTTCAATACTTGAACCTTCTTCAGAAGAATGAAAGTCTTCCATTGAACTCACAAAAGAATCACTTTGAGGTAAAGCTTCCATACTTGCTTTCATTTTACTCCTCTGGGATGTAAGTGATGCCACTTGTGCCTTAAGTTGAGAAACTGACTCGGACTCATACATTGCAGCGACGGGTCGAAGATTGTTCCTTTCACTATGCCAACTGAATGTATTTTTAGCCAATTCTTCAATCAAGTCATAAGCCTCAGGAGCACTTTTCTTCATCAAACTCCCACCAGCTACGGAATCGATCATCGTTTTCTTTTGGTCTCCAAGTGATGTATAAAATATTTGACTAAGTCATGCAATGAAATACCATGGTGAGGACACCGACGAAGAAGTTCTTTAAACCTTTCCTACGACTCATAAAGTGATTCTCCTTCATACTGACGGAAGGAAAATATTTCATTTCTTAATTGAATCGTCTTATTAGGTGGGAAAAATTTCTCTAAAAACCTCTGGGTTACTTGATTCCAACTTGTTAATGAATGAGGAGGCAATGATTCCAACCAACTTCGCCCTTGTCCCTAAGTGAAAAGGGAACAATAAAAGCGTATTGATTCGTTTGGTGTTCCATTGGCCTTTATAGTAGCACATATTTGCATGAAATTCTTCAAATGAGCATGCGGATCTTTGAAGCTCCTCCCCAAATTGATTAACTTGTACCATCTGAATCAAAGCAGGCTTCAACTCAAAATTATTTGCATGAATTGGAGGATACTGAATGGATGGAGCAACTCCATCGATTGTGGGCATAAACATATCCCACATAGGTCTATGAACTTCATTTCCAACATCTCTAATGGGATCATTTATTTTCACGGCTTGATTTACATTACCCCCAGGATTCTCAACTTCACCAACCCCTCGTGGGTTTAAATTCTCATTATCTCTATTCATATTTAATGATTGGTCTTGCTCTTTACACTATAGTAGGAGAGTTTTGGAGAATCTCCTGGTTCTTCTTAATCCTTGACGAAATGTTCGCTCAGGTTCTGGGTCAAAATCAAAAAGCTTGATTTTTCTGCTGCGGGTCATACACCTGTATAAAAAGATCAGTCTAAGTTGAGATGAACAATAGTATAGTAGAATTAAAGAAACTAGATTATAACAATTGGGTTTTCCTAATATTGTCAATTAAGTTTCCCCAGCAACGGCGCCAAAAACTTGATGTGTTCAGATCTGAGTTTAACAATTTAAATTCCAATAATCCTTTCCTATCAGATTAACAATAGGCAAGTGCACCTATCAATTGTAGTATAGGAATGGCTTATGGGTCGTATTCCTTGGGGCCCTGACAAGTACTATTACTCGCCCCTCTTATTATTATCTAGTAGTCGAGTTTGATTGGATTATCTAAATTTCATCTATGATTAACAATTAAACTATATTAATTATATAGATTTACTATATTACTATGCAAAACACAACTTTAGTATAATTTGATTCACAATAAAGCAGGGTTACTCCATCATATCAACATGAATTTCAATACTAAATCCTTTTTAAGTACTTAGCTGCAGAGATTCTCAATTCATGGTTCTTATTCTCATAATAAACCAATTCTAATTCCGTTTGCGTCTATTAAAATCTCTCTTAAATAGATGGACAAAACAGAATTGCATTTAGATTATTTTAATTATCCTAAAATATCCTTAAACATGCAGCAAATTTCCTAATAATATCTCTATTACCAGGAGTAATCTGTTCTAGTGATTTAGATCTACTCGATGGAATTGTTTCTCAACATTTTCCATCGAGATCTGATGTAGGATCATGTCGTGCACTACAATTTCCTAACTTTATTGAAGACCCATCACTAGAAATTCGTAATTAAAAAGATCAATAACAAATACATATGCAATTCATGTTAATATGACTTCGTAACACCCTAATCACTATTTATGCATGCTGAGATACGAACACCAAATTGGAACAAAACATAACAATAATGGAATGCACATACAATAAGAATAAGATAAGGGAAGAAATGAAAAACCCCTTTGAATTATAATAATGAAGATGTTTGTATACACACGGGCACTTTGATCCAATATCTCTCTCGAGTTCTTCTTGGAATCCCACTATATTTCCACTTTCTCTCCCCGACTTTCTTCTTCTAAAAATGTTTCTGATGTATATGATATGATATATATTTTCTCCAGAATGAATCCCCACTTTATATTCTATGGGTATAGTGTCTAAAAACACGACCTTTACTAAAACAAGACGTATTCAACAGTCATATTGTTTCAAGAATACGTAAGAAAATAATGACCCATTTCTAAAAGTCACGACCCTACAATGCCTATTTTCCTTGACAATTTGCATCTTGTACGGTCGTACAAAAGGGAGTGCTAAGTACTGGAATCATTCTTCAAGCATGTACGGGCATGCAAGCATAATCTCCTTCATTTCCCTTCTTCATCACTTGATGTACGGGCGTACAAGTTGAATTCCCTTCACTTTACTTCAAAATCACTTAGTGTACGGGCGTACAAGACCCCGTACCAGCCACTGTCTTGCATTTTCTTCACTTTGATAGTTGTACGGCCGTACATCTAGACTCCTTTTATGCATCCTTGCTGCTTTGCTTGAATATTGATTGGATTCTCCACATATTCCTTCCTTATATTACAATTGTGTTCAAAATTGACCTGAAATGTATATATATATACCAATTAAGTACCTTATCTGTTAAGAATCCCATCAATATATTATAAAATAGACCCAATTTGTCAATTAAAATGGTGATAAATTATGCCTATCAATAATCTCCTCTTATCACATTTTCTCCTTGATCACAAGCGTAACAAGGACTGTATTTATCATCACGGCCCATATTATGGCCATGATGAGGTAAACGATGGAGATCATATACCATGTTACGGGCATGATGAAGACAGTGATGACGATCACGGCCTCTACCATAGGCATGATTTGTCCCTAGAGATGTTCATAAAGAAGAAAAATAAAAAGAAAGAAGAAAGAAAAATAAAGTGAAATAGATAAATGATAGTTAATGTGATGTGTTAATTAAATGATATAATTAAACATGAGTTTAGTTAATTTATAGATTTAATAAATAATTGGATCAATTGTAGGAGTTAGATATAAAATGAACTTAGTTAGTCAACTTAAGTTCAACTTGACATAAATGAGTTAAAACGAATTTGATTGCTTAAGTTTAATCACTCTAACTTAGTAATTGAACTAAATGATTAACTCTAACCAATTTAGCTAAGTTAAGTCAATATAGGCTTAATAAATAGTAATTGGCTTTAGTTAATGAGTTAGGATAAACCTTAGTTAACATGAGGAATATGTTGTTTCAAATGGTTGTTTGCTTAGGAAATGTATGTTTTTAGAATATGAATGTTGTGATAATGCTTTTTGTGATAAATGATTATAATCAAAGTGAAAAGAAATACTTTAACAAACAAAAAAGAACTGCTTGTATTTTGGTGGGGCGAGATTCGCAGCTATAGCGGGGTTCTTAATTTGTGTATGATCAAATAGGTTCTAAAATGAACTTGAAGTAAATAGATAATTAATTTTGTTTCTTATAGAGTTTAATTCTCTTAAACAGATGTTTAAGTTTGGATTTTGAATCTTCTGGATTATCTTCCGAGATGCCATCTGAGTCTTTATTCGGATTTCATATGAAAGATAGCAGTAACTTGCGTGTTATATATTAGGATAGACATCTAAAATTGAATTAAGAACTGAAAGACGACCTAATTAATTGAGTGTTGTTTATGCTTTTGCCGTTGAATCTAGTCTAGGGAGCAGCAACTTTGCCATGATGCAATGGTATGGTAGTTAAGCACTGAGATATCATGATGCAATGACAAATACCATGATGTAATGGTACACCATGATGCAATGATGATTTTATATGTGACTCAATGGGCAGCTGATGGGGCAAATGATTCGGTGTAACATTTACTTAGGCTTGGAATGAAGTAACATGTTTTAGTTTACGTTTATGGGACCAGTTGGACTAACTGATGTTATAGACTCGGATAAGTGGTACGTATGAAGACTATAAACCCTAGATGAAGCTATTTTCTCTTTCTTGGATAGGTATAGGAGATATAGGTACTCGAACTACCTATATCAACCCCTGAGCAACTGCTATTACTCAATACGCCCAGATTCTTATTGGCTTGTTTTGGAGTGTGAGTGCTCCGGTATTAATTTGTTTATTTTAATGGAAAGATAATAACTTTTTGATTGATGCATTGCATTTAGTTAAGTCGTGTGTCACACCGTATGTGTTTGTGTTACTGTGTACTGAGCTTCGATCCATTGTTGTTGTTGTTTTTCTTTTTCCAGGTTTTGCATTGATGATTGATGAGGATGAATGTGATGTGATGGTGTTGATCTTGATGATGGGAATATGATGATGGTCTTGTCGTTGTTGAATGATGTTGGTGATGATGATGATGGTGTGGTTGATGATGATGATGATGCATGACTCGGGTTTCAGGCAATCCTGGAGATACTAAGAGGAGAAGTGTAGTGAGTTTAGGACTGTAGATTTCTTTTATATTTCTTTTTCATTTTATTTTAAAAGCTGGATTTACTTTTTTAAGTAGTATTATTCTTTTAAAGGGCCTGTGATGTCCAAAAGTGTTTATAATTATTGATTTACTCATCAGAGTATATTATAAAATGATTTATAAAATTTTGTTTCTTAGAAAGTTGGTCTACTTTGATGAGAATAAAGATTTATAAAATGTTTATATAAAGTTTAATTCACTGCTGCTAAATCCAGTTATGTGATAATCTAACCGAGTAATTTTTTAATTTAAAATTGGTTAGCAATGTTTAATATAAACATATCATTTTAGAAAGCATGAGCTTGCCATTTCTTAAATTTAGGGTGTTACAAAAGCCTTCTCTTGTAAATACAAAATTGAAATTGTACATAATGTTTGTTTATATTTATAATGATTAAAATAACATTAAAGATAGTTATGATAATTAACTGACGCAGAAGGATAAATTTAGGGTTTGTCACAAACTATTGATTCATGCATGAATACAGGCTTGAAATCTTCAAAAGCCTATTGATTATAGGAATACCTAAGATAATAGCATCAAAAATAAAAATTCTATGATGAATTCGAGATTTGGGAAAAGAGCAATGACAGCTCTGAAATTTTACTTAAAAAAAAAAATGACAAGTGATTGTCTATTTGCCTTAGGACAATATATATATGCTAGCTTAAAAGTTGTCAAAAATAGCACCAAAACTGATAAAAACATGAAAAGGTCTTAAAATAAAGGACATGAAAAGACAAAACTAACGCCACAGACATTGTGCAAAATCGACACTCTTATAAAAAGTTATAACAAAAATAAAACCTACCAAAGTACTAAAAATGGCCGCTTGAGGCCCTAAATGAAGGAATTTAGCCAAAAATTGGCATAGCTTAATACCAAGAGTACTGAATTCTTCGAGTTAGCTCATTTTCTTCGAGATAAGGACTTGTAATTATGGGATTGCCACTAGCCAGTCATTATCCTGCTTTCTCACGTACTTATTTGCCACTTTTTCTACTTCACCATCCTCCCTAAGGTAGATAGAATTCGCCCTTGTATTCTCATCATCTGAACTATCTTGAGTGTAAGGAATGAGATTTTTCACAACAAACATATCATCGGTTCGAAAAGTGGCTAGGTAGCTTCAACATGTATGCATTTTGGTTGATCTTTTATATGATATGCACTGGTGCAATCTCCTTAGTTCAAAGTTTAGTGAATACCCCTGTAGCAAACCGATCCTTAGTAACAACAACCATACAAAATCTCCTACAACAAATTCTTCATCACTTCATTTGTTGTTTATACCCTCTTTGGATATTTCCTTTCCTACCATGTCAGAAATAGCTTTTGCATCCTGTAGCTCTTCTTCAAATCTGGCCATAGACAACATACTATTGCCACCACTTTGTCTCACAATTTTGGACTCGGTAGTCTCTTTATTCGGAAGCAACGCAATTTTTATTCCCTTATGCACAAATTTATAAGTATTAGCTTTACTATCATGCGTCACATTCCTATGCACTACCATAGCCTCCCTAACAGTACATAGCAAGTATCAATTACAACTACATCACACCATACAAAATCTTTGCATATAAAGCCTATGGAAAATGAAACCAGTGCCCATTTAGAAATAGTTATCTCACTTCCCTTCTTCAACCATGCCAACTTGTATGTCTTAGGGTGTTACTTAGGTAATGCCTAACTTTTGCACTACTTCTGTTAATATGGTGTTCTCATTACTGCTAGAATCTATCATGAACCTACATACTTTGCCCTGAATCATGCAAGTAGACTGAAAGATGTTTATTCTCAAACAATTTTCTTCAACAAATTTGGGAGTCATACAGGACCTCCTCACCACTAAAGTCTCTTTTGCATCCCCGGTCATAATCACTTCTTTATTAACTTCTTTATCAAATTCTGTATAAAAAAATTGGGCCTGCATCACCAATGGCCTCAACAAGAGCCCAATCCCCCTCTTCTTTATTATCGAAAATAGGGTTTTCATAAGAACAAAGTGCATTTTTTCTGTTTTTCTACACTCTAACTATCAATGACCACTCTCACCACACTTGAAGCATTTAATCCCACTAGTACTAGCACCACTAGTATTAGGTTTATTAGCATGACCATAAGTGTTATTATCTGAGCCTCCACTTCCATCATGATTCACCTCATCGCTACTACTACCGTCCCTGCTACTAAATAGAACACTACTAGCCATACAACTTCATGACTGCCTCTACTGCTTATCTATAATCAGCGCCCTCTAGTACGCGATAGATACACCCACAAGATCAAATAAATTAACATTATCCATAATCTGCAGCTTTATCGCTCCAATGTATCTTGCAACTAATTGATCCTCGTCTATTGAATCTCATTTCTAGCTACTAATTGATAAAATTTAGAAATGTATTAGTCAACTAACCTATTTCCCTGTTTGAGATTCTATAACCTTTGATACATGATGCATTGGAAATTGTAAGGCAAAAACGTTGCTCGCATGTGCTTCTTCATCTTTTCCTACGATATGATTTTAGATTTCCCTAATCTACATTGAGTCAATTTTGTTTACTGCTACCATGTTGTGGCTCTATCACAGAGTCTGATCGCAACCACCTGCACCCATTTGTCCTCAAGGACCCTTTGAACTCTAGGATCTTATTAAATGTGGCCAACCAATCCAAGAATTCCTTTAGTTGGAGGCTACATGAAGCTCCGATATCTTTGTTCTCATATCAAGTTCCCAACACCTCCAATCTTCCTCTACACGATGCCTACCATGCCTACGCAGTACTGCATCATGATATTCATCCTCCTCAACAAAAGAGGAATCATCCTTTGCCTCATCTACATTTAGCATCGGACTACGGTTTTGTCCTCATCTAGTGTTTTTGTTCCTTTGGTTCCTCATCAACGTACCCATCCTCTTTGCCAAGTGGTCAACTACCACATCCAAACGACATTCCAACGCTGCATCCAACCGTTGATCAATCATCTGCTCGATCCTTCGATCTAGATCATTGCGATAGTAAATCTCATCCTATGCAACACGCTGTTGATTAGCCTGTCTACAAGGTACCATGGTTACCAAGAGTGAATGTAGCTTTGATACCAATCTAACGCAGTGGGATGAAGTTTAGGTTTATCATAAACTATTGATTTGCATACGAATATCAGCTTGAGATCTTCAAAATCCTATTGATTCTAGGAATACCTAGGTTAATGGCATCAAAAATCGAAATTCTATGATGAATTTGAAATTTGAGAAAAGAACAATGTCGACTTTGAAATTTTAATTAAAAAATTATAAGCAATTGTCCATTTGCTTTAAGGTATATAATATATAGATTAGTTTAAAAGCTGGTAAAAATAGAACTGAAATTAACAAAAAAAAATGAAAAGGTCTTAAAACAAAGTACATGAAAAGATAAAACCAACACCACAAACGGTATGCAAAATCGATACTTTTATAAAAAGTCATAAGAAAAATAAAAGTGCTAAAATACTAAAAATGGTTGTTTGAGGCCCTAAACGAAGGAATTTAGCCAAAAATCAACATAGTTTAGCACCAAAGATACTGACTTCTTCGAGTTAGCTCGTTTCTTTCGAGATAAGAACCTGTAATTATGAAATTGTCTTGCTCTCTCAGGTGTCTGTTTACCACTTCTTCCACTTAATCACTAATCATCGTGACAGTTAAACCATCAAGATAATGTAATACAAGATAACTTATACTAGTTATCCACTGACCATGTTGGATTTCTTATTATTTAAGGGTTAGCTACATGAAACTAGTTGCTACTTGTCAAGCTCCCCGTAAGAGTCATATAACTACACTAATAATCGATAAAATTAAATTGACATGCACACAATATTATAAAAAACCTGATCACTAGAATGTATTTATTAATAACTTCTATCCTTAAATCCAAGCACGTTTAAACAAAAAGACATATATTTGCTAATATACATATAAGATCGCAAAATCTTATGGATACCACTAGTAAGATCTTTATATGGAGAAAATGAGCATATCAAGAAGATAGCTTAAGGAATAAGCCAATAGCTAAAGCAAAGCCTGTGATTTGTGATTCATTAAATATGTATAATCAATTATCAACTTTCAAAGTATCAAACGGTTAAAATTAAAATATATTATTTTCAGAATACTTATGTCTAACAGTAGCACAAATCGATACTATCTTTAAAATAAATAAATAAATATTATCAATATTGTGTGATTTTTATATTTTTTAAAAGTTGGAAATCAAACTCATGATAATTTCTTCGTTAACTTATCTTGACTTACCATAAAAATTGATGGTAATTACAATAGCTACCATAAAAAAAAAAAAAAAACACTTATTTCTGAACTTCAACAATCCCAATAGATTGTCGCAAGTGATAAAATTGTTATTATATCGCTATCCCAAAAGAGTGAGTATCTAATAAAACTTAAATAGAAAATTGTATTATCTCTTTTGTTTACAAGAGAATAAAAAAAAAAGAAAAAAGAGATACATCAAGTAAATGACAAAAAAAAGGTTAATTATAATAAATAAATTGGAATATCTAAAAAAATCAGCCGACACAATCAGGTCAACAAAGATGGTAACTATGAGCATTGATTTTAAAGAATCCTTGCTAATTTTTTTCTTAATGCAATGCAAATTTTAACAATAAAAAGAAATTTCAAACATTTACCGTGAATGATGTAAAAGTCAAAAGGAAATTCTCTTTCAAAATTATCAGGAAGGAGAAGTTTCCTAAAAAAATTAGAACATGCGATAAAAGCATTAATAATATGAAAATTTTAATCATTTTCGATGAATGAATTCTGCATATAGAGTTAACTAAAAAAGTAATGAAATAATAAAATAAAATTCTCCCCATCTACGTGTAGCAAAATTGTTTTCTCATGTTATAATATTTTAAACCATTGTCTTACATTCAACTCCACAAATGGACATGATACGACATTAAGTAATATAGGATTTGTTTGTTGACAGATTACAGATATAGACACTTTTTTTAAAATATTTTTTTTAACAAAATGTTTATCAAGAGATAGATATGGATAAAAATTATTGGCAGTTTTCATTAAAAGATCAAATAGATTAAATATAGATACAAATTGGATATATTTACATATATCATTTCGATACAATATAGATTTAAATGAAAAACAAACTATCCAAATAGACACATAATAATTTAAATACATATAAAAAATGAAATGCAAAATCTATATCAAAATGGGGACAGAAAAGAACTTACATTGATGTAGTTACCATTGGTCGGCTTCAAGGTTGAATGGTACCAATTTGATCTAATAAGTCATCTATGTTGTTCATTATATATATAACCTCATCATAGATATTGCTCTATACAATTTTAAATTTATAAAAATTCATCTTCATTTCATAATTATGACACACCATACACATATATAAATATATATGGTCTTAGAAACGACATAGTGACAATTACATGCTAAAAAAATTAAATCATGATCAAGATGTAAAGCATAAGCAAGTGAAATGACTTTCTTATTTGATTGCATAAGAATGGGGACAATTAAATATAATCTTTATATTAATCAATATATTCATACACAATCTTAGTATACAAAATTTCTTATATATTTTATATATTGCATATATAAATAGAGTTAAAAAGAAGACGTATATGAGCATACACATTTCTATGAAATCACAGAATCCTAACACAGATATATTAAAAAATATTTACTTTTCATAAATAAACATTCATTGGCAATGTATTAATACACATGCAAAGGTTGTCTTAAACAATAATTAATTTCTGTTTTGTACATCAGAAAATAAACAATTTCTATTTGAATTCCTTTTCCTTTTCCTTTTCCTTTTATAGTAGATCCATTTTGCTTTTTATCACATTCTGTAATATCTACTTTCTCTTTGTGCCTATTTCAATTTGGACTTTTTTAAATCTAGATTTGATTTGTGAGTTTTGATTTCTAGCTTGTGTTCATTTTGTTAATTTTTAAATTTCCATACAATAGAAATCCACAAAAACAATTTTTAATATCCGATATGATAAAATGCATATTTGCATTGTTGATATTTTATAGACATTAGCATTCCAATGAGTCATTAGCCTACTCAAACACTACCCTTTTTCTAGTGGAGTTGCCAAAATGTAAATGTAAAAGGATCATCTATATGTATCACATGCATACACATGTCTCAACATGCATCATGTGATAAAAATATATAAGGATTAGTGTTGCATAAAATTTATTCTAATAAAAGAAATGATTTGGAGAGGGCCTAGAGCGACAAGATAGGCAATCTCAGTAAACTTAATATTCTAGTACATGTCATCTATCAAAAAGTTATGATCCCCTTATAGATGGTATAACTATGTATTTATTATGATAGTAAAAGATTATCACCATTAGATTTTATGAACAATTATTGGACAAGGTTTATTGGGATTTGTAAGCCTAATGGGGTAAAGAGAGTAGAAAAACCCAATTATATATATAGAGAGACTGATTGATACCCAAGCTTGCTGAGAAAGGTTAAAAACATATAATACAATTTTTAATGAACCCTATCCTGAACCCATCAATCCAAAACTCTCTATATCATCCCATGCTATGTCTAATTATTTGGATCTTGTCACTAATCCAAATAATTAGCCTAACTATAACTTAATTTTACATTTAGCTCATAAATTTATATTACAAACTTGTTCATCTACAGCGGTTAATTTAATATCAATCAAACTTTTCATGGCTATCAGTATTACTCACTAATATTATTTTGTGATGTTGATAAGCAACTTATCAATATTAGATGGTGTTAATAGAAATAGTTAGAGAAAGTTTAATTAGATATTAAATTGACTATTTAGAAGTTTAAATATTAAATTGATTCTATATGTAAAGTTTAAATATCAAATTTTGCATTTATCTCTTATAATTAATAGCAATGTTGTTGGACGCGGACCGATCTGGCTGGTTCGACCCAATTTAATCAGTAGTAGCCATAAAACAAGCCGCTCCATGTATATGGCTTGAACTTGCATTGACTCGGCAAAAAAAAAAAAAAAACTAGAATTTTAAATATATATTCATATTATATTATAAATTTATAAAATATAATTATTATATTGTATTTTTTTTCTCTTTTTAAGGCATATGTCTTATGTGGATTTAATAACTAATTGATGAATTTGATCCAAATAAAGATTTAATTGAGTGATCTCATATATATTTGTCTTTCATAATTAAAATGTGTCTTATATATTTCTTTTTTATTGAGACTAGTTTGATCATTCAACTTCTAACCTCCTAGCATGTTTGAGCCAACCCGCTCTTATTCTCAAAACTCTTTACTAGTGGTACTTAGTTGGACAAAATAAGTGAATAATCGAATTTTAATTAATTTTTATTTTCCTTTGGTATTATACATGATATCTCACTTCAGATAGAAGTTCCCTTCCTCCCACCAACCCCACCCCAACCCGAGATTCTTAATTTAGAGTAACAAACTGGTGCTTACTTGTTGGAAGCAAATTTTCTTCTGGGAAAACTACTGCCAAAGTTCTCTACAACTATCAGAACAAGCATGTGGTATTATTATGTGCTCATGTAAATTCAACATATAAAATGATTGGTCTTCCTAATGTTCAAATTGGGGATATCATCAACCTTTATTTTTTCTTTTAATAATTAATTTTCGACAATAATTATGGCATTTTGAAAGACAAGGTTTATGGTTGGCAAAAAAGAATAACTGATGCCGCCTACTGTTGGACAAATGCCAATGGATAAAATTATGAGAAGAAAGAAAAAGAAACGGGAATTCGCGCCCATTGTTAATTTTATGTTTGGGTTAGAAAAATGAAATGAAATATAGCATATGTTAAAACAACAAGAAGATAGGAAGGGGAAAAAAAATGGGAATTGTATTTCCACTCGAGTATAAAAGCAATTTTATTGGAGTTGCTTTGCATAGAAACTTATGCTAAGCAAGTACTTTATGAGTTGTTTAATCAATAAAGTGGGTTTCTTAATTGTAATGAGTTTGCTTAGCTAAGAAACTCCCATGGATCCATAAAAATTTTAAAAATTTATGTTAAGTAATTCACGGATAACTTAATGAGTTTCTTAGTGGAGAGAGTTGTTTATGGTGTTGATGTAATTTATTAAGTAACTTGTTAAGCAGTTTATTGTTAAAGATGATCTAATAAGTTTAATATCTCTCTTTAAAAGAATATTTCTTATTCCATTACTATAATATTTTCCCTATTTATTAAATTTTAAGTATACAAGAAAATAAGTTGTGCATATAAAACGTTGAAATTGACTTGTGTGAACCATTTTATTTTGCTTTCCCAAAATTTGTGTCTTAATTGTATCCCTACAAATTATAATATGACACATAAACAAATTATGTAAGTTAATACAAATATTGCTCATTAAGCCACGTCTTTAATCATAACACAGCAAATATTTATCCAAAGAAAAGTGTTTCTCTCTTGGTTTTGTTCCCATGATTCTATTTCTTTTATATTTCCCCCTTAGGTATCCCTACATCCTGTTCATTTTCTCTCTCACATTAAACCTCTCTTTTCAACCTTAATTCAGGGTTAAAAAAAAAAGAAAACAAAGATCTACAATCTAATTTCTACCATTCATTGACACATTGGTCCATTGATGCAGTGGATGGCTATAAGCTTTCTAGCCTTTTCTTATACTTCTTTTAGTTTAGTTGTTGCGAGTAATATAAAGTGATCCTATAATTAATTTCTGTGTAATTGTTATTTTGACGTGATTATTTTTAACAGAAACCTCCGGTGTTTTGTTTTCCAGCTTTGCTTTGGTGCATCATGAGGAGCGAGCCCTCTTGAATTTTTGTGTACTGCAGCCTACCTACGTGGCTGATGAACAACGTTGCTTTCCTTGTCAGTTAGTCGTGATTGGATTGGGTCTTCTAATCGGGAGATATTAATTAATCAAAACAAACAAGCGATTAGGACTTTTTTATCTGAAATTATTACCTTACAATGTCATAAATCATGTCTCTAAGTTTTTTTTCCTATCATATGACGTTGGTCTGTCCTTTCAACCGGTGTAAGGACACAAATTTGTCTGATGTAACTTATCGAGAGAAATAATTTTTACCCGTAAAATATAATATTTATTCAATCAAATCAAATGTATAAGTTGCGTGTCATACTCATACTGCCATGTCTGACCTATGTTAAGCTATTTGCTTCGATCATCTTATTTTACCTGTACACGAATGATAGGAAAATGTTCATTTACGTTTTCGGAATAAGATGCTAAATAAAAGAGTTTTAAATTTTTATGTACTTATTCTCTTATAAATTATTATGTTAATGTTAATTAAAAAAAAAAAACAAAAGTAACCCTGTAACGATTAACAAATATTCTGAACATTTCTTGATATATCTCAACCTACAATATCTACTTTCATTTAGGGATAGAAATTATTGGAAAATTCAAATTTCAATGTCTTCCTCTCCTAATTCAAAAAAAAAAAAAAAAAAAATGTAATCCTTCCAGCATTTTCTTTTCACGTCACTTGTTGCTGAGTTTGTTTATTTTATCATATTTTGATTATTTTAATATCATATTTTTATTATTTTTAAACATATATTTATCAAGAAGTAGATACAAATAAAAAATTAATAATTTTATTCATAAACTGATCAAACAGATACGGTATATATATATGATAAAAATATAATATAAATAAGTTACAAGTGCATATATAATACAAATAAAAATTCAATAATTCAAACAAATCCTAAATTAAATAAGAGAATATTTGTTTTAGTTATTTAAATGAACAATAAATTAATATTGTCCATTTAAATAAGATAATTGAGTTAAAAAAAGACCTACTTAAATGGGCTACGGTGTGTATCCCTGACATATACTAATTATTGAAGGGAGGTGGTCCCTTCCCATAATCTTTTAATGGATTGAATCCCCACTAACAAATGATATACGGTGAAGACACTATCTCTTCCATAGCCATGTGATGTTGTACTTATGTAAGAGAACTTTGTTTTAGTTATTTAAATGGACAGGATTCAAGAAAAAGGATATTTTATTTTTTTGGCCTTCCATGACCTTCTTGCATAATATATAATATATATATAAACTCATCCAGATTAATTAAATGTACTAATAATAATAATAATAATAAAGTAAAATATGAATACAAAATTTAATAATTATAACAAAAATAATAACGTACACATCATATAAAATTTTCTCCATAACAAAATTAAAATAAATGTCTCTACAAAGTTCTCAACTATACATTTAAAATACACAAATATTCTATTTCTTTTGCCCATTTTAATATTTCTCTACTTCATCCGTACAATGTAAATACAAGTGCCTATGATTGCTCAAATGGACTGCAAAAAATAAAAAATAAAATAAGCAACAAGAATTTTATACCAACATGAATTATCATATGTATTTAACATCTTATAGAAACATATAAAAAAAAATATTTTGTATTTAAAGGGGAATATATATATCGATACTTATTTCTTGTAATATATAACCTTAAATAAAATCACATGAATCATCAAATATAAACTACAAATAATGTAATATCACAAAACATACATAGTCTTTAGTGCTTGTAAGTGGTAACAATATGCAATTTATCTATAGAACTCGCAAAATAAATAAATAAATAAATATATATATATATATATAATATATATAGAAAAATAAGCCAAGCCCATTTGTAAGAACTTTGCTTAATTCATCGCAACAACCCAAACAAACCTAAAAACAATACCTTGAAGTAACAAACATAAATATTAAACAAAGAAAAAGATAGTACCTTGAAGATGCAAGAAGAACCCCACATCCTAAAACTGCAATGTCATACAAACCATTCCACAACAATTATTGAATCAGAGAATAGAAACAAAATAAAAGTAAAGGAAAAAACATAAAGAGAATAGGAAAGTAAAAACATTAATTATCTTGAAGATGCAAGAAGAACCGTATCCTATGGCTGCAATGTCGTATAAATCATTCCAAATTAAATAAATAATCAATGAATAACAACGAAGAATTAAAAGAAAAACATAAAAAAGAGTAAAGAGGAGGGAAGACATAATTATGCACAACAACAGTGAGGGATGGTTTGTGTTTATAACCATGATGTTAGTAACAATGGAGTATGGAGAGGGTAGGAGAAATTGTAGTGAAAAATAGTTTGTGTTTGTTATTGGAAGATATTTAATGTAGACGGTTGCAAAATATGGCAGATATAGTGGGAAAATAGGTGAGAAAAAAAAAAACTATAATTGATAATTCTTGCTTGAAATAGTAATAGATAAATGGCAAAAAAAAAAAAAAAAAAGAAGAAGAAAGAAATAGCAATAGATAAAAATCATAATAAATTTGGGCGGGGAAATGAATAAAATTAAAAGTTTTTGCTAAATACTATCACAGCAACAAGAATGATGATGATAATGATGATATCGTAAAATAATTATAAAACTTATAATAATATTTATAAATGTTTAGTGAATACTAGCGGAATGCCTACTTCTAATGCGTGTATTGAAAATAATAAAAAGCCTTATATTTATTTTTATTTTAAGAAAAATTTTAAAACCTTAGATTTCAATAAGAAATTTTAGAAACATTTTTAAAATTTTCAACAATATAAAATTGATTAATTTGAGCCAATAATTTGTAATATTATTCACAATCTTATATTCAAATTTTAAAATATCATAGCAATTTAAATATTAATATGTATTTGTTGTCTATTTTCTTCCGTAATATATGTATATGATATATCAAATGAGATTGTCAATAATAAACTTTAATATTACTAATAATTTACCAATATTGCTAATAAAAAATAACTGCATAAACATATTCTTGGGAATTTAGAGATCCAAAAATTGGATCTTGCAGCGGAATTTTTTTAATATATATAAAACTCTAAATTCCCAATATGGGTCCATGAGATTCAATTACATCAAAAGGAATATAGAATTATACCTTTTTGATTCTTAATCTTGTTGGATCTGAAGGCGTTGCGATATCACAACTCCGTCTATGGTATCTACATGAATGAACATGCCTTTAAAAGGATCCTTCATGTACTAGCACTATCTAGAACACTTCTAAATTTGATCAAGAGAATTACTGACAACTCTTATGTTTCTCTCTTTTAGGGTTCACGGATTTTCCCTATTAGTCTAATATCGACAGCTCATGTAGTTAACCCTAAAAAAGAAACTTCTTATGTCTTATTTATATTAATATCAATATGAACAATGATATTAGTGACTCTAATCTTATTAGAAATAAATTAATTTATTAAAATAAGAATCACTGGTCTAATTAGGAATTATTATTGTTCTTAACTAATTAGATTTATTTATTATTCTTAACAAATTAAGATTAATAATAAATAAAATTATTATTCCCACTACACTTATTTAAATTTAGTCCACGATCCTTTTTTTGTTCATTTTTTTGTGTGACCCTTTGGGTTCACTTAATATTGGTTATTGACCTAAAACCATTTTTTGTCAACAAAACATAAACGACCTCTAGCAAGACAATATGTTTACCAAATTAAGTGAAGATCGACAATCCGACTTTTACTTGATCCATAACTTATGTCATTATTCTTTTGTCACATGTTATCTAGATTGAACATAAGACATGGATAGTGTCACCCTTATATTAATTCATTTGAGTACGGCCATGCACTTTTCAGTTTCACTTATCGGGAGGCCCAGAGATATCTATCTCATAACAAGAGCAACAAATCTCATATTAATCACTTAACTTCCTCCACATGATTCATGTTATGCCAAATCACAACCTTTATAATTATCAGTTAAAGACAACGTTTGATTGAGTTGAATCATAATGTTCATCATATTAGAACCTATGGTGATTTCAGGTATAATAATACGTTGACATCGTTATTGTGAGAATTACTTATGATACTAATCTATGTAGTGATCTCATAGCAGGTCAGTCCAATTCATAGTCCTCTAATATGTGCTTATGAGTTTGATTTGTATCCCCATATAAATAGACATTTCATGACTATTAAATAAAAACTCATACTAGATTTAATTCGTTATCATTCCCACAATAATGAGCATCCAGAGACTTTTAGAATAATTAAATTATTCATGGATCATATTATAAAATAAACATGCAAACAATATAATAGAAATGCCTCTATATCAATAATATATATATATATATATAATATGACAATATCCAATAATTGGCTTAGGGCATAATCACTAACACATATATCTTTTAATTTGATATTATTGATATGATGGCTAATAAATACTTAAAAAAATAATTATCACCAAAATATCCCAAACCATTGAACATCTTTTATAGTAGAACCACACTTATAAATATAGATGATGTGTATAATCAATATTGATAATTATTTAGAAACAATGGACATAATTATATATTGAAAAGGTTTAGTGTGAACAAATTTAAAATGAAAAGAGTTTTATGAAACTATTTAGAAATTCAAGGTCTATAAAATGAATGTTTTGTTGACATGTTTTGTCAGTGACAAAGTCAAATTAATATGAAATAAAGACAATCAATAACAAATTCAACAACAACAACAATAATAATAATAAAGTGTTTACTCATGATGCCCATATATTTGTCTTGACTTTTACACCTTTGGGATGCAAACTAACTTAACCATCGGGGTGGCCGTGCTAGGTGACCCTTAGCGTACCACTAACTATATTTTTTCTTAGAGGCCTGAAATATAAGTCGAAGCCTAACAATTGTTTTCATTTGTACCGGCTTTAAACTAATGACATTTGGCATTTGTTTGTAGGAAACTTACTCTAGGAGTAGTTTCCTCTCTTTATATTCTCTTTTGGAAACATGACATCGAGATGTGCAAAGTATTTCAATATTCATGTCTCCATATTCAAAGGAGAAAAGAGCACTCCTAGATCTTGGACCTAAGAATAATTCAGACTCCATCTTGAATTTCCTTTATCCTCGAGATCCTTTGGATTTCTAGGCAAGCCATAGTACTTTTGCTGCTTCCAACTCCTTGCAAAATCAAGAATAATTAAGTAACATGAAAAACATGTTACACTAGATTGTCAAGCAAAACATCGAGCTAATAAGCCACAAACAATAGGTGTAATAGCACCTCAAAGAGCTTGAGCTAAGGGGCAACGCTCCTTAGTGCTAGATGAGTAGTAGCAATATCCAATCATCTCAATCTCTAACAACAACATCCCAATTGTCACTAAAGGAGTAGAACCAAAATAGCCTATCATAAGCTCGAGCACCAACTTAAGTGCAAGTCCAACCACATGGTTTCTTATATTTAGAGGTCCATAGGTTCAAAATTCCTTCCATGGAGCCCCCGCTTCTCTGACTCGTGTCGATGATCTGTCTCTTATCGACTTACCCAGGTACCAAGGTAAATGTTTTAGGAACTTAATTCTTGAGAAGATGGAAAAGGACCTCAAGAGAGTATTAGAAATCGAGGAGAGCAAAAAGAGTGCTCAAACCCGAAAACAATGTCGTTGTTAATTAAAGCTCCTCTAGCACAGTTAATAATTAAGGAACCATTCCTAATGAGCATGAAACTACCTACATTTAAAATGTATGATAGAACCACTACTCTAGAAGAACACTTGTGCTATTATCAAGAATGTTTGTTTTTGGTTTTAGTGATGTCATCTTCTACAAAGTGTTCCCTTGAACACTAGAAAAAGGTAGCTCATAGTTGGTATTAATAACTTCCTATTGGCTTTATCACCAATTTTAAAGAGCTCATAAGCATGCTTTAAATGCACTTTAAAGTCAGTTGTCCCCTAGAGAGGAAACCTCATCCCTTATCCTAATCAAATAAAAGAAAGATGAATTCCTAAGGGATTATGTCACTCGATTCAACCTAGCTATAACAGAGGCCACTGGTTTGGACTTTAGCATTGTAGGTCAGGTGATGATCCATGGAGTTTACCAACATGAGAGCCTCTTTCACTATCCTACTAAGAATAAGTTGAAGACCTTAGAATAATTTCAAGGGCGAGCCAAAAACTACATTCTTGAAGAGGACTATGTTCTTGCCTAGAGCAAGATTGATGAAGTCTAATAAAAGCCAATAGAAAGACTACAAAGAAAAAGGGTCAATTAAGGATTACTTAGCACATGCCAAGGACCAGGAGGGGTTTTCAAGGTATAATATAAAAGAATAGGAGAAAAGAACATTTTTCTACTCTAGTTCTACCTCACTTAATCATCCTTAGACAAAGATTTTCCTTGAGATTATAGACTCAGGGATCCTATTCAAACCCTGCTAAATGAAGGGAAACTCCACTCGAAGGGACAAAACCAAATATTGCTATTACTACCGAGATGTAAACCATAACACAAATGATTATATTCAGTTGAAGGGCACATCATAAGAGGTCATAAAGAAGGATCTTTGCAGCAGTATATTACCAACCCGATCCAAAGAATTGAAAGACCATCTCAATGAAAAAGGTCAAATCGAAGTCAAGAAGGCACTAGTAAGGTCAATCACATGATGGAGGATGATGCATGAGGTGTTGTCAACACCATTGTGGGTGGTCCTCACCTAACCATTCTCTCCAATTATTCTAGGAATGATAAGGGCAAAGGGGTGATGATTGTCTCAATGAGGGAAAAGTTCGATCTTTCCTTTTCATTCACTTATGCTGGCTTAAACGATTTTAAAGTCCCCCATCGAATTGCCCTCATGGTCAAAGCCTGGGTGGTGTGTTTTGATATGATGAAAGTTCTACTTGACAATAGAAGTAGTGCAGATATTATCTTTGGTCATACTTTTGATCAATTACATGACGACAACATTCGAGAAGGACTAAAGCCATACAAATATGAGATATTTGGATTTAGCAACCAATCAATTAAGGTCAGGGGATTATAGCCCTTTCTAGGAGGTTCGGTGACAACAAACATCAGGTCTAGAGCGATGTTGAAGTCTTAATTACGGATTGTTGGTCACCTTACAATATGATTTTAGGTCAACCTAATTTATTTCCATTCCATTTAGTGCCTCCATTAACCCATTTAAAACAAAATTTTCCCACTCCTACTAGCATTGGTATTTCTAAAAAGGATTGGGAGTTGCTCGAAAAGATGTATGTTAGAGCACTAGCCACAGACAAAGTATATCAGATAGTTTTCTTACCTAAGTGCTTGAGTGAAAATGAAGGAAGCTGGATCAAGTAGAATAGCAAACCCACTAATTAGACCGAGTATTTCTAACTCAACAATGATAAAAAAAAAATGAAAAAAACTTGATATGATCATTATCCACTTAATAAAACTCTATACTAATATACTGAACACTATCATATGATCATTTTGTAGGTAAGTATACCTATCAAATTATAATATTGTAATTAAACACAGGTATCATTCCCACTAGGATATTGTGATTCTTTTCCTACTATCTAACCTAATAATTCAATATAATATAACTAAATACTAATTCTACTTATAATTCTAAACTAATTACTAATTCAATTCACAATCACAAGTCAATCTAATTAAATTCAATCATAAGGCCATTTAGATATTAAATTAACACTAAGAATTACTATGCATGTATTCTAAATATAATTCAATTGCAATTATTACTTTCTTAGTACTCGGAATTCCTATATTAAATCAATATCTCTTTTAAGATTATCAATTGCTAATTCTTAGATCTATCTATTTAAATATCTTCCTAACTAATATCAATCTAAGAATTGCATTAATGATCTATGAATTTCTTATTAGACTAAACCCTATTTCAATCTAATGCAAAAAATTTTTGTCATCTTATATCTAAGGTTGCAATCAAATCTCTCTAATTATGCTAGATCTATTTATAATAACAATATTTCAATTAATTATTATAAAATCAAACATGAATAAATATAGTAGTACTATTATTTCAAGAAAAACCTTGCACAAATAATTAAACTCTATAAACTAATAACTTATTGAATAGCAATTAATCCACAATTTACGTAGCAGTTCCTAGGGTTCTTTAATATCAAGACTAATTCCTTTAATCTTCCATCATATACTTAATAAATACATAGGGAATAATTGTCTTCATAAAGAATAATGAAATAAAACCACTTAAAGACTTGATCTTGTAGTATTCTCTCTTTAGAGTGCTCATTCTTAACTTTCTTCTCTCTCTAGAATAAATTAGAAAGTAAAAATGTAAAAAGTTCTTCTCTCTTCTCTCTAAAACCTTATGTATAAATGAAAAAGTCCTAGCAAATCTTTTAGCCTCAAATATGGATCAATAGGAATGATATTTAAAAGTTTGTATAAGATTCGTACAATATCTATATAAGGCACAAGCAATGCATGACCATTTGGATGTCCATGTGTTCCTCTTAGACTTCTAAACGTTATTTAAATAGACAAATACATGGGCATACACCGCTACATATATCCAGCCTGGATCTCTATAATTCCTTCTATCAACTTTTCACTAAAAACTCGGGATATGCATAGGTAATTGCATCTGGTCATGGAACTTCCTCAGCTTCAATACAATGTACATGACTTCTTTCCCTTGATCATGGTTCTCTTTTATCAAGTACAAAAGGAATACACAAGACTGTATTTTTAATAATCTTCAAATTTCCTTTATTTTCATCTTCAGACTTCATTAAACTTGATTGAATATTCTTTTAAAGCTAAATTATCCCTCTAGAATCCTAAAATAAAAAATTTAATCAAATTAAGTATCAACTACTTGTAATTAACTATCAAAGTATATCAAATATAGTGTGGTTTTCCTTCTTAAATAAATATTCAATTGCACTTATCAGTTATGCACGCTACCTAGATCAACTCACTACTATCTCTTGAGCTACAGTTCGAGCTAGACGGTTTCCTTAGAAGTAATGGGATGTGTTTGCTTGGTTCCCCATTAACATGCAAGGGATAGACCCATAGATAATCACCCATCAACCCATCATCAACACGAAAGTGAAAACAATATAGCAATTGTCACGCCTCGGAAGGTACCCTAAACGCGGCAGTCCACTATACATAATATTAAAGCTAATGAATGACAATCTTAGTCACGCAAGATCTTCGATATCACGTGCAATGCGTGCTTTCAAGATAGTAGGAGACTCAAAGAGGTATTATGTTTAAGCAGATAATAAAAGCATCAAAGAACTTATAAAAGTAAATATGTAATAATCATTAAAATAAAAGTTTCTTATAACTTCTTAGGGGCATTCTCCCGTTCTAAAAGACTTGCTCAAACTAAGTCATCTTCAAAACATATATGAATATGACATAAGTCTACTATAGAGATTTCTCTTAGAAGTCTATATTCAAAACTAAATATATAAACTTCTTCCAAAAACTTCTAATAGTTTTGGCTCATACCTGACAAAAGGGGTCCTTGGTGCCAACCACAAGTAATCAAACTATAACAAAAACCTATAGAGGTATAAGCAAAAAAGCTTAGTGAGATAACTCTCTTCTTCAAAGCATGTCCATAAAACATACAAGTATTTTAGACAATCATATAGGAATGCATCAATCACATGAACAAACAAAATACACACGATTAATTAGAAACCATGTATAGCATGGATTTTACGCCCTCCGTATCGGGGGTTGGGTGGTTACCGGCTCATACGACCATCAATAATTGTGGCTTACCGGCTGTTACTTGCCCTATAGACTTTTCCGGTTCCTACTAGCCCACGTAGACTTTCCGGCTCCTGTTAGATACCACTATGACTCATCATTTCCCCACACGAAGAATAGTACCAAAAAAAAATGTGACTCACAACATGTTATGCATGAATCATTTTTAATATTAGTTTATTCAATTATCGTCTAGTTCAAGTTAAAGGTGACCAAAACAATATTTATCATACCATTGCAAGAAAACATAAGTTATTCATCAATTCCTCTTTCGATATACTTAACTTTTATTCAACAACCACATCATTCAATCATGAATCCAAATCACACAACATTTATTCATTTATCTTTTTTCGTTACTCTCTAGTGCTACTACTTACAAGCACAATCAAGGAAACATAATTAGTAAGGGATTAACTCACTCTATGACGATCGCTCCTAGTCGAAATAATCTTCCGGGAAGATGATATCGGTTCCTTCTTCACCTAAACAAAATGAAATACCCAAAATGAGTCTTTCATAGAATTTCTATTTTGAAGATTCTAAATCTATCTCGAAATTGCAGTAAAATCGGATTGAAGGAATTCCAACTTAAAATGGCCATAACTTGCTTATTTTAACTCGGAATTTCGCATATTATATGTCGTTTTCTACCTACTCGAAAAGATTTATCCATTTCTAAGGTTAATTTTACTACAAAAGGTCATTTGGGTCTTGGATTAGAAGGGTAAGATCTCTTACGAAAATTCCTTTCTTGAAAAACAAAATTTTCTAATCCTTCCTTTACTAAGGCTTGTTTAAGTAAAACTCAAATATGTATATACTTGAAAAGAAGTCCTTATGTATATAAATAGACTCATAATTTATGTATAATGCTATAGGTGTTGTCTTATTTAATTGATTCCCTTAAAACAACCTAGTCTAGTGTTTTGGAAAATTTGAATTTGCTAAACTTTTACTTTATGTGATTGAAGTAACTTATAAATTTTTGGTTGATAAAAAAAATCAAATATTCTATATTTTGATTCTTTAGTTTATAAAAAATGAGTTGAAAATAAAGTTTGGTCTTTTGAGGTTATCTATAAATTTTATTTCTAGGAATTGAAAAATCGAGTTTCCAAAAGTTTTCTTTAGTAGTATTTGATGAGTTTATTCTTTGAAAATTTATTTTCATTTTTCTTGGAAGTTGATTTTTTTTTAAAACTTATTTAGCTCTTGTTTTAGAAAGTTGGTCAAAATAGTACCAAGTTATTATCTATATATCAAGACTTCTTTTGTTATTTGAAAGGGAAATATCTTTGGACTTTACAACTTCATTTATTAATAGTTTGAAATTTCATGATGAGTTTACATAAACTTTTAAAAGAGATTTATTTGAAAATATTTTTCTAAGTCTTTGGAAAAACTTTGATCAAATTTTATTCTTTCATCAAAAAGATTCATTTTTATTTGGACAATAACTTATTAGCCATGCATGAATATGATCATATAGTTTATAAAAGCTAAAAATATCACAAGATAAGATAATAATAAAGAACATAAGAAATAAATAAGCATAATAATAATTGTCAAGTATTGGGAGCCTTAGCTTCTTCAAGGCTTCCCAGGACTAAGATTAGACTAATCTCAAAAGAAAATGAAAATTGTTTTGACTTGATGAGGACAAGTTTAAGACTAGAAAGACTAGTCTTAAAACAACTTGAAAGTAAATAAATTGCAAGGTAAGTAACTAAATTACAAGGAAATTAAATAAATTGCAATAACAAATGAGCTTATATGCTCTAAAATATATATATAACTACATAGATATATTTACTTAGATATACATAAAAACAACATAAAGGAAAATAGATTCATGAACAAGAACAAAGTATGAACATATTGTTGCTTTCCTAGCATCCATGGGTTTAGAAGACACATTCTATGTTCATACTAAGTAAATGAACATAAGGAAGACTTAAAGAAGCATTACCTATGAAAGATAAACTAGAGAGAAATTTTGAGAGAACTTTTAGAGAGATTTTGAGAGATTAATTATAGTGTATGAAAGGTGTGAAGGAAATGGAAGGAAGAGATGGTATTTATAGGAAAAAGTGGAGGATAATTTGTGTTAATTAAATAAATAAAAAATAAAACAAATTGATGAAAGAGAGGAGGGGGCCGGCGCTATTTTGAGAGGGAGAGGGAGAGGGAGAGGGAGAGAAAATTTATTTTTTTATATTTTTGTTAATGAAAAGTAAGATGTAAGAGATGTAAAGTTGTATTGGAAATGAATATTGTAAGAAAATAGGTGTATGGTTGTAAGAGTAGGTTGTAAGAAAAAGTGGAGATAGATAAATAGTGTAGAATAGTATTGAATAGTATAATGTAAAGTAAATATGACAAATAAAGTATTGGTAGTAAGAAAATACACGTATAATTACGATATATGATATTTTTAGTTATCGAAAAATTATGAAACTGATATTTTTGAAAACCTTATATCTTTACGAGTCTAATGGTATATCCGAAATATTTTTACTATTCCAAGCCCTAAGACATGCTTTTCAAAAACTATATCTGATCGGGCTCAAAACGAATCGCAGTTTAACTAATATGATATTTTAAAACTTTCTCGTGTTATTACGAACTATTCTACATAGTAATCTCTCACTTACTTACTTAGGGTTACGAACACGAGATTGCCAGACTTGAACGGTTACGTCTGACTAGGGTTTTGTTGACTTTAGGATTTTCGGTTGACCTTCTAATTAGGGTTTAAGCTTAATTGATTGTAAAACTTTGGGGGTTTACAGCAATAATGAAGTACGCTCTAAAACATAGTGCCTATTGAGTATGATTCGAAGACAGAGATGCCATTAAAGCCTAGGTCCTTACAAATTTTGTGATTGAGTATACCGACACCCCAAAGAACCTTTAAGAGACAAAAATTCCAAAGGAACCCTTCATGAAAGTCTTTTAGATACAATATTACAATGTAAAAAACTTTTGTTTATTTTTTTGATTGGTTAGATTTTGTAGACACCCTATTTTTGCTAAACTTTAGTTTATAAATGTTATAATATAAATTTTAGTAGTAAAAAATTTAATTTAGTGACTTAAAAAACATTATTCTTGTCATATAATATGATTAGGAGACTAAAATAGGAATTATTATTAAGATTAGTTTGGTTAAGGAAAGAAAAAGGAAAGAAATAATACAGAAAATAAAAGGAAAAAGAAAAAAGAAAAAGAAGAGAGAAAAATAAAGAAATAAAGAAAAAATAAAAGATAAATAAATAAATAAAATTTTCAAAAAAAATTCAAATGCTGACATCAGCATGAATAGTATTCACTCTCTACCTCTAACCCATGTAAAACGGCTTTGGCCCTCAACTTTGCACCCTTTTTTGAGCTGATTTCAATTTCAAATTTGCTAAATTAATGGGAAAATTGAAAACTAGGCGTTGAGAGCTTTCATTTGATATCAATATTATATACATATTTTCATTTTATGGGTTGCTATATCAAATCGAAGCTCAAACTTTAGGAAAAACTAAGATTCAACTCTCTTAAAATATGACAATCTAAGTCAAATTTGCATTTTTTGGGCAAGTTTGAAGACATGTTTAGCTTCAATAAACATCTAGGACACAAATATTTGACTTATTTAACAAGTAACATCTTAATTTAAGAAAACCCCAAAACTCATAGTGAAACTTGCCTTAAGAACCTTAAATTCAAATTTGTTCAAATTGCTAAGACTCGAGGAGTAATTCTCAATCCTAGCACTATAAATATGACCACACACTACACTCCAGGCATGGAGAAATGAATTTTGGACAAATTGGAGGTTATAGGAAGGATGAGGAGGTCATAGGCTTTGGATTGATAGCTCTAACCAACTTTAACACCGTTGGGATCATCATCCTTAATTACTACCACCAACTAAGGAGCTTTCAACATTAGTTTTTGGTGTTTTTTGAACAAAATTGACAACACCAAAGTGTTCGTTGCCCCTAGAAATCCTAGTTCGACTACCACCTGCCTCGTGTGCCGCCTCACAACTGTCAAAGCTTCAGCTACCGGTTGCCCATCACTGTTGTCTCCCCATTACCGATCATCATTCCTAGTGCATCCTCGAATAGGTACGTCTCTCGTTCCTTCTCGATTCTTTTCCTTTTCCTCTTCTTTTTTTAATAATAATATACATTAGTAATAGTTAATTTGAAAAAATAATAATATAATAATATTATTATGATAAAAAAAGGAGGAATGAAATCCTGGTATTAATAATTATGCCAACATTAGGTAATGTGTTATTTTTAAAAACCTAAAAAAAAAAAAAAAAGCATGCATAATAATTATTGTTGACTTTTTTGAATTTTGAACTTATTCCCTTCTTAGCAAATCTAGGCCTTGTATGTTTTCTCAAATCTTGGACTTATATTATATGAAATCCTTTATGGCACTTTGGTACATAGGAATGGATTGGAATAGAATTGTAATTTCAGCTTCTATTCCCTTTCCCAGTATTTGGAAG
This sequence comes from Combretum micranthum, assembly GCA_024138025.1. NCBI lineage: Eukaryota > Viridiplantae > Streptophyta > Magnoliopsida > Myrtales > Combretaceae > Combretum > Combretum micranthum. The sequence goes on from JAMXBD010000301.1 coordinate 975,574, forward strand.
TGTTTTTAGAAGCAAGAATCGTGATTAATTGGAATTAACGATTCCAACTTTGAAGGAGAATTTGATTCCGTCTTCAAGAAGGCAGAATCGTGATTTCGTCTTCAAGAAGGCGGAATCATGATTCCATTCTACCCTTATTAATCATTTATAGTATAATTACCTTTTTATCCTATCATGTACTCATATTTTACATTTATTACTAAGTATATTCCCGACAATTACCCTTTTTAGTCATTCCATTCCATTTCATGTAATCTTCCAAACATAAGAATGGATTTGTACTTCCCAAAATCATTCCATTCCATGCATTCCAATCCATTATATGCCAAATCATTCCTATGTACCAAACGTGACATTAGGACATAAAGCATGGTTTTATGAAAATTGTCTTTATGATCCAATATGTAATCTTATATCAAATGTTATCTTACTATGAATTGCTAGCATGATACTCCATATATATGATAGTTTTAATTTGATTTTTCTATAATATGATCCTTGTAAAGATTGGTTTCATCATATTGTATACATGATAGCTTGTTAATACAAATTTGACTTTTGTCATAATAGCTTGTTAACAAATCTAATTCTTACCATTGTTGATATGAATTTGATCTTCACTATGCTTGCCTCATTAATGTAAATTTGAATTTTTCCATGACATGTTAACAATTTGTTAATATGAGTGCATAGTTGCTATGTTTGGTGTGCTATAGTGGAAATTTTTTAATATGTGATGTCATCTTGTGAACATATCATCTCTTATCTATAAATCATTTTCTTTAAGTGTTATGAAGATAGCATAAATCTAATTACATCAGTTTTCATTATGATTTGATCTTTTGTTACTTTGTTCTTGTTCAAAACTTTCTTGACACTTGGAAAAATTGAACTTTTGATAAATTGTTAAAACATAATTTAGTAGACTTAGGATTCATCAAGAAAAAGATTCATTTTTTTTAAAAGTACTAAAAATTAATGAACTTAAAGTGACAACATTTCAAAATTACTAAAAGCAACCAACAAAATAAAATTTTCATCAATTTCATTAAAAACTATATATTGTTTTATCTCAAATAGTGGGTACATAGGCACCTAAAAAAAGATAAAAAAAAGTGTAATTTTCTTTTTCTGAGAAATTGATATGATATTATAAATATTGTTCTTATTAATATAATTGACAACATGTAAATTGTGTCGTCCTTTGAAAATATTAAAGAAATTAGTCATATTTAGTAAATATTAAATTTGGAAAATATTTTTTGTAAATAACACACATAAATCCAAATTAAGAAGCAACTTATAATTGGAAACTTAAAAGGTGATAACCGCTTAGGTTTTAATAGGATAGCCCCCGAACTTAGTAATCTCCGGTTCCATTTTCTTAAAGTGATTTTTTGCAGATCAATGACAAAATTAGGACTAGCCTACCTATTAATTCTAATTTATTTTTTCTCAACTTTAGTTAGGTGGCGACTCCAAATTTTTTTTTTAGAAGTTTCCTTTAATTCTTAGTCTATGCTTCGTATTGAATGGGTTAAGGTTTGATGTGAATCGGATTAAAAGAAACTAAACCAGAAATCAAAATCGAAGCTCAATAGATTGGTGACCCCATTAGAGACTATTTTTTAGAGGGCTAGCCACTTTATACTTTCCAAATATAAACTGCTTAGGTTGAGTTTATTTTAGGAGTTAAGATTTCCCTTTGTAAACGTTCTCTTGTAAATTTTCCTTACAAATATTCCTATGTAACAATTTCCTTGTATATGTGTATCATGTAACCTTTGCTATAATACATGTCTCTTTGTAATTTGTAGATTAGGAAAATGGCAAGCACTATGTCCAGCGTCAGCCTATGGGCCCAATTCATTCCAGAAACCCATGTCCATGAGCCAACAAGCCCAATGCTTATACTAAATAAATGGTTAGAGAGTTTCAAGCTGGACAAAAGGGAGTTCATTAAAAGCTGACTGAGCTCAATCCTCTCACTACCTAAAGTCAAGGTCAACATCCTCCTCTTCAGGGCCTTAACATACTTATGGAACCCCAATGAAGTAGCCTTTTGCATGGGTGAGAACACCTTGAGTACCACAATTGAAGAATATACTAGGCTGCTATAGGCTCCCTCGACATATGTTAGGATCTATTCCCCCGTACTTAACAAAGGCTTAGTTAGCCAATTTAGCTCTTTTTTAAGGGTTAGGAGATCCAATGTATCCAAGGCCTTCATGGACTATAATTTGATCTTATTCAAGCTTTCAGATCTATTCAACTAGTTTAGAGCCTGAAATAACTATAAGGAAAAGCAGATCGTTTTTTTGTAGAAGCTTTGAAGCATGGGAGCAAAATCGCAACAATGCCTTCATAGCTGTAGATTTTGGGACCATCCTCTTTCCAAGTGGGACCTATTCATCCACTATTAGGTCACAAAACTGGTGGCCCATTCTTGGCAAGAAAATCTTACATCCTGGCCTTGCTCTTAGAACAAAACTGGTCTCTTGATTATCTGAAAACCTGAGGTTATGGAAAGTTCAAAGCTAGTATAACCCTCTTGATGGTTTGGTTCACTAGTCATACTAGAGACTATGGAAGCAACTTAAGCCCGGCTTGCCTCATCAGTAACAACTATGATCTTATATTAAGCTTTTTCGAACAAGTCCACATCCAAGATTCTGCAAGAGCAGATGAGTGGGGGCACCTCCTTCAAGACTTAGATGTTCATACATTTCTATGGGTCACCAAATGGTTCCAATGCTGAGTTGCAATAATTGGGTGTGTTACATATGCAACAGTCCCTTTGATTAGTATAATCGGCTGTACGAGGTATTATTTGGCTCATTTGATAAGGAAATCAGACCTACTTCAAGACATAACTAGCAAGCCATCACTAGAAGATGTTGCCTTAGATTATGACAACACTGATATGCCACTAGCAAAAAAGGAGGGAAAACTTAGGCCAATACAAGCAAAATGGAGAGCTAGGGAGATCAAACCAATCTATGAGGTAAAGCTTAACAACCCTAAAACCAAGAGATATCGGGCCACAATGGAGTATATCTTCAACCAGTGAATGAAATTAGATGGATTACAATTCCAGGCTCTTGATGTATTAAATCCAGCACCTGCTAATCTTGACCCAAAAACGAAGGTTTACATGGAACTAACATGATCTCAAGTGGAGTCCGATTCCAAGACATGATGAGGAAGGAACAAGAGATGAAGGAGGAAGTGGAAAGTTCCTGACTCAAGGTAAAAAGAAAATTGAGGAGCTGAAGAATCAACTTGTCTATCCTGACAAGATTAGGAGATTAGTCTAGAATTTAGAAAAGTTTTTTGCCTAGACTCCTAGTTTCCTTTTATTAGTTATCTAAGTTCATGTAATGAACTCCTTATAAAAATTTAGCTTTAATGAAAAAAATTAAGTTTTTGCCATAACGTTTCTTTATCGCCTCAACTTACATGCGTGTGCACTTTCCTTTTATTGCATATATATTATTCCTTGTATATTATGTCTTGTACATTAAATATATTCTCGTATATTTCTAACTCCTTGTTATGATTGTTATCACTAACCTTATTTGTTGTAGTTTTTAAGGGGAAAAAAAGAGAGAATAATAACAAAAAAGAGTCAAAAAAGGGAGAGGGAAATTTTTGCTTAAAAAAATGAGAGAGAGAGAAAATCATTACTAAACCTTTGAACTTCTGTTACAGTTCTAAAAAATAGTGCCTAAATAGTCTAACCTAGTTAAAAGTCTAATCATCATTAGGTCAAGGTTTAGAATGGTTAACAATAATGACAACAATACCGGCAATCCTAATGCAGTCACCGAACAAAGGTTCACCACGTTGGAACAAATGGTGTTTTAGATGGCCAAATAGATGAAACTTCTCACTCAAAACCTTGGGTCTAGAAAACCCCCCAACATTCAACCAAAGGACATTTGGGAATCAAGAAAGGGCTGATGGTCAGTCTATAGAGGAACAAGAAGCCAATCATGTATCCTAACTCACTGTTGAGCTCGACTCTTTGAGGCTTGGAAAGGAACTTGAGGCGCAAAACAAAGAGATGGAAAAGAGGCTTTTCATCTAATTTAGTGAAAAGTTGAAAACCTTTGAGAAGATGGATATTTTCGATTAAGCTGGGATCATAAGCCTACCCACGATCGAAGTGGAAGCCTTCCTTGATAAGTCTAAACCCTTGAATTTGAAAAGTATGATGGCATCGGCTACTCTAAACTGCATACCAAGCTCTATGTAGGGAAAATGAGCAAGTACACTCAGTATGAGCAATTCATGGTCCAAACCTTCCAAGACAGCCTCATTAGTCGACCCTAACCTGGTATGCCCAATTGGACCTTGATGAGATAAACATGTGTGACAAGTTGGTTAGGGCCTTCTATAATTAGTACAAGTTCAACATTGAAGTGGCCTCATCAATGTGAGATTTAAGTAATTTGAGGAAGAAAAAAGATGAATCCTTTAAAGAGTATGGTCACTTATGGAGGGCCATGGTAGCTAGGGTAGCTAGCTCTATTGTAGAAAAAATATTTAGCTTTCACTTTCATAAATACTTTAGAGGAGTCATTCTTCACCTATCTTATCAAGTATAATACTTCCAAATTCTCTAAAGTAATGATGGACGGATGCAGGATCTAGAGTGCCATCATCATTAGAAAGATCCAAATGGAGAAGAAGTCTACGACCTCCAAGTTAACAACAAAAGGGAAGGATAGCACCGTTAGTGTGGTTAACTCATCCCCATATCCTAAGCCCATTCAAACATTTTTTATCAAGCCAACCCCTTACACCAACTAACCATTTGCCTAGCAACAAGACCAATAATTACCCTTAACCAACCAATCAGTCTAACAAGAGATAGTTCACCAAAATTCCAATACCTTTAAGCCAAGTGCTAACCTAGCTTAAAGCTGATAACTTAATCACCTTTGAGACTCCTAAGGATGACTACAAACCAAGGTACTATAATCCAAAACTGAAATATGACTACCATTTGGGGCAAGTAAGCTACTCTACTTATTACTGCTAGAGGCTCAAGGACAAGATTTCAAGACTTCATCAATGTAAAGCTGGTTTAACCATACTTCATGGAAGCCCAACTCCTAATGTTAACACTAGCCCTCTCCTTAATTATGGGCCTACAATCAACATGATCACGGTTGAGGACCTTGAGCCACTCATCAACTTGGATGAGTTGCCTATCCTTATTAAGTAAATTGCCTGGCTTCTTTACCAAAAAAGGCACCTAGCCCAATGAATCTAAGGCATCGAACAAGAACAAAGCTCGCTATATACAACCTACTCCAAACTAGCCAAATCACTAAGGAAGATATCAAAGAAATGCTAGTTCTAGAACCCTAAAAACACAATATTGAATTAGAACTATGGGCTAGATACTGAACGGGAGGCCCTATTGTTGGTGTTATTGAATCCCTAGGAGGATACCGGTACTTAGTGGATCTATAGGTTGAGCTAACTATTTACAACAATGCGCTAACCACTGGATGGGGCCCAAAATTCGATAAGGAAGGAAAAACCCAACAACAATAAGGACCTAAATACTTCATAGGAATGATCGAGGTTAACCTAAAGAAAGTGATCATACAATGCTAAGTAGAACAAAAAAGGGAACCATATGAGGTGAAATCAAGGAACCATACATTCCATGTGCCTATTGCACCAACTGATTATAAAGCTACCCTATTCGATTTATGGGTTGTCAATCAAATTCCTAAGCCTACCATTGGAAAACTGAAGAAAAGCTCAAGAACCGAAGAAGGAAAAAACATTGGCGGAAGAGTTTTTCCCCATAAAGGAAAGACAAGAAAAAAAGAGGATAAGCTTGATGAGAAAGTAGCCCAACAAAAATCATGAAAATGAGTGAGCAAAAAGTTACTGACCAACTGGCTAAGGTCCTGGCTCAAATTTTCCTAATGGGCCTACTATTGACCACTGAGATACACCGAAAGGCCCCCTTCAAAATACTCTAACGAATCAAGGTACCTATAGGTGTTGCTACTAAAACTTTGGAGCACATCTTTAACTTAGTGTTTTCCTTGGATTGGATCTCATTCTCACCGAGGAAATAAGGGAAGAGGCACTCAATATACGAAACCCCTGTCATAGTGGTTAAGTGTAACAGGCTGATTGTGGCCTGAGTCCTCATCAACAATGGGTAATCCTTGAATATTTGTCTATTGGCCACTCTAAACCTACTTAGTATCAACGTATCCAACATTTGGCTAAGTTCCACAATTGTTAGAGCCTTCGATGGATCTAAAAAGGGTATAGTAGGAGAGTGAGATCTAGATGTTACCATCGACCCACAAGATTTCACTATTTCATTCTAATTTATGGACATACCAAGGCCCTTTAATCTACTGCTCGGGAGGCCTTAGATCGATTCAGCTGGGGCAATACCATCTAACCTCCATTAGATGGTCAAGTTCATAACAAATGGGCATATTGTCACTATACTTGGCAAATAGGATCATGCTATCTTTAAAGATATAGCCATACCATACATCAATAAGTAAGGATCTAAGAGCCTTGGTTTACAATTTTTGAGGAGGCCAATATAATGAGAGAAGATACTTAAGGACATTAAGGCTGAGATATGTCCCTACCATGGTTGAGATGCAAGAGACGAAGAGAAAACCGGGAAGAAGAGAAGGGGAAAAGTGATATGACATCCCCATTGAATCTCCAAACATCAGAGTCACGTTTCTAAAGCCAACTTAAGTTTAGAAGCTAGATGCTACAGCAGTAGATAAAGTCAAGGAATTGGCGAAGCCATCTTACAACTCTTAACAAATGCATAACTTGAATAATTGGTTTACAATTCTCCTTAATAACTCTAGGGTTACCACTGAGTGAAGGGTTGAATTTATGGAATATTTTCATGTTCTATTTCTTTTATCAGTTTACTCAATAAAATGTACTCAGTGAGTTACATCTATTAATCAAATCAGCTTTATCCTTTCTTTGCATTTACTCATTCCCTTACATGCCTTTTTCTTTCTTTTTCTTACCTTTATCCAGATCCAATGTTAACAATGAAAGTAAGGGATATCTTACTCCGATAGATAACAAAAATACTAGTATCATTTCTAACTCTACTAGATTAGTTGTCAAACATGATATTAGTGATCACACAGAGATAGAGAAAAGTTAGCAAAGATACGAATAAGGTAGGATTGAAATTACTGAATCCATGAAAGTAGTCAATTTGGGACTAATGATGGCCTCAAAAACTTGAAAATAGGAACCACCCTATCTAATGAATAAAGAGAAAAACTGATGGATTTGTTAATTGACTACTTAGACATTTTTGTATGGTCTTATGAAGATATGTCTGGATTGGATACCTCCATAGTTGTTTATAAGTTATTAACTAAAGCAGATATCAAACCAAAGAAATAAAAATTAAGACAATTTAGACCTGATATCCTACTTAAGATCAAGGAAGAAGTGAAGAACTTATTATAAGTTGGTTTCATAAAGCTATTTGATTATCTCAAAAGGGTGGCTAACATAGTTCTAATACTTGAGAAAAATGGGAAAGTTAGAGTGTACGTGGATTTTTGTAATTTGAACTAAGCCATGCCCAAAGAAAATTTCCCTTTACCTTATATAGATGTATTAGTGGACAACACAACTGGGAACCATCTCTTCTCATTCATGGATGGTTTCTCGGGGTACAATTAGATCAAAATGGCAGAAGAAGATAAAACCAAGACAAGTTTCATCACGACTTGGGGTACTTTTTGCTACAATGTCATTCCTCTTAGTCTCAAAAATGCTGAGGCAACATATCAAATTGCAATGGTTGTATTACTACATGGCATGATGCACTAGGAAGTTGAGGTATATATAGATGATATGATACAAGTCTAAGGAAGATGAGGATCATGTAAAAGTTTTAAGAAAAACATTTGATAGGTTACAAGTTCTAACTCAAGCTAAATCCTCAGAAGTGTATGTTTGGAGCAACCTCGAGAAAGTTGTTAGAATTCCTAGTTAGTCAATGAGGTATAGAAGTCTATCTGAATTAGGTCAAAGCTGAATTTAATTTACCTCCTCTAAAGACACTAGAAGTCAGGACATTTTGGGGCATCTAAACTACATCACTTGGTCATATTTCAATTGATTTATAAATGCTATCCCTTATTCAAACTACTAAGGAAAAATGCATCCATCCTATGGGATGAAGAGTGTTAGGAAGCCATCAATTAGATCAAGTAACATATGATGAATCCTCAGGTACTGGTAACCTTAACACCCAGTTGCCCTCTCTTTTTGTATCCAACCATACTTAATGGGATGTATGATAGGGAAAAAAGATGAAGATGGAAGAGAGCAAGCCATCTACTACCTAAGAAAAAAGATCATTGAAAGCGAATAGAAATACATTGGAGTCAAGAGAACTTACCGTGCCTTAGTCTAAATCATGCATCAGCTTAGACAATACACTCTGTGCTACTCTGTTGAGCTCTACACAAGGTATGACCCTTTGAAATATCTGGCCAGTAAACCAACACTAATAAGAAAAATCTCCAAGTGACAAATGCTATTGTCAAAATTTGATATCACTTACGTGAATCAAAACCTAGTCAAGGGATAGGCACTTGAAGATCAACTCACAAAAAACCAAATCGAAGACAATATGCTTGAAGAGTAAGCTTAATTTCCATATGAGAGCATACTACTAGTAGACTCAGATGGAGAGTCAAACCCTTCGCTCCTAAATGGAAGCTATACTTTGATGGGGCAGCTAATGTATACTGATGTAGGATCGGGGTGATTCTAGTGTCTTCGGATGGTAATCACTACCCTGCTTCAATAAGGTTGATATTCCATACACTAGTAATGTGTCAGAATACGAAGCTTGAAACATGGGCCTTAAAATGGTGCTCAACATAGAAATAGAAGATCTGGAATGTATGGAGACTTTGAATATGAAATCATGGATCTATAGCAATTTTTTTTTTCATAAAACCCTAAATTACCAAATGAATCCATACGGTTCATTTAAATCGAAATGGGTGAAGATTTTACCTTATGCGATTTTAGGGTCGTTAAAGAGGTGGATCTACAGGTGTTGCAATACCACAACTCCCTCTACGGTATCCACACAAATGATCATGCCGTAATGGGATTTTAACGTGCTAGCACTCTCCTGAAATATTCTAGATCAGTGCGAGAACTATCTCATACAAACTCTCGTGTTTTCTCACTTTTTTGGTGCACAAAGTTTCTCTACAAATCCAATGTTTATGGCAAGCATCGTTAACCCTAAGCAAGAGTTGTATTGTCATATTTATGTTAATGATAATATCCTCTCAAAAAAGGATATTAGCATTAATGGGATCCCTAATTCGATTAGGACTTCTTAATTAACAGTCCTATGCCTTTTAATCATTCTATTCAATAACGTAATATTATTATTTATTATTTATTATTCTTAACCGATTAAGATTAAGAAAAAATTACTTGGATAATTCTCACTGGGTTGACTCATTTGGTTCATTCTTTGTGTGTGACCCTACAAGTTTACTTAATTTTGGCTGTAGACCTAAAAACCTCCTTTAGCCCTGTAAGACATAAGTAGCCTCTAGCAAGACTTATGTCTACCCAAATTAAATGAAGATCGGCGATTCAACTTTTCATAATAAATAGTCAATTATTTAGTCCCTTGGTCACATGATATCTAATGATTAAACCTGATGCCCTATAGCACATCACTAATAAACTTTTTCTTCATTATCTTTCAAACCTAAGGAGAATACAAGACCAAGGATGCAAAACCAGTACCTTATCATCAACGTTTAACCGAATTGGCTCAAAAGTTCAAAGAAATCTCATACACATATGTGATAAGAAATTATAACCATTTTCGTTTATGCATTAGCCACATTGGTGTCCATGATCATCCAAATCACTAACGGGGTAGAGGTCCAACTTTTGAAGGTTAGGGTTGAAGAGGAGCTGACATTTTAGCCAAATATCGAGGAGGTCTTAAGGAGGGAACGATGGTATATGAAGATCAAAGAGTTCCTTCAGAAAGGTAAGTACCCCAAAAATGCTTCAGTGAAGGAACAAAGAACATTAAGACACTTAGCAGCTCATTTCATGCTCAATGACAATATGCTATACAAAAAGTCACTCAACACTATCCTCTTGAGATGTGTAGACAAACAGAAGTCGACGTGCTAATGAGGGAAGTCCATGAAGGGATATGTAGACCCCACATAAATGGGTACATGCTAGCCAAGAAAATCGTGAGGTTAAGAAATTTTTGGATGACCATGGAATCAGATTGCATCAAACACTTGAGGCATTACCACTTATACCAGATATATTCCAACAAAATAAACGTATGCCCTAACGAATTGTAGTCATTATCTTTACCTTGGCCCTTCTCGATGTGAAGTATGAACATGATAGGGCCAATCTCTCCAAAAGCTTCAAATGGTCATCGGTTCATACTGGTGGCGTTGACTACTTTACTAAATGGATCAAAGCATTCTCGTACGCCAATGTTACCAAAGGAATAGTCGTTAAATTCATCAAGAAGGATGTCATAACCAAATGTGGAGTTCCTAACATAATCATCATAGACAATGACACTAATATGAACAATAAGTTGATATATGAGTTATGCCAAGATTTCGGGATCAAGCACTGAAACTCTACTCCATATTGACCCCAGATGAATAGGGCAATTGAAGTAGCCAACAAAAGCCTTAGAAAAACTAGCGAATGTTGCACCTACGTTGCGTATGCAAAATTAATAAATATATATGAAAAATATTAAATTTTTTTATCGTAAAATATTAATTTTCAACTGTAAAATTTTTTCTTAGATTTTTAAATTTAATGTTATTAATTTTCTTATGTCACAATAAAATGCAAATTTTTAAAAGTCAAAATATGTGGAAAGTAGTTATGGTTTGAAAATAAATTTAGAGGATATAGTTTATATTTTACAAAAAAGTTACAAAAAAAAAAGAAGTTACAAAATCATGATAACTAAATTATATATAAATCATAAAAAATTAAAAGTCTAAAGACATCGAAGTAGTTGCTTTTGCTTTAATAATATAGATATAGATAATCAAGAAAATAGCTATCACCCACAAAGATTGGCATAAGATGCTACCCTTTGCACTCACAGCCTACCAAACGTCCATCAAGGTCTTGATAGGGACAACCACAAACTCCTTAGTCTATGGCACATAAGCAGTTTTGCTAGTCAAAGTTGAAATCTCATCTCTTAGAATCATAGCTGAAACCGAGTTAGATGAAGCTAAGCGGGTAAGAAAGAGGATTGATTAGCTAAACCTCATTGATGAAAGGAGAATGATTGCCTATGGTCAATTGCATCAACAAAGAATGGCCCCAGCATTTAACAAGAAGGTTTGCCTAAGAAGTTTCAAGGAAGGAAATTTAGTCTTGAGAAAAGTCCTTCCAAATGCATAAGATCCAAGAGGAAATTTTACCCCTAATTATGAGGGACTGTGTGTAGTGAAAAAGGTGTTACATGGCAGAGCAGTAATTTTAGCATGTATGGATGGTCCATATTTAAAGGACCCTGTGAACTCTGATGAAGTCAAATTGTATTACGTTTGACAAATTAATGGGAATTTTATCAAGTTCAGAAATTTGCCAACTACTTTGTCTATAGAGGATCTAATTTTTGTTACCTATTAACAAAAAGATATCCTAACAATCATGAATCATTGGATCGAACATCGACCAATCACCTTAATTGATAAGTTCTCCTTCATCCTTATATCTCTTGGACATTTTAAAACATGAGTTTACTACGAGAAAGAGAGAATTGAGCAATTGATAAAGTTATAAACATTTTAATACTTTGTAATCTAACCTTTTCTTAAAGGAATACCCATTTTCAGGGAGACAATGAAAAGGCCAATATATCTAATGCATGAAACATCTCTTATATTGCTCCAAAATCAAAACCTTCATAGTTGCCACTAAGGACGAGGAAAATTGACCCACAACTAAAAGGATTGCCACCTTGAAGATATCTGAGCCACATAGGATAAACCTAGGATGACGAAATTTGCCAAGTGATTTGATAGTTAGGAGCTTCTATAAGAACCGACTAAGACTTTTAACAAATACATCATCTCGAGAAATGATTTCTTAGGCAAACGGTCAGGACCCAGCATAAGAAGCACCTTTGCTTAGGAAACACCCCCGCTTAGGAAGTACCTTAACTTAAGAAGCACCCCGACTTAGGATGCATCCCTGCTCAGAAAACACTCACCAAAAGATAATCCCAAACCCCACAAGGTTAGGAACTTTAGATAAGTTGATATGAGTAGAACAAAAATGGGTCTACTTTATCTTTATAGTAAGGTTCTAACAAACCTTAACATAAAGAGGGGCAATTATAGACACCCTATTTTTGCTAAAATTTAGTTTATAAATGTTATAATATAAAGTTTAGTAATAAAAATATAATTTAGTGACTTAGGAAAAATTAATCTTGTCATATAATATGATTAGGAGTTAAGATAGACTAAAATAGAAATTATTATTAAGATTAGTTTGGCTAAGGAAAGAAATATGAAAGAAATATGAAAGAAATAATAAAGGAAAAAAAAGGAAAAGAAAAATGAAGAAGAAGCAGAGGGAGAAAGAGAGGAAAAAAATAAATACAAATTTTGAAAAAAATTGGATGTTGATGACAGCATGACGTCAACATGAATAATATTTTGTCTTTTTACCTCTAACTCATGTAAAACTACCCAAGACCCTAAACTTTGCACCCTCTTTTGAGTCTTTTTCAATTTCAAATTTGCCATATTAATGGAAAAATTAAAAACTAAGTGTGGAGAGCTTTCATTTGATATCAAATATGTATATTTTCATAATGGCTTGCTATATCAAATTGGAGCTCAAACTTTGGGAAAAAACAAGATTCAACTTTCCAAAAATATGGTGATCCACGTCAAATTTACATTTTTTAGGCAAGTCTGAAGATGTGGTTGGCTTCCAATAGGAATCTAGGACACAAGTATTTGATTTGATTAGCAAGTAGCATCCTAATTTAAGAAAACCCCCAAAATTCGTAGTGAAACTTATCTTAAGAACCCTAAATGTGAATATTTTCAAATCGGTAGGATTTAATTAGTAATTCTCAATCCTAGAACTATAAACAGGACTCACACACTATACTCTAGGCACGAGTAAGTGAATTTTAGACAATTAGAGGTTATGGGAAGGATCAGGAGGTCATAGGCTTTGGATTGATAGCTTGAACCAACTCCAATGCCGTTGGAATTATCATCTCTGATCACCATCTCAAGTGAGGAGCTTGGAACACTAGTTTTTGATGCCTTTTTGAATAAAATCGACAACACCGAAGTGTTCATAGTCCCTAGAAACCCTAGTTTGACCACCATTCACCTCTTTCACCACCTTATAACTGCCGAAGCTCTAATTGCCACTTGCCCGTCATGTTGTCTCCTCGTCATCGGTATGCATCCTCAAACAAGTACGTGTCTTATTCCTTCCTGATTCTTTTCCTTTTCCTTTTCTTTTTAAGAATAATATATACATTAGTAATAGTTAATGTAAAAAATAATAATATTATTATGATAGAAAAAAACAGAATGATGAAATCTTGATATCTATGTAATTTAAGTCAGAACCCTTTCATTCGTTGTATATTTTTATCATATAGTTTCGTATGGTAATTTATCAATCTCTCTAATATTATTATTTGATTATTTTATTTAAGGAAATAGACTTATCATTGCATTTAAGAATATTAACTAAAGAAAAAAATCATCATTGCTATTTAATCTATATCTATCTATCTATATAATTTAAGCTAGAACTCTTTCATTCGTTGCACATTTTTATCATATAGTTTTAAATGGTAATTTATCAATCTCTCTAATATTATTATTTGATCATCTTTATCTTTATAATTGAAGTGAGAACTTTCTCATTCGTCTCCACACCCATTTGAAGAAATAATAAAGTATAATTTATCCCGCGTTTACTTTAATTTACATTAAATTATAATTCCTCTTGATTGCTTGGTTGACTAATTTAGATATTTCCACAATATGTCTCCAACAATCTCCTTACACGTTATCTATATCTATCACGTATATTTTCTTTTTATTATATATTTTTCCTTTTTGATTAAGACTTACAATTGCAAGAAGGTATGAAATTTTACTGATTACATGAATTGTATGAAATTTTACTGATTACATAAGTCTTTTCCTCTTGCAGAGAAATTATTTGAGGATTTATAATCTTGGTTGGGCATTCTATATTAAAATTGACAAAAGAACATTTATTAAGATGAGAAAACAAGAAATTGGAAAGTTTCAACAACATAAGTAATACACCATTATATAAACAAAGGTCATAACTTCCGTTGTATAATTTTTGGATATTGCATTGCTAATTACGTGCAAAAGTATGATTTCCTTTTCATTATATTGTCAATTACTTGCACATATGATGATGGGCCTAATCATCAAGTACAACACGAACAATATGTGGAATTTGATAGGTAAGATAAATCTGATTATGATTATCATATACGATTACTATTGCAGTATGATATTATCAAACATCATCCCCTTTATATGTTAGCTTTTATTTAATTTAAATACATTTCGTTTTGCACAGCGAAACATATTATATATGTCAAATTCTATCTTGCTAAGGTTTAAAATTCTGTCCTACTACAATTTTTTTTTCAATTTAATAAATATAAACTTTTTATTTCATTTACTCTACTATATTTCATTTAATATATAGTTCTTCAAGACAAAAACTTTTGTAAATGAGCTGTTATATAAGGAGTTCAATAAGTTAATTACCAAGTCACTTAAGTGTATATATAGAAGTATAATTTGATTAAATAAATTCCCTTTCTAATGTCTTATTTGTTTTGTAAGTATATGGCTATGTCTTCGATAAAGCAAAATAATTGTGATTATGATTCATGTGTTATAAAAATAGTAATAAATATTTACAGTATATTAGAGTGTTATTTCATTAATCTTTTGATTTCTTTTTCATGTATTTTTATGCAATTTATTAATGTTTTTAGTTTCTTCCTTCGTCTACCGATCTTACACGTAATTAACTTCAACTATGTTATTTATTGTAAAAGTTCATTTTCTTATTTAATTTTTACAGCCGCAATGCAGGTGCGTCATCTGCGAGTTAGTAATTATGCCAACATTGGGTAATGTGTTATTTTTGAAAACCTTAAAAAAAACGCATGATAATTATTATTAACTTTTTTGAATTTTGAACTTGTTCCTTCTTAGCAAATTTAGGCCTTATATGTTTTCTCCAATTTTAGACTTATACTATATGAAATCCTTTATGACATAAAACATGATTTTAGGAAAATTGTCTTTATGAGCCAATATGTAATTTTATATTGAATGTTATTTTACTATAAATTGCTAGCATGATACTCTCTCTCTCTCTCTCTCTCTATATATATATATATATATATGATGGTTTTAATTTGATTCTATACAATATGATCCTTGTAAAGATTGGTTTCATTATAACGTAGACATGATAGCTTGTTAATAAATCTAATTCCTACCATTATCGATATGAATTCAATCTTCACTATGCTTGCCTTATTCATGTAAAATTGAATTTTACTATGACATGTTAGCAATTTGTTAATGTGAGTCCATAATGGCTATGTTTGGTGTGCTATAATGGGATTTTCTTTAATATATGATGCCATCTTGTAAACATATCATCTCTTATCTATAAATCGTTTTCTTTAAATGTCATCAAGATAGCATAGATGTAATTACAGGAGTTTTCATTATGATTTGATCTCTAATACTTTATTATTGTTCAAAACTTTCTTAACAGTTAGAAAAATTGATTTTCATAATTTATTAGACTTTGGATTCATCTAGAAAAAAAATCAACTTTTTTGAAACTACAAAAAATTAATGAACTTAAAGCGATAACATTTCAAAATTACTAAAGGAAACCAACAAACTAAAATTTTTATCAATTTCATGAAGAACTACACATTGTTTGATCTCAAATAGCGAGTACGAGTACATAGGCATCTAATGGACAACATAAAAAATGTAAACTTTTTTTCTTTGTGAAATTGATATTAATATTGTTCCTATTAATATAATTGACAATATGCAAATTGTGTTGTATTTTGAAGATATTAATGGAGTTAGTCATTTTCTATAAATATTAAATTTGGTAAATATTCTTTTATAAATGACACATAAATTCAAATCAAGAAGCAACTTATAATTGGAAACTTAAAATTTGTAACCACTTAAATTTTAATAAGATAGCTTCCAAACTTAGTAATCTCTAGTCCGTTTTCTTAAAACGATTTTTCACAGATGAGTGACAAAATTGGAACTAATCTACCCATTATGCATAATTTTTTTTCATGACTTTAGTTGGGTGACGACTCTAATTTTTTAAAAAATTTTAAATATTTTCTTTATTTCTTAATCGACCGTTTGTATTAATGAGTTAGGGCTTAGTACAAATTGAAAGGAAACTGAACCAGAAATCAAAATTTAGGCTTGACGGATTTGATCTCTAAATTAATCATAATTTTTTACAAATTGATCTGGCTTAAAAACTTGCTGAACCAAATTGGTTTGGAAAACTATATTTTCTATTTGATATGATTCTATTTACTAACTAGTTTGGTTGGATTAATTTTTTTCCTATCATTTCTAAAATTAAGCGTGTTAATATATATATTTAAAAGTTTACAAAATTTGATTGGTACATTTTATTAAAATAAAAAAAAAAATAAACCACAACTTCACGATCAATAAAATTAACGTAAATTCATATGCAAGAATCGGCATAACTTGATATGACAAGTAAAAGGTAATTAAATTTTTACTGGGGCACAACAAATAATTTTACAATCAAGCCAACCCCTTGTCTATAGAAGAAAGCTCCATCCATGTTATACCTCTTCTCCTTATGGTTCACAAATTTCAAAACTGGAGTTTTAAAGAAAAATCGTGACACTACATTCTTATAGAATAGATATTACAATATACAAGGTATAAGTAGAAATTCCAAACTTATATCATGCCATATCCATTCTTGAATTCTATTCAATAACATCAAGTTTAACAGATTTTAGGATTTAATTGATTTTAAGATTCAGCATTTAATCATAAATATAAAGTGTGCTAATAATCGCATTTAAAAGTAATGTTTTAATATAATACAAAAGTTAAAAAAAAAAACCTATTATTTGTCAAAATCAAAACAAAACAAACAACACCCTCACCAAAAAATATATATATATTAAGCCCAAAATGGTAGGCAGTCAAAAATATAGCTTGAATTTTGACTAGTAAAAGGGAGTTAAATTTATAAGCAAAAGAGGAAATCTCTCAACCAACATTAACTCCACTCCATTGTCCTCAGGGAAAAGCTCAAAAACCTATTGTACCTCTTCTGTTGTGGTTCGCAAACTCCCATCCTAAAATAATAATTAAAAAAAATATATATATAATAATGATAAAAATCATCACTCAGCACATTCTCTCTCCTCTTTTTCTCTCTCTTTCGTGTGAGATTGTACATATGTGAAAGAGACAAGTAGCCAATGGGTGACAAGAGACCATGACGATGACCCCACGAGGGCACGAGCCTTTTGGACGTTTTTGGGGCTGCTTGGGTCGAGTCGCCTCGTAAACCCCTCCCTTCCACTCTTCTCATTGGTCCCCTCTCCCTCTTTCTCTCTCTTTCACTTAAAAAAATTGTTCTTGTCTTTTTCCCTTATAAAGGTCAACACTCTGTTCTCTCTCTCTCTCTCTCTGTGTCACGTCTTCACTCCGTTCATCACAAATTCACAACTTTCACTGGCATATGTCATAATGTCGTCCCACCTCTCTCTCATCCTAGTACTCCTCTATAAGTAAGATGTGCTGTGGTATTTGCTTTTTATGTTTTCAATCAACAGAATCCGATCCTGCTCTGTGGTCTTGCCTTTTATATTCTCGTTTTCTTTCCCTCTTTGGTGAATACTACATAGCAATGTTTTTTTTCTTAAACCTTTTTTACTGTTTCCCTCTCATTTTCCTCTTCTGGGTTATTTTCAGATTTTGATCTCGTTGTGGAATTCTCTTCAAGTTTCAAACTTTCTCTTTTGATTTCAGGTGAAACGAACAAACACACAGCGCACAGGCATACACACACATAGAGTTATCTGAAAAATAGATGGGGGCTTCAGATTATTTCCGCTCATTTGGAAGGCTGGTTGTGTAAAGAATGGAATTTGTGGGTTTTATTTTACAATAATTTCAAAAATAAATGAACCCAATTTTCTGTTTTTTTTTTTTTTTAATTTTAATTTATGTTGTGATTGTTTATGTAGGATTATCTGGGGACTTTGATCAATTGGCAATCTTGGGCTCATTTGTTGAGGGCTAAACCATTTTCAGAGCAGGTTTGTTTTCATGAGATTATGAATTGTGTGATATGCTTTGTCATGTGGTTTGCTGGAATGGAACATGTTCTGTTTTACAATTGCTTAATTCATCTTCAGTAGTTATCATTATGTCTGGAGTATTTATAAGAGAAGATTTTTGGTGTGATTATTGAGTTTCTTATGAGAATTGATTCTTAAATATAGGGATTAAGTCTGAAATTTTGAAGCTTGAATAGTTTCAGTTGAATTTTATGGACCTAAATGACCATTTTGATGCTTTGGATCCGTATGCATTCTGCAGCTTAGTTTCTTTCTTTCTTTTTCTTTTTCCCTGCCTGGATCGATCATAAGATGAGGATTTCATGCCTATCTGTGCTTAATGCGGAAACATCTGACAAACTCGTACGTGACTGAGAAATTCCACACTTGTTCTGTTCTATTTCTTTCTTTCTTTGTTTTTTTTTTTTTTTTTTCTTGTGAGTCACATGGGGATATTCACTGAAAAAGAAGATGAAGAAAAGCTCAGATTTAAGAAGTTAAGGCATGATGAAAGACATAATCTCATAGTTAGTGACCAAATTTACATATCCATAGCAGACCACCTGAATATTCTGCAAAAGCTTTAGAATCGAGATTCAAGATAATTGACGACTTCAAATCGCTGATTTCTTCCTCATACTAAAACTTTCTTTTCTTTTTTTTTTTTTTTTTTGCCACTAAAAAGAGTATGGAAGCTTGTTTAAGTGGAAAAGCTAGAATGTTGATAGCTGGAAAGGTTTTGGTTCTACTCAAGGGATACAAGTTTTTCCAGTTAAGGGCAGTAGAAGCTAAATATATTTACACTATTGTAGTATGTTTCTGACTAACACACTAAAGAGTAGGCAATAGAATCTATGTGGCCTCCGTACGAAAATGGTACGGACGTGGAAAATTATTCACAAAATAGGACAGCCACTAAAGTTATTCCTAATATCAGCATTAATGGTTCTGTTTATAACAGTGCCTTTAAGAAAAATGATTTGTTAGAAATCGCTATTATATTGAAGGCGCTGCTTTAAATACTGCCTTTAGTACAAATTTGAAGATGCTATTATAAACGTCTTCAATGCTTATATTGGGAAAAAGTTGGATTATCGTACTGTTTCTGGAATTATTTTTCTGATCAGTACCAGTTATGTGGGAAAACCGAATCTATGCCTAATAATTTTGAAGGGTGAAAGCCCCTTGTGTGCTTCCTTTCACGTTTGAGTCTTTGCTAGGTATTTGGTCATGTTAAATCATAAAATATTCATTCATTTTAGTTTTGTGTTTCAATATTACGTGTTTGCTTTATGTTGAATTTAATCATGCAACCATAATAAATTGATCTAAAAATTTAAAACTTATATACATAGAGTGGTTTTTTCGTACTTTTTGCTCCACAGTCTTTTACTTGTGGATAAAACTTTTAGATAAAGCCAATAATTCAATGGAGATTAAAGGAAAGGCTCAAGGATTATAACTTTTGATGTCCTTCTTCACTACCATGTAGAGTTAGATTCACATCGAATTTATCTAAAAGCCTCTAAACTTTTAGATATTATTTTGGCTTTTTCACTTATTACTAGATATTATAGATTTTCTATTTGAAAAGTTCTTTTTGAAACAGACAGAATCATGTCCTTTTCTCTTGTGCCTCTGCACTATGAATGAAGTATGGTGAACGATTAACAAATTACTATTTTGCAGTGCACATGAGTGTCTCAGATAGTCTCCTTTGTAAAATGAAAAAGGATTTTCAAGATCGGGGAATAAACTTTATTCAGTGACCCTTATATTTGACCATCCAAAGAAAAAGGATCCTTATAATTAGGAATATATGTCTAGCTGCTTGGACATGGGTGTTAGCTGTATTGGTGGGAAAAGAATATATAAATTACTACAGACATTCTGTTACAGCTGAGAATTTATTCTCATTGCTAACGTTACCTTGGCCCCATTTCTTGTTGTTTCAAATTTAAGCTCTATGGATTTCTAGTGCCTTCCCATTATTTATTTATCGCTATCTCACTTTCTTTGTTTTCTGCAGGCTCAACTTCTGTCCGTAGCTAAATGTTTGAAACTCTGTCTTTAGTCCTAGACTCTTGGTAGAAGAGTGAAACTTACTACCTCACATCAATTGAAAATGCGAAACTCCATAATGGAAATAAGTGTTGATGTCCCTTTTCCTATGAAGGAATTAAGTGTTAGTTTTGGTTATTATTGCGATGCCAGTAGCAGCTCAAGCTCTCTTCACATGTCGGAAGAATTTGACATGCCAGACAGTGTCTCGATATGGAACTCTAGCATGAGGCAAAGGAATGGCTCCTTTTCTTGTTTATCTGGTGCTGCTTTGAGTGCTAATGCCACTTTGGCAAACACAAGTATCTGCAACGGTATCATTGGAGGAGAAATATTGCCTAGTATTGACTCCCCTAAATCATTCAGAAGAATGGCATCTTCTCCTTCTCTAACAAGGCTGGACCTTTTGTCTTCATCCATTCACAATGGCACGATTCCCACAGTTGGAGCATTCCCCGAGAACACACCTACTGAAAATGACGGTAACTTGCTGAAACCAAGTAGTGCTCCCTCTAGAACAGAATCCTCGAGCTTTCTCAATGCTATGGACGTACAGACAGCAGGTGGAGCTGCTGGTGAGGATAGAGTGCAAGCAGTGTGCTCAGAAGAAAATGGATGGCTATTTTGCGGAATATATGATGGATTCAATGGGCGTGATGCCGCTGATTTTCTTGCTTGCACTCTTTATGATAAAATTGCGTGTGCTCTTCATGATTTGGAATGGCGTACAAAAATGCTAAGCAGCTCAGCCGAAAGAACTCCAAGAGATGATCAAACCTTTGAGGGTAACATTTCCTTGGCTAGTGATATATCCTATTCTTCAGATGAATTATTTGGAACTGATACTTTTAAAAGTGGAATCATAGATTGTCTGGAGTTTTCACTTGCACAAGCAGAAGTCAATTTCTTGCATATGGTTGAACAGGAAATGGAAGATCGTCCTGACTTGGTATCTATTGGATCATGTGTATTGGTGGCCCTCATTCATTTGAGTGATATCTATATTCTAAATTTAGGTGATAGCCGGGCTATCCTGGCTACTAGTGACATTGGAAAGAGCAATGTCGTGAAGGCCATCCAGCTCACTGAAACTCATTCAGTGGATAATGAATCGGAGTGCCAGAAAATTCTGGTGGATCACCCTGATGATCCTTGCCCTATTTCTAATGGAAGGGTGAAGGGAAAGCTAAAGATAACACGTGCATTTGGGGTTGGTTACCTCAAAGAGGTAGTCAACTCTTTTTTCTTTTCAATTTTTTTGTTCAAACATGGCTAGTATGCATTTAGTCCATCATTTGAAGTTAATCATTGATGATTTTATTAAAATTGACAGAGCAAAATGAATGACATGTTGATGGGAATATTGCGCATACGGGACTTGCACAGTCCACCCTACATTTATTCCGCTCCCTTCACAACAAGCCATAGAGTAACAGAGAATGATCGCTTTGTCATTCTAGGAAGTGATGGGCTATTTGACTTCTTTACCAATGATGAGGTAGTGCAGCTTGTAAACCTCTTCATAGAGTATAATCCATTTGGTGATCCTGCAAAACATTTGATCGAACTCCTTGTCCAGAGAGCAGCTGATGTTGCAGGTAATTTCTTGTGTATTGCAGTCCTTGTTATCTGTTCACTTTTCCAGAATTGAGGTGATTAAAAGATTAAAGATTTTGCTAGTCATTAGACTCATTACATTGAAGTTATGCACATACAAACTATTCCAAACTGCACCCAATCCTATGCAACAATATGAGTTTCACAACCATCTGAAGTAATTGTGTCCTTACATTTAGGTATCAGCATTGAGCAACTGCTAAGCATTCCAGCAGGACGGAGGAGAAAATATCATGACGATGTTACTGTGATGGTAATCATGCTAGGTAACAGACAAAGGACAACTACAGCTTCAACATCGCTGCAATAGGTGGATGCTCTTTCGTAGAATTATGGTGGAGTGTGGCAACAAATGGCAAAGAGGTCTTGAACCTCACCAGTTTGTGTACGTAGTGTACAAGAGTTGTGTATTGTCTCGTTGTTGCTTTGAGAACAATATTATATGTCTTGTTATAGCTGGAGTTCATAGTCGTTTGCTAGGGAATAAAGTAAGTAATAATTCTGTACCATCACAATGACCTTTGTTTGTTTTCCCCTGATCTCTGGTTGTTCTCAGATTAGTTTTGCTGATCTATCTTGTGAAACTTTTTTAGATTTCAAGCATTTCCTGCCAAACATGCAAGTTGCAGCTTTCTGTTATTAATATATTGGATGATGGTTGAAGGAATGAAGGTGATAATCCATTGGTCAGAAATAAACCTAATTAAAAGTAAGATAGTGTAGAATGATGGCGATTGATCTTGTTAATTGGATGATGCCATCCTTGGCCACATTGCTGAAGCATAGATAGCTCCAATATATATAGTCCCATCAATGAGATGATCTAATAATTTATTTAATTGTTAAAACCCCATTATACCAAACCTTTTAACCATCTCGGACAGCAAATCTGGTGGTTTTGTTAATATGATCATAAAAACAAATTTAGTTGTGCATTTGAGCAAAGTTAAGATAGCGAATATAACATTAACCCTGAAAGAAAGTGCTAACTACTAGAAGTTGTATTAGCCATTGACTTACTGGATCCATCTTCAACATATTATCCATTGGATTTTACAAACTAGATATTCATAACAGCCGCAAGTTTTTTCTATGGATTATTCACTTTGAGACTTCATGACCTACTAAACACCGAACTATGTATAATCCTAGTCAAATATTGAGATGTAAAATCATTTTTGCAATGAAAACTAGGATTACGATGATAAGAAAGAAATGTAGGTTCCTCACAATTATGACAAGGGGGGCGTAAGGTGATTAGCACCTTGAAGCAAGACGTGCACCGATCTGGTTGTCTATTTAACAAGTGCAATGAGTTTGCGACAAGATATGCTCTAGAATTGATGATGTGGGATTTAATTTCATGAAAGTTTTCAAAGCACATGATAATGGTGAAGATTCATTTTTCATCTTCTATTTTAGCTTTCTTTTGATTTCTATTTTTTTTTTAAACCTTTTAAAGTTCACGGGATATTCCTTTCTTAATTCAAATGTATATTATCGTCTGCCATATTAATTTTATGCCATATGGTAGTCTATATAAGGAAAAATAGCGAGGTTCATATTTATAAAATGAGGAAAAGTTGTTTAATTTAAATTTTTTTTTTTTTTTGGCATCCATACAATTATAAGAATTTTCAAGATCATCTATAGTTTGTCAGAAGGTCACAACGCTTGAAAATAAGGTTATTTAATATCATAATATTTCAAGTGGTTAAAAAGATATCACAACATTTTGAGTAGATAAAAAGATATCATAATATTTAGAGAAATAGATCAATTGAGGTCATCATTGGCACGTGTCACACCATGCTAGATAATTGAGTTTTAATTATATATATTTTTCCTATTGACAGGTATCAATGATAACCTCAATTAACTCATTTCTCTAAACATTTTGATCTCTTTTTATCCTCAAACATTGCGATCTCTTTTTATCCTCAAACGTTATGACCTTCCGATATAATTTACTCTTTATCTATATATATGGCATATATATTTATCTCTATTATTATTATTAAGTGAATACCAAGTTATTCGACTCCAAAATTTAAATATTAGTAACTGCGAGTTAATATAAAGCGAATATCAAATTATTCAACCCCAAAATTTAAATATAAGGTTACAATTACATTATATTTCCTCTCTTCTACTGTTTTTTTAACTGCAATTCTATTTTACTGTTTTCTCTCTCTCTCTCTCTTGCATTATCATATTATTATTTTGACACGTGTGAAAAATTTTACACTATCTTCTATTTTAAATTTTAGTTTTATCATCATATTAAATTTTATACTATATTCCATTTTAAATTTTAATTTTACTGTCATATAATATTTTAACATATGCATGGCGGATGTGGCATCTACTATACATGCACACTCATACCGAACTTGAAACTCTAATTTAGAAGCCATGCCTAGGTATGCAAACGGAGCAGGTCATTATAAGGTACCCAGCCCGTCCGAACCATTTAAAACCCTAGAGGGTCATGGGACGGGTTTGGAAAATTACATGCCGATCCTATAGGGTTTAGGGTCGGGTTCGGGTCATTAAAAAAATCCGATGGGTAATCCAAACCCGTTATATTATAAACAATTTAAAAAATTGAGTTTGAATTTTAAAAAACAAAACCCTACTAATTTTTTTCTTTAAGAATGGTTGTTAATAGTTTTAATTTTATTTTTGTCTTTTTTTTTCTAATTTTTAATTTTATCTCTTAAAAGGTTATTTTTATAATATTATTAATTTTTGTCGTTTTAACAAATGAAATAGCTAGTTCTATGAGTCTGTGAATTGACGAATGTACTGTAACTAGCCTAGCTAGGTTTAAACCATACTGAAGTCTAGTTGCCGGCCTACCACCTAATATTTTGTTGGAAGATGCAATTGAATTTAACTAAGAGTTGAAAAGGGGAAAAAAAAAAAAGAAATGAAGCATTGCAAGGCGGGGTGGGGCCGGTTAGGATCAAAACCCTATAGGGGTGGGTTTGGGTATTGAATAAAAAACCCTATAGGGTTGCAGGACGGGTTTGGGATATCCTATTATGAAGCGGGTCGGATTCGAATTTTATGTGACTCGTCTCAAACCCACTCCAATTGTGTCCCTAGCCATGCCCTTTAAAGCAACTAGGAGAAGTAGGCAAACGAAATTGTTGACCTCACGTAAATTTTGGCTCCATATATTTGGCCCATTTATTGGTTCTCAATTCGGTCCGCGAGAGAGAGCGAGAGAAAAAGTAATGTGTTTCGGCTCATGGACATGTTTACGATTATGGACCAAAAAATAGCACCGAACTCCTCGACAGTATCAACCGCCGATGGGTTTTAATTTTCTATGTTTGGGCTGAAGCGTGTCCGCTAAAGTTTGAAGTAACAGTTCGCATGGAGGGTCCGATGAAATTTCAGCTTAGTATGTCAGTAGGAGGGAAAGAAAATATAAAGAAGTAGGGGGGTAAGCACCATTTTTAATACTAAAAATGCACTTTTTGAACCTTCATGACTGCCATCCTTTATGAAGGTCCTGAAATATTGCAATTTTCTTTCTTTTTTTTCCTTTTTAAGTTTTTTAATAAATGTATATATGATAAATAATTTAAAGTAATAAAAAACAGGATGATGAAAACTCAAAATGTCACTAAAGTAACTTCATAAAAGATCTTTGAGATGAAGTGGATAAGCCTGAAATAAATAAAAATGAAAAAAAAAAAAAAAGAGATCTTTCGAAAGCTAATGAAGTACCAAATGACCTTGAATGAAGTCCCTTTCATTAGACCAACAGTATTGCAAGCGCTTGGCATGTCTTATAGGAGGCAATTTAAAGACCTTACTTTAAGAATCTTATTACTATGTTTCATATTTATTTAGGTTTTGTAGTTCATATATATTTTTATATAATATAATTTTAAAAATATAAAAATATTATAAAAAAGACATTAAGAACCTCAATTTTAGTATTATTCATAGAGGACCCTAAAAAATTAAAAGATCTCTCTTCATTGCTATGGACCTCAGTAAAGTCCTTAGAATAGGGACTTGAAATGAGAACCTCTAATGATATATGCTCACAAGTATCTTTGTGTCTAATTTTTATTTTTTTTCCTCAATATTTCATACTTTTGAAAATGACAAAAAAAACAAGGAAAAAACATGCTCTATCCAAATTTCCAAAGAAGAATTGCAAAAATAGAATATTGCAATAGTAAAAATAAAGATGATCACCCTTCTAAATTTCATGTACATCTTCTAAAAATAGAAAATGCTAACCATTCTAAAATTTTAGCCAATACAATACGTGGCTTTGTGATAGAGCAAAACACCATCAACTACAAACTAACTTAATTAAACATGTGTGACAATGATTTGGACCTACAAAATAAAATTCAATAGTTAGTCAACAATATATACCTAATAGTTATATTGCAAATTTATTTAACATTTTTCATTTACACTAAGATTAGCTTGGAAAGATATTAAGATATTGGAAAACTGATTATAGGACGGGACCTACAAAAACATTGAAAAAAATGTCAAGGAACGCTCTTAAAGATCCTTAATAGTATCTCTATTCCAGTGTCCTTAACACAAGACCTTGCATAAAGGACTCATTTTTTGAAGTCCTACAGAGTGGAAAGGTCCTTAAAACTTTTTGGGGCTCTCTACTAAAGACCCAAAAAAGTAAGGTTTTTCACATCTTTATTGTAAATAACCTTAAGAATAAAATAGTAAAGTTCTTTGAAAAAATAAGTTCTTAAATTGCTAATATAACACTTTAAGGACTTCTTAGATGTTCTATGGGATGTGGATGATCTTAGAGCATTCACATCCACAAGGACTTATAAAAGATCCTTAAAATGTCATATTAACATTTTGAGGACTTATTTTTCTTAAGAAACTTATTATATGATGCCATTCACTTCTTTGTAACTTTTATGTATCTTATATATTTTTACACAGTACGCTTAATTAAAAAAAAATTGAGCATCCCTATCCTAGGGTCCTTAACATAGGTTTTTAGATGAAAGACCTTATTTTTTGAGATCCTTATAGATGTGAAGGTTTTCTTCAATGGAGGACCCTACAAAGCGAGTTCATTTAGAATATTATTATTATTATTATTATTATTATGTAAAAAAAGACGTCGTATAAAAGTAAATGAGACTTATAAAATTATAAAAAGAAGCAAAAGATCTTATGTGAAGAACACTATGTATCAATTGGTGAGGTCCTGAGAAGAAAAGCTTTTTAAAGTATTGATGTGGTAATTTAAAGACCTTGTGAATGTATTTATGTGTTCGAATGCTTTAAGAGATAAAATGAAGAGGTTTTTAAAATAGAAAGTTCCATAAGATAATGACGTGGGATGCTAAGAACTTTATGGAAGCCCTTAGCATTAAAATTGACCTTAGACACCTTATGAAGTTTGTACACATGTGATAACAACGACCAAAACCAACTATATAATTTGACAATAAAGACATGCAATATTTTTAGGTGTTTCCCATGAAATTGTTCCGTACCATATACGTTTACATTTTAGAGGAATTGAGATTTCCATTATATAATAAATGCTCTAGACTCTGTCAAACCCATGTTAAAGTTCTTTTTTTTTTTTTTAAGGATCAATGTGGCTAATGGATCCTCAAGAGGTTGATTGGCATCTCTGTGGTCGGGGGTTTCTCTATCCCATAACTAGGAGCACTTTTTGTTATCCCTTTGTATTAAGAAAAAAAAAAATATCTTAAGAGTAATTTGATAGTCACTAATAACATTTGATCTCACACATCCATTTAAATGCCATCCAACAGTTAATATCAGCCTAAAAAATCTATGACTAAGAGGTTTCTATTCTCATTTAGGATTATTCTGCATATTGATATGATTAAAAGTAATGTAAAACCTCTACTAATACATTCCTACAAAAAATAAAAAACAGCTATTCAACAAAGAGCGAATCATGAATGATCAAGTTTAATCGATTTAACATTCTCATGCGAGCACACAAAACACCACCACACAATGCCTACTCTTCCTTCCTTATCTCTTCCGATGACATTCATACTATCAATCATCATCTCAAGACTCTTCTAGGTTAACTAACACATTTGTTGCATTTGATAAACTAGTTATAATAAGCCCATCACACAGATCGTGTATCAAAATTTTATTTGTTTTTTTCTACCATTAAATAATTTACATAGTAATGTAACTTTTAAGGCTACGAGTCTAAAAACACGAATCATTGCCCATTGGATACATACATGTTCAAAAAAAAATAAATAAATAAGAAAAGGGGTCTGATAGAGGTTTACCTATACAATGTGAAATTGAGCTGCCTTGTAAATTAAAAATAGAAGATTAGCCATTGATCTTTTTAACATTGTACCATCTGTCATGTTTACCTGAAGCTAAAGTAAATTAATCGAGAAAATGGAATGCAATATTTATCCAAACTGGTTCGTGTTTCAATTAGAAAGCACGGTGCAGTTTAACATTTTCAATAGGTTTAGTTCATGGTACATGCACTGCGAGGCACTGTACAAACATACTCCACGGATAAGGTACCATTTCAAAGAGATTTATGGGGACAAACTATGCGTAAAATTAATTACATGGTATGTTCAATAGCAATCATATTTTGAGATAGATATAGTGGTAATAGTAGTAGTTTATAAAAATAAAATCTATTGGTTATATTTCGTGAAAGCTATTATATATCAAAATTTAACTTAGATCATGTATAAAATAATATTTAATTTATGTGATGCATTATTATAATAGGAATAATACCATGAATAGTACTTAAACCTTAGTAAAATATACAATTAGATGTCCAACTTTGAAATGGATCAATTTAGTATATGGATTTGAAATTGATCGATTTAATATATAAAAAAATTTAACGTGGTACTGTTAATATATACAAAGAGTTTTTTCAAATACTAAATTGATTAATTTTAAAATTCAAATAATTAATGATATATTTTTATCAAAGTTAAAATATAATTTGTGGAATTAATCCATTATAATATTATTCTTCGTGAATCAATCTTGCTGAAGGGCGATAAAAAGGAAAGAAGCAGTTGTGTAGGAAATACAATATGAACTAACTTAGGGATTCATTGACAAGACGTCACATAGTTGATTTACCTCGCAAACCCCTTTTCCATCTTGACTGGACAGAACTAACCCAAGGAATAAGGTAGGCCTCATTCCTCGATGTGATTTTTTCTTTGGTGCGGGGGGCCAAAATCATTCATCTTATTATTTCTTCCATAATAAATTCTTGTGGGTAGTACAAGTTGTGTCATATGCTGTGTTGGGGTCAATTAATTATGTTCACACCTCATCCAACACCTCAGAGGAGGAAACATGTTCTATGTATTAAAATTATTTTGAAGTCAAAACATTCATCTAAAATTTAAGTAAAATTATTAACAACATATTCATTGCATTTAAACAAAACTTGAAAACTCATTTTTCACAAACATATACAGATTAATTCAATACCTTATAAGCATCAATTAACACTTTAGTCTATTTATCCCATGTTGATTCACATATATAACCTTAAGAATCACAAAAGATATCAATTTATTATGTCAAACAATAATCAAAACTCAAAAAATCAACCAGCTTCTTCTTTTATAACTAAGGCATAGCCAATGATTTTATAACCTCACAATATGTTTTCCGATCTCTCAAATGATGTGTAGCAAATTCAAATTATAATACCCCATTGTTATTGAAAAAAAAAAAAACAAGACATGAATTAATATCCACCATGCCCATACATAATTTTATCAAATTCACAAATCTAAACACGTCTTCACTATTTCAAAATATCAATTACCAATCAAACTCCACACATCTCCTAGGACCCTACAACAATAACATGTATTCTCAGCTCCATCCCTTCAATCTATCAAATTTCAATCTAAAGTAATACCACATCATCAAACCACAATATTGTTGTCGACTTGATACTACAATATATACAAATCACCTTGCTTTCATTTGTTTCAGTTTTACTAATTTTCACTCCATCAATCTTTTGACAAGTAACAACTATAACCTTTTTCTCTCCTACAGATTAAGTATATTTATATTGTTATGGATATCAAACAACCAGATTACTAAAATTTTTAAATAGCGCACAGAACCAACCATTTCATCTAGTGTCATACTAATTCCACATTTTGCTAAAATTACACTTAATACTTAACCAATAATTATAATTTTCCTACAAACCCATACTAATCGGCAAACTACCTTATATATATATATATATATATATTAGTATGAAAACATCTAACTAATAGTAATATTATTGAACTATTAATCAATCATAAATTTAAGTTACTATATGCATAAATACTGCTCATTTACATAACAATTTGCATATAAACCCGATGAATTCCACAAAACTTGCTATAGATCCACTGACTTTCCATAGTTTTAGTTTAGCCACTTGTTAGTTATGAATATCATATTAGCTCATTACCTTTATTTGGTAAATTACAATTTTAGCCTCAAAATTTCTATTAATTATATAAATTATCATGTTTGCATGCAAGATCACATTAGCATATTTACTAAAAGATTGAAAGTTCAGACACTTGATCAGTCATTCTATTATCATCAAAATAAACTTTTATCATATTTGTTTTAACAAAGACACTAGCTTTTCACATATTATGAAAGTACAAGCACTAATTTGTTAAAATTTAAAGACAAGATACTAAACTACTCAAGTTGAAAGTTACCCAAAATAGTCCTCTAAGGTTGCTCTTTTTGACCCTAGGAGTGCGGAGTAGCGACTCTAAGTTCGCCTAGTAAACCACATACCACTGGTTTGTTTCAATAATGTCTTTTTATTTTTCACTTTTATTTCCTTATAATTCCATTATTCTTAATACCCTTTTATGCTTCCTCCATGTTGTCCTTGCATTTAATTGTTCTATGTGATGTTAATTAGTGAAGGGTTTAGTTGTCAAGTGCTCAGGTATTGAGATTGTCAATTTATGTTAGTAGGCTAGCTCATGTTCGAGGTGTCCTTGGTGCTTCTAAATACCTTTATGTTTCTTAGGGTTGCAATCGTCCACTAGGTTGGGTCTAGTTAGAATAAGTGAGTTCAGGTGTATATTTTACCTGTATCTAGTGCTAATATGATGTGGTGGAAGATATGTAAACGGCTTGTGAAGAAATGGGATAAAAAATAGTAGTGATAGTGTTATAAATTTAGCGATTTTGAATTTTCCTGTTTTAGGATACTAGTTCGATGGAAAACAGGTTAACGGCCAAAACTCACTAGCTTTTTTGTGATGAACATCACTTTTTTAGCAAATTCTATTGTTTTGGCCTTTAGAACGACATTTTTGCTATTTTAGCAAATTTTTAATATCGTTATAATTTTTTATTGATATTTTCATTTTTTATGCCATATGTGGTGTTTTATCATCTTTATATATATTTTATGTATATAAGCTTTTCACAAACTTTACTTGTTTTGACAAAAGATAGGTTTTTGATATATATTGTACACCTTAGAGCAACTGAGCAATTCATTTGATCAATAATATATTCAGTCGCATATATTGGTCCTCTCAGAATTTGAATTTCCTTTTCAAATTTTCAAATTTTCATGCATATATCATTTGGGTATTCATGGAATCAATAGACATATAAAAGATTGCTTTCTAGTATTCGTGAGCTGATCCAAAGATCGTGATATTTACCTTTCATTTCGTGTAGTTTTGATGTGTCATACTATATTCTTTTATACTATGTTTGGTTGAATGGAATGAAATCAGTATTCTAGCTTTATTCCCATGAAATATCTATTACCTTTATTTGGTTTGCGAAAAAATTAATCAAAAGAATGTCTATTCCATGTGATACGGAATAGATAAGGAATCATCATTCCTTCCCGTTACTGGAGGAATGACCATCCCTTACCAAAAGGTATGTTTTGTTTTGAAAATATTTTGGTTTTCATCCATAAAAAATAATTATCTAAGTTAAAAATATTCTATTTTTAATTTATATATAGCATTTCATCAAATAAATTACAATTTGAAATTCTGAATTTTTGACCAATCATGTACTACACTTATAACTTCATGTTTATAGTTAGATAAAATTATCGTGACATTCAAACTCATTAAGAGAGGAGAAAGCCTCAACGAGAGATATTCTTCAAACGGACCTCATGAAGAGTATGCTAATGGGCTTCACACTATTTATAATTCAAAATCTTAAGGTGTTAGATTAATGAGTCTCTCTCTTATAAATCCTTCATATAAGTCCCATTTTCTCATGTGGGATTTTTTCAACCTCACACTTGCATCCTAATAAAACCGAATAAAGAATTTTATGAGGCTAGTTTGTCTAACTTTTATATTCTTATTGTCTAGTATGGAATAAGGATGACTAGGTATAATTGAAGACTGATGGCTCAAAATCAAGCTACAGTTAATAGTGTAAGTTCTAAGTGATGACAAGTAATAATGGATGATAGGGTTTTCATAAAAATATTAGGAAAAGGTAAGAATGTTGCTCGTAGAACTAACAATCGCAGTAAGTAAATTCTACAATAAAAAATTGTAAAAGAAGTTATATTTTGATAATAAAATCAGCAATAATGACTTTTACAGTAGAATTTTACTTTTAAAAATAGAAAATTTATCTCTAAAATATACTTTTTTGTAATGAATGTATATTAAAGGTTACACTTATGTATAAAAATGAATTTCATTAAAGTGGAATCCGAATGAATAATTCCTTACTTGCAATCACCATAATCATGCCAAACTAAAATTTTAGGAACAAATTAATATACGTTAATTTCTACTTGTTGGAAAATTTGCTTCAAATTGATGATGTCATGCTATCCCACGTGCGAAAAGAAACGAATATGGTGGTAGATTTCCTATAAAATCAAGCACATGTTAGAAGAAGCAAATTAAAATATGAGTAGTTCTAGTTCTCTTTAATTTATTCTTTATGTTAAGTAGCTACGTGTCTTTATTCTATTGGTTGTCCTTTTTGTATAAATGCCATAAAACTTTACTTATAACTAACTTGAACTAATAGACTACAACAACTTTGCTCTATTTTATTTTGTCTTTCTCTATTATGCGAAGGATCCTTTCATGGTGTTTTCATAGGGTTCCACATCAGACTTGCCTTACTCAACTTTTCACACAGTATAAGAGTACATCAAGTTTTGATCCTCTATTCTTTTTCTCTATTTTTAGCATCTTGTTGAAGGATAGGCTATAAATTATTTGTTGTTTTGTTTTTGATGCAATTGAACATGGATTCTACTACTCGAGCGATTAGGGAACCTCTATATTTGTCACGATCAGATATCCTAGTATGAATATTGAAAATTAGATTTTCAATGGCAAAAATTTTCTTCTATGGAGCCAATCGGTTGGAGTGGCTCTGGAAGCTAAACTAAAATTAGGTTTTACAGAATGTACCATACCTAAGCCTAAAGAGAATACACCTAAGTTTGTTAAATGATCTAGTTGTGACCATATAGTGACTTGTTCGATTCTTAGTTCAATGACACCAAATTTGGCTCAAAGCTTCTTGTATGGGAATTCGGCTCGTGAACTATGGAAAGAAATTGTGGAATAATACGATAATGCTTCAGGACTTTTATTGTTTCGGTTAGAACATGAAATCACTAAAAAAAACAAGATAATGTTTTTGTAGGAGCATATTACAATCGATTGAAGAAGTATTGGGATGAGTTAAGTGCTCTACGTGTTTCTCCTTCTTGCTCTTATATTCGTATGGAGTTATATAGCTATGATTTGAAGAAAAAATTACAATAATATGAGTCTAGGAACACATAATGTAATTCATTATGGGATTCAATAATGTATATGAAGGAGTAAGAAATCATATCTTATCCATGGAGCCTTTGCCAAGTGCAAATAGGGTTTTTTACCTTATGTAACAAGTTGAAAAACAAAGAGAGGTTACTGGCGTGATGCAATCTAGTGTTGAAGCATCTATGTATAACACTAAATTTGAAACTTCTTAAACTTTTGTTGATAGAAATAAATGAAGAAAGTAATGTGCAAACATTGTAAATGAGAAGATAATAATGTTGAAAATTGTTTCCAACTAGTGGGATATCTAGAATGATTTAAAGGACATGCCAGCACAAATTTGGCTTAATAGTTTGATGGTATTTTGCAAACTCCTCTTGACTATGATTTGTTGAGTGTTCCACTGGTTGTTGATAAGTCTAATGGTGTTGATAAGGTAATGCTTCAGTTGATTTGTACTAAATAAAGTCTATTCACTATACCTTTACGTCATTTAGCACTTGTTGTTTTATCTCTATAAGTAATAAAACAAGTTCTTTGATAATAGATAGTGGTGCAACAGATCATATGACTCCTTTCCAAGAAGTTTTGTTTGATATTCATCAATTAACTTCACCAATACCTATTAGAATGCTGATGGTCATTTGATTCTTGTTGAATAGATTGGTTATGTTCATCTTAGCTCTTCTTTCCATATCACACATGTCCTATATATACCACATTTTACACACAAACTTGTCAGATCTAATTACCTCATTGCTAAATTCACTTCATCTCAATGCTATTTGTTGCTATTGTGCAAAAGAAAAATGGCCTATACATCTTCAAAGTGAAGATCTTGGTGTTTCTCATGTTTTAGGTAATCAGCTTACGCAATTGTCATCATCTAGATTTACTTCTTGTCAAGATAATAATCATGAAAACTGGTACATGAGAGACTTGGTCATAGTTCTATTATGAAAATTCAACATTTAGATGGTTTTAAGAGTTGTAAACACAATGAATCTGTTGTGCAACTTGTCACGAGGCTAAGTTTCGTAGATAACCTTTTAATCATGATGATAACATTTCTCTATTTCATTTTCATTTACCTCACATGGACATTTAGGGACCTTTTCATGTGATATCTTCGCCGGGTGCTAGATATTTCCTTGCAATTGTTGATGATTGTACAAGATCTACATGGACATATTTGATGCATCATAAATCACAAGTATATTCTATTTCGCATTAGATCTTTCTATATATCTCAAACCATTTAAATGATGCCCCAAATACATTTGCTCAAATGATGGAGGTGAATTTACTTCCAAGTCTTGTCAGTCTTCATTTCCCTAGGAATTATACATCAACGCACTACCTCTTATACACAATAGCAAAATGGGCGAGTAACACAGCCATTTAATTGAAACTTCAAGAGCCTTACACTTGTACGTAAATTTACCAAAAGAATTTTGGAGGAATGTGTGCTTATGACTACTTATTGATAAATCATATGCCTATTAAAATTCTTGGTTAGAAGAAACCTTTTAAGAAACTATTTATCGAACCACCAAGTTATGATCATTTGAGAGTGTTTGGGAGTCTTTGTTATTCTGGGAAAAACTTTCCTCACAATTAAAATTTTAACCCCAAAAGTGCACGATGTATTTTCCTAGGATATGCTCATTCTCATCATGGTTATAAGGTCTATGATCTTGTTAACAAATCTATTTTTCTTTCTTGTGATGTTACTTTCTTTGAAAGTTCTTTTCCTTTCAAAGACAATTCAACTTTGTCTATTGATATTCATTTTCCAGACTTAGGACCACATGTCTTGTTTCCTACACAGAATTTGATGTTTCTGTTCCAAATTCAACTCAAAACATTGTCCTATACTCTTTCCATGCCTTCTCTGTCTTCTCGTGACAATAATGCTTTAAGAAGGTCTTCTAAAACCAGACAAACACCAAGATGGCTACAATACTTTCTCCATTCTATTCGATCATGTCGTATTTCTTCTTTACCATCTACTTCAACACCATTATAACCTTTGTTTTCACCACATTCTTTTGCTTCTTACCCATCAATTATGTTGTATTATTAGCTAACGTTGGGCGTTGAAGAACGAGCTACTTACTTGGAGGGAACTCAACAACAAGAGTGGGTTGATATAATGCAAAATGAATTAAATGCCTTAGAGTTGGATGATACTTGGGAGCTTACTTCTCTTCCTAAAGAAAATT
This sequence comes from Combretum micranthum, assembly GCA_024138025.1. Classification (NCBI taxonomy): domain Eukaryota; kingdom Viridiplantae; phylum Streptophyta; class Magnoliopsida; order Myrtales; family Combretaceae; genus Combretum; species Combretum micranthum. The sequence goes on from JAMXBD010000301.1 coordinate 1,011,858, forward strand.
CTACTATTAGGTTGAAATGGGTCTTTAAGATTAAATACAAATAATAAAATGAGTTCTTGGATAGTCAATAGTGGTGCAACAGATCGTGTGACTCCTTTCATAAAAATTTTGTATAATATTCATCAATTACCCTCACCAATACCTATTAGAATGCCTAATGGTCATTTGATTCTTGTTTAATAGAATGGTTTTGTTCATCTTAGCTCTTTTCTCCTTCTAAGACATGTCCTATAATTACTGCATTCACACATAATCTTTTATCCATACACAAACTTGTCAGATTTAATAATCTCATTCCTAAATTCACTTCATATTAATGTTATTTCTAGGGCTAGAAACATAAATTGTTGCAATTATGCAAGAGAAATTGCCTATACATTCTTCAAAGTGAAGATTCTTGTGTTTCTCATGTTTAGATAATCAGCTTATGCAAATGTCATCAAGTAGTTTTACTTCTTATCAAGATAATAATCATGTAAAATTGTTACATGAAAGACTTGGTAAAAGTTTTACTATGAAAATTCAACATTTAGATGGTTATATCAGTTGTGAATACAATGAATTTATTTATACTATTTATTATGAGGCTAAGTTTTATAGACAAACTTTTAATCATGATGATTAGATCTTTCCATTTTCTTTTCATTTACTTCACATGAAATCTTTTGTTTGTTTCGCTGTGAACTTTTTCTCTTTTAAGAAAGCAACTTTATTTTTCTTCTTTTTTTATTACGACAAGAAAGAAACAACTCCTAAAAGGCTAAGGCAGGGAAGATATTCTCTTGGCAATTTCCATATGTGTTAGGCTCCTATTTTGTAAATATAATGCCCCTATTCACCGGAGGAAACAAATTCCTGTTACTTATGATATAACAACGGCGAGCCTTATCAGAAAACAATTTGAAGTCATATTACTCATTCAACGTGTTGAAAAATATCGAGAACACATGCTGGCAACAGTGATGAAAAGACAGGTACCATAATGAAATTATTAGATCTCAGAAACAGAGACTCGGACATTCTATTAAAGGAGACTACATTTCTTCATGTGCTTAATGTTCCTTTTCTTTTTTGATTTTTATGTCCACCAACCATGATTATGCTATTTGATCACAGTAGTAAAGAAGACAAAAGTGGATTTTGTGGATTGTGTTGTTTGACTATGCTAATCGTAAGAATCCCACTGTCCCCGGAGTCGGTAGCCAACACATCAGCATCAAATAAAAGGTTTTGTTGTTACTTTATTGGTGATTTTATTTGGTGAAAGTAAAGATTCGTGTATGTATATATATATTTATGAAGTAACTTATTATAATTCAACCAAACTTATTATAATTGGACAAAAACTACCACTTATCAAAATTGAACACACATACCATGATAAACTTATCATAATCCAGCGAAATCTACCATAATTGGACCAAACCTACTATAATATGATCGGGTCTTTATTTTAAGTCCTCAAACAACAACATAAATTAGTAATTTCCTTACTAAATTGTGCTTTCACCCATTTATTTACATATTTTATAGGTATTTAATTTTCAAAACACTGTTTATATATTTAACAAGATAGAGTAACTAAGGGTGCAAACAAAGAGGACTGAGTTGCTCTTTTACCGGCTTGAACTTGGCTAGTTTAATAACCTAATGAGCTCGAGCCGAGCCAGACTCTAAACTAGTCTGAAATGTAAAGGCTCAAGCCTGAATTGGTGAAGGGTTCTTGATCTCGAGTCCAAGCTCGACTCATTTATATTAATTATATTTATAATATTAAATGAATAAAAATACTTATATATAATATGTTTTAAAAATATACATTAATAGATTATGTTAACATATTATTATATTAAAATATCAAAGAGCCCTTAACAAGCATATTTGCAAGTTAGCTAGGAAGCCTTAAGAAAAGTTTAGGATTGACTCATTTAGCTAAATGAGCCTAAGTTTGAGTAGCTCGTAAATAATTCAGCTTATTTGCAGTCGTAAAGTTAATGATTCATTTCTTTAATTTGGGGGGGGGGGGGGGGGGGGGGGGGGGGGGGGGGGGAGGGGAGAGGGGGTAGGGGGTGGTTGGGAATCCCACAAATGTGACAAACTCTTACATAAATTTTGGTCATCTAAGCAATTGTAATGGATAAAAATCTTTAATTGCACCTATACGGAGAGTTATACTTGTCCTATAAGTTACAGGGTATTAAATTTTGTACTTGAAACCTAGCCGATGACACATTTTATCCGTTTTGTACCTTATAAAATTTAGAAAGTACAGGATACCCTATGGAACATGCTGATTTATTTATGAAAATTCTATACTTTTTTTCTTTCTTTCTTTCTTAAACTCCAATTTTATAGTATCTAATATGCTTTTATATAATATGTAAAATTATCTTAATTTCATATATTCGCTAAGAACAACATGTGAAAAGGAATTTTAATGGTAATTTATAAATATCAAAATTTCTGCAATATGTAGAATCTATTTATATGTGAAATTGAAACCTATAACAAATACCTATATGACATGTTTATAATTTTTAGAGTTATTTTCATATTAATTAGTATGAGAAGATAAACAATAAATCTATATAATTTGGAAATTAGAGGATATACATATAACTATAGTTCTTCTAAAATAAAAAATAACGAGTCTTTTTAAAATAAAATAATATAAATTCTTCTATAATGAATATTTTTTGAAGGTAATTTACAAATAATAATCTTGAAAAAAATGCTCATAAAATAAAAAAGGAATATTATTATTAATTTTTTTATATATTAATATTATAATATTTAATAGGATAAATACAAGACATCTTAAAACTTGTACCCTCTATATTATTAGAGAACAAATTTTAGGGTATGAATAGGGCATCAAAACCCCATACCCTTATCCTATCCTGTGAGAACAAGTTCCAAAAAATTAATATCTGTATCCTACTATTTGAACCTTAATACCTATCCAGACCCTACCCAGTCGAACAAGGTTTGTTCCGAGTGAATATCCTATTTGGCAAGGTTACCTGCTTACCTCTACACTCACTTTATTGTTAGTGCATTCTAATGATTATTCCTAATCTCATGAAAACAAAGTTATATGTTTTTATAGGTTTCTTCTTACTGAAAAATATATATTTGTCAAAAAAATAAATAAAATAAATGAACTAAAAGCTAAATTTTCTAAAATTTTTATCGGCATCCTAAAACCAAATAAGGGAAACACGAAATATATTAATTTGCTTGACCAAAAAGGATGAAGATGAGAAATATAGCCTAAGTCAAATGCATATAATGAAGTATTAGCAAAAGGATGAGAAATAAAGGCAGATGGTGCTTTGTCTCGAGCATAGGGGCGCATTAACACGCTCCATCACATATTTCTATTATTTGTAGAAGTGTACTATACAAAAACCGGAATGGTAAATTATATCATAAAACTATCAACAATTGAGAGTTCGGGTATTAACAATTTTGGTAGTTGAAGAGGAATCATCGTTTCATAAAATAAGTCAAATAAGATATCGATAATAGAGGAAGGTTAATAAAAAAAAATTATTGACATATCGATACTTTAATAAATTTTGTATATTACTAATTCATCGTTTGACTCATTTTATGAAACATTGAATTTTTTTTTATAATTTAGTTAAAATATTGATATCTTATATAAATTTACCATAAATATTTATTAATTGTGATTTAATTTACCCTTTACTAAAATTCACATAAAATAGCTATCATACAAATCATCGTAGCATTTCAAAGTTTTATCAACAGTTAAACAAAACATCTAACATTTAATTTGTCCGAAAAGAAATTTTTTTGAAAGAACGTTAAACAGCTGATGGCTATTAGAAAATCAACTAACTAGTCCTCCTAGTAATTAGTTCATTTTAAATAGATTGAACCAACTTGTAGTTGTCCCAACTCACAGGTCACCTTAGTAAAAGGCAAACCTAACCATTATATGGATCATCATAAATATCAATACCTGAAATAGGAATCACACATGGGTGAGTTGTGAAATTCAATACATAACTATTATACGTACGCACAATCAAATACCCCATCACATATATGGGCCTATAAATTACTAATGCGCCACACATATTCATTTATTATATGTGCATTTAAGCGATTCTCAATTCAAGTTTGTTAGTCAAAGTTTAGAGCAACTTAGACTCCACTTTCGCTAATGTAATTTAGTTGAAGTCCATTATCTTTCCACACAAAATATGACTGAGTCAAAAGGAAAGACCAATTTAAAGCTCATCATCTACTCACACATATATGATTGAATCATCTCTTGCAGTTGTAGATGTACAGATCTTGTTGTAAAGGATTTTTATTTTGATTTAACTCTTTCGGCAAATGTGAGAGGGATTGAAGAGTTGGTCCAATTCAATTAGGATGATCATTGGAGAATTGGCATGGAAGACTTGGAGTAGGGCCCATTGAAATTGGCCTATCCAATTCCAACCTTTCTTAAATTGGCTCATACACATTACAAACGGAGGCCTTAATGGGTTTGAGTCCACAAAGGAGTCCACATCTTTATTCATTATGAGAGGAACTCATCCTAGCCGTTAGTCATCTATCTCATCTAACTGATGATATCAATGGCTAGACCTCTATAAATACCTCTAGTTCCTACCTCATTTAGACAAGTGAAATCTTAGACAAACATCATAGCGTTGTCGGATTTTCGTTTTAGTCAATCAATTACTTGATTTACTCAAGAACGCACTCGATCTCATGGTACTTAGTGAGGTTGATCTTTCCTAACTTCCTCACTTGTCACGTGTGTGTTAGAATCTACCAAGACTGCCTACTCTTCCTCCCTACACGACTCTCTTTTGATCATTTTACTACATATTATTTTCCTAGATCACGTATAGCATGATTGTCACACAACATGCACATGATCGCTGCATCCGGAATCATAGCTACATAGCTATCAATTCTAAGAATGCAACTAGGCGGTACTCGATCCGCCTGACCCATTAAAAACCCTATAAGATTTAAGGACAAATTTAGGAAAATTTTTGTGACCCTATAATATTTAGGGTCGGATTGTGGGTCATAGTTATGACCCTAATAGGAAACCTAACCCAATAAATTATAATAAAATATAGAATAAAATAATTATAAAAAATTTTAAATTCAAACTAAAAAAAGAAACTCTAAGAAGCAAAATTTCTAGAAACATTATTTTATTAAAAGATAATTGTATGAATTATTTATCGGGATGATATTTTTAATTTAATTAGATGCTTGAACAATCCATGCTTGCATATTACTTAATGCTCATGCCACCTTTCTAATTTTATCATAGAACACACTAGTTTAAATTTTGTAATGTACGCTTAAAATGTTATATAGTTGAATTTTTTTTCTCATGTGTAATTGAAATAAATAAGAAGATAGAATGAGTGAATTCTAAGATTTTGTCACCTTAACATAAATCATTTAAAAACTAAAAGCAAACAAAAATAACTTTTAAAAAATTAAAAAAAAAAAGTAGAGAGAGAGACCATATAGGAGGCGGATTGGGTTGACCTAAAAACACTATAGGGTCGAGTTGTTATACGAAAATAAAAAAACCCTATAGGGTTTTGGGTCGAGTTCGGGCTTTATATGTCCCATCCGAAACTGCTCCAATTGCATCCTTGGTCAATTCTTACATGAAAACAAAAACAACACATAAATTATCAAGGTCAAATACATGTTATTTCATGTGTTACTTCCTTATTATGCATACACGACAATAGTTATGTACTTCAAATATGCTCAAAACCTTATTGATATTAAAAATATGTTTAATACCTACACTTTAACAAATAAGAAGATTTAATGTTTTAATATATATGAAAATTACAAAACTTAAGTCAAATAGCTGTAAACTACCTAACCTAGAATGGTTGGTCTTTCTTTCTTCTTAGATTGGACAACCTTGTAGGAAGCTAAGTTGATCGATCCTATATACATTAATTAAAAATTTTTAAGGTTATAATGAAATATTCATTGCTCCATAAATTTCTAAGATTTCAAATACTAGGATTTATATTTAACAGTCAAAGATCCATAATCATAGGGTTTAATCTAAATTCAATGATGATTAAAAATAAGTAAGAGAGATTTACTAATCTTAATCTTTAGAAGCTTAAAAATCAATGAATTTTTAAAATGTTTGGCCAATCTAAACACTTTCCCAACAATTCCGTCCATAAAACTACAACTTGGGATTGGATTTTTCATTGAAACTTACGAATTTTGTGGCAAGTAGATTGTAGATGCATCTTCCAAGAATTCCTTGAGATTTCCACTTCCATTATAGCAAGGATTAATTTTAACGTAGCATTTATCAATAATCATCTTATAAGGAGTTATTAGAAAGGATATTGCCTTAAAATCGTTGTGCCTAAAACCTCTCAAACGTGGCAAGAAGAGAATGTTCAGTGCAAATTAAGTAGGAGGGAAAAGCAAAGGCTCTTTGATACAAAGGATTGGCAACAATAGTGTAAACAGAGAAGTTTACATTTTGGTGGTTCTGAGAGTGTAAAAAAAAAAAAAAACAATGAAACTAGATTTAGTGTTGAAAACAGATATAGGGTGAATATTACTTTTATACTCCTAGCTTTTATCTATTCAACACACAAGATTTTGCGTGAAAAACCCAAATCGGAAAAAACCACGAATAGAGGAGAGAACGAATCCACTAGTGTTGAAGAAAGAATTACAGAGGATATATGTACAAGTGATCTAACATATCTAAAACACTCATAAACCCTAAAAAACACAGAAACTCATATGTGTATCATGTAGGCCAACACAAAGGTTGACAAACGAAAAGTCACCATTTTATACTATAGTCAGCAGCTTACTTAAGTACTCCAACAGCATATACCAAGGAAGGCCAGTAGCTTTAAGCCAGCCTTCAATATCCTCAGCTCTTGGAAAAAATTTTCGAATTGATGATAAAACCAAACCTGCCCCTAAGGTCGGCAGTATATAGGACATATGTTAGCAGCTTACAATTTTAAGCTGGTGGCTTTGAGTCAGTGTTGACAATACATAATCGAAAAACTTAAAGCTGGCTTCAAGGCTGGTAGTATTGACAATGTGAGCCAGTGGTGTACTTTCAAAAACTGGAAGTGGTACTTTCAAAAAATTGCAGTGTACATGAATTTAGGTTACATATTGTCGAGCCTGGTTTTTTTCGATTTCCTTTAATCCGATTCGTACTAAAACCCTAACCCATTCAATACGAATCCTCGACTAAGAATTAAAGGAAATTTTGAATTTTTAAAACATTTTGGAGTCGCCACTCGACTAAAGTCAAGAAAAAAATAAACCAAAACCAATGGGTAGGTTGATTTCGGTTTTGCTACTAATCTGCGAAAAAAATCGTTTTTTGAAAACGAGAACCAGAAATTAACTTGAGTTCGGGGGCTAACCTATTAAAACCTAAACGGTTACCACTTCAACTTTCCATATTTAAATTGCTTTCTTTTAAACACCAATTTCAAAATCTAAACTATTTATCAAATCTAATTAACTAAACATACGTCTAATATGCCTAAAAATACTAATCAAATTCCATCGATAATCATATATAATCTAAAAACTCGAAATATTCAAATTAATCAAATCATATCAAATTCTATCAATATTCACATATTCTAAACTAAACAAATCAAATAAATTCTCAAAAATAATTTTTTACATATTTTAAGTCGCCCATTTAGGTGCCTACGTACCCGCTAATCGGGATCAGACTACACGTAGTTCTTTTAGAAAAATTTAGTTTGTTGGTTCATTTTAAAATTTTTTTTGAAATCTTTTCGGTTTAAGTTCATTAAGTTTGTTAGTTTTATGAAAAATATATATGTATATTTTTTAACATGTACCCTAAATCTATCAATTTAGGTTTTAGCAATTTTATGGAAAATCGGATTTTTTCTAAGTGACAAAAATTTTGAACAGAAATCATAACTACATATCATGCATATCAATTGATCATACCATCATCAAGAATAAAAATATTATAGGGAATATCAATATTCAACAAACTAATTTCAACAAAGCAATATCATGGCATAATCAAGATTTATATATCATTGACATTATATTATGAAGGGCAAGATTTCAATGTGGTTCCATATATGGTGAAATCATAAAATTCAATATTATTTCAATCAAGTTCATCACTATATCATGGTATAAAAGGAATATTAATGACTATCATCATACATGATTATATAATTTCAAATGTCATAAACCTAAAACTAAAAAAATTCATATATTCCTCATGATTAGGGCATGATTATAGGTATATTATCAATTACAAGATCTTAATGTAATTCTTATGAACACATACCCAACATGATATATATATATATATATATATATATCAAAAAAATTCAATTTTATCACAAGAAAACAAAATCATTACTATATTAATGCAAAAAGGACTATCGAGTTATGTTTTAACAATTTTATAAAAATTGACTTTTCTAAGTGATAAAGAATTCAAGCAAAAGGTCACATATCATAAGAAGCAAATCAATTTATTTATCACAAATCAAATTATAATAAAGGATTCAATTTTCATCATATTGTTCAAGACAAATTAAATTTCATACATGCTACATAGAATATTTTCAAAACTCAAAAGCATGATATTATAAAGTATATTACCTATTAATACAAGTTCCGGTCAAATTAAAAATTTCATACATTGAATATCAAGATTTTAATCAGAATTTCATATTGAAACAAAATACATGTCCATAATATCAATTGAGTGTATACACATCATCGAGGCAAAATAGCACATATTCACATGAGTCATGTATCATGCATCAATCAAATCAAGCTGTAAGGATAGTCAATACAAAACAAACATCCTAATTCAATGAGGCAAATTCATTTACGACCATGGCATGGTCAGTGTTATTATATGATTTTGAAACATTTTTTTTTTTTTTTAATCACGATTTTCGTCAATCAGTATCTTACTCAACATCATGACAACATTTCAACATATTTTCTATGAATGCATACATACAATAATACACATCATGATAAAATCAAGTATTATAAATCACGTTGTTCAAAAATTTAATCAAGTCAAGATCATTACTTTACCCATCAAAGTAGTATTATATATTGAAGCAAAATTTTAGGTTGATATTTTCTAACAAATTGTCATGGCATAATTAAGGATCTCTAAATATTCTAAATATTATTATCATGGCAACTATACTCGTCACAAAATACTATTCAAGTATCATAAAAGAAATCTATACATCACAAATTTATTATTCCTATTCTTATAGCATAATTGCGAGAAAAATCATTATTAATTTAAAAGAAATGATTTTTATTTTTTTATTTTTTATTTTTTTATTTTTTTACTTTTAATGCAACAAATGCTCATACAAAATACAATCTAAGATATTATTTTTAATAACATGGAAATTACGTATTTATTATTTATTATTTTTTTTTTCTATCATTATTATTAATGAAAAAAAATAGAGAATAGGCAAAGGAACTTACCTGGGACGACGTCGAAACGGGGGACTCCGGTTAATTCTTCGGCGGAGCTTTGCAGGGAAAGTCGAAGATCCAAAACTTGATATTCCAGGTTGAAGTTAAAACATAGAAAGTGCTGGATACGCGGTAGAAATAAAATGGAGCCAGTTGTGACTTGATGGCGATGACGGTTTCACGACGAGGCCAATCCAGCAACCTCGATCTTCGTTCTACCTATCAATTGAAAGCTTGCAACCCTTTAAGACTCGGATGGGAATATCAATTGATCCTGGTTGTCGTGGACGCTAGAGCAGGTCGTCGGATCTTGGTTTCGGAAAAGGGCTCAACGGAACGGAGTTTTTTCCGTCCAATTAACTCGAGCTTCGTTAGAAAGCTTAAGATCGAAGTTTACTAAAAAGCTTTAAAACTAAATAAGAATGGGATCTTTTTGTGCTCTTTTTTTTCGTGTCTCCCCTATTCGTTTTTTTTTTTCTTATTTATAAATCTAAATTTAGGTTTTTTTTATTCTAATACGAAAAAACGAATTACAATTTTATTAGTTGTCATTAACATGAAAATATAGCTGTCATTACCGTTAGATTTGTACGTTAAACAACGAAATCTCGGATTTTGCCTTTTTTTTCCGGAAGCTAAAATGAGTTTTTTCTGATTTTCGAATTCAAATTTCAACCTTTCTCTTGATGATAAACAACTAAATTTTATACCAATATAAACTACTCCGCGCTATTTCAAAATATGGATTTATTTTGTAAAAAAAAGGGTTTGAAACGGGGTAGAATAGACTTGAAAAACGCCCCATCGGGCAGCCGGAGGTGGAGACGATGAACAGTGTTTTTTTTTTTTTTCGAATTTTAAAATTACATTTATACTATATTATTATCCATATTACATCTAATTGTATTTATTTCTATTAATTGATTCATTTTATTATTTTTTTATTTTATTATTTATTTATTTTTTTTTATTCCTAGCTTTAACATTTATAATTTGCAAAATTCAATTTTTAATTATGTATATACTAACCTAAGTATTTATTTTGACAAAAATGTCAAAAATGAGATGTCTACAGCTGCCCCTCTTTGTGATGAGGTTTGTCAAAAACCTTATCACAAAGATAAAGTAGACCTCATTTTGACTTTACCTCGTTTGGAATTCCACTTTGAGGGGATGAGAGCTTTTCATGTTCTGATATGCTTATTGAATCACTTCCTGGGCAAGGATGTTTCAGTACTGAACCATCCTTTGATTAGGTCTCTCTCATGTACTGAGTCCTTATTTGAAAAGAGGTCATTTTCTGAATGGAGATAGAATTGTTTCTTGAGCAGAGATAAAGTTATTTCTCGAATAAAATGATTCATGTTCTTGAAGAGAGGATGGCGCTCCTTTGAGCTAGCGATCCTTAAGCTTGAAAGCAAATGAAGGAAGGCGCTCCACTGAGCTTGCGATCCTTAAGCTTGAAAAGACTCTTGAAACGTTTCACATGTTCTGCGGATTATGCTTCATGTTCTGAACTGTTTGAATTGGATTGTCTTGTGCTAACATTTGTCTATGTTGATACAAGCGCGCTCTTTGAGCTGGCACCTAATTTAGATAAGCGCTCCTTGGCTAGCATCTAATTTGGTTTAGGCGCGCTCCTTGAGCTGGCACCTGATTTGGGATAGCGCTCCTTGAGCTAGCATTTGATTTGGTTTTAGGTACGCTCCTTGAGCTGGCACCTGATTTGGATAAGCGCTCCTTGAGGTAGCCTATGTCTTAATTTGATTCAAGCACGCTCCTTGAGCTGGCACTTGATCTGGATAGGCGCTCCTTGAGCTAGCATTTGATTTGGTTTAGGGCGCTTCTTAAGCTAGCACTGATTTGGGATAAGCGCTCCTTGAGCTGCATTTGTCTTAGATTTGATACAAGCGCGTTTCTTGAGCTGACACTTGATTTGGATAAGCGCTCCTTGAGCTAGCATTTGATTTGGTTTAGGCACGCTCTTGAGCTGGCATGATTTGGATAAGCGCTCCTTAAGCTAGCATTTGTCTTATATTTGATTCAAGCACGCTCCTTGAGCTTGGCACTTGATGTGGATAGGCGCTCCTTAAGCTAGCATTTGATTTGGTTTAGGAACGCTCCTTGAGCTGGCACCTGATTTGGATAAGCGCTCCTTGAGCTAGCCTATGTCTTAGATTTGATTCAAGCACGCTCCTTGAGCTGGCACTGATTTGGATGGCGCTCCTTGAGCTGGCATTTGATTTGGTTATGCATTCTTGAACTGGGTCTCATGTTCTGATCCCAAATCTCATGTCCTGAGATCTTGATTTCCTCATGTTTCGCATGGCTTCTAGAGCTAATTTCCTGAAAAACTTAATTCTAGCAATATATATTCATTTTCATTTTCATTCTTCTTTTTTTTTTTTTTTCAAAACTTACCAGATTCTTATAGAAGCTTCTAAACTTGTCAGACCACTTGGTGAAGTCCGCTCATCACTAGGTTTATTCCGTCAGGCTAGAGCTCTTCACAGTGGCTATCCTTTGAATTGAGTATCTCTGTTTGTCTTTTGATGGTAACTGGATTCTTTTGATGGTCTTGACATCGGAACAATACGGGAGATGGTTCTTTGTATCTCCCTTACTTTGCAGCTTGAACTTATCGACTTCTTATGTTATTGGTCTGAAATAGGTATTTCTTTAAGAAAAGATCAAATCTCAAAGTATTAGAATGTTTTTATAACTTTATCAATTGCTCAAATCTCTCTCTCACGTACACTCATGTTTTAAAAATTTTGAAGATATAAGGATGAAGAAAGCTTATCAAAAGTGGAATTCAATGATTGATCTGATGATTGGGACGCTAGAGATATCTTTTGTCGATAGATAACAAAAATTAGATCACACATAGACAAAGTAGTCAACACATTTCTGAACTTGATAGAATTTTCATTAATTTCTCAAGAGTAGTACAACTTGACCGCATCAGAATTTACAGGGTCTTTCAAATCTGGACCATCCACTCTAGTCAAAATTAGTGCACCACCAGGCAACACCCTCTTTACATATGGTCCTTCGTAATTAGGAGTAAACTTTCCTCTAGGATCTTGAACGTTCGGGAGTACTTTTCTCAAGACTAAGTCTCCTTCCTTGAAATTTCTCGGGCGAACTTTCTTATTGAATGCTCGAGCGATTCTTTGCTGGTAAAGCTGACCATGATATAAGGCGGTCATCCTCCTTTCATCAATGAGATTTAACTGATCAATCCTATTTTTACCCATTCAGCTTCATTCAATTCAGTTTCTGCCAATATTCTGAGTGATGGAATTTCAACTTCAACTGGCAAAACTGCTTCCACACCATATACTAATGAATAGGGGTTGCCCCTGTTGATACCTAATGGATGTTCGATAGGCCATGAGTGCAAAGGGTAGCATCTCGTGCCAATCTTTGTAAGTGATAGCCATTTTTCTATTATTTTCCTGATGTTCTTGTTGGCTGCTTCAACTGCCCCATTCATCTGAGGTCGATATGGGGTAGAGTTCCGATGTTTGATTCCAAAGTTTTGGCACAATTCAGACATTAATTTGTTGTTCAAATTGGTACCATTGTCTGTAATGATTGTATCAGGGACTCCATATCTGGCTATGATATCTCTCTTGATGAACTTGACAACTACTCCTTTGGTAACATTAGCGTATGAGAATGCTTCAACCCATTTAGTAAAATAGTCGATCGCCACTAATATAAATCGGTGACCATTTGAGGCTTTTGGCGAAATTGGTCCTATCATGTCCATACCCCACATTGAGAAGGGCCAAGGTGAAGATAATGACTGCAATTCTTTGGAGGAGCATTCATCTTGTTGGAGTATTTGGCACAAGTGGCAATGTCTCACGTGTTTAATACAATCTGATTCCATAGTTATCCAGAAGTAACCCATCCTCATAATCTTTTTAGCTAGCATATATCCATTCATGTGAGGTCCACATATCCCTTCATGGACTTCCTCATCAACATATCTGCTTCCTCATCTACGCATCTCAAAGAGTAGTATCAAATGATTTTTTGTATAATGTATTACCACTGAGCATGAAATGAACTGCTAAGCGTCTTAGTGTTCTTCGCTCCTTAGTTGAAGCATTTTCAGGGTATTTGCCATCTTGGAGGAATTCTTTGATATTAGCATACCAGGGATCTTTCCTTGGGACTTCCTCGGTATTCAAGCAAAATGCCGGTTCTTCCTCAATGCGAACCTTTAAGGGCTGGATCTCAACTCCATCAGTGATTTGAATCATAGATGCTAATGTGGCTAATGCATCCGCGAACTGGTTCTGGTTTCTTGGCATATAAGTGAATGATATTTCTTTGAATTTTGTGCCAATTCTAGTAAGTATTGATGATAAGGCACCAATTTTGCATCCTTCGTCTTGTATTCTCCTCGTGTTTGAAAATGATGAGAGAGGAGTCTCCATATACTTCAAGATCATCTATTTCCATGTCAAGTGCCATCTTGAGGCCCATGATGCAAGCCTCGTATTCTGCCACATTATTAGTATAAGGGAAAGTCAATCTTGCTGAAGCGGGGTATTGTTTACCATCTGGTGATATTAAGACTGCCCCAATTCCACATCCGCATACATTAGCTGCTCCATCAAAGTAACTTCCATTTAGGAGTAGACTGTTCTGATTCTTTATCTGAATCTGCCAGCAATATGCCTTCATCCGGGAATTGAGCTTCTCCATCAATCACACTATCTTCAACGGGTTTTCGGCTAGTTGATCTACTAGTGCTTGACCTTTAACTGAGTTTGATTCACATAAGTGATATCAAATTCTGATAACAACATCTGCCATTTGGAAATTCTCCCAATCAACCCTGGTTTCTGAGCCAAATACTTCAACGGATCATGTTTCGTATAAAGCTCGATAGAATAATACAATGTATATTGTCTCAGTCTGTGCATGATCCACACCACGGCACAACAGGTTCTTTCCACTTCAGTATACTTCTGTTCTCCTTCAGTGAATTTCTTACTCAAATAGTAAATAGCCCGTTCTTTCCCATCTTCATCTTTCTGTCCAAGCATACCTCCCATTGATTCAGGAAGTACCGTCAAATATAGGAAAAGAGGGCGACCAGGTGTTGGTGCTACTAACACTGGTGGATTCATCAGATATTGCTTGATTTCATCAAATGCTTCTTGACAATCTTTATCCCAATCAATAGCTGCATTTTTCCTCAACAATCTGAATAGAGGGCGACATTTGTCGGTTAATTGAGATATAAACCGAGCAATGTAATTCAAGCGTCCCAATATGCCCCTGACCTCTTTGATCGTCTTCGGGGGAGGTAATTCAAGTATGGCTTTAACTTTATGGGTCAACTTCTATTCCTTGTTGACTGACTACGAATCCCAACAACTTCCCTGAGGTCACCCCAAATGTACACTTTTCGGGATTCAACTTAAGATGGAATTTCCGTAATCTATCAAATAATTTCCTCAATATTTCCACATGATCCTCATCTTCCTTAGACTTAGCAATCATATCATCTACATATACTTCGACTTCTTGATGCATCATGTCATGAAACAAGGTGACCATCGCCCTTTGATATGTTGCCCCGGCGTTTTTAAGGCCGAAAGGCATGACTTTGTAGCAGAATGTTCCCCAAGTAGTAATGAAGGTTGTCTTAGTTTTATCCTCTTCTGCCATTTTAATCTGATTATATCCCGAAAAGCCATCCATGAATGAAAATAGATGGTTTCTAGCCGTATTATCCACCAAGACATCTATGTGAGGTAAGGGGAAATTATCTTTGGGCGTGGCTTGGTTTAAATCGCGAAAGTCTACACAAACTCTAACCTTTCCATTCTTTTTAAGTACCGGACCACATTAGCCACCCATTCAGGATAATCGGATACCTCTATAAAACCGACTTCCAACAATTTCTTTACTTCTTCTTTAATCTTGAGCAAGATATCTGGTCTAAATCGTCTTAATTTTTGCTTCTTTGGTTTGATATCTGCTTTAGTTGGTAATTTATGAACCACTATAGAGGTATAAACCAGGCATATCTTCGTAGGACCATGCAAACACGTCTAAGTAATCAGTCAATAATCTTATCAATCTTTCTCGTTGCTCAGCGGATAAGGTGGTGCCTATTTTCAAATTTTAGGCTCATCTTCAGTTCCAACATTCACTACTTCTGTAGGTTCACTGATCTCAATTCTCCTTGTTCATATTTTTGCCAACTTTTCTCTATCCCAGTGTGATCACTAATGTCATGTTCAACGACTAACTCATTAGGGTTAGAAATGATATCAGTATTTTCGTTATCTATCGGCGCAAGATATCTCTTACTTTCACCATTATCATCAGATCTGAAAAAAAACAAGGTAAAGAAAGAGAAAAACGAAGAAATGTGAGAGAAAAGAGAAAAGAGATGAAAGAAACAAAGAATCTTTATTAATGACTATGATTCATGGAGTACATTTGAGCAATTGATAAAAGAAACAAAACATAAAACCCTTCATGAATTCAACCCTTACTCAAAGGTAACCCTAGAGTTATTAAGGGGATAGTGAACCAATTATTCAACTCCCGAACTGGACGGGAGCTGCAAGAAGGCTCCAGAACCGATGCAGTATCTGGTTTCTGGACATGAGCCGGTTGTGGGAATGTGACTTTGATATCTGGAGACTCGATAGGGGTATTATACCATTCTTCTCCTTTCTTCTTTCGGGCTTTCTTTTTCATCTCTTCTATCTCAACCGGAGTAGGACATATCCCAGTCCAAATGTCCCTAAATGTCCCTCTTTTTGAATCATATTGGCTTCTTCAAAGATTTGTAAACCAAAGTCTTCGGATCCTTCTTCGCCAATATAGGGTATAGCAGTGTCTTTGAAGATAGCATGGTCTTGTTCTCCTAATACCGTAACGATTTGTCCATTTGTTATAAACTTGACCATCTGATGCAGACTAGACGGTATTGCCCCAGCTGAGTGAATCCAAGGCCTTCCAAGTAACAAATTGAATGATCTTGGTATGTCTAGAACTTGGAACGGAATAGTAAAGTCTTGTGGGCCAATAGTAACTTCCAAGTCTATTTCTCCTGATATGCCTCTTTGATCCATCAAAAGCTCTAACAATAGTAGAACTGGACCGGAGGTTAGATGCATCGATACCAAGTAAGTTCAAAGTAGCCAATGGACAAACATTCAAAGACGACCCATTATCGATGAGGACTCGGGCTACAATCATTCCATTACATTTGGCCATTATGAATAGGGGCTTCGTGTGTTGAGTGCCTTCTGCTCCCAACTCATCAGGTGAGAAAGAGATTTGATCCAAAGCAAATACGAATTTACTACATGTTCCATTGTTTCAGTAGCAACACCTTCGGGAACCTTGATTTGTTGGAGTATCTTAAAGAGAGCCTCCCGGTGTTTTTCAGAAGTCATTAACAAACCCATTAAGGATATTTGAGCCGGGACTTTAGCGAGTTGATCAGCAATCTTATAGTCACTTATCTTCATAATCTTGGTCAATGCTGTTTTCTCATCAGATTCCTCCTCCTTTTTCTTATCTTTTCTTAGTGGGAAGAATTCCTCTGCTAATGTTTTCTCTCTTTCGGGCTCTGAAGATTTCCCAAGTTTTCCGACCATGGGCCTAGGAACTTGATTAACAGCTTGATAGTTGAACGGGGCGGCTTTATAGTCTTTCGGTGCAATGGGCACATGGAATTGATACCTCATCGATTTCACCTCATATGGGGCTTCTTTCTGCTCTCCTTGACATTGGATAACTATCTTCTTTGGATTGGACTGGATCATTCCGATAAAAGGCTCGGGTTCTTCAATCGTGATCATGTTGATCGTGGGCCCATGGTTTGGGAGAGGATTGGTGTTGACATTAGGGGTCGGGGTTTCAACGAAATCTAGTTGGACCAATTTAGCATCAATGAGGTCTTGAATCTTGTTCCGAAGCCTCCAACAATAGTCAGTAGAATGACCTATTTGCCCCAAATGATAATCGCATTTTTGCTCGGGGTTATAATATCTGGGTTTGTAGTCTTCTCTAGGTGTTTCAAAGGTGATCAGATTGTCAGCTCTAAGCCGGGCTAGAACTTGGCTAAGGGGTACGGGAATTTTGGTGAACTGTCTTAGGTCTATTGAATGGTTGGTTTTGGGATTGTGGTTGTTGTGACGGGTGAAGGGTTGATTAGTGTTTGGGGTTTGTTGGTAGGTGTAGGATTGAGTAGGTTTAGTGTATGGGGTTGAGCTGACTACACTAACAGTGGTATCCTTCCCTTTGTTATTGTTGGAGTACTTGAAATTTGTAGCCTTTTTCTCACGTGGATCCTCCCGGTAATAATGGCACTTTCAATTCTACACCCGGCCAATACTATCTCAGAGAAATTAGCAGTAGTGTGTCCAATGAGATGAGTAAAGAAGGGTTCTTCTAAAGTATTGATGAAAGTGAATGTCAAATCTTTCTCCGGGATAGGGGTAGATACCATAGATGCCATTGATCTCCATCTTTGAGCATATTCCTTAAAGGACTCATCTTTCTTCTTCCTCATATTACTTAAATCCCACATAGAAGGGGCCACTTCAATATTGAACTTATATTGATTGTAGAAAGCCCTAGCCAATTTGTCCCAAGTATTAATCTCATCAAGATCCAAATGAGCATACCATGCTAAAGCTGGACCGGTAAGGCTATCCTGAAAAGTTTGGATCAAATTGCTCATATTGAGTGTACCGGCTCATCTTCCTCACATAGAGCCTAGTATGCAACTTTGGACAACCAGTACCATCATACTTTTCAAAGTCGGGAATCTTGAACTTCTCAGGGAAAGCTCCGCTTCGATTGTAGGAAAGCTTGTGATTCCAGTTTGATCAAATCCTTCCATTTTCTCAAAAACTTTGAGTTTCTCATTGAATTGAGAAAGAAGCCTTTTCTCCATTTCTTTGTTTTGAGCCTCAATTTCCTTCTTAAACTCAGAAGAATCAGTTTCAACAATGGCTAGTGGCTCATGATTAATTACTTGTTCCTCAATAGTTTGACTATCAGTTCCTTTCTTTACCCCAGAATGTCCTGCGGTAGTATCTTGAGGGGCCTTAAGGTTTTGCGTGAGAAGATTCATTTGCTCGGCCATTCGGAATACCATTTGTTCCAAAGTAGTGAGCCTTTGCTCGGACATCGCATTGGAATTATTGTCGTTGTTGCTAGCCATTCTGGATTTAGACCTAGTGATGATTGGACTTCGAACCGGGTCTAACCGTTTAGGAGCTATCTTTTAGAAACTGATGTTCAAAAACAAAATTCCCATAGTTTAGTGAAGAAAATGTATATATTATATATTTATTATATGATTCTCAACAAAATGAGCAAACGGTTAGCGGTTAATATATACACAAAAACAAATAAACGGGTAGCAAAGAATATACAAGAACATATAGAGACAAGAATATATATATGGAAAAGAAAAACGCATGCGCATGTAAATTGAGATGATGATGAAACTTTGTAGCAAAAAACCATTTTATTTCATTAAAGCTGAATTTACTCAAGGAGTCAAATACATGACCTAAACATGACAAAACCGAAAAGCTAAACAAAGAAAATCATCCTAAACCAAACGCCTAATCTTGCTAGGACACTCTGAACGGTCCTTCAGCTCCTCAATAGTCCTTTTTGCCATCCTTGGTTGAGCTTCAAGTGCTTGAACCTTGCCTTGAGAATCTTGAACTTCCTTTTCCATCTCTCGATCCTTCTTCATCATCTCGGGAGCTTGAAATTCCAACTCGTTCACTTTTGCCCTTTGGCTGAGGATGTATTCTTTAGTGGCTCGGTATTTCTTCGTCTCAGTATTAATGGGGTCTATCATGTAGATTGTCTTGATTTCTCTTGTCTCCCATTTGGCTTGTATCGATCCTAGCCTTCTCTCTTTGTGCCAAAGGAACACTCGGGTCATCATACTCCATAGTAAACTCCTTTAATGATGGCTTGCTAGTTATATCTTGAAGTGCTCCATATTGTCTTATCACACGAGCCGGATAATATCCGTGGACCCGGTCAAACCAATCAAGGAATTGCCGCATATTCCCTACATTCGGTTATTGCCGTAGGAGAATGGAACCATTTAGCAACCCAAAGGAAATTGTGAGCTTCTAGATCTTGGAGTAAGTGCACCCATTCATCGGTCCTTGGAAGATCTTGAATGCGAACTCTTTCACTAAAGCTTAAAATAAGATCATAACTATCTCTAATGTGGCAAGCTGGACTCAAATTGCTCCCATAATCTCTAGTGTGGCTTGCAAACCATATTATCAAGAGTGCCATACTAGACTTGAACTTCCCATGGCCTCTTTTCTTCAAATGGTTGAGAGATCTATTTTGTTCAGCGAGCAAGGCCGGGATATAAGACTTTCCCCTAAGAACTGGTCCACTAATTCATACCGATAGTGGATGAAAAGATCCCCATTCGGGAAGAGGATAGTACCGAATACGGCGGCTATAAAAGCGTTGATGCGATTTTGCTCCCATGCTACTACACCTCCACAGAAGATAGGCTTATTGTCCTTGTAACTATTTGGAGATCCAAACCACTTGAATAAATCGGAAAGCCGAATGGAGAACAAATTGCAATTCTTGAGGGCTTTAGACACATCGGTCTTCTTAATTCCTAAAAAGGAGTTGAACAAGTTGATCGGCCCTTTACTAAGTTGAGGAGCATATATTCCCGCATCAGTTGGTGGAGCTTGAAGAAGCCTCGTGTATTCCTCAATAGTGGGACTCAAAGTGTGCTCACCAAGGCAAAAGGCGGCTTCATCAACATTCCATAAGTAAACCAAGGCCCTAAAAAGATGAATGGGGACCTGGACCTTTGGTAGAGAAAGAATAGGTCCCAAACGATCTTCAATAAATCTTCTTTGTTCTGGCTTGAAAGTTTGTAACCACTTGCTCAAAATGGGCATCGGACTAGTAGGCTCATGAACATGGATCTCGGGAGTAAGACGGGCCCACATACTATCTGCCATTTCTTTATTCTACCTATTACAAAGAGATGTGTTACAACACGGTATATACTTTTACATAGTACACTAATACAAAAACGGGGTTACAAGGATTTTACAAGACACATTTACATAACGGATTATAAGGAAAAGTTAACTCCTATAAATTCAGCTTTTGTTTTGTAAAGCAATTTTGAAAAACATTTTGATTAGCCACAAAGCTTGATCATCATCTCCTTCATGTAGTGGATGCAAGAAGGGTGGGTTCTAAAGGTCCCCCAATTAATGGGCCATGGGCCACATTAACCGGAGTGGGAGGCTAATTCGTGTCTCGAATGGTGGGTAACCACAACACCCGAGACCTACTGGTGCCTCCCGTCCTAAGTTTACCTAAGGTGGCCCGGGTTTGACCACATCTAGCACACATTTTTTTTTCAAAAGTAAATACCCCTCCCTAACTCTATATAGACAATATCTGCACATAAGCACACGGTTAGCACAAATATGTACAAATATACAAGATATTAAAAAAGAAAGCAATTTATATATGAAAAGCATAAAGTGGCTAGCCCTCTAAAAATGGTCCCCAGTGGAGTCGCCAAGCTGTCGAGCCTGGTTTTTTTCGATTTCCTTTAATCCGATTCGTACTAAACCCTAACCCATTCAATACGAATCCTCGACTAAGAATTAAAGGAAATTTTGAATTTTTAAAACATTTTGGAGTCGCCACTCGACTAAAGTCGAGAAAAAATAAACCAAAACCAATGGGTAGGTTGATTTTGGTTTTGCTACTGATCTGCGAAAAAAATCGTTTTTTGAAAACGAGAACCAGAAATTAACTTGAGTTCGGGGGCTAACCTATTAAAACCTAAACGGTTACCACTTTAACTTTCCATATTTAAATTGCTTTCTTTTAAACCCTAATTTCAAAATCTAAACTATTTATCAAATCTAATTAACTAAACATATGTCTAATATGCCAAAAATACTAATCAAATTCCATCGATAATCATATATAATCTAAAAACTCGAAATATTCAAATTAATCAAATCTTATCAAATTCTATCAATATTCATATATTCTAAACTAAACAAATCAAATAAATTCACAAAAATAATTTTTTACATATTTTAAGTCGCCCATTTAGGTGCCTACGTACCCGCTAATCGGGATCAGACCACACGTAGTTCTTTTAGAAAAATTTAGTTTGTTGGTTAATTTTAAAATTTTTCGAAATCTTTTCGCTTTAAGTTCATTAAGTTTGTTAATTTTATGAAAAATATATATATTTTTAACATGAACCCTAAATCTATCAAGTTAGGTTTTAGCAATTTTATGGAAAATCGGATTTTTCTAGGTGACAAAAATTTTGAACAAGAAATCATAACCACATATCATGCATATCAATTGATCATACATCATCAAGAATAAAAATATTATAAGGAATATCAATATTTAACAAGCTAATTTCAACAAAGCAATATCATGGCATAATCAAGATTTATATATCATTGACATTATATTATGAAGGGCAAGATTTCAATGTGGTTCATATATGGTGAAATCATAAAATTCAATATTATTCAATCAAGTCATCACTATATCATGGCATAAAAGGAATATTAATGACTATCATCATACATGATATAATTTCAAATGTATAAACCTAAAACTAAAAAAATTCATATATTCCTCATGATTAGGGCATGATTATAGGTATATTATCAATTACAAGATCTTAATGTAATTCTATGAACACATACCAACATGATATATATATATATATATATATATAAAAAATTCAATTTTATCACAAGAAAACAAAATCATTACTATATTAATGCAAAAGGACATCAAGTTATGTTTTAACAATTTTATAAAAATTGACTTTTCTAAGTGATAAAGAATTCAAGCAAAAGGTCACATATCATAAGAAGCAAATCAATTTATATTATCACAAATCAAATTATAATAAAGGATCTCAATTTTCATCATATTGTTCAAGACAAATTAAATTTCATACATGCTACCATAGAATATTTTCAAAACTCAAAAAGCATGATATTATAAAGTATATTACCTATTAATCACAAGTTCCGGTCAAATTAAAAATTTCATACATTGAATATCAAGATTTTAATCAAGAATTTCATATTGAAACAAAATCACATGTCCATAATATCAATTGAGTGTATACACATCATCGAGGCAAAATAGCACATATTCACATGAGTCATGTATCATGCATCAATCAAATCAAGCTGTAAGGATAGTCAATACAAAACCAAACATCCTAATTCAATGAGGCAAATTCATTTACGACCATGGCATGGTCAGTGTTATTATATGATTTTGAAACATTTTTTTTTTTTTTAAATCACGATTTTCGTCAATCAGTATCTTACTCAACATCATGACAACATTTCAACATATTTTCTATGAATGCATACATACAATAATACACATCATGATAAAATCAAGTATTCATAAATCACGTTGTTCAAAAATTTAATCAAGTCAAGATCATTACTTTACCCATCAAAGTAGTATTATATATTGAAGCAAAATTTTAGGTTGATATTTTCTAACAAATTGTCATGGCATAATTAAGGATCTCTAAATATTCTAAATATTATTATCATGGCAACTATACTCGTCACAAAATACTATTCAAGTATCATAAAAAGAAATCTATACATCACAAAATTTATTATTCCTATTCTTATAGCATAATTGCGAGAAGAAATCATTATTAATTTAAAAGAAATGATTTTTATTTTTTATTTTTTATTTTTTTATTTTTTTACTTTTAATGCAACAAACTGCTCATACAAAATACAATCTAAGATATTATTTTTAATAACATGGAAATTACGTATTTATTATTTATTATTTTTTTTTTCTATCATATTATTATTAATGAAAAAAAAATAGAGAATAGGCAAAGGAACTTACCTGGGACGACGTCGAAACGGGGGACTCCGGTTAATTCTTCGGCGAGCTTTGCAGGGAAAGTCGAAGATCCAAAACTTATATTCCCAGGTTGAAGTTAAAACATAGAACAGTGCTGGATACGCGGTAGAAAAAAAAATGGAGCCAGTTGTGACTTGATGGCGATGACGGTTTCACGACGAGGCCAATCCCAGCAACCTCGATCTTCGTTCTACCTATCAATTGAAAGCTTGCAACCCTTTAAGACTCGGATGGGAATATCAATTGATCCTGGTTGTCGTGGACGCTAGAGCAGGTCGTCGGATCTTGGTTTCGGAAAAGGGCTCAACGGAACCGGAGTTTTTCCGTACCAATTAACTCGAGCTTCGTTAGAAAGCTTAAGATCGAAGTTTCTAAAAAGCTTTAAAAACCTAAATCATAAGAATGGGATCTTTTTGTGCTCTTTTTTTTCGTGTCTCCTCCCTATTCGTTTTTTTTTCTTCTCTATTTATAAATCTAAATTTAGGTTTTTTTTATTCTAATACGAAAAAACGAATTACAACTATTAATTAGTTGTCATTAACATGAAAATAGCTGTCATTACCGTTAGATTTTGAACGTTAAACAACGAAAATCTCGGATTTTGCCTTTTTTTCCGGAAGCTAAAAATGAGTTTTTTCTGATTTTCGAATTCAAATTTCAAACCCTTTCTCTTGATGAAAACAACTAAATTTTATACCAATATAAACTACTCCGCGCCTATTTTCAAAATATGGATTTATTTTGTAAAAAACGGGTTTGAAAACGGGTCAGAAATAGACTTGAAAACGCCCCATCGGGCAGCCGGAGGTAGGAGACGATGAACAGTGTTTTTTTTTTTTTTCGAATTTTCAAAATTACTTTTAATTATTAATTATCCATATTACATCTATTGTATTTATTTCTATTAAATTGATTCATTATTATATTTTTTTTTTTTATTATTTATTTATTTTTTTTATTCCTAGCTTTAACATTTATAATTTGCAAAATTCAATTATTTTAATTATGTATATACTAACCTAAGTATTTATTTTGACAAAAAATGTCAAAATGAGATGTCTACACATATCCTCAACAATCTTCACCTTGACATAAATTCAAGAGCAAAATAAACAAAATCCAATCTTCAACATAAAAACAACAAATCACTTTCCTCCTTTTCCATAAACCCCAAAGGGGATCAATCAGCAATCAACACTAACCAAGTCCAGACAATGCTTAAACTTGGCTATAGAAAATATCTTGGTCATCATATTTGTAGGGTTATCCTAAGTACTGACCTTGCTTTCAGCAATATTACCATCAGTAATAACTTTACGAACGAAATGATACTTGACATCAATGTGCTTCGTCCTCTCATGATACATCTAACTCTCGGTGAGTTAGATTGCATTCTGACTGTCACAAAAGACTATTGCAGTCTTCAAGTCATCATTGATAGCTCCAAATAACCCTTTTAGCCAAATAGCTACTTTAAAAGCTTCTATAATAGCCATGTACTTAACTTTAGTTGTGGATAGAACAACTGTAGCTTGCAAAGTGGCTTTCCAACTGATAGTGCAACCACCAAGTGTAAAAATATAACCTGTGAGAGATCTTCTCTTATCCAAATCTCTAGCAAAATCAGAATTCACAAAACCAATAATTCCATCTCTAGTTCTATCAAACTGTAGACAAACATTAGTAGTACTCTTTAAGTACCTGAAAATCCACTGGACTACTCTTTAGTGTTTTTTACCAGGATTTTCCATATACCTACTAACAATACTCACAGAATATGACAAATATGGATGTGTACAGACCATAGCATACATAAGAGATCCTATAATACTAGAATATGAAACTCTTTTCATATATTCAACTTCATCATCTGATTATGGAAATAAAGTAGATGACAGTGTGAAATGTAGTGCTAAAGGTATACTAACAGGCTTAGCATATATCATATTAAACCTATACAGAATTTTCTCAAAGTACACCTTCTGATTGAGATGCAATGTACCTTCTTTTCTATCTGGTAGGATTTCTATCCCAAGCATCTTCTTTACTACTCCCAAGTCTTTCATTTCAAACTCTCTGCTCAACTGATTTTTAACCTTCTCAATCTCTCCTCTATCCTTAGTTACAATCAACATGTCATCAATATACAAGAGTAGATAAACAAAAGACCCATCTTTACAATTCTTGAAATATACACAACTATCAAAATTACTTCTCCTAAAATCATGAGAAGTAATGAATGAGTCAAATCTCTTGTATCATTGGCTGGGTGATTGCTTTGAACCATAAAACGATTTCTTTAACATGCAAACATGATCCTCTTTTCCTGATACCGCAAAGCCTTCTGCCTATTGCATTTAAATGTCTTTATTAAGCTCTTCATATAAGAAAGTTGTCTTCACGTCCAACTGTTCAAGCTCAGGTTGTGTAAAGCTATAATACCAAGTAATGCGCTAATAGAGTTGTGTTTTATAACAAGAGAAAACACATCATTGAAATCAATGCCTAGTATCTGACTGTAGCCTTTTGCAACAAGTCTTGCTTTGTATCTAGGCTCTACAACTCCTAGTGTTTCTTCTTTTCTCTTGAATACCCATTTGCAAAAAACACTCTTCTTCCCTTTAGGAAGCTTCACTAAATCCCAAGTTCCATTCTTATAAAGGGATTCCATTTCCTCCTACATTACAATCATCCACTTACCAGAATCATCACAATCCACAACTTCTGAGTAAGTAGATGGATCCTAATTAGAATCAATCTCCTCTACTACATTAAAAGCATAAGCTATAAGATCTACCTTAGCATATCTTTGAGGAGGTCTAACTTCTCTCCTAGGTCTGTCTCTAGCAATGGAATACTGCTGTGGTGGTGTAGAGATGGACTTATCATGTGTCTATGATCTAGGCTGAGAAGTAGACTCTGATGTAGACCCTGAATCAATCTGAAACTCCACCTACATGCTTGATTTCTATTGTACTTTATCAGGTGAAGTTGTAAAAGACAAGTTAGATAATATAGATGCTTCATCAAAAATCACTTCCCTACTGACAATGACTTTCTTCAAATCAGGACACCACAATTTATATCCATTGACATCAAGTTTAAAACCAAGGAATATACACTTCAGAGATCTAGGCTTAAGCTTCCCATTATCTACATGAGCATATACAGGACAGCCAAAAAATTTTAAGTCTAAATAATCAATAGGAGTATTAGACCATACCTCTAGTGGAGTCTTTTTCTTAATAGTTGTAGATGGATATCTGTTGATTAAATAACATGTTGTAGAAGCTACTTCAACCTAAAATGACTTCACTAATTGAGCATTAGACAGCATACACCTGACTTTCTCCACAATGGTTTTGTTCATCCGTTTTGCTTATCCCATTTTGTTAAGGAGTACTAGGAATCATTAGATGCCTCACCATTCCCTCTAACTTACACAGAACATTAAAATCATTAGAACATAAATCAAGGACATTATCTGTGCGAAGACGCTTTACTTACTTTCCAATTTGTTTCTTTATCATCGTTTTCCACTCTTTGAATGTGGGTAAAACATCATTCTTCTGCTTTAAGAAAAAAATACCTATACTCTTCTAGAGAAATCATAAATGATGATCATCATGTAGATAACACCTCTACTTGAAGGTACTCTAGACAGTCCCCATATATCATAATGGATATAATTCAAAAAACCCTTAGTATTATGAGTATCTATGGTGAATCTGACTCTTTTCTGCTTACCAAACATGCAATGTTCACAAAACTTCAACTTAATGATGCCCTGCCCATCAAGAAGTCCTCTTCTACTCAGCTCAGCCATACCGACCTCACTCATATGCCTTAGATGCATATGCCATAGTCTAGTAGCATCCCCATCTAATAAGAAAAAGAAGTGACGACTACATCACCTGCAATAATAGAACCCTACAAAACATATAAGTTAGCAGTCTTTTTTAGTCCCTTCATCACCACAAGTAATCCTTCACCGATCTTCAAAAATCCACCTTCACCAGTGCATTTGTACCCTTTCGTATCAAGAGTATTCAAAGAAATTATATTTCTCTTCAAGTCAAGAACATGTCTTTATCATCAAGAGTCCCGACAACACTATCAAACAATTTTATTTTAATAGTATTAATTCTTGCAAACCAGCAAGAAGCATTGTTTCCTAAAAGGACAACACCTTTAGAAATCTTTTCATCTCATCACTGGTCTGAGGATCATCATTAGAAGCAACAAGAAGATCACTAGCACTATGATCTTCAGCAACATCAGTATCACTTGACTTCTCTAGTTGTTTCCCCTTCTGATTTTCTGCAGCTCACTTATTTATTCTGCAACTTATAACATTCCTATTTAATGTGTCATTTCTTCTTATAATGCCTACAGACCTTATCTTTGTTTGAAGATTTTCACCTTCCCTTAGAATTATTAGAACTAAATTCTTGACTCCTACCACGAGAAACAAGACCCTCTGCTTTAGGCCCAGATCCAATTACTAAGTGTTTCATCTTCTCAAAAGACGTCAAAGCATCATACAAATCTTCCATTGTAAGAGAATCGCAACTATATAGGATTTTGTCTCTAAAATTCGAATATGAAGAAGGTAGCGAGCACAAGAATTAAAAGCCAAATCCTCCTATTCATACTTAACCTGTAAAGTTTCCAAATCGGAAATGATTTCTTTAAGAATGGTTAAGTAATGTTCTAGAGACCTATTTTCTATCAACTTGTGTGAGTATAATCGCTGCTTCAAATGTAATTTACTGGTCAAACTCTTCGTTATACACAACTATTCTAATTTTAACCATAACCCTGCACTGTCTTCTCCTTCAACACATCTTGCAAAATTTGATTTGATAAATGAAGATGAATTTGAGAAAGGGCTTTATAGTCCTTACACAATTTTTCTTTCGGTGACCAAGACGTTAGCATCTTGTCAAACCCTAACAACGCATCATCTAAATCCATCTTTGCAAGTACCGCTCTCATCTTAACCTGCCATAGAGAAAATCTTGTACTCTAATCCGACAACGGAATATCGTACTTTACTATCGCATTGTAGAAGAAACATAAAAAACCTAAAATCTTAGGCTTTGATACCACTTGTGATGACAAAAAAAAAACAATGGTAAAAACAAAACAAAAAAATAAAGATCATACAAGATTTTACATGAAAAACTCAAATCGGAAAAAATCACAGATAGAGGAGAGAGCAAATCCACTAGTGTTGAAGAAAGAATTACAAAGGATATGTGTACAAGTGATCTAACAAATCTAAAACACTCACAAACCCTAAAAACAATACAAACTCATATATGTATCATGTAGATTGACACAAAAGTCAGCAAACGAAAAGTCACCATTTAATTTTTAGCCGGCGACGTACACCAAGGAAGGCCAATGGCTTTTAACCGACCTTCAATATCCCCAGCTCTTAGAAAAAAATTCCGAATTGGCGATTAAACCAAGGCCACCCCAATACAGGACATATGCCGACAGGTTACAATTTTAGGCTAGCAGCTTTGAGCCAGCGTTAACAATGCACAGAATCAAAATCCTTAAAGTTGGCTTCAAGGCTGGTAGTGTTGACAATGTAGACTGGCGGTGTACTTTCAAAAACTGGCAGTATACATGAATTTGGATCACATATCCTCAACATGAGCATTTTATATAGATAAGATAATTTTATCAACTTTTTAATAAGGCAAGTATAATAAGTTTAGTTAGGATATCTGAGGTCATATGAGGAGTGGAAATATAGCACTATATTGAAAATTCAACCATCAAAGGTAAGAATTACATCATTTGATCAATATATGGAAATTTCTAATGGAAGACAGAATGTAGTTAACTAGTCATTTTTACATTACTGTAAAGGTTATCCGAAAAAAAAAAAAAAAAAAACAAAGAAAGAAAGAAAGAATGCCAATTTACAGGATGTATTTAACTTCCTTTATTTAAAAATAAAAAAGGGCATCTAATAACAAGTTATACTATAAAAAATTAGGAATCGAAAGTTGTGTTAATGCCACATTCGCTTTCTTGCCTTCATTCATATGTTCAAAACTTTATTTAAACGTGCAATATGAAAATTAAAACCCATTCGCCAAAAGCCCTCATAATTCATCATTTCAAGGTCTACTTTTACAATAGAGTATGTCTTCAAAGTTTAGCAATGTGGGGACTGAGAATGTCTGGGTCGAATTCGTCCTTCACTAACCCATCGTGAACCATGATAGGCCGACTTAACCCTAGATCGCGCAACCAAGCCAAACACTGAGCTCTGTCACCAACCATCCACACACGGCACCCCGACCTCTATATCCATTTACCCCAAACACAGGGGGCCGGAGCAAAACCTAGTAGTGCATGAAAATCTAATGTCAACGCACATGTTTAATTACAGATAAGTAACGCTTGGGAGGAAGGTGGCGAATAATCAGCTTTTCGGCGCTTGAAGACTTCCTGCTGCTCAGTTTCCTTTTTCCTCCTTTTACCATTTCCTGTAGGCTTCTCACGTTGCACAGACTAAGCATAGCTCTTGATGTTTCATGCAGCCCGAGGAGCTAAAGCATCCTAAACCAGAAAGTGAACGGTAAATTAAACCAGAAGATATCAACATTTAAGATAAGACGTTTTACAAAGTGAATCAAATGAGATATCAATGTTGTTGTACATTTATTACTTTCTAGATTTTTCACATCGACTTGTTATGAAACTCAATAATTGAATTATAATTCTGTCCGAAGATCAATTTAGCAAAGGCATAATTACCAACAAAATGTTTGATCAATAAATCATGTGCTTTAAGGAGGATGACAAAGAGCATCAACTGACCAATTACAAAGACTGTTTAAATTCTTTAGAGTTAATGCTCTGTTTCATGGATGCTAAAACAGAGCAAAACGTTTAATGATGATGAACATTTCAAATTGTGATGCTTTATAAGTAAAAATTGTTTATCATGAGCCGTTATGAAAATCATAACGCAGTCCAATTACATGAACACTGATGTCTCCTTCATTTTTTCCTTTTTTCAATAGATGTAAGTGTAACTACATTGCAATAATTAAAAAAGGAAAAAAAGTTCTCATCCCATGTTAATTCTCTTGCTAAAATACCCCGATATCCACTTACTGAAAAAAAGCATCTAATTTTTCACGTTATAGGCTACGGATGATATCCATCCACTTCTTCATTCCACTGTCAGCAAATTAGTGGTGTACGATCAGTCACCAGCAGACAAGAAAATGGGTGAAGAGAAGACAAAGGGAAAAAAAAAATTCTAGAATATAAAAGAAGATAAAAAGACACGTTATGTTGATATTTTCATGGAACGTTCAATGCAATCTAATATTCCAATCTGACATATTTCCGATTTTATGGTAAATGCCGACTTCAAGCTATCTTTGCGTTTTCTTTTAAAAAAAATGTCAATAATTAAAAAGGATACTAAAAACTATATAAAAGGAGAATAAGAAAGTAAAAACGACAAAGGAAATGCGGTTTGGCTTTTTTGTATTATGATTTGGTTATTTATAGTACCCATGTCGGCAAAATTTTAACAATGAATCTCCTATATAATATCCAACTAAAGGAAGGCTTAAGGCCGACTGTTGGACTGATGTTTTTGAATCGGTTGAAGTGGGTTTTTTCAGGCCAAACTGATTTTTATTCTTGACTATTTTAAGTATAATGACAGTAAAAATAATAAAAAAGAAATAGAATAATAAGTATAGTAATAACTAAATACAAATTATAGTGATAATAATAGTTTGAGTGAAAAGAAATTAAATTATGCTTATGATGAACATGTGCCGCTCTTATATTGGCTAAAAAAGTCCACTTCATCTAACGAAGCTAATAGAGCTAGCTTAGATAGTATAACTGTCTATGAATAGTTGAATTATATATCAAATTAATTAATTAAAAGGTCAAGTATCTAATTGCACATTTGAGAAAACGATGAGGTATTGGATGTAACATTAACCTATGAAAAGGATTTTTTGAACTTCACTTTGGATTTATGTTAGGGTCAATAAAGGAAGCTGTACCCTTCCTAAGAAGAGCAATAAGAATAGCATTTGAAGGGGGGGTGGGGAATGGATTTCCATGTAGTGACTATTAATCGAGAAATGGTATAAGATAGTTATATGAAGATAGTTATATGAAGAGAAAAAATAGGTCTATGAACAACATATATACAAAACATTTAGTGAGTATGGTAAAGATAACAAAAGGTTTGACCTATTTTTTTTTCACAAATATAGGCTTTACACCAAAGTTTGGTTTGTAAGATCCCCTTTTTTTTTATATTTATCATGGATGAACTTATTAACAATATTAAAGATGTAGTATCATGATGAATGTTATTTGCAAATGATATCATTTTGGTGAATTAGACTTGAAATAGAGTAAACAATAAGATATATTCTTGTTTTTAAAAAAGGGAAAAAAACCAACTATATATATTATAGTAGGGTACATGTCACAAATGGCATTTGAAAAATATATGATTTAGTACATGAATTTTGAAATTGATCTATTTAGTACCTGAACTATGAAATTGATCAATTTTGTACTTGAAAAACCTTTTCATATATGCTAATAATACTTCCATCATACTGGTTAAAAACACCATGTAAGATGATGATGTTCACCAATTTAACAAAGGTATTATTGATATACATGAAAAATTCTTTGAGATATTAAATTGATCAATTTTAAAATTCAAGTACCTAATTACATATTTTATCAAAGTTCAAATATCATACCATTCATAACCTCAAGTCATTACCATAAGAGGAATATGAATGAGTCATTTAAGCAAGTAAAGAAACAAGATATATTTCTAGTTGAAAGTTTTAGTATCTAAAATCAGTACTGCATAAGAAACAGACATAGACAAATATGCTAAACATATCTATAGTACTCAAATATGAAGGATGAAGTAAAGAGCTACATGGTTTTTATAGGTTTAAATGCTAGGCAATAAAAGCTATACATGAAGAAAAGGTGATAGTAGAGCGAATGGGAATACTAAGATGCGCATGCAAATGAATCAGGAATAGAGATACAATCGAGATGGGTCATTATAGGATATCCGGCCCGTCCGAATCTTTAAAAACCCTATAGGGTCAAGGGGCAGGTTTGGGAAATTACATGCCGATCTTATAGGGTTTCGAATCGGGATCGGGTCATTAAAAAAACTCAATGGGTAACCTAAACCCGTCATATTATAAACAATTTAAAAAATTGAGTTTCAACTTTTTAAAAAACAAAACCCTACTAATTTTTATTTTTAAGAATGGTTGTTAATAATTTTAACTTTATTTTGCCTTTTTTTTTCTAATTTTTAATTTTATCTCTTAAAATATTATTTTTACAATATTATTAATTTTTGTTGTTTTAACAAATAAAATAGCTATTTCAATGAGCTTATGAATTGGCGAGTGTGCTATAACTAACCTAGCTCGGTTTAGACTATACTAAAGTCTAACTGCCGACCTATCACCCACTATTTTGTTGAAAGATGTAATTGAATTTAACTAAGAGTTGAAAAAGAAAAAAAAAATGAAGCGGGTCGCAGGGCAGGGCATTGCGAGGCTAGACGGGGTCAAAACTCTATGGGAGCGGGTTTGGGTATTGAATAGAAAACCCTATAGGGTTGCAGGTCAGTTTTGGAAGACCCTATTTGGAAGTGGGTCAAGTTTGGTCTTATATGACCCGTCCCAAACCCATCCTGATTGCATCCCTAATCAGGATGTGTGTAAAGTGGAAAGATTTTTGAAATCAAATAGCACCCACCAATGGAAAAATAATGCAACATTAATACTATAACCATGTGTAGTGAAATTTAATTATTTATATACATAGATCTATATATAGCATATCATGTATATCTATATGAAACTGTATAACATGTGTGTATGTGTATATATGTCATTATATGATAACACTATCTTTAAATATCTTTAAAGAAGTAGGCAAAAACCTGCTCAGCTTGCTTAACACTAATAAAAATCTTTTGAGTCAATGATTAAAATAGACCAATAAATTTTATTGGTTTATTTTATTGGCTACTTTTAACCTATCATATCAATGCTAACTAAAAATTTTTGGATAAATGGTTACAGCTGCACATTAGCATCTATTGGTTTGACTATCGATTACCTTTAATCAACAGTTTTACACTCAGAAGTGGAAATGACATCCAACTTGTGTTCTACTATGTATGAGAAAGACTTGGCAACGAGCATCAAGTGTAAAATGACAAGTGCATCAAACATTAGATAAGTGAGAATTTGTCAAGGCCTTAAATGGCGGATACCGTGGAGTATTTATACTCGTAGGAAAAGAACAACCAGTTATCCCCTCCTAATCATGTTAGACATTAACTCGTATACGCTTGTCATGAAAGATTCGCAATAATGCAAAATGATGAAATATGAACCATGGGCTTAGGGGAGTAAAGCTTTTATATACATATACATATACATACATCAACCTTTTCCTTCTTCATGTCGGCGTTAAACATGTCGATTGGGTTATGAACTTCTAATTCTTTTCCCACGTTTTGTTAAAGTTTTCAGAGCCCACTTATTTTAGCCTCTAGCAACAGCAATAATGGTAACTTTGACAACATTCAATGAAAAATTCTTTGAGATAAAAACACCATGTAAGATGATGATGTTCACCAATTTAACAGAGGTATTATTGATATACATGAAAAATTCTTTGAGATATTAAATCGATCAATTTTAAAATTCAAGTACCTAATTACATATTTTATCAAAGTTCAAATATCATACCATTCATAACCTCAAGTCATCATAGTAAAAGGAATATGGATGAGTCATTTAAGCAAGTAAAGAAACAAGATATATTTCTAGTTGAAAGTTTTAGTATCTAAAATCAGTACTGCATAAGAAACAGACATAGACAAATATGCTAACCATATCTATAGTACTCAAATATGAAGGATGAAGTAAAGAGCTACATGGCTTTTATAGGTTTAAATGCTAGGCAATAAAAGCTATACATGAAGAAAAGGTGAGAGTGGAGCGAATGGGAATACTAAGATGCGCATGCAAATGAATAAGGAATAGAGATACAATCGAGATGGGTAATTATAGGATAACCGGCCCGTCCGAATCGTTAAAAACCCTATAGGGTCGAGGGGCAGGTTTTAAAAATTACATGCCGACCTTATAGGGTTTTGAATCGGGATTGGATCATTAAAAAAACTCAATAGGTAACCTGAACCCGTCATATTATAAAATTTAAAAAATTGAGTTTCAACTTTTTAAAAACAAAACCCTACGAATTTTTATTTTTAAGAATGGTTGTTAATAATTTTAACTCTATTTTTTTTTTAATTTTTAACTTTATCTCTTAAAAAATTATTTTTACAATATTATTAATTTTTGTTGTTTTAACAAATAAAATAGCTAGTTTAATGAGCTTGTGAATTGGCGAATGTGTTGTAACTAATCTAGCTCGGTTTAGACTATACTAAAGTCTAACTGTCGGCCTACCACCCACTTTTTTGTTGGAAGATACAATTGAATTTAACTAAGAGTTGAAAAAAAAAAAAAAGAAATGAAGCGGGTCACGGGGCAGGACTTAATGAGGCTAGGCGGGGTCAAAACTCTGTGGGGATAGGTTTGGGTGTTTACCCTATAAGGTCAGGGGTCAGGTTTGGGAGCTCCTATTGGAAAGCGGGTTGAGTTCGGTCTTATGTGACCCGTTCCAAACCCACCCCGATTGCATCCCTAATTAGAATGTGTATATAGTGGAAAGGTTTGTGAAATCGAACAGCACCCATCAATTGAAAAATAATGCAACATTAATGCTATAACCATGTGTAGTGAAATTTAATTATTTATATATACATAGATCTATATATAGTATATCATGTATATCTATATAAAATATGTATAACGTGTGTGTATGTGTGTGTATATATATATATATGTCATTACATAATTACACTATCTTTAAATATCTTTAAAGAAGTAAGCAAAAACCTGTCCAGCTTGTTTAACACTAATAAAAAACTTTTGAGTCAATGATTAAAAAAGACCAATAAATTTTATTGGTTTATTTATCGGCTACTTTTAACCCATCATATCAATGCTAACTAAAAATTTTTGGATAAATGGTTACAGCTGCACATTAGCATCTGTTGGTTTGACTATCGATTACCTTTAATCTACAGTTTTACACTCAGAAGTGGAAATGACATCCAACTTGTGTTCTACTATGTATGAGAAAGACTTGGCAACGAGCATCAAGTGTAAAATGAAAAGTGCATCAAACATTAGATATATGAGAATTAGTCAAGGCCTTCAATGGCGGATACCGTGGAGTATTTATACTCGTAAAAAAGAACCAGTAATCCCCTCCTAATCATGTTAGACATTAACTCGTATACGCTTGTCATGAAAGATTTGCAATAATGCAAAATGATGAAATATGAACCATGGGCTTAGGGGAGTAAAGCTTTTATATACATATACATATACATACATTAACCTTTTCCTTCTTCATGTCGGCGTTAAACATGTCGATTGGGTTATGAACTTATAATTCTTTTCCCACGTTTTGTTAAAGTTTTCAGAGCCCACTTATTTTAGCCTCTAGCAACAGCAATAATGGTGACTTTGACAACATTCAATGAAAATTGTTATTTTCATAAATCTTTTTAGGTGTAGATTTAAGAGCATATGATATATATGAAAAAAAAATATATATATACATATATAATCACACAATTTGTGCTGACATTGATTTTATGAATGAATAGTGATTACATTTATAATAACACAAACTCCAAGTTGTGGAATACATAAGAACATAACATAATGAAACCAAACCAAAAGACCGCCCCCATAAGTCAAAAGCTCACAATGTCAATGGACTCTACACGGGAGATCTTCACATACATATCTTTTAAAATATAAATATATCAAGGGCAACAGCAATGAATTACCACATCGTATCGTAAAGTGTCGTATCCAGATTATATCAAATCACACATCACGGTCTCTTTGGCATTCGGGAGGCATCACAGGGGACCTTGACCTGTCGGTGCAATAGTTGTAGATAGTGTACTTGTGGCGAACCCAATAGAGCCTTCGGTATTGCATGCTATCAAGATCGCGGAACTCCTTCTGATCCCACCACGTCCTGCCTCTGGTGGAGCAGAATCTGGGCTCCACAGATGCCTCGCAGCCGTCGATGTGGAAGCTCCTGTAGGACGCAACAAAGGGTGCGTTGGCCCAATTGGTTTTTTCAAGCCCACCCCTTGTGGCCCAGTCATCAGCATTCCACAGGCTGGAGTATATCTTCATTGGCTGATTGAAGGGAAATCTCACACCCAAGTCCTTGCAGTTCTTGAACACTCTAATTGGAACATCGTCCACATAGAATCTGTTTCACCCAATCAAAGATCATTAGTCAAATGATATTACATATTATGACTAAAAAGTTTTAACATAAGAGTCCCGATATTTGATTGACAAGAGCAGAGCACATGAGTAGGGCCGAAGGAACATGTCTATATCATTATATCAATGTCAATAAATTTATAGTAAGCTCATATCATTTCGATAAAAAGAAAGATTTTTATCATATTAAAACATAATTGTTTAATATTATTATATTTTATTTAGATATAATCTATATTTATATTTTATTTATATCTTATTAGTATTCTATTTGTTTAATCTATGAATAAAAATATCAATGGTATTATATAAATTTTCTTAACTGTTAATATAATATATATATATTTATTAAAGCCTTTATCGGATGCATAATTATTAAAGCAGAGCGCCGCATAAATTAATGAAAAGTATGTCGGAGCCCATGGTTTTTAAAACCGAGCACAAAAGTCGAACAGCCGATGACCTTGACGACCCGAAAAGCAGGGATGGCACCACACCACCAGATTCCATATCTAACCATTGTGTTGTCGGTTTGGCCCCAGGAAGAAAATAAGATAAAAGAAATTGTTCTGTCGGATTGTTAAATTCGGATTGTTAAATTTTTGTTGGATATTATTCCGAGGATGTAGTAAAAAGTAAAGTAAAGCTTGTGAGCTGGAGCCAGTGGTTGTCCTTTCAAACAATTTAACCAACACGTGTCATGTATCCACGACATCTCAGTAAAGTTTTGATTTGATATAATGACGACATTATCTTCAAAATTCAAAACTGAAAAAGTTATTACTGAAAAGTGAAAAATGAAAAAAAATTAAAACCACGTCATATTCAAACTATATTGGTTTTTTATTATATTTTGATTATTTTTATCTTATTTTATTATTTTTAAATAAATATTTATAAAAAAATAAACATCAATAAAAAAAATTAATATTTTTTTCTTATAAATATAATACAAATTAAATATAGATATAATACAAAATTAATATAAATATAATACAAATTAAAATCTCAGTTTTTGAAACATGGTGCATTGTTTTCCTTCCAAGATCTAGAATTTTCAGACGCTCATAATTTACTTTATGGAAGTTTTCTTACTAAAACTAGAAGTAAGGAGGAAAAAAGGGCAAAAAAAAAAAAGAAAGGAAAAAACTATGGTATTATAATTTATATCACCAGTCCCCAGAAATTGATTTTGGATTGGCTATGGGGTAAATCAATCTCGACCACTTATTTGCCTTTGTTTTTATTACATGGTGGGTCATAGTTTGACATAAATATACATCCTTTATATAGGGTTTTTTATTTAAATATATATATTGTAGATCATCATGTAAAACTTAAGTCGGAACATGCTCCAAATGATAAATTAAGTCGGGACTATTCTTATAATAACTCTCTTAAATTTGATATTATAAAAATATATTATTCAAGAAATCTACATAGTTACTATTATCGCAAATCGTTGCCATTGGGTTATACAAAAATAAATCACCTTCTGAAAATTTTAAAAATCCTACCTAAAGCTGATCATCAGTTTACAGTCATACAGCAACTACCGCTATAAAGTTAATTAACATTTACCGGAATATCTACCTCAAAATGCATTAGTAGAAAAATTAAATAAATAGTTGTTTTATGTTTTTAGTAGTTCATTTCTTCTAACAATTAAAAGGTAGAAAAAAATTTATTTTTAATCTTTTAACAAATGCTAGGGTTCACGCATTTAATTAACCGATAATTACCTTATAGGCAGCTTATTTATTGTCACAAGAAACATGTTTTTTTTTTTTTTTTTTTTACTTTAAAGGTTGTTTAGATAATTTGTTTTTTATCTGTTATCTGTATTTGGTCTAATTTAAATCTTAATTATATTTAATATGTTTAACCTATTTTAAAATAAAATTATTTGGTTTTCATTTATTACCGTAAAAAATTTATGAAAACGATTTCAGTGCGGAACAGACCTCAGTGAATGATATGCAACTGTTAAGCTCAATGAAGTGTAAGAGATAGAGATCTGAGAGCTTACACAACGATATCAGGGTTCCAGAGAACAGAATATCTATGGAAGCCTTTGGTTGGATCAAACCAAAGGTAAATCCTCTGTTCTCTGTCTCCTTTACCTCCAGTGAACACATTTGTTTGTAGAATGTATGGCTGACCTGTCCTGTTCCCCAAGAACTCAAAATCTATTTCATCATGTTCTGAGTTTTGTGAAGATAGCTGCAAGCCGCGCACCCCCACCAAAAAAAAAAAAAAAACAAATTAGAAAAAACATAAAACAAGTAAATCATCCATTTTTTAATCAAACCAAGCTAATACTTAAAAAAAAGATTATGCTACTTGTAGAATCATCCTAAAATGCCATTCCTTGGCTAAAGTTAGAATTTTAAGGAAGAAATTTCAACTTACATAGAAAGCAGTGACTGTTCCAGCTGAATCTCCAGCAACCAACTTGATGTCCATACTGAAGTGCCCAAACAGGTATGAACCCTTGGATTGGAATCCAGTCCCTTTTTTTTCATTTGCCAAAAAAAAAAAAAAAACACAAACAAAACAACTTAAAACCATCATCATGTGAAAGATTTAGAACGACATTGTTTGTTCAGTGACTAAAAATGATAGTTTTATAATCTATACCTGTGTATTTATCAAGGTAGAGCTGGATTTCAGAACCACCATTGAAGTACTTAATGTGATCAAAAGCCCATGTTGGCACATAGTTTCTGCCAAATGGGACAGCTATTGGTGCTCTTGGGGTAGCACCCATTACTCCAGAAACCATAAACAGAACACCCACCAACAGAACCCAAGATTTAGAATCCATGTTTCTGCACAAAACAAGACAATATCTACTGTCATTTAACCTTAAAAGATACCATATGAAACCTGTTATATCTAGACACAATAAAAAAGAAAACTAAACAAACATGGA
This sequence comes from Combretum micranthum, assembly GCA_024138025.1. NCBI lineage: Eukaryota > Viridiplantae > Streptophyta > Magnoliopsida > Myrtales > Combretaceae > Combretum > Combretum micranthum. The sequence goes on from JAMXBD010000301.1 coordinate 1,051,788, forward strand.
AGTGTTTAGAAACATTGTGTTTGGTAGAACATACCAGAGAATGAAACTGTGAAATGCAATTTCGGAGGACGATGGAAAGAGGGAAGAATGGTTTGAAAAAAAATGGGGGAGTGGGCTGTTCTATAAATAGTGTTGGAATGGAACGGAATTATTGGGGGTTGTGAGAAAATATTTTTAACCTATGATAATACTTATCATGTGTCATGCACTTTGGTACGCAGTTATTAATTATATTTATGGCTCTGATAGGAGAGCGTAATAATAATAATTAGTACAGCTAATGTGCAAGACAGATGGAAGACAATTATTTTTTGGCCACATTGTATTGGTTTGCTAGAGGGAAACTGGGATAAGGAAACTGTCTGGACGTTGCTAGTGAATCAGTGATTCAGTGAGAAGTTCATTCGGGAAAGAAGTTTTGGGAAGAAGAAATTCAAAAATAAAAGAAGGACATATTTTGGAAGTGATAACCAGCAAGGAATGCATGGTTGTCAAATTTACAGCTATAATGCTTTGTCGAATTTATGATTTTATAGCATAATTTCTTTCAAGTTTAAAGAAATTACAAAATTATATGACGATTTTTAAGTGTAGGTATTATATGTTTATAATTTAACATAATTCTACCAGTTTTAAATATATCATTTTAATAAAATCATGAGTTTAACAACTTCATATAAATGGAGTAAGTCTACATTAGCCAAATACCCACAACCATGTGTGTGTGTGTTAATCAAAGGGAATTTTATTAGCTGAAAGGGATAAAAGTTAAAAGACATAGAAGTTAAGAAGTAAATTTACAAACAAAAGACTAATAAGCAAGGATGAATGTATAGTTAGCCTAGCTGGCAGCCTATCATTACATGTGTAAGTTTCTTGCCTAACCAAATAAAGAGATATAAGAGGAAGGGAATTACTTAAGATGATAAATATCTCTAACAACCTAAAATGTCTTCCAAGTGTTACGGCTCTCTTGAGCAAATCAATTTATTAAGAGGTTTTGAGTTAGCCTCTATCCCAATATTGCAGCACATCATTCTAGATGGTATCTCAAGTTCTTCTCCAATTGTCTATGCTTTGTTAGTTCCGCTATTGAAATCTTTTATATGAATGTGGCTTCTAAAAGAAGTAACCTTGACAATCTCATATTGAGCTAATTCCATCATTATTACTTCTTTCTTCAGAAGCTCCATCCAAAATGATCTTCACATAATCTCTTTCAAAAGGCATCCATTTGGTAATTTCAACTACAGTAGTTTCCATATGCCATATTAGAGCAATATGATGCTGCCTATTCACTAATGAGGAGTGATGTCACATTTGCATCTTTGACTTTGCAAGATAGTTTGTGGTTTCGAACACTTTCTTTAATTCTAGAGAATCAGTGTTTATTGCTGCTAAAACTTTATGAGGCTTCAATTGTTTATTATAGTCATTTATTATTGAAATAACAATCACATTGATTCTTCCAAATACATCATAAAGTTACACGTATGTTAAAACATAAGACTCACAAGATAAGCATTAGCAAGATAGCTAAAAGTAGTAGTTAATATTATTTGTTGTAGTAGATTGATGATCATCATTCATGATATTGCAACAAGAGAACCAAATAACTCAAATCCAATTGCAATGGCAAGAAAGGTGCTTAACTCTTTGCTCTTAAGAGAAAAAGAGACACTAATGTTCTTGCAAAATAAATTAGCATTAGCTGTCGAAGTATTTTCTATTAGTCTTCATAAAATAGTGCTTTGTTTTGATTTATACTCAAGACTTTGTATCATTTTCCACATGCAATCATTAACTAACAAAAGAAGCAAAGGGTATTTATAACTTAAAAGAGTAGGTTAAATAAAAAAATAAAATGCGTAATTCACTCAATAGAAACCATTTTTATTTTGTGGCTAGATGATTGTATCCTCACACCTAAGAGTCGACATTAGAAATTTCTAGATTTCTAATAGGAGTAAGATTTGCACCCAATACATCAATGATTTGTCAACTTTATATGCTTAGCTCCAAAAATTTAGCTTGTAATGTGTAATTTAGACAGATAGGAATTTAAGGATGTAACCGTAAATTAATTTTTTTTCCATCTCCTATTTACCACATTAAATCCTTCATAATAGCATCTTTTCTAATTAAAATACTTTGCTATCCTCATAATCCTTCTGTTTCTATAAATAGAAAAATTGAATTAGAAGCACTTTAATAAGCTAACCCGTAGAGCATTTCAATTTTGCAAAATTCTTCATGCAAGTTTTCCTAAAAAGGACTTTATTATTAGATTCCAAAACCCCTAAATCCTAAACCACATTTTAATTTTGATTTAAGCCAATAATTTCAAATTTTCTAATGAATAATTTTTCATTAAAATTTTCCTGTTAAAATTTGGATATCATACTTGATACTTCTTTACACCATTTCTCTAAAAGAGGAAAAAACCCCATAGTAGAAAGATAAAAGTCGAAATGGTATAAGCGACAAATAAATTACAACTACCTTACTACAAGAAACTAGAACTTGTTTTTTCGTCCTTGCAATTTAAGAGTGATTTTTTTTCTTTAATGTGCTCCAAACTCAATATTTAGATTTGCCCCATTTAGATGCAATACTAAAATATTTACTAGATTAGCTTGTTTATCAATTCCAATTTTAAAAACAACATAACTCATTGGTCTCTTTCTTTACTTTTTTACTTAAGAAAATTGAAGATTATTGGAAATTCACCTCACCTTCCATTGTGATGTTGTGCCGATGTTGATTGAAAATCCACTTGGAGGCCACAATACTATGACTGCCTACTCCCATAAGAAATGGAAAAAAAAATTCTCCTACAAAATATAGATGTATCAATAGTGAACTATTTTCCTTGATTCTAATACTTGTAAAGAACCAAAACAGTAAGCATAGTTGAATCGCCTTGGCCAATCTCCCTATTAAATTGAATGTGGTCCACTCTTTTACCCTACATAGACAAATTATATGAAACTAGATAATAGTGCATAATTGTTAACTAAATAATAATTCAACCACTTAGAAAATTATCATCTTAGATAGATTTATGAACCAAGCATCTAGCATACATCCAACCATATTAAGAGTATAGATTCATACATTTAATTAAAACTCATATATCCCTATGACAAATTTTTTCAAAAGCTTATTCCAATTTTCATTTAAAGCACTATAATCTTTCTCAAATTTCTAAGGTTCTTATCTATTAAACAGTTGGGAATCGAGTAACAACTTGACAAACAATAAATAATAACAACTACAACACAAAATCTCTCAAAATCAATGTAACAATAATAAGCAAAACAATGATAATAAAGCCACCCATCACAATAACCACAACATAGTGTTTAATACATAGCTTCAAGACAAACACACAGACCTTATCAAATTGCATACATAAAATAAGTTAAAATGCAAGTAACTACATCAAGAGAGAAAGTTTTTAGCAGGGTCTTTAATCACATTTTCTTAGAATATAATTGGCAAAATTTGATGATTAGACAAGCTTGAGATTACCTAAGTTGAACTATGGCAATGAGGTCTAGGGTTTCATTTAAACAATAAATTTAACGATGTATGTGAAATGAAAGAGTAAAAGGTTTTTAATCACATTTCCTAGGTGCATAATTAATTTGATGGGTTGGAGGGCTTGAGATCATTTGAGGTGATCCATGGCAATGAGGGTTTAGAGTTTTTCCTAAACAAGAAATTTAATAGTGTTTGTGAAAATGAAAGAGTAATAGAAAGAAACCTTTCTAAAATCAGCTTAAATAAAATCGTTCAAAGCCTTGGTGTAGGGTTTTAGATGACTCTCTAAAGAAACAAATTTAGATCTAGAAGTTTTAGTATCAATGCATTTGGATGGGTTTCTTTCCTTGTCCCTAAAGCTCTTGGTAAATGGGCTTATAGATGGGTTTGGATGTTGAAATCTCAATCAAAATACGTTTTTATTAAAATCTAATTCATTTAATTAATTAAGTTTTACATGCAAACTTGTGTATAGATTGTGTCACGTCAAAATTCATGAATCTTGTGTTAATTTGTCGATTAATTTATAAAGTAAAAAAGAAAAAAAAAAGAACCAAAATAATTGCATAATTATGAAGTTTTGTTTACTTTTTTGAAGCATTATTTTATGTACATGTGGGAAATTTGAAATAGAACAAAAACAAGAATAGAATAAGTTTTAAAATGACAAATTCATTCGTGTACACATAATACAATGCTATAAAGCGTATTTGATGAAAATGTCCTGACAATAAATATAAATTATGAATATGTGATAAAATAAAATAATAATCAAACTATATATAATAAATAAAGTTAGAATAAAATTACGATTCTATGTTTAAAAAAGGTAGAATTGAAAGAAAGCCAGTATTATGATATTTTATTCTAAGGTCTATTTCTTTGCCCGGAGCTGACCTAAGAATTTATGGAGTTTATCTTTAGGAGAATGTTCCTCTACTTCGAATTGTAACACGCAACTGCAGTATCAATACGAGGATAACCTCTACCCCTATCGTATCCAATAATTTCGACAACTAATCTGTGTCCAACCCAGCCATGTTGATGGGTATGGCATGGTCCTTGTCCATTGCACCAAACTTCAACAGTCAAATCTATATTGAAAAATTATGGATAGCCTTGCCTGCCATAAAGATCTATTACAAAGAAAGTAAATACGATTTCCACAAATCTAGAACATACAAGAACTTAGAGATGTATAGGGACAGATTGTGACGAAAAAATCTACTGTATGGTGTCTAGGGACAGAGAGTAACAAAATAAAAAATAAAAAACGAAAATACGAGTTGGATGCTCTTGATATATATATATATATATATACACGCTCGATTTTCGTTAATTAGTTTTTTTAAATGCTATTTATGTATAGTTTAAGATTAAATTTATAAGAACATTAACTATAATGATATCGAAAAAGTATTTTAGAATTATAAATAATATCATTTATTTATTAATCGATGAAAATTTAGAGAATAAAGCACAGAGATAATCTTAAGTTCTTGACCACGAAAAAGAGATGGAAGATCGTACAGACAACGCACCGATTTCTTCTTACGAATTTAACCTAATGCGTGTTGTGTACCACTGAGCAGCTGCCAGAATGTCCCGTTGCACTTTAATAAGACTGATTTTACTCTCTTGTCGTATTGCTCTTCTTCAAGGCCCAAGGGACACTTCTGTGGTATTATCATCACCATGATATTATTCAGTCAAATATCCTTTTTCTTCTTCTTCTTTTCCCCCTTATAATTTCCTTTCTGGGCCGTCTTGTACCCTCTTGTTTTAATGCAGCATCTATTTACCGTCGCCGCTTCATCGTTTCTTTTAGTTTTGCATTAATTATTGGGATATTTCCGGAAGATTTCTATTTTTATTAATTTTAAATCAATACCGACTTATCATAAACTCTGGGAGGTCTTGAGCATTGTCCAATGGATTATTTAATTATTAAAATATATATTATAATTTATATATTAAGTTTTATAATAATGCGATTGCAATTAAATATAAATTTAAACTATTAAATAACTGATGAAATCAACCTTATTAAAAAAAAAGAATTAAAGCATAAAATTTTTTCACAAACAATTAAATATTGACGATAACGCCTGTTCATAAAGGATTTTCAACTAAGGTCTAATGGCTAAAGCTTCAAGTCTCAAGGCCACCAATGACTCCTGAAAGCCAATTTCATGAAGGACTCAACGTCCATACCTCACCATAGCTCATGGCCACCTTAGTTTCTCAAGCAACTAAAGCTCTCGACCTTGTTCGAAATTCCATAGATTATCAATAGAGACCCAAAAGGAGGCCCATGATGACCTGACATCTATATCTTCCAAGCAATCCAGCCCATCCGGCCACCTCCATTCTTGACATATCCGTGCCTTACTCCTGATACGATCACATTCTACATCTAGCACTATTGTGCTCCACGGACCAAGCTAACTAACGACCCTAGGGGAATCTACCATGTATAAAGAAAATATCTCGTGGTCCCTTTTCTAGAGTTTGTTATGGCCACTTTTTACAAGGAACCCTTATAGGGTAAAAAAAAAAAAAAAAGTGAGCTTCTTTGATACTTGGGACTCCTTAGACTAATAGTGCTTCACTTTTAGCATCCTAAGAACCACAGCTAACTTAAGCATCGGAATGACTGCACAACACAACCCCCAACGTGTCATTAATCAGGCTTATGTGTTTGCCCGACTTTTTTCTCTCCTCTAGTATCTTATAGCTATATATATATATACATTTATGAGAAAGAAAAAAAAAAAAGAAGTCTGCTAAGGTTTTCGATTTTAGGATATTTTATATTTTTCTTTACAAACAACAAGCCAAGGAGATCCAATTTATTGAAGCATTCAAGATCAAATCTTTCAGGTTGTAATCAAGAACTCCGGTTTCTTTCTTACTCCTTGTATGTTCATTTTTAATATCATGAGAGAGTAGACCACGAATCTAGATCTCATTTGAACCCATTTTGTCATGTGATGAGGAATTGTTCTTAATGAAATTATATTGATGTTCTTATGTTCCATTGCTTGTTCTTCATTGTTATCTTAGATTCATATATCCAGAGTATGAATTTATGTTTGATATCATTTAAGTTAATTAAGAAATTGCTTTTATGATCAAATCTATGCAATGGGTGAGATTTGCTTGCAATTCTAAGATAGAATAAAAAAAATCTTTTATACTTTGGTTAAACAGTGGATGGGTTCATGTGTTTAATGCGATTCTAGGTTGCTATTGATTGAGGAGAGATCCTAAATGAAAATCTAGGGTTTTATTAGCTTCTAACTTGAGAAAGTTATTAGTTTGCATTTGGAGCTTGCAGCTTAAGAACTCAATAAGCCTGGTTTTTAGTCCAATGATTCACATGATAAGAGAGGTGTAGAATGAGATCTAGGTTGTTTTGATAATTGATTTAATTCTTGTTTCTTGTTGGAAATTGAATCTAGATTAGTTTAGCATAATTTAGTAGTTAATTAGTTAAAAGTCTATGATCCTGATCATTCTTAATCGACAGTTAGATAATAGGACAAAGTTAGTACTAGTAATTAGTGGCTCCCTGTGAAATGACACTGTGCTCAACACTATATTACGTTTATGATAGGTATACTTGCCTATTGCATCGTAGTTGGAACTAGGAATAGGTATTTAAATTATTAAAGCTACGGTTGGCAACGATCAGATGTGTTTGTCTTGTTATTATGTGGCAATTTATAGTCTATTTAATTTGTAAATAGGTGCCATATTATCTTATGACTTTTTGTTAGTGGTAAGCTTCCTATTTTGTTGATTTTTTTTTGTGTAAAAATAAGTCTTATTTAAAATTTTTCTTTTAGTTTCTACTATTATTAATTGATATGTAACTTCTTTCATAATTTTAGTTCTAAGGTGAGTTGTATGATGAATTATATAAGATATAATATCATATACGACAAATTAAAACAAAACTTGATGAAAAATATTAATGTATCATACAAGATAGTTGCTTTGCAATAATAATTTATTGAAATAAACAAAGTAAATATTACTTAAAAATTATCATGTGATGTTGCATGTCTCGTTTAAGGCAATGGGGTCAGAAGAAGCCTAAAGAAAACTTACCTCGAACTGAGAAGATCCCATTAGGATGAAAGAAGTTCTACGAAATGGAGCATACAAGCTCAAAACATTAGATGGCAAGCTCATTCTCAGGACTTGGAATGCAAACAACTTGAGAAAGTTCTTTGATTAGCTACATCTTGCTTATGTGTAAAACGTGAACATGAGAGGAAAACAATCATGAATGAAATGAGGATTCTAGATTAAGAATGCATCTCAATGATCTTCCTCTTATGTATCTAACAGCAAAACAACAAAGATACTCGATAAAGGCCTTGAGAATTTAAAGAACTTTGCCCCCTCATGCTGAATGAGCTCGGGTAACTCCACTCGTGAGCTCAGGTAAGTTATCCCATGATATTAGGTAACTCCTCTCGTGAGCTTGAATGACTCCCTCTCAAGGTACTCCCTTCATAAGCTCTGATCACTCCCTCTCAAAGACAACTCTCTTTGAAGCACCAGATCGTGTGGGAAAAAAAAAACTATAACAACGTTAACAATAGTGTCACAACCTGCCATTCCAAGCTCCACCGTAATAGAGGGGCGCCCTAGGCCCTCAGCCACCCTAGGCAAGGATCATGATGCCAGGTACACTGGCCCTCCCAGCGCACCCTCAAGCACAACCAGGATATCAAAGGCCGTGTAATGACTCAGAACTCTACCTACCGAGGTATTGTCCTTTTGGTGTCGATGCTTTATGGGGGTTACCTATCCTGGGATTATATGCCCAGAGAATGCTTAACTTTGAGTTTAACAAACTCCAAGTCATTACACCGAAAAAACGCATCTATGATTAGAGTTTCACGATCTATATTTGAGGGGTATTACAAATAGGCATCAAAAGAACGAGTTTTGATTAAGGAAACAACTTTTATTAATTTAAAGAAGATCATTACAATAGTTTTGACTAGCATTACGGCTAAGAAATACAAAGTAAAATTTCTAAGGAAAGAAAGTATCTCATTACAGTAAGGATATAAAAGTGACTAGCGACAACTGAGGTATGAAAAAGCATTATGCTCAAAAGGCCCACTTATAGGCAATAATGGACTCTACTGAAACCCCAATGCCACTGAATCTTGAGAATCCCAAGTGTAGCTTACCCCAGCCGTCTAATTACGCCTGGGGAATCTACGAACATCGGAAAGGAAAATTTTTTTGGCACAAGAAGCCTCCCTTACAGTGCAATGTCATACGCTATGTAAAGTCATACCGACGACCTACTGCTGATCTAGGAGCTACATGACAAATAGGCAAAGAAAAATGATAACATAGTCAACCTCATCAAGCCCAAACTAAAACTGTGATAAAAGTGTAAGTGTAAAAAAATAGTATAGTAAGAGATGGAAAGAAACCACCCATATATTAATCAAAGAAAGTACATCCACTCGAAAAAAAAATTACAAAAGGCCAACAATAGGCCAATAGACGAAATGAGTTGGCAACAAAGCTTGGAAAAGAAAAAGAAAAGAAAAAAGTAGAGAAGAAGCAAGGGCACCCTGAAACCTAAGATCAATTGGCTCCATAGTCGTCAAAAATCTCTTCACTTGTCATTGGCTGAGGAGCAACATGGATCATCTTGACGTCGCCCTCAACTTGAGGCTCGACCATGGCTATATTATCAACAGCTACTAACCCTAGGTTCTGTCAGTTGAATTCTTGAGTCACGACTGAAACAATGGCTTCACTTCATCCAATACCTTAAGCCTCAGCAATGATGGCAACCTTAACTTGGTTTGCCTCGGCTATAGCACCGACCTCGACTACACCCTGCTCAGCTCCCTTTCCATCATCCTTCATGTCACCTTTAGAAAAGCGTCTGTGGGAGCCTTACTTAAACATGCAGCCAGAAAACTAAGGTCCAAGTTCATATATCTTTCCAACAGCTCATTCTTTGTTAGCTTCGTTGCATCAAAAATGAGCTTGACCTGGACCCCCTTCCAATCATCGTTCTTGAAGAGCTCCCTCAAAACCCGCTTCTTAGTTACCCTTGGAATGAGCCAACCACTCTCTAAATCCTTCACTCAGGTTAACAATAGCAATAAGGAAACAATGAGAACAAACTTCCAAAACAAAGATTAACCGCATGATAATGAATTCAAATAGCCCTACCTTCAACTTCTCTCACTCTAAGTAGGATGATTGAACACTCTCTCGCAGCTTATTGATCTCTGAAGTAGCGAGCTCAAGCTCTCGCTTTTGCTTCGCATGCCCCAGCTGGGCATCACTCAATTATCGTGACAAGGTATCTCGCTCTTACCTTATGCTCTTCTACTTATACTCATACTTTGAAGTCGCAGCTTTAACATGCAATAGTCGTTTCTTCGCCTCGAGCATATAGGCTTGGCACCGTAAGACCTTATCCTCCATCTCCTTATATAGCTAGTTGTCGACACTACAAGAAGCTCACTCTTACACCTCATCTTGCTTTGCTTAACCTCTGCAAGCTCATTCTCCAACCTCACCTTCAATGCCTCGAGCTCTTCTGAACCCTAAAAAAGAGAGAGAGAGAGAAACAACTCTTAACTGACAACAATAAAAGGTTCGACCAAAAAGAGACAAGAAGAAGAAACATAGTGTACCACTTCATGGTTCCCCCTTAGTAATCTAAAAGATTCAGTAGTTGTAACTAAAGCTTAAAAAACAACAAGAGAGCTTAGATAACCAAGAAAAACCAACAACACAATCAAACTCCATGAGCATAATAGTAACCTCACCTAGTATATCTTTCGTGCTGAAAAGCCAATAGCCAAGTCACCTGAAGACAATCTATCATAAAATGTCCTCAACCTCTTCTTGTCTTCCAAATGGTTATCTCTTCGAAGGTAGGCCATTCCATAGATACATCACTCCAGCTCATAGCTCTCGCTTCCATAAAGTTAATAGGCTTGCTAGAAACTTCTTTCCCAAACTAGCTCCCACGACCTCTAACCACTACCTGATCAGCTAAGGCACTATTGCTGCTACCAACAGCCTTTACCGTAGGAGATGGCACACTACGAGCTTGAATAGGTATAGGGGATTGTCAAGCCAGATTTTGCTCCTTACCAGACTGAACACGGTGAGAAAGCCCTAACAAGCAGACATCGGGGTCAACACCTCTAACCTTAGCACTAATAACCCCAACACCAGCAGCGGTACCTCTAACCGTGACAATGACGCCCCTCAAGCTTTGTACATCCAAATCAACGATTGGCGGACTGACCTCAGTAGCTCGTGGCTCAACCTCAATAGTGCACTTCTCATCGGCTGCCTCTTCTGCTTCTTAACGGACCAGTAAGAATGGTACTTATGTCCATCACTAGCATTTCAGGCTTTGAAAGAGATAACAAAAAGAAGAAGAAGAAGTCAGCAATAAGGAGCAACACACTCGCCCAATCTGGCTTGACAGCTTAGAAATCTTGAACCCTCCTCATAACGTCCTTTCTACAAAGCTCGACTCGATGAGAGGGGAGAGAGAGAGAGAGATGCTATGATCACATGAAGAATCAAGAGACACCTCTATCAGTGATTGGCTTCCCATTTAAGAAATTCTTCACCACAAGTTCAGCATTATAAGGCTTTCTATCTTGCACCTTCAGAGCTTCCTCCAACTCCTTAACCTCCTAGCATCATATGGTATCAACTTCTGTGGCTCTTCACTTCAGATGAGCTTACTAATCCACCCAAAAGTCAAAACCCCGTCGCTTGCCCTCCTCCAACCTAATTATCCAGAACTCGCTCTTTAATTAAAGCCGTTCAAGCTAGTGAGACCGTGATGAGCTGGGAGCTCTTGGGCTACTTGGCAAGATACCACCAACCCTCCTTTGACCTTTTTATAGGAAGAACTGACGGAACAAGATTGACGTAGGTTGCACCATGATACTAAGGTAGACGGCTTCAAAGGCCACCAATATCAGCCAGACATTAGGCAGTAATTAACCGCACATAACCAATGGTATTAAAAAAAAACTCCTTTGAAAAATGGAGAAAGGTATACTCAAGCTAAACTGAAAAGCCTTTTATATAAGGCAAACCGCTAACAACCGAGGAGACAGACTTGAATTAACTTCGTAGGCATAACAACCTCCTACTCTTGAGGATTACCTTGCATTTCCTCCTAGCATATGGCCTTGAGGGCCTCCTTGGAGAGCTTGCAGTAGATCCCATTAGGACCATCACCTCGAGCCACCCCTATATGTAAAAGGATGATGACCCCCACCTCCAGACCATTAGAATTGTACATATCTATAGGACACTGATAGATCTGGTCGGCCAGCTTTGCATAAGAATGCATGTTCAAAATGCCCCACTTCCTTGCTAATGACACCAAGACTTCGCCAGACCTCTCGTCATGGCTACTTGCAAAGGCTGAACCACCACCCTTCGACTTGTTCCTACCACCTCATTCTGAACCCTTGATCTCGACTCAACTTCTCTCTTGCCTCTTCTCACCTCGTCACGAATCGCTGTACTTATCGTCATAATTGTGTGAAAAAGATTTGGTACCGGAGTTACCTGAGCTTAACATCATTGAAATCTTAAGCAGGTAGAAGTACAAAAGGCACTATGGATCCAAGATGACAATTCTCTTAGCTAGAAAAATCCCTATGAAGCATAAGTATTCATGAAGGCATTAGGGGAGACATGAAGGCCCAAGTCCCTTGGCATGCAGGAGCAAACCCTACGAACCCCGACATCACGACCAATAACCGTAGTAGTCAAATCCCAAATATTAGTTATTATCGAGACCTTTCAAATCACCAAGACCTCTTAAGAAAACCGCACAATTTTGGCCATAACAAAACATGCAAAGCAAGATATATAAGGGATATCCAATGGGAACTTAAATGGTTCCCACCACCAAATACTTACAGCGTAGGATATACAGCTCAAATGTGAAACATAGCTTGCTCAGTATAGGTAATAACCACCTTAAGCCAATGACCTCATGGACTATGTACTCTCTTTATTCTCCCACAATGTGTGTGTGTGTGTGTGTGTGTGAAACCATATAATGCCAATGGGCCTAAGAAGGATCCACTACTCGCTACATCCTGATTTCCAGACTGGTAACGTGATCCACGAATCACCTTAAGAATATCGTGCAAGGTCTCCCTATGAATCCTCACTTGAGAAAGGCTTGCCAAGCTCATTAGCTCTACTAACCAGTAAGCTCAGTCATATGGCCTCATAACCTCTAGTCAAAATAAGCGTTCCACTCACACCCTATGACCAAAGGGGACACAATTAGCTAGATCACACTCCAATAAGCATAGCTTCTCAGCTTAAGTATCCTTACCACCTCGGATACTAGATCAGCTACTAGGAATAAATCTATCATGGTATGATCCTAAACACTATAAATACCCCATTTGCCTTGAAGGAAAGAGAGGATAGTTTTTATCTTACCATAGACATATTACTCTTACCTATAGACTAACTTAAGCATCGGAGCGGCCGCGCTGAGCAACTCCCCGACTCCCCTTCTAACCACTTTTTTGTGTTTTCAGGAGCTCTCTCTACCAAGGAAAATTAACTCATGCAATACTATTATTTGCTTAAGGGGATAAGCTAATTTATATTTTTAATCCTTGGAAATTTTAGGTATGGAATATGTATGCTTGAAGGTTCCCTTTGTTTTACCTTCTATAACATGCTTTAAGTAATCAAAATGTTAAGTTTTAACAATTGGTTCCTCCATTTTAACTTGATTTGGCTCCATATTAGAACTCTTCTCAATTTTTATCTGATTTTTACTCTCATCATGGGAATCATCCTCTTTTATATCTTCAACAAACTTATCATTCATTTATTCATTAATTGTTTTATATGTCTTACTAAACATTCAATATACTTTATATTTAATGAATATCTTAAAAAGATAGCTTCATTAAGTCTCTCATCGAATTTTCCAAGATTAATTGCATTTTTCTTCACAAAACACTTAGCTCTAAACGCTTGAAAATATGATAAATTACGTTTTCTATATTGAAACAATTCATGTGCCATTTTAGAAGTCACTAATCTTATATAAACTTTATTGATAATATAGCAAGCAGTAGACACAACTTTAGCAAAAAAAAATATCTAGCAATTCCACTTTTGTTTAACCTTAATCTATTCATTTCTTATACAGTTCCGTTCTTGTATTCCATAACTTTATTATTGTGTGGAGAAATTGATACGAAACGAACCATGCCAATCTATAACGAGACCTAATATCTAAATTTGTAATTAAATTAAATCCCTAGATCATCTAAGAACCGATGGAAATCGTGATATGTTGCTTATAATGAAGCAAGAACCTTGGTATAAAGTGAAGACGCCACAATCGGTAGTGGCAAATTGATTAATAAGTCAGATTAAACACCACAGGAAATCCTGATAAGTTAAAGAACAAGTTCTTTCTAGAACTCAAACAGAGGACACTCTTAGTTTCATTATCAAAAGATCTTAAAGATGATTATTCAAATGTTTACAAATGATAGGATGTTTATAAACTAAGACATGGAAACTAAAAGACATTAACATGAAAGCTTGTGGCCTATATTACACATTGAGCGGCCTAAAATAAAAACACAAAAGTTATAAAATTTACCAAGGCAAGATGGCTGATGGCTTAGAACGTTACACCGGCAGCATTGCGTTAAAGGCTTGCAGCCTTAATGCCAACGTGCAGACAAAAATCTCCAAGGTCGGTTGTCCTCTATTTCAAAGCTGGCTATGTACATCATCACGACTCCAACACTTGAATGTCTTTAATCTTTTGTATCCCAAACTACTTTATAAGCTTACTTAGTTCACTTCACTCATGTTTTTATCATTGGAACTCCAGTCATTGAGCCTCCAATTCCTTAAAATATATTATTAGATTTGAACTTAATTGGCTCTGAACTTAATGCTATCTGATTCGCATCAGAAATGGAGCTTGAAAAGTAATGCGATATGCCTTGTTCTTCATTAAAAATTACTAATTTTGAGTTTTGAATTTTCTCATTTTGAATCCGTTTTGCAAATTTTAGAAAGAAATCAAAAGCATCTAGTTTATATTGCAAGAATATAACCCATGTATGCCTTAAGTATTCATTCCGTGTTTATTTCCTTCTAAACTAAGTATTATATTTAGCTCAAAAAGATCCATATGCAATAACTCTAGAGGTTTTTAGTTGAAATTTAATTTCACTTTCATATGATATAGAAATCATCTTGTTTTTTGAACATCATATCATTTCACACCTTTTTAATATTTATCTTAGACTTTCATGTTTGTTCTAAGCAAATAAATTATTATTGACAAAAAGAAAGCAACAATCCATACCCACATTTATAGGTTTTATTAGATAGATATATTTCTTCCTAATGCCTTCAAACGTTTTCACTCCTTGATTAAATTGCATAGCACTTATTTTGTTCAAATACCATCTTTTATCCCTTATCACATAGCCAACTAATGCTTGACAAGTTATGTTTTGATCTTTTCGCAAGTGACACATTTTCAATAGTGTATGGAGGTAAACCAATAGTGGCAATTGCAACAATGGGTTAATGTAACATTTGTTGCTTGAATTTTACCAATTTATGTAATTAACTACTTGAAATTTAAAAATGTGTATACACTACCTAAACTTTGCTTATTTGTGCAATCGGCTGCTAAACTTTACTTATTTTTACAATTAAGTATCTCATCTAAATACTATTAATGAACTTGAAAAGTTTGCAGTAGTAAATTGATACTTTTAAGTTTTAGATAGTTAATTGGACAAATTGGCAAAGTTTAGGTACCGTATACAACATTTGCCCTTGCAACAATTTTACCTTGACTATTGTCTTGAAACCTACATACCCTATTTCTTTCCATATGAGACTAGCGAACAATGAAGCATCTTTAGTCATATTTCAGGAACATCCAATATCTATACCATGATCGTCTGATTTTTACTTCATATGTCTACACAAATTCAAAAAGGAATAAATCTTTTTAGGAACCCAAACAAGCTTGAATCCTTTGAAAAGTAAGCTCATTTTATCAACTTAAATTATGTTTATAAAAGCAGTTTGGTTTAAATGTTTAAACCATTGAAAATGGTTCAATTTGTTAAGAGTTTGAATTCGATTATCTAGTAAATTTTATTTTAGTTCAATTTTCAAACCAAATTGATTTGAATAATGTAAACTCTATTTAAAATAAATAGATGAAATATACTACAAGGGAGAAAGTATTGATTAAATAAAATATGTACAAGGAGCCCCATTCATACATGAAGGACAATACATGATACAAGGAAATTAATAGAGGGAATGTATCTCAATATAGATGCTAGTAGTTTAATAAGTGTAGCTCCAATAAGAGTATATTGAAGAAGGCTACTAGCTAAACAAAGGTAAATTTTATGGTAATAAGTGGATCCCCATATGTCTCTTGCCCTATCCAAGTAAATAATTTTTATACTAGGAAGATTATATTGGAAGTGATCAACATCTAGGATTGAATTTAAATAGAGAATAAACATTTCACATTGTTCAAAAAGGATTTTAACATTATACGAAATTGTACAAATAAGAGGTCAATATTTTAAGTGGTTAGAAAAATGAATAAATGTTTTTGTTAGTATTACAAATGGATTATGATGTGACTTAACCAAAACATGCCTTATTGGCATATTTTATATTGGCACATAGAAATCTTATTTGTACCACTTTTATATAACATTGATATTCTTTTCTAACCGCTTAATAATTTGTTTCCCTATTTGGGGTCTGTTTGTTTAGCTTTTTTGGGCAGATACAGATACTTTTTTCAAACATTTTCCTAATTAGTTGTTATTAAAAATAGATATAGGTGAAAAAAAGTTGACAGTTCTTATGAAAAGATCAAATAAATCAAATATAGATAAAATATAAATATAGATACAGATAAAAAACAGACCATCCAAGTAGACCCTTGATCTTCCTGTAAAAGCTGATCCCTTCCGACATAAATTTCTCCTTTTTTTATACATCACTAGGATCTTATAATATTTAATTTTTCTCTTCAATTTTTTTTTTATATTTTACTTTACATAGCTATGTACTATCTCCATGAGTAAATATCAATTAATTGATACATGTGGTTTGATTAATATTTACACATACAAATAAATTACAAGTATGTTGTCGGTATGTGAATTTGGTTGAAAAGATCATATGAATATCATGTTAATATTACATTATAATATGGCCCTAAAGAAGTAATGTGGAGGTGGCAAATACATGATGAAATGAGAGAATGATACGAAGAGAAATACATCAATTTTAAAGTTTCGAATGCAAAAGCGATAGACAAGAGAATTGACGGTGATAATCTTATAATTCTTAAGGGATTAAGATCATTCTTTATTTGAAGTATTTATTTAATTTTTGAGCGTGAATATTACAAAATATGACACCATTTCTCTCATTATTGGAATTGTATCAAATGAGGAGATTTTAGCAAGTATTTATAGAACTTAGACTTGATGATGTTTGTTAATTAATCTTTGCATCAACTAATGAGATAGAGTAAATTTATTTTAACTTATTTTGATGAACATGGTAAGGGTAAAGTTTAGTAACTTTTCTTATGATTACATGATCTTACCTGCAAAAGGTTGGAGCATACCAATTGATCCACATCCCTATTTCAAAGTCAAATCTTTATGAGTCATACTAGAATGTGGATTGGATTCCTTATGCTTTGCTGTAACCAAGCCTGAAAAATGAAGTCCAGATAAAAACTGACCTTACCAGAATGTTTTAATACCAAATTCAAATCTTTGTATATGTAAGTTGATAAAAAAAATTGAAAATATTATTACGCAAAATGATAAAGCGTAAAAACATATGTATGCAAAGTGTAATTTTTATCTCTGTTATTATTATCACTAGGAATTCACCTTAGCAATATCTCAAATTAAGGAGGGCCTTTATTTGAAGCTTAAAGGGTCACCATAATTAAAGTTCATCATTTTCCTCATAAATGATCCATTACCTCGAAATGACCCCACTCAAGAAATTCTAAGTTCATTTGTTCTTTTGATACAATCAAATTAAAACCCCTAAAGATGCCATATTTTAGGAGCATAAACAATGTGATTAAATAAGTCCTTCTATATCTATTGTGGGTCGATGACTCCTTCTTTCTCTTATTTAAACTCTTATTGTTGTTTTCATAGAAAAATTTCTAGCTAGCCATATAATAAAATCCTTTTTGCATCATATTTATGAGATTCATCGTCTCCATAGGAAACAATTTCACTTATTATGAAATTGATTATGGACTTGTTTGATGAGCTTTTTTTGGATAGATATAGAGATTTTTTTAAAAACTTTTTTTTAATAAATTATTTATGAAGAAATAGATACAGATAAAAAAAATTGACATTACTATGAAAAGATCAAATATAAATACAATCGAATATATTTACATATCATTTTTATACAGATACATCAAATAAACCCTATTTTTTTTTTTTATTGGAAGGATCCCACTAGAGGCTAGAGCACCTTGGGATTTTATCTTTTGGTAGCAGGTTTCACAATATTTTATTCACTTGTTATTAAACATAAAAGTGATTGATAGTAGTAATAGTAGTTGTTGTTATAATAGTGATTTGTTCTAGGTCCTCGAGTGTCGGCCTATACTCTGAAAGACAAAAGTAAAACAATATAGCAGCTGGTCACATCGAGAAAAGATGTATGCCTATGCAATCTCAGTACGTAGTTTTAATAACTAATGACACAGCTTCTTAGGTTTTTCACGTTCCAAAAAGTTTAATTTGATTAAACGGGAATAAAAAAAAAAAAGGTTCGCATTTTAATACTGTTCTTGTTTCGACCAATCATATCATTTGCATTCCGAAATCGTTCCACCGTCCTTTCCTCGTTGTGTTGTTTTAGAAGTTAGAAATACTGTGCTTTTGTGGATAAGAGAGGCATAGTTGGGCAATGGAGGGGGCATGCCATAAAGAGCACTCTTTTTGTTTTGGCCCTATGTTGCTGCCTAATTTTGAAATTGAAAAACAAGACTATTGTGGAATTAGATTTTTATCCGCATTTCTCGCTTGGATTAACTTGTCAAATGTCAAGAACTGTACAAATTGCAAGGACTAAACACCAACAAGCAATTAGCATGAAGGAGATGTCATCCCTAGATGTGAGCGAGCATAGAGTAAATAGGATATAAGTCTATATGTATCCTATAAAAATAAAATTGCAATTTTAGAGATTAAGATAAAAAGTAGAAGTTTTTGCTTTGTTTGATTGAATTTAATAAATGAAATTGATAATAGGTTAGAAAAAATATTAAAAAGCACGGATACACATTCATACTCTTGTCCATGCTTGGCTACTAGCCTATTGTTTTAAAGGTACATATAGATATGTGCATGACAGGGATTTTTTTTCTTATTTCTTCATAGAATAACTATTATACAAAGTAAGCACAACACGATGAGTTTAGTACATTAGAATAGAACAAGATTGGAGGGGAAAAAAAAAAAGAGTTTCTCTATTATTATCACTATTATGGATGTTTTAGGATTAAAAGTTATATTTCATAAGGAAATGGTAAATCTTTTGGTGAATTAAAAAGTGGAAATTCTTATTTGTTCTATATTATTTTGTATTAATAGTTACTTCACAATCAATAAATTAAGGTATGATAATGATTAATTTTAGTGAACAAAATGCAACTAGCTTACTAGGTAAGGGATAATTATTTCATTTTATGCATGATATCATCAACATGTTGATAATCCAGCTTGCTTTATGTCAAGCTCGAACTAGGCTTGTTTACAAATTGAACTTAAATCAAGCCAAACTTTTTATCAAGCCTAACTATTAAGCCACAAACTATATACACACTTATATTACATAGAAATTAGTTTTATTATTTTAAGGGTAACTGTTATGAACGGTACATAAATTTTAGTAGGATATGTAATTAAGCATCTAAATTTTAAAATTGATCAATATAGTACTTAAACTTTGAAGTCAATCAATTTAATGCCTCAAAGAACTTTTTGTGCATGCTTATAAAACCTCCATCATATTGGTTATAAAACACATTGGGTGACGATGCTAGCCAATTTGACATAAATAATATTGAAGTACATAAAAACTTCTTTCATGTTTTAAATTGATCGATTTTAAATTCAAATACCTAATCGTATATTTTATCAAAGTTTAGGCACTTTTTGCGACATTAACTCTTATTTTAATTATATATTACATAATAAATATAAAACTCATAAATTTATTAAAGAGCTTATGCGCAAGCCCAAATGAGCTTATTCATAAACTGATCTATGAGCTAAAATTGAAATTCAAACTTGACTTGTTTATTAATTAAGTTTAAGCCAAGTCAAGATTAAAATGAGTCAAGCTTAAATAGTTCACAAGTTTATAGCATAATCATGCCAGCAAATGAAGCTTTATCGTCTCCATCGCCATTTCATATCCACTCCATTTTCGGCAAACACATGGGTGAATTTTTCTTCTTTTAGTTAGTTTTGTCTTCAACCCCTTTATGTGAGTATTTTCTATGGCCGGGTCGGTTTTTTATTTTCTTATTGATACCCATCTTTGCTATAAGCTATGCGATGGTTATAGCTTGGATCTATAATCTCAATCTCTTTAATTTATTTTCTCTAAAATTTCATATAATTATCCCCTCTTATCGATAAACGGGTTTCTGGCTAAGGAGGGGAAAAAAAAAAGAAAAGAAAAAGAAAAACCGATTATTTTGGCTTGTTGAATGTTATTTTTGCTAAATTTGCAAGTACTCTAATATAGTTGAATGTTGTTTATGCTGCATATTATAGTTGAATGATAAAAATACAACTTAATCAGTAATTTATGACCAAGCATCCAATTAATCTACCCCAAGTTTCAATACATATGTTTCCATGGTTATCGACACGTGGATGCCAACCAAAATTTAGAATATATAATATAGTGCATTGATGCCAATATGAAAGATACGATCTTAATGCAATAATAGTAATTAAATTCCAGATACTAACTTTGGTTAATAAGTTTTCTCTGAAAGTGATATTTATAATTAATGAAACAATTGCTAATGAGTTAGATGAAATTCTATTTTTGATAAGCAATATGAAGGAACCTTATGACGTAGTGTAAAACATTCAAATAAAGAATTGCAAGAATAGTAAGTTTTTTAGAGAGAAAAAAATTCTCTAGAATTAGGACTTCAAATTGATAAAATAAGAGTTGTCCATAACAAAAGACCTAAAAGACTACTTATAGTCTCAAAAAATAACAAAAAAAAGATGAATAAAAAAAATAAAATACGCAAAATATAAGTTAAGAGTAAGCTGGCAGCTTTAAATAAAGGATGGCAGCTTTCAAATAAAGGATGGTAGCTTATGTCCAGCTTACACGTGCTATCTTCCGCTCCTTCTTCGATGCTTCTGTCTTGCTCAAGTACGCGTCCGCGACCTCGTCCGCATTAGTCTCCTCCACTTGGGAAAAACTCGTCCTCGAGTTTGATTGAAGATTCGGATAGAGTGGAGCCTCAGAATCATGGAACAAGGATAAATCTGTCACATTAAATGTTTTAGAAGTATGCAAGCTATCAGGCAAATCTACTATGTATGCATTGTCATTGATACGCTGCAACACTTTATAAGGATCATATTTCTTCGGTTGAAGCTTGTTATAGGTACTAACTGGGAATCTCTCCTTGCGCAAGAAAACCGTAACCTGATCACTAACTTGAAACGTCTCACGCCTCCTATGTTTATCAGCAGATTTCTTATAGCGTTGATTGGCTTCTTCCAACCTTTGCTTCACCTCTTTTTGCACATCTACCACTTGCTTCGCCAGATGCTTGGCTAGAATAATAACATTTTATCCCTTAGGTAGCTTAAGTAAATCAAGAGTATGTTGTGGTACTTTAGTGTAGACGATTAAGAAAGGTAATCATCCAATGGCACTATGAACAGCACTATTGTAAGCAACCTCAGCCTGTAGAAGATGACGTCCCATTGCTTTAGTCTATCACCACAAAGACTTCGAATTAGATTTCCCAAAGTTCGGTTAACTACCTCCGTCTGACCATCAGTTTGTAGATGGGTTGTACTGCTGAACTGTAAAGAAGAATCAAACAACTTCCACAATGTTCTCCAGAAGTAACTCAAGAACTTGCTATCACGGTCTGAAGTGATGGTCTTAGGAACTCCATGCAAGCAAACAACTTCTTTAAAAAGTAGCCTAGCCACACCAACTGCATCAGTAGTTTTCCTTCAAGGAATAAAATGTGACATTTTGGAAAATCTGTCAACAACTATAAAGACGGAATCAACTCCTTTCTATGTACGTGGCAATCCCAGCACAAAATCCATGGACAAATCCTCCCATATATTTTCCGGAACAGGTAAAGGCATGTATAGTCCAGTATTCTTGGACACTTTACTATAAATTTGCTCACATATCGCCTAAGCTGTGGTCAATAAAACCTCTCCTTCACTGCTGCTAGTGTCTTATCACGCCCCAAATCCCAAATGGGCAGTAAATTCTACATCTTTTCATTTTTTTTTCTTTTTTAAGATATAGTAGAGATGGTAGATAAACATGAAAAGGGTACCTCTTTACATCCTAATCGACTATATGCAGGTTACAAGTCCTTAGTGTAACTATTAGCTAGAAACACATTTACTTGTTTATTACATTATAATAGCAATTTCCTTATAATCTTATTCTTTTTTAAGAGCTATTATAATGTTTAGTTGATCGTAATAGTGATTCTTTCACTATTATAAAAAAACATCGAATAGTCATTCATTATCCAAACTTATGAATAATATTCTAATATTGGAATTGATTTTTTTCCCTTAAAATACACTCATTTAAAAACAAAATTAACAAATAAAATTCCTATTATAGCTATATTCTATTTCTTAGTAATGGTAATTCTATTACAATCTTACTCATTTAGTGAAGTGAACAAGTAGTAAATATTTAAATTTGAAACAATTGCTTACATTTTCTTTTTCTTCTTTCCCTGTTTATAGAATCCATTTTATTTTAAATTATATATATAGCATAAAGTTGAAATAAAAAGATAGTAGAATTTACTCTTTTATTTTTTTTTTTAATGTCACAAGTGTTACTACAAGTTCCCCAAGTGTTTTGTTATAAGTTCCATAAATTTTACATATAGAAGAACTTATTGTATTATATATTAATATATATAATTCCTAATATTATATAAATTTAATATTTATGGAAAGAAAGGAAAAATCTATATTTTCAATAGAATATTTGTAAAATCTAAAGGGTTAAATTTTAAGGTAGCTCCAAGGGACTATATGATAGGTTCCAAATTTAAAATTTTGGAATTTATGCTTTCCAGGGTAAAATGTAAGTAAGGCTTGTACTTATCCATCCAACCCTAATTTGAAAAGTTTAAAAAGTATATATATGTCTACATTCGATAGTAAATCTACAATTCTCCCTTCCATTTATTAAATTTCATCTTTTAGAGGCATAATATTACATATAAATATGTATTTCTATGTACATATATTTTATTTCGATCCAAGTGAGACCGTATAGTGACACCTAATGGTTTAAGGACTTCTAAGAAGTTACGTTTTAAATATAAAGTCCATTATGTTTACCCTAAAATTAAATTACATTATTATGAGGAAAATTTTTAATATTCAATCTATATGTTTTAAACAAATTATTTAAGTCATAAATATTTTAGAAAGAAAAAAGGTTCCTTTCATTTTACGCCAGCACTTATTTAAATTCTTTATATTTTAAGTAAATGATTTAAGCCTACTATATTTGTAATATTATATGAAATATGCTTTTATTGTTATTTTCCTTTATATAAGACCACTAACATTGAAATTTACTTGGTACGTATAATACGAACATTGAATAAATAATCACTAACTCAATATATGAAAAACTAGGAAAAAAAGTATTTTGATACATATAAAAGTGACACTTAATGTGTTTATTACTAAATAGCTAAGGACATAATATTTTACAATTATATTATTATATAGTGTTGAGCATCTGGAAACTGATGGTGTATTTTATCCGTATTTGATTTGTATTTCTTTAAAATCTAAGGTTTGAAACATTATCTTATTTAGTCCTATTTCATAAGTAGGTGGTGTTGGGAGTGTGAAAATCAAGTTGTTCAAGTCCATCAACTTTTAAGAGAAAACATTAAAAATATATATTTTATACATTGGAAAAGAAAACTTTGATAAGTAATTGTATAAAAATGAATAAAGTAAATAATAAATACGTACAATATTTAGGGATTTATTACCTATTTAATTACAAATGAGGGGTATATGCGAACTTTTACCTTAATATTTTTGCCATCATTTTCTCAAAACGCATCAACCTGAATGCATATTACATGCCAAAAAGATACCAAATAGACAAAAATAGAATAAATCAAACATAACAAACCTATTTAATCCTACATGTTATAGTATTATGCGTGATTATATTCTAGCTTGCATATTATGCATTACATGATTAGTTTTAATTCCATGGATCAAAGGGTCCGATGAGTAGAATAGTGTCTTGAGGATTTTATCAAGTGTTTTGACGTGATCGCGGTTGATGCCAACAGAGATAGGGATATTGGTGGGAAACGACCATGGGCAAGGATGCTTACGGCAATCCAATCAATCAACCTATAATTGCAAATCGATAGGCACGGATTTCAGATGAAGACTCCATTAAGGAGGATGAAATTTTGTATGAAGAGAGATAACCACAGAAGCGAGGCAGTGAAGGTGGAGGTACATATCGAAGGGACTATCATGGGTATGACCAAGTCAATAGCGGTGATTTTCGCCTAAAGATAGATATCCCTAGCTTTAATGGCAATCTTGGCATTAAGGAATTTCTGGATTAGTTAGTTGAAGTAGATAGATTCTTTGATTATATGAAGATTCTAGAGGAGTGTAAAGTGAGACTGGTGACATGAAGGTTAAAGGGAAGAGCCTTTGCTTTGTGGGAAAAGTTACATAATGGAAGACAGAGAGAGGGTAGACAGCCTATACAGACAGGGTTCCGTATGAAATAATTGGTAAAAAGGGATTTCTTACCGCTTGATTATGAGCATATCATCCAAAAATATTAGCATTGTCGACAAGGATCATGTTCAGTCCATGATTACACTACTAAGTTCATGAGACTGACTGAACGTAACAATCTCCGAGAAAGCAAAGGCTAATAGGTAGCATGATATGTGAATGATCTGAAGTTGTAGATCAAAGACATGATTGGGGTTATTGTGTCGAGGACTTCGAATGAAGCGAATAACATGGCCCTTAAGGTTGAACTAATGTTGCAGGAGCAGAGCATTAGATTTGCAAGAAGCAAAAAGGGATGTAGAGTTAAGGGTGCTAATAGTAGAAGGGCGGTCGTCGAGAAAAATAAAGATGTTGTAGAAAAGCTTAATGAGAGTGCTAAGAAGAAGGTTGATAAATCAGTTGGCAAAAAGCCTTTAGAGGCCAGAGAAACCTAGAGGCTGAATAACCTCTATGACAAGCCTATCTTGGGTAAATGCTACCATTGCATCAATCAGGACACAAGTCTAATGAGTGTCTAAATAGAAAGAGTGTGAATATAGTAGAGCAAGATAAAAGGGAAGAGGTTTATTGTGAACCTGATGGACAAGAGGATTATTTTGATGAGGGTGATGTGGATGTTGAGAACCTATGTTGTTAGGAAATTGATGTTAGTGCTTAAGCAAGAAGATAACACCTAGCGATGCTGGTTATTTTGCACTAGGTACACTTCGAGGGACAGAGTATATGATCTAATTGTTAATAGGGAGAGTTGTGAGAATATTATTGGGCGAAAGATTATTGATCAGTTACAATTGCCAGTAGAAAAACACTCTAATCCTTATACTATAGGGTGGATTAAATCTGTTACATGAATAAAGGTGAAGGAAAGATGTAGAGTGGCGTTTTCCATAGGCAAATATCAAGATGATGTCTACCATGGCATTATAGATATAGATGTATGTCACCTACTATTTGGAAGACCCTGACAATATATTGTGAAAAAACACACAAGGTAGACGGGTGTTGTTTCCTGATAGTCGCTTGTTTAGAGAAAGAGTTGGAAGAAGATATGAAGGAGTCCAAAGTTGTGCATGCGCTTATAGTGAAGAACGTCATGACAATGGATGAGAGAGCAGCAGTGGAGTGCCAGAGGGTATGAAAGAGGTGCCGGAGCAATTTGAAGATATGCTGCTAGATGATCTGCCAAAGGGACTACCATCCTTAAGAGATATTCAGCACCAGATTGATTTTGTACCTGGGGCAAGTCTATCAAATTTGCCACATTATAGTATGAGTGCTAAGGAGACTAAGATATTAAAAGAAAAGGTTCATGAGCTATTGCAAAAAGGATTTATTAGAGATAGTATGAGCCCATGTGTTATGCCTACTTTATCGACTCTAAAGAAGGATGGCAGTTGGAGAATGTGTGTTGACAGTAAAGCTATCAACAAGATTGCTATTGGGTATAAATTTCCAATACCTCATCTGGAAGACATGTTAGACAAGCTGAGTAGGGATGTTGTGTTCTCCAAAATTTATCTGAGGAGTGGCTATCACCAGATCAGAATCAAGCCTTGGGATGAGTGGAAAACTGTTTTCAAGATGAAGGAGTGGTTATATGAATGGCTAGTGATGCCTTTTGGCTTCAACGACGTGCCTAACACTTTTATGTGTGTCACGAACCAGGTATTAAAATCCTTTATTGGTCGATTTGTGGTTGCCTACTTTGACATAATATTCATTTACAGTAAATCCAAAGATGAGCATGTAGATCATTTGAGGAGTGCTTTGATTGTGCTGAAAGACATTAAAGTATATGCTAATCTAAAGAAGTGCATTTTCATGTCAAAGATATTGTTATCTCTAGTGTTTGTGGTTAGTAGTGACTGGATAATAGTTGATGATGAGAAGGTGAGGGCTGTCAAGGAATGGCCTATTCCAAAAAACTGTGACAGAATTAAGGAGTGTCCTTGGGTTAGCCAACTTCTATAAGCGATTCATTAGGCACTTCAGTACTATTATTGCTCCCTCAATGGGGTGCCTGAAGAAATGGAAGTTTCAGTGGGGAAAGGAGGCTGGGACTAGCTTTACAGTATTGAAAGAGAAGCTATGTAGTGCTCCTATGTTGGCACTTCATAACTTTGATAAATTATTTTAAGTAATTGTGATGCTAGCGGGGTTGGTGTTAGTGGTGTATTATCCCAGAAGAAAAGATCAGTGGCCTTTTATAGTGAAAAATTATGTGATACTAGGAAGAGTTGGTCAACTTATGACAAGGAATTCTACTGTGTGGCAAGGGCACTAAGATTTTAGGAGCATTATTTGGTAGGGAAAGAGTTTGTTTTGTACTCCAACTATGGGGCTCTAAAGCATATAAATAATCAGACTAAAATTAGTAAGGATATGCATGCCAGATGGATTTAGTTTTTACAGAGATTTCTTTTTAAATTGGTGCATAAGTCTGAAGTGCAAAATAAAGTAGCTGATGCCTTGAGCAAGAGAGTTGATTTGCTAGTTAGTCTGAGCACTGAACTTGTGGGCTTTGAACAATTGAAGGAGTTGTATGGAGATGATGTTGGGAAAAATGCATTACAAAAGAGCCTTGTGGTGACAACCATATATTCGAATGGTACTTAATGAAAGGGAATCAACTATGTATCGTTGAGTCTTTTTTGAGAGAGAAGTTGATTAGAGACCTGAATGGGGGAGGATTAGCAGGGCAATTAGGTCGAGGTAAGACCATTACAGCTGTAGCTGATAGGTACTCTTGGCCTTGGTTAAGGAAGGATGTCAGTAGAATTGTGTAGATGTGTTACATCTATCAGGCATCCAAAGAATAATCCAGAATACTAGGTTGTACATACCACTACCAGTACCTAAAAATATTTGAGAGGACCTATCCATGGACTTCGTGCTACGTTCACCTTATACCCAATGAGGTGCTGACTCTGTATTTGTTATTGTAGACAGGTTCTTCAAGATGGTTCACTTTATTCCATGTAGGAAGACTATAGATGCCCACGCTATTGCCCGAGGAAGTCATGTGATCACATGGAGTTCCCAAGTCTATTAAATTAGACAAGGACAGCCAATTTCATATTTACTTCTGTAAGACACTTTGGTATATGTTCAACTCATCATTGAACTTCAGTAGTACAGATCATCCACAGATTAATGGGCAAACAGAGGTGACCAATAGGACTCTTGATAATCTAATTAGGAGTATATATGGCAAGAAGCCAAAGCAGTGGGATCTATCATTAGCTCAGGCAGAGTTTGCTTACAATAGTTTGGATTGAATCACACAAAAATCTCATTTCTTTGTAGTGTATACCAAGACACCACAACATGTAGTTGACTTGATTAAGTTACCCAAGGGAGTTGAGTTCAGTACATATGCTAAGAATATGGCTGAACATTGTTAGGCTATCATAGTTGAAGTCAGAGAAAGGATTGTGAAGGCTAATGCATAGTACAAGAAAGATGCAGAGAAGTACAGTATAGAAAGAAGCGATTGTTTGAAGTAGGGGATTAGGTGATGGTTTTTCTAGGGAAGGAACGGTTTCCAATGAGCAAGTATAGCAAGTTGCAACTCAAGAAGTATGGCCTTATGAGATTGTAAAGAAGATCAACGACAATGCTTATGTGGTTGGACTTTCTTACAGCATGAACATTTCTAGGACTTTCAATGTGGCTAGATCTATTCCCATTATACCCAAACAACTCATCATTATATCCAACGAGAAATCGGGGTTGGCTTCTTTGTAGGTGAGAGAGAATAATGTAAAGTATAGTCCTAAGGCCGATCTTTAAAGCCGTTGACATAGCACCGTTGCAGCATCATATCTCGCTGACGTAGAGTCCAAGGCTGCCAACGTACATTGTCCAAGGCTAGTAGCGTAGTGCCAGCTTTTTTTTCATGTGTTTTTTGTGTTGATTTCTTTTCTTTTTCTTGAGACTATAAATATTGTATTTAAAGCTTTTGTAAACATAACTCATATTTTGTCTTTTGAACCTTAATTTGAGATTTTTTTTCTCTAAAAGTGGCAATTCTAACAAGCTTTGTGTTCTAGAGATCATCCACTGAGTTGATTTCTCTTCTTATGCTTTCGCACTTGGTCAAAACCTACGTGCCACCTTTTATTGTACAGTATAAAATTTATGTGATTTAGCATAGCATGGAATTTTTTTAATGTTTTGTAAGCTACTATGTACTTCACTTGTACAATATTACTAATAAAGATGATTAAATTTCACAAATATATAAAATTTTTAAACATGTGTTATTCCAAACCTACTATTTTTTATTAACACTCAATCAACCAATACTATCATTAAGTCAATACTCAATGTTTGTGTGTAAGTGCATACATACATATATACATTGTTTTGTTATTATTATAAGATTTTTTCTATTGGAATTCACTACATTTTGCATTATTATTTATGATCCACATTTAAAAGTGATATAGACTTTTGATTTAAATATCATCATGACAGTAGAAGTAGTTATATTATTTTAAAATAAAGAAAACTTTAATAGCTTCACAGGATATCAAAGGTAGTTTAGAAAAAATTATAAGGTTGGTTGTGAATACAAATTTCCATAGCCTTCATTTATAGAATAAAGGATTAGGGTGCTGGCCACTTACGATTTGCACAATGTATGTATGTTTGTTTGTTTGTTTCATCATATTCGGGTCATTTTAATATCATATTTTTATTGTTTTTGAATAGATATATATAAAGAAATAGATATCAATATAAAATTGATAATTTTACTCATAAACTGACCAAACATATACAATACAAATATGATACGGACAAATTATATATGCTAATCAAATACAAATAAAAATCCTACAATCCAAATAGAGCCTAAGGCTCTTATCATTATAAGTTTTTAGCATATTAGAGACGTATAAATTAATACTATGTTTGGCAATGTTTTTTAATGTAGAAACAAACAGAAGTGAAAAGAAAAGAAAAGAAAAGAGGAGAAATGAAATAAGAGAAAATTTTATTCTTATTTACTGTTTGGATTTACACGGAGAAAATGGAATGAAATAACATGAAATAGACTAAAATACCCCTAAACTTTATCTTTTTTATTTTGCTTTAAGGGTAATTTTTATCATTTCAATTATCTTCTCTTTGTTTCCATCCCTTTCTTTCCAGTTTTGGGCGGAAAAAATATCACCTTAGATTTCCCCTCACTCCTGTTGGCTTCGTCTGATTTCATCCCAACTAAACAAACCAAATACATAATTTTCATTCTATTTTGCTTCTTTTCGATTTACATCAGCCGACTTCCTCAGATCTAAACACAACGTAAGTGAAACTTATTAAGAAAATAATTATAGGGTTGTAAATTTAGAAACCTTCTTTCCCTTGTCAAATAAAATATAGATAACCTCTTACAGTAGGATCGTCCTTTCTTCAGAGCTTAATCTGAGACAGATTATTCAATTAGCATTAAAAAAAAATTGTTAAATTATTCATTTTATTGCATCATGCATGGTTGGATGAGGTTTGTCATAATGGTTGATGGTATACGATTTCATACCATAAACACTATTGCTACAAGATAAATTTTAATTTGAGTGCTTCTTAAAATTTAAGTGCTGAAAACGGGACAATGTCTGCCCTTGGCAGTCAAAAATACGCACAACAGTTGTAAAATATATATATATATATATATATAACTCAATTCACGTAAATATGGAATATAGTACAGTATGAAGGAGTAAAAGATGTGTAAGTTTTGATTTACTTATATTTGATAAAATCCTCTATTGATATATAATACATAAGAAATGAGATAATACATCTATAATAATAATAATATAATAATAATAATAATATAATAGATTCCCCAATTTTTATAGGGTGAAGACCTTGTGGAGCAAAAATAATACTTGTCGTCTTGCCTAAAAAACAAAATATAATTATTGGGTAGAACTATCATTCTTTGACTACTTTCAATTTCTTTTTTTAAATTATTTGAATCTTTCTTACAGATGTGGACCTACGAATGTACCTATGTATTTTGACATTACAGTTATGTGCTCATGTTACATGACCTCTTATCCCATTTGGCCCAAAGAAATGATACATCACCTAATTTTTTTTCTTTAATAGCTCATTTGATTAAACTGATTCAAATGACTGTGATTCATATCTTTGATATTTCGTTCCAAAATTCTGAATTTTAATCGATTCTTTATCTTCCATACTTTATCTTATGTCGCTTTTGACCCAATGTTTTATCTGGCAATAGTCAATTCATGTTATCATGTTTGGATTGTCTGTTTTTCATCTGTATCTGTATCTTTTTTAAAATGATATGTGTAAATATATCCGATTTGCATCTAAATTTTATCTATATTTATTCTATTTGATCTTTTGATAAGAAATGTCAATTTTTTTTTTATCTATATCTATTTCTTGATAAATAATTTATTAGCAAAAAGTTTAAAAAAGTATCTGTATCTGTCGGAAAAAAGCCAAAACAAACAGACCCACATATCTTGCATTCCTATGATAAAAGTAATTTGTGATTAAATATTAAATAATTTAAAATAAGTAATAATGTCTATTTAGATTTTTTGTTTTTCATCTGTATTCATATTTGATTTACATTTGTATATGATATATATTTAACCTTTAATCCGAATTATATATATATATATATATATAATCAACTCTTAACTTTTTTTCCATTTGTTTTTTGATAAACAGTAAACAGATACAAACAGATGCCATATATACACTACCATTTGATAGGACACAGCTATTAAGTATGGTTTTTTATGTTTGTCATGTGAAAAAATGATATTAAGTATTTCAAACTTGCAAAATGATCGGATATTATATATATATATATATATATATATATATATAAGTATTTCGATTAAAAATTTGGGAGTAAAAATGTAATTTCAATAGTTTTGAAGACCCATCAACATGAAATATGAGGTTTTATTTTACCACCCTCAGTTGCAAAAGTGGAAATGTAACTATCAATATAAGCTGGACCTGGAAGAGCTGTTTTTCAGGCATCCAGCTATATGAGGCGTGGACCAGTCGGCTCTTCATGGGTGTTTGTTGGCATATCAAGTGTCTCCATTAAACGTCCCCTCCAATCTCTTTCATGCTTGCTACCTTCTTTTAGTTTTTATACATTGAACTGTTTTGGCCATTAATTAATACTAACCATTTTTCTGTTACATGTCGCCACAACCATCCACGCCCTGTGTTTTTCGTCTCGACTATAACCACTTTGCCCCTACATTTGATTTATTGGTCAAAGCCATTAATGGATATATGAAGGAAGTAAACCAGCCGTCTGTATCATTATTCAGAATTTAATCTACACGACCCACCACACTTATTTCCTGTTTATTTTGATTTTATTACAAAGGTGGAGGAAACCGAACTCCACTGCACTAAAATAGGTGATTGAAATTATATTGTGTCAATGTGATCTGAATCTGATGAATGGGTGATAGGTTGGCTTTGGAGAACCGATTTTTTATTTTATTTTTTTTTCTTTTTAAAAATAGAAAAAGAGTATAGTTAAAAAATCAAGCTAGAAGCTAAAACAACCCACATTCACCTTTACATTTCATTTGGCATGATAAAATGAAGGGTTAATGTAAAAAGCGGCATCTAAATTTTTGCAATCAGATACTTGAAGTATTGTTTTAAACATTTTGGTATCTGAAGTGAGTTTTCGCATACGTTTTTCCTACTTAAAATTTGGTTTTGAACAATTAGGTACCCGAAGCTAGTTTTTGTGTACATTTTTTTTACTTGAAGCAAGTTCAATAAGATAGAAAAAATGTATGCGGAAATGCACTTCATGTATTAAATTATTCAAAACTGAACTTCAGGTATTTAATTGAAGTTTTTTATGAAAGTTTAGGTATCATTTTTAACATTACTCCTAAATTAAATTAGAAAGGAAAGATTGTAGAAGGAAGGAAAGTAGATGGAATGATTTATTAGAGAATTTGAATTTTTTCATTAATTTAGATAATATAGGAAAGGAAAATAGATGGAATCTTAATTATTACAAAAGACAAAATAAAATATAATGATAAATTACTTATATGCCGCTAAAAGTAATAAGTAATTTAAAAAAGAGGGTTGTAAGAGTAATTTAATAAATTTTCCTTTTTTCTCCTTATCCTCTCTCTTGAGAAAAAAATGGTGGTACCCAAGAAAAAAGTTATATCCATTTTTCTTCCTCTCGTCTTTTCCTTTCAAAACAAACAAAGGAATGAAATTAATCCCTCACATTTCTTCTCTCTCCTACCCTTATACCAAATATAGTGTTATTGATTAACAATGCTATTGTTAACAAAGGAAGTATGAAATTAGAAAAACAAAAAAGTGATCATATTGTTAAAGATTATTTATCTTTATGTCCAATAAACAATGGATTGATCCTTAACCAACCTCTTTTAGTAATATCTTTCATTAAAGGTATGAAATATAAGAAGTTTTATTAGCATGTGAGATCATGAGACCTTTTTTTTTTTTTTTATGTGCCATTCCTTTGATAAAAAGTAGAGATGCAATTGGACAAGTTGTTATAGGGTTCCTGATCCATCCAATCTACTAAAAACCCTATGGGATTGAATCTTATAAGGTTTTAGGATCGGTTTAGATATGTAGCCGAAACCTATAAGGTTATAGGGTTGGGCTTAGATCTTAAGATACTCGACCCAATAGCAACATTAAAAAAAAAAAAAGAATCGTAAAGACTAAAGTTGCTAAAATCTAACCCCTTACGCCTATTGCGTCTTAGCTCATCCACACTCTATATATATCTAATATTCTAAAACTAAAACACACAGAACCAGGTAAACACACAGATTATTTGATTAAAGTATGTTCTTAAGATGTTAGGTCACTGTCTAAGTCTGTTATATGAGACATAGTGATAAAATGCTATATTTATGTGTTTAAAATTTGAATCATGAATGTGGTCTTATACATATTTTATTAATTCCATATGTATCTTTTCATTGTTTGCTCATATAGGAAACGTGTATTAGAAGCAACGGCTTTGCTTGAATTTGTTATTGAAATTTGAAAATAGGTTAAAGACAATAACAGAGTTATAGGGTTATCAGGTCGAGTTCCAAGTTTTAAAACAAACCCTACAAGGTGGGTTTGGATATAGCATGAAAATTCTATAGTATTATACAGTTGGGTTTGATAAATTCTATAGGGTAGTTTATAGCTATCAAAATTAAGAGTTAAATATACAATTTTACGAGTTTGTGATTTTATGTGTTTTTTCATAATTAAAATGGATGTTGAATTATTTAGGTAAAGACTTTAGGTAGACTTATGAATTTAAATGTACGATTCTACACATTTACTATTATATTGGTTTTACATGATTCTTTGTGATTTTATACATTTCAATGAAAGTAAAATTGCAATTTTGACAACCATAGGGTAGTAGGTTGGGTTTTGGGTTTTGTTGATAGTGGAACATAAGTCATGACCCACTTAGTGTTGCTAGACCTCGAGGACCCCAAGTAGTGCCCACTCAAGACAGTGCCTCAGGTTTCGACCTAGTAAGGAAACTCGAGATACCATCGAAGCCACCAATCACAAATGACCGTAGATGAACTTTCTAGGAACTTAACCTCAAGACAATTCACTAAGCTCATCCTTAAGCTGCTTCCACTAGACCGAGCTCGGTAAACAAGTGACCTACTTACACACAACGAACATGAGACACTTGAGTCTTACCTCAAGACGAGGGGGGACATAACCAACTTGGCCACACTTTTTACAGTCACAATTCGCCAGCTCAGGCTCCCATCATCTTAGATGCCAAGTCAGCTACTAGGTAAAGATTCACCCAAGTATAAAGATTTGGTGGACCCTTTTTGATTTATCCCTCAAAACTATAAATAACCTTTCCCTCTGGGGAAAGGGAGAGCCAACTTTTCCTTATTTTTTGAATAAGGAAGGGTCCATAGACTAACTTAAGCATTAGAGTGGCCATGTTGGGTAACCCCTATACGCACCTCTAATTGCGTTTTTGTGTTTGCAGGAGCCTAACAGGGATCTATTCAAAAATCAAATTTATTGCATCCATAATAAAAATGTTACTAAAAATAGATAGATAAGGAAATACTTATCTTCTTGCCTTTGTGCATTATGCTAGTCTTGCCATTTATATTAAGGTGTCATACTTGTTTGCCGTTTTTGTAGGGAAAAAATTACCTTTATAGGAAATTGATTACCATTTTATCACAGTAAAATCCATCTAGGAAAATCAGGTTTTATTTTTTTTTTCTTTTAACAACATAAAACTCGCATTTATAAGCTATTCAACCACTAATTTGAAGCAAAATTGCATTGAAAAGATCCGATTCTTGAAAAAGACACAAAATTCATATTTATTGCTTGTGAGTTTTGAAACTTACTATTGTTATTAAATAGCATGCTAGATATGCAATTTATGGATGTTCATGAGTAAGAAAAAACTCCCATGTCTAATATGCCATTTTACTTCACTAATTTGATAATTAAAATAATATCAATCTTATTTGTATAATAATAATTAAGTGCCACAAACACGGGAAAAAAAAAATCCATTCATACTATTAATAAGGAGAATGGAAGCCACTCCTATTAGACATCACCACGAGGTGGTTCCGAACCGGGAACCGCCCCGAACCGTCACCGGCGGTTCCTGACCCAAGAACAGCCCCGTCGGTGACGGTTCCGAACCGTCTAAGGACCCGTCGGAACCAACGGGTCCAAGCGGTTCGCGTGGCGGAACCGGCGGTTCCAATGGGTCCGGAACCGCCATATATTTTAATTTTAAAAAAAAAAAGAATAAGAAGACATGCAGGTTTCGTTTCTGGGCATGGGGAGGGGGTGGGGCAGGGGGTAAGGTTTTGGTTTTTTTCATTTTTTTAACCAAAAAAAAAAAAAAATCAGTTCGTGGAACCAGAACCGGAACCTCCAGAACCGGCGGTTCCTTGGAACTGTGAACCACCCGGCTCTGGCGGTTTCGATTCCGGTTATACGAAATGTGGAAATGTGAACCAGCGGTTCCGTTCGGGTCCGGAACCGACCGAACCGTGCCGATGTCTAACTCCTATCATTCTAGATACTGATTATAAGTTATTTTTGAGAACCGGTTAAATGAAATGGACTTATTAATGAAGCTCATGCGTCAAGTCACTTTGAGACATCAACAATTAGGGTAACTAAATTATAGTGTTTACATGATTTTTCTTTTTTGGCCCTTGGTGTTTACATGATTGAATAACCATTCCCATCATATTATATGGCCAATAACTGTTGCTAAACTGTTGTATTGGCCTGTATCTAAGATGGATAATAATTTTACATTTTAATCGAGAATAAAATTTTATAATAACACTAATCTAAAATAACTTAATAACGAATATAATCACAAAAAAAAAACATAATCATAATATAACTTGAATTGGATAATTATTAAAACTGTAGTGAAAATTCAGCATGTGACACAAACAAAATTCACTTTTTTTCAGGCTCTAAAAGTTTATATACAATATAGGGATTATAAACAAGCATGTTCCATATTGGTTGTTTGCATAATTAAGCATCTAAATTTTAGTTATATATAGAACTAAGCTCTATACATTCACATTTCTTTAAAATAACCTTAAGATTTTCGATTGTAGCAAATGGGAAGCTGACTAAGTGGATTTTTCCTTCTTTTTTTTTTTTTCTAATTTTTCTATGGAGACTAAGCCGCAAATGATATTTAGTTAGGAATTTATTTGTTTTCTTGAATCCTAATTCGTCAAATTGCAGCTTTCAATCGAGAAATTGCAAATAAAAAAAAAATTAATTTGATAAACAATGTTCGTGAGTCATGACGGTTGCAAATTGCACAGAATTCACTTGTGTCTCGTAGCCACACATCTATCTTTTGTTTCTCAAAATACTAAACTTGATAACGTTGGAATGCGCACGATGATTTATGGATCTTGATATACATCTATTTGTCAGCTTCCTACGCCAGGAATTAGGGCAACCGCCAATTCGTTGCATAGCGCAAACAAAAATCAGCATAGTCACATTTATTTCAGTTGTTTTTAAGTCTTTTCTGTTTCATCAACTCCTTTGATTATGGGAAATATTTGGAAATATGTCAAAACAATGTCGAAATAAGAGGGGACTGCGTCACCATGCATGTTGGAGCTTGTCCGGTTAACCGATAATACGTCATTTTCAGTTGGGAGACCTCGAGTATTCTTTTTCTTATCTATTAAGGATTACACTTTACAGCTACTCGATTTACAATATGATTATAGTCCAATTTTCTGGTGATATGAGTCATAAATTTTGACAAGATTTAGCTTTTTAGAGACTCTTCAAGGATTCAATGATTTCAAATACTCCATTAGCCATAAAATTTCGTACTCCAGGATTGATTTGCATGCGCAAGCCGATATTAATTGATAAGATGCTGCCTTTGAAATTGTAGAGGGTTAAAATTAATTATATAAAACATTTGGATTTGACTTGTAGAGTAAGTGGTATGGCTTTAAGAGTTGAATATATGCTTTGGAATAACTTAATGGAGATTTGGCATGATAGACTTGGAATAAAGATCGTTACATCGGTCTATCTACTTTTAAGCTTTTTTAAAGAAGCTATGTACTTAATGGGGCTTCCCATAGAACTTTCCATTAGTAGGAGGACCTATCTCAACCTTAAATACTCCGTGCAATCCGACAAACTTCGTCAACAGTCAAACTCTATAAATACCTTAGTGGTCTTCCTCATTTGGCATATTCGAAAGATTTAGAGAAATGCAGTTGTATTGTTAGATTGTAATCTCTGAAGATCAAACAAGGTTCAAAATGAAAAATGCATTGCCTTTCTTCAATAACTATGGAGAAAACTCCTCCATTTATCATATGTGCGTTCGAACTCTTAGAGATTGCTTAATCTTCCTTCCTACTCTCTCTTCCTAAATCATTTTTATATGTCATTGCAAAGCCACTCTTTTAAAGTTGCTTGTAGAGAGAGCCAAACGCTCCATTTGCGTGACCACTATAAGTAGATCCCTTCATCAATAGAATTCTAAATGACAAATGAAATAGTAAATCGAATTTGTCTTGGACTATATAAAAGCTAAGCTTGTTAAAACGTTCGAAAATGATTAGAATAATTTAAATCAATTGTAAGATAACCCAATCAAACTAAAAGAATGGAGAAATGAAAAGTAAAAAAATATGAAATAAAGAATTTTTCTCATGTTTGTCACTGTAACTTTTTTTTTGTCACTAGTCTTGAATGTACTTTCCCGTGCCATATATGCTTATATAGAAGTTATATGATTTGCTTATCCATTTTTCTAACAAATATCAAGGGTATAGCTAGTGTATTTATCCTCTTAAAAGGAGGGTCTTTCCTATGAGGATAAGCGAGTTATTCTATCGTATAATTATCCTATTGTGTAAGATAGATTCCATATAAATATTGGGTTTGCATGATAGATTATGAGTACAAATTTTATAAATAGACTTTTACAAGGTAGCATATGAGAATACGGTCTTCATAACCTATACCCATATTGGAACCTATATTACAATGGGGGTAAATTATACCAAAATGTATTAATATTTGTGGGTAGATTTATTTAAGATATCAGTGTTTCGAGTAGTTTAAAAAAAAAATGAATTTGTTATGTTCCACAAATTGAATCAACTAAGAAATCAATATTTTGTCAATAATCAATTATGGATACCTTGTTTAACTCACTTTGCAAAACATTTATTTCTTTTTTTAACCAACTGAAACGTTGAATGTTTACCTTTAAATGTTGATTTTTTTTAACTACTGAAATGTTAATACTTTAAATGAATTTATCTTCAAATTGATACCTTTCGATGTAACTCGCTTTATTCTAGTGTGTATAGTGTGAAAGTATAAGGTACGTCATATCCATCTATCGCTTACTCGAATTCAATAGATGTTGGATCTAGGTGTTTTGGGCTTAGACTAATATGAAGAGAGTAAAGCTTGCAAGACTGAAACTCAGTTGGTGGTGCACTGGACATGAGTCTAGCGTAACCACTCCAATGTTTAAGTTAAAGGGTGTTATGATAAGCCCGTAGATTGAATATAGATGGTTGGTTAAGTGCATCATTATTGTTCTCCTAGGAGGTAGGCGAGTATTTATAGTTAATTAACTTGGTGATTATTGATGTTATGAGTGAGTAGGCAGTTGGCATAGTCATGGAGGACATAGAGTAAGCCTACCTGGTGCCTGGTTCAACCATGCTATCTGTGTAGAGTGGTGATTGAAGGGGAGACAACTGAGTGGAGGTCATGGTCTTTTGGGCAAGATTTGGTCTTATACCGTGGTGTCTATCATTAAGGTCTAGGCTTGGCAAGGTGACCTAGTCCCTTAGTGTCTTAAGCTCAGCTCAAGTGGCTTAGATTTTGATTTAGGCCATTAACACCAACATATACAAAGTTATTAAATAATAATATTAAACAAAAAATAAATAATAATTTTATATTTTGGTTAACTTATATTTTAGAAAAGATAAAGAAAAAGACTAAACTCATAAGGTAGAAATCCTAAAGAGTTAAATCTAAAGTATTATCTCTTAAGTTTTCCTTTCTTTCCCTTCTTTTTTTCTCCTTTCTTTCCCAATAATACTTTTTAATTTCTTTCTTCTCATTCTTACCCATTTGATAAGTAATAAGTGCTAACATTAGTATACTAAAGTCATCTCTCTCTTAGATTTTATGTTTTTTTTGTTTCCCATTCCTTTCAGTAGTCCATAGTTTCTATAGGCTATATATACATATATATAAGCAGTCCTACATCCACAATATGTGTACCGAAATTAAATACAATAGTAAAATAAATTAGATAGCAAATGATACAGGAGATAGCACATGAAAGTTGATATTATGGAAGTTAATTGAATAATGATATCATGGTATTGGATACTTTTATGCGTGGCAAGTTGAAGAACGCATACATTATAAAAGAACTAAAAGCGTAGAAGATTAGTCTTGCATATTCTTATTTAGTTAGGTTTGCATGGTGAATTAGCCAAATTGTTTGTATCTTAAATGCAATATATTAAAAGAGCATTGTCTTTTATCACTTAGATCAAACATATCTCTTTTTGAGAGTATTTCACATGTATGAACTAGCACTTGTTGATACCAAGTTATAAGTTAGTGTAATTTAATCTAATGTGGACAAAGCTATAGACAAATGATAACAGACCAGGATTAATAAAATAAGTGATATATCAAATGTTTGGTCTCTTCTCTCTACTATAAATATAGGCTTAACTAGTAAGACTTATGGGCATATGAGGCAAGCTCGCTAGTTAAGCCCATAAAATTGTTATTTATCTACTATTTTGATAATATCATTGTATATAAGCTATGCGCGTAGTTGACGTGATATAACTGGTGAATTTTACTACTTATGTGAGCAAAGTGGGGCGACTTAACATTTACCTGAAGGTAAGAAATAATATTGCCCATGATTTGGAAAAATCACATGATCA
The DNA here is from genome assembly GCA_024138025.1 of Combretum micranthum. Taxonomy (NCBI): domain Eukaryota; kingdom Viridiplantae; phylum Streptophyta; class Magnoliopsida; order Myrtales; family Combretaceae; genus Combretum; species Combretum micranthum. The sequence goes on from JAMXBD010000301.1 coordinate 1,092,100, forward strand.
GGGCGCTTCACACTCCCTATCTCACCCGTGATTTTCCCCCTTGCCAACTCTGACGAATTTCCTTTGTTTCTATAACTTCATTTTATTAAGTTTTACACATTCTACCTCAATCAAAACCTCATAAAAGCTATATACAACTTATATCAAGTCTAAACAACACTTCTACACTAATCAACAACACCAAACACAACCAAACTACTTCAACAAATTCCAATCCCACTATTCATCATCTTCTTCCTCAAACCAACCCCTAATAAATATTATATCAACAAATACATATGTAAGCAACACTCTCAATCCAATTCAACATTAATTCATCAATTATAAATGCAAATAACAAGTAAAAAAATATGAATCGAACTAGAAACTTATCTTCTTAAAAACACTTGAGCTCTCTTTCTACACTTCTAGCTTAATTTCCTTCTCCAATCTTCTTTTCTAACTTTGATTTCTCTTTTTACTTCTTGAATTTGAGATTTATAGAGAAGAATTTGAGAGATTGAAGAGAGAAAAGGAGAGAAAAAGAAAGGGGAAAGAGAGAAACAAATTTGAAGGAAGATTGGAAAAAAAAAATAAAGAGGCAAGGAAGGAACAACACAAAGGAAAAATAAGGTTTAAATTAGGATATTTTAAAATAAGGGTATCGGATTTCGAACTTGCAGATCAATATCTTTAGTTCTATAAATATTTAACAAATGATTTCAGAACCATTAGATTAGAAATTAAAAACTTATAATAAGAACTTAATTTAGGAATTTATTTTAGATAAAATGATATTTAATTTGAGTTTGAGTTTAAAAACTGATATTTTGATACAAGCAAATGAACTCAAATTTTGTGAAGACTAAGGAATTAGGATTTAGGCTAAAATTTAAGGGTTTATGAATCCTCTAAATATTTTAATAACATGTTTAGATTTAGGAATTGAAATCTCAAATTTCAACTTAATTAATTGCTAATCTAATTATGCCAACTTGTCTAATTATTTCCTATACTTCATTTGATTCATTTAATCTATCTAAACTCAATTTCTAATCTAGGTGAAGGTTTGGGTTATTTTATCCTCCCCCTCTTATAAGAATTCGTCCTCGAAATTCACTTGAATATTTGTTGATAGAAGACATTTCATTCCATTTTTAAACTTTATTACTTGAAAATTTTCAATTATCTTTTGGATTTATTCTTCAATTACATTTTCGCTGTGCACTTTGATCATTTTCTTTTGAGTATTGTTGTTACATTTCATTTTTAAAAGAAATTTTGAATTACTAATCAAGTATTTATACTTGTTAAATATACATATTTTTCAAGCTTATTGATTACAAATTTGGTTACATTGTTTCACTTCTTGACTATCCATGTTGGTTATTCCTCTCCATTTTCAATATTTCATTTCTTAATTATTCATATTGGTTGCTTCTTATCATTTTATTTTCATGAAACATATTAGAATTTGAGTTACTTAGGTTTAATGTATTTTCCTTGTGAATATTTGATTACTCATTATTTATATTTTCATTTCATAATTGGAAATCATTTAATGTTTCCTTAATATCACACAATGAATACCTCATGCAAGATTGCATACATAAAACAATAGGAATTGGTTCAGCAAAAATTTAACCTTGCACTTACTCAACTAAAAAAACTCAGACCTAATAAAAAACAACAGACGACTCTAACTCAACGTGTCTCTCACCTTGAGATGACACACAACGACATGACATAAAAGACAAAAAAAAAAAAACTCGACAAAGGAAGGTTAGCAGTTCGCTATTCCATTCTTAATTGATCATATATAACAATGTGCATATAAAACATGCAATGCTCATATTCTTTTACTTATCAAAGATATCATGTTTGGTACTTGTCTTGATTTGGTTGGAATTAAGATATCTCATTTCATTTTGGTCGTATATCTATGGAATTCATTTCATTTTGGATTTCATTCATCATATGTCATAGTATGATGAATGTGATTTGCTATGTTGAGTTATGAGTTACATTGTTATCATTTTATATGTGGAAAATTTTCATTCGAATTCATTCACTATATAATATGATATAGTGAATGTAATTTGCTATCTTGTATTTCAAATTATATTTCTCATAATTTTGAGGATTTTTCACAATATTGGCATATATATATATATTGAATCAGTGATATAAACAAGTATCTATTCACTGGTTAGAATCTTAACTTTAGTTTCTATTTTGGTAAGATATTGATTTTTGATATTTTTGAGATCAGTTCATTTTTGTAATTATGTTGCTATAGACGATTTATTTTGGATTTAGATTTTGGTAGACAACTTAGAATTTTTATGTTAATAGCTTATTAGATTTCTGGTAGATATGTTGTAATATTAATAAATTTGGATAGGTTGAAATTAACCTCCCAATCTACTTGAAATTTTGAATTATTCTATTCATTTTGAATTTTGGTACTTCATTTGATTTTAATGTGCATTTGTCATATATAGAAACTTTGAGATGTCAAATCATATTAAGGTTTTGAGTTTCTTTTCATTGATTTCTTTGTTTATCAACATATCTGTAGGGTTTTATTGATACAAAATTTCGAAAATTTTATTAAAACGCAACGGAAAAACGAAAACCATATACTAGTATCCATGTTTCTTGATTAGATTTGAACGAAAAAGGGGTTTCTTGAATATACCTTATATTGACGCTTCAAAACGATTAGTAGATCGGATTTGCAGGAACCACAGTCTCACAATCCCCTCTACGGTATCTACACGCGAACGATTGTGTGCTAGCACTCAAGAACACGAATCCAATTCGTGTAGGAATCATTTTTCTTCTTTTCTCTCTTTTAGGTTTGTAGAATTTCTCTGCTGTCTAATGTGATGTCAAAGAGTCTAACCTAAAAGGCTGTCTATAGATCTATATATATAGACATGTAGGAAACCCTAGAAGATATATATGATGAGATATTTATTTAATATTTAATAAAATACATTATTTCATCAAATATTAATTATCTGTTATAATCATTTATTATTCTTAAACTATTTAAGAATAATAAATATAATAATTCCTATAGGTTTAAATATAAACCCATAATATATTTCATTCGTTCTTTTGTGTGTGACCCTGTAGGTACACCTAATGTTAGCAGTAGTCCTAAACACCTTTTAGACCTATAAGACATCATTGATCTCTAGCAAGACATTATGTCTACCCAAATTAGGTGAATATCAGTAATCCAATTTTTGTCTGATCTATAATTTATGTCATTATCCTTTTTGTCTCATGATATCTAGATTGAACATAAGACATGGAGAGTGTCATTCTTATATTGTTCAATCTTATCATTTCTCGATTTCCAAGTGATCTGATAATACAAATGAAATTTATCACACTATCAATTCATTTGAGCATTGCTATGCATTTCTCAGTCTCACTTATCGAGGGGCCCAAAGATATCTCTCTCATAATGAGAGGGACAAATCCCATCTTAATCACTCAACTTCCTCTACATGATATACATTATGCCTAAACTTAACCTTTATAATTATCAGTTAAAGACAACGTTTGATTGAGTTGAAACTTAACGTTTCTCATGTTGGAACCTATGATGATTTCAGGTCTAAGGATACGTTGACATAGTTTTTATGAAAATCACTTATGACAATATTCCATGCAGTGATCTCATAGTGGGTCAGTTCAGCACCAGTCATCTAATATGTGCCTATGAGTTTCATTTTATCACCATACAAATAGACATCCCATGTTTACCAAATAAAAACTCATACTAGATTTAATTCATTATCATTCCCATAATAATGAGCATCTAGGAACATTCAGAATAATAAATTATTCATGGATTTCTATTATAAAGTAAATATGCAAACAATACAAAAGAAATGCCTCTGTTTGTTTATATATTATATAACTATCAAATGACAATATCCAGTAATTGGCCTAGGGCATAATCACTAACAATATCAACAAATGAAACTTAAGAAAGAAAGCTCCTATTATAGTCTATCAAAGTTTATTAAACCAAACACACTCAAAATACAACACACAAACATCAAATGTCTATCTTAAATTTTAAAGGATTTATGGGGATAAACCTAGTGTTTGTTTAAATCATTTGTGCCCTAATTACATTAGTCAAAGTTGAATTCGTTTTAAGACAAACATCAAACATGTACATCAATCATAATAAATAAAACAGATTATAAGATACACAAATATATCACATAAAGCACATATATCGCATAACGTTCACAATATACTATAAAACAGATTGGTTTAAAGAAAACACATATATATATATATATATGTTAACAACACATAGAAAATCAAGCAATGTTCAATTTAAATTCATTCTTTCATATATCAACAGAAAATAAATTTAAGCTAAGTTGATTAATTTAGTGTGACTAGTTGATTTTATTAACTATTAACTAATGGTTTATCATTCAACATGAAACAACAACAAACAAACAAATTGGATTCCCAAATTTTCTTGCACTTAACTCATCGATTCTAAAACATCCTAAGTTATTATGCAAAAGCAATGTTCAAGATAAATATTGCTCTGATACCAAACTGTAATGCCCCAAGAATTTAATTCGATAATTAAATCAATTAAGGTGCTATCGCCACGTATAATACTCTAAAGTATTACATGCCTAGGCTGCCTTTAAAAGATTTTGTTTATATTGAATATTGCTATTCAAATTTTAGGTTATAAAATTTTTTAGTTAGATTTCAAATAACTGGATTTAGCAACGGAAAATCTATTTTATAAAACAATTTCTAAATAAAAACATTTCAGGACATCCACTCACTCAAGTGGAAGAACTTTCACTTAAACAATGCTTTATAAAAGCTTAATTACAAAACAGGACCAACAAGACTTTTAAGAAAATATAAATTCTAAAGATTAAATCCAGTCCCAAATACAAAACAAATTAAAACAAATACAAATAAATCCATCTGAACTATCCCACTTCACTAGTTCTCCCATAATAATCATTAATGCCCTTAACCCGAGACAACACCACAACATCAACACCATCATCATCATCATAATCATCCATCATCAAACAACACCATCAATAACAACAACTCATTAACATCAACTCATCATCTTCAACAATAAATCCTGTAAAAAGAATAACAACAACAAGAATGAGCCGAAGTCTAGTAAAAAGTAACATAATCACATACAATGTGGCACGAGCTTAAGCTATATGCAAATGCACAACCATCAAGTAATTATATAATCTTTAGTTAGCCAAACAACATAGGAGTATTCAAACTCCGGAACAATAGGGAATCTAGGTTTCTGAGTAGCAATCTCGACACTCAGGGGGTTGATATAAGCAGCCCGAATACTTATATCTCCTAGATGATATATCCATACAATAAATAATCTCATATAGGGTTCTCAATCGTTTCTTATCTTCACTTAACTTAATCCATAATATCACCTAGCTCAAGTGTTCCCATAAACATTGAACTAAATCATATTATTTCATCTTAAGAATAAGCAAACGTTATATCGATACCAATAACCCCATCGACTACCTGCCGTACCACTTGTGAAAGTCATTGCATCATGATAGGGGTGGCCTAAGTGCCTAAACTACCATGCCCCTAATTTAAGTAAGTTGCCGCTCCTTAGACCAGATAACAATCTTCCACTATAAGGCAAGAATTGAATTTCAATGGCAGAAAACACAACCAACACTCATCAATTAATTAACCCGTCTTTAAGTTCTTAATCCAGTTTAGATACTTATCTAGCACCAATATGCAAGTTACTACGTACCTGGTATAAGGAACCCCAACAAGGTCTCAAAAAGTACTTCAGAATCTCATCTCAGAAGATAAATCAGATACTCAACTTGGATGATACTTAGAAGAATCAAAAATCAAAACTCAACATCTATTCAAGAAACTAAATTCATATAAGGACTCAAACAATTACTCCTTCATTCTCTTATCAAACTCATATTATTTAAGTCCTATTTGATCAAACACTAATGTGGAACCCCACTATGACTGTGAATATCACCCTGCCAAAATATGGATAGTTCTTCCTTTGTTTGTCAAAGTATGTCTTTTCACTTTGTTTAAGGTCTTTTATCAACAAAGACGTCAACAAGGCATTTATACGCAAAACATCTATTTCTTAACCAAACATACCTTTGAAACAACATATTCACCATGTTAATCTAAGGTTATCCTATCTCATTAACTTAAATCAATTATTAACCATTAACTCCTCCTAGCTAAATTGATTAGAGTTAGTCATTTAATTCATTTAGTAAGTCAAGAAAACTTAAATAATCTAACCCGTTTTAGCTTATGAAGTTCATTAAGTCATATTGTATTTAGATTCATTACTAATTCATTATACATCTAGGATCCATATCAACTTGAGCTTATATTAACTTAAACTTAAACTAATTATGTCAACTTGTCTAATTATTTTCTATACTTCATTTGATTTATTTAATCTATCTAAACTCAATTTCTAATCTAGGTGAAGGTTTAGGGTATTTCATGTTAATTACCTCATTAGTTTATTAATGAAACTTCAAAGTTGAATGGTTAGTATTGTACCATGGCTCTTTTATATATGCTCATACTTAATATAAAATCTCTGTTGAATTGCTTTAGTACATACTTTACCAAGAATAGTTATTATAACTCCATAATATGAAGGTATTATAACCGGTCATGTGTCCTCACTTGAATGGACAGACTAGGGCTATAATATCACTGATCTACAAATTCAGATATAATATCAAACTCTCATATAAAAGGGTACCTTTTTTTTTAAACATCTCATAATAAGTTTTGGATAGCATAGTTGGCATAAACCAAAGCCAATGTGATTCAAACTTAAAAATATCATAATAAGGTGTCTTAGAAAGATTTCATAAACATTAAAATTGTCTAAAAATTCACAAGATCTTCCAAAAAGTTATCTTTAGATCCAAATTACTTTAAAGATCAGCAGGATAATCAAGTTTACTATCGTCCTCCCTATAGTCCACATAAATGTCATATCCATAAAGATAAAAAACTACTAGATCATTACCTGTTCCGAAAAAGATAAAAGAGTGAGCACAAAGGCCCAATATGGCATATCACAAACACATGCATATGAAAAAGCATTATACAATTTCACATACAAACTAATAACTATTGCATCAAACACTAATTATTATCTTTAATTAACTAGCAAACAATACAGTTTAGAACCATTTATGATGAGTCCTAATCTCGGAGTAACTCAGGACCCCATAAAAATAACCATATAGAAAATAGTAATGTATACATATATTGGAGTTGGAAATTTCCATACACCTTGGGTACCGTTTTCATACTACTCCTAGATTATCGGAATTATCTCTATTGACAAGTCCACTTGGGACAACCTCACTATTCATTACTATTCTACACTATTCTTTTATCTCTACTTTTTCTAACACTTATTCTTACACCTATACACGTATTACCTTTACTTTTTACCTTTCTCATAACTTTATTTCACATCTACCTTACTTATTATTACATTTAATCAACAAAAATAGAAAATAAAATCTCTCTCTCCCCTCTCTCTTTCATGTAGCCGGCGCCCTACCCCCATCCCCCCCAATCTCTCTCTCTTTTTTGTTTTATTTAAATCACACAAAAATTCATTCCTTATTTCCTATAAATACCCCCCTCCTCTTTCACTTCTTTCACATAGTTACTACCCATAAATTTACTACCAAAACTCTTCAAAAATTTCCTCTCAACACTCTCTCCAAAATAATCTCAAACCACCTTCTACATACACAAAACCCATTCCCACATAATACTTCCAAGACCCTCTTTAGGTAAACTTTTCCTTACACATTCTTCTCATGTCATGTAACTTTACATGACCATGGTGTAAGTTTCTAAAAACTAAATGTTATGGAAGCTACACTATGTTCATGTATTATTCTTGTTTATGAATATCTATTTGTGTTTATGTTGTTATTTTACATTGTTCATATTATTATTGTTATTATATCTAACTAAGTATTATTATATATCTACATATATATTCTTTAGAGCATATAAGCTCACTTGCAATTTATTTATTTTCATGCAAAGTAATTTATTTATTTCTTCCATTGCAATTTATTTATTTCTTTTTGTTTTAAGACTAGTCTCTAGTCTTAAATTTGTCCTCATTAAGTCAAAACAATTTTTCTTTCTTTATTTTATTTCTTTCGTTTGGGACTAGTCTATTTCTTAGTCCCAGGAGTCTTGAAGAAGCTAAGACTCCCAATACTTGAGTTTATTTATTATTTATGTTATTTTTTATTGTTATTATTTCTCATAATCATGCCCATTAAGATTGTTATCCAAACTTTAACGCTTCAATAATACTTGACAAAAAGGAAATTTTATCACCTAAGAATGGTTTTATATAAAATATAAATTCTATGGTTTAACAAAAGTAAAGTTATTCTTTTCCAAGTTTTAAGAAAAACTCACTACAATTTTAAAAATTTTCTTTTTTTTTAAAAAATGCTTTTTGAATAATTTTTATATTACTTTATTTTCTTAAAAGAAGATGACTTTGGTACTAAAATATTTTCATAAAAACATCACATATGGAAACCCCTTGAAACGAAAATGAGAATTTTCAAAACCAAGATTTTTCAAATAAATAGTCAAATAAAACACATAGGACAAGTAGCACTAATATTGAGAATTTAGAAAAGAAGAAATTTATTTTATCAAAAAGTCATTTAGAAAAATAGTAAGATAAACATAAAGTAATTCTTTGAAAACAAATGAATCAAAATATTCATTTTAAAGGATTTACCAAATAGATTTTTTGTAAACTATAGTTTTCTAAATTAACATTATTTTACCCAAGAAACATGATTGGACAACAAACACTTGAGCATGGATAAAATATGAGCTAAGTATCTATGAAAAAGGAATTTTTCAACTATATAGATAACTAAGTATTTATCAAAGCAATTTTTGAATGGTTTAAATGTCTGAAACAATTGCTTTTGGGTTAGGAAAAATTCGTGGTGAATCTGATCACTAATATTTCGGAGCCTAAATGATCTAGTTTGATAAAAATAGTTTTAGAAATGGATAGATCTTTTTGAGTAGGTAGAAATCGGTATATTATATGAGCAATTCCAAGTTAAAATGACCAAGTTATTCCCATTTTAAATTGGAGTCTTCCTTTATATGAACTTTGACGTTCTTATGACATTATTTTGTCAAAATTTAGGAAAGTAGTCAAGAAATACTCATTTTGGGTATTTTCTTTGACCAGGTGATTTCGAGAAAGGATATCCATACCCCGAGGATTATTTCGACTAGTGAATTGTTTGAACGACTCATCCGTTTAGAGAAGTGTCGACATGGCATTGTGAGTTTATTTCCTTAAAGTGCTTTACTTGATTATGCTTATAGTTTAGTCGCATTAGAATTAAGAAAAGAAAAATTGATATGTATGTGAAAAAATTGTTGAAAGGATCCTAAGAATATCGATGCCGGAATTGGTTAAATATTTGTTTTAGTATAGCACTTGATTTGTATAAAATTCTATGATCACCTTAAATTGATAATAATGATGCTATGATATGATCAATAAATTGATTCATGCATACCACGAAATGAGTCACATTGCATTGGGTTATTATCCTTGGGTGAGAAGGATGGTAGCTCGGTCGAAAGCAACACTTGGTGGTTATGATCGGAAGCACTTGGTGACATGGAATGAAATGCTTGGTAGAAGTCCGGAAGCATGGCTCACATCAAGTAGACTTAATATGCTTGACAATATTGATCGAAAGCATAATTTTTTTTAACTAAAACTACTTGTTTTGAGGTTACATATCACCGAACCTCGAATGGATGGCATAAATCCATTCAACATATAGTTCCTGGAAAACTATATGCCTTGTTTGCCTACATGTATGTTGCATTTCATTTGTCTGCTTAAATAACTTGTTTGAATTTCATTACACAAGAAGTTTATTTATGGAAATAGTTCTCTCTAAGCCTATTAACTTATACCTCTAGAGATATTTTTTGCAGTTCACCTATTTGTGGTTGAGGCCACGTAGACCCTGCAGCCAGGTATTTTCCTTTTTAGTTAAGGAATTTGTAGATGAAATTTAGTGTTAGATAAGATGTAGACTTCATAGAAATATTATTGTAATAGATTATAGTTATTTGTGGTTGGGGAATGCCCCTAAGATTTGTAAGACTATTGTCATGAACAAATGAATATTATGAATCCTCTTTTCTTAATTTGTTATTATATTTTCTTAAGCTTTATAATTCCATGTATGGTCCTCTAAATTTGTGAGAGCACGCCTTACACTTAATATCAAAGCTTCTGGGAATGACTAAGGTTGTCATACTTAAACTTTAATGTTGAGTGTGGCAGACTGTTACGTTTAGAGTACCCCTGGGGGCGTGACACTTGTATTCTTGGAAAAATATTCCACAAATTTTCTATAGTGCCTTGCCATTCCCAAAAAACTTCTAATTTCTGACACACCCTTAGGAGTTGGCTATTCTACTACTGCTTTCACTTTCTGATGATTTACTAAAATTTCATTTCCATCAATAACATGTCCCAAGAAAGATACTTGCTCTAACCAAAATTCACATTTTGTGAACTTAACATACAACTTCTCGTCTTGTAATCTGGTCATTTCTAAGCTCAGATGTTCTTCATGCTCTTCCTTTGTTTTAGAATATACCAAAACATCATCTATAAAGACCACTACAAACAGATCTAAATAAGCTTTGAAGATTGTTCATAAGGTCCATAAAGATGGCTGGTGCATTTGTGAGACCAAATGGTATGACTACAAACTTGTAATGTTCGTATCTGGTCTTGAAAGTTGTCTTCTATATATCATTTGCTCTAACCCTAACTGGTGATATCCTAACCTGAGATCAATATTTGAAAACACTTTTACTTCTGCTAGCTAGTCAAATAGATCATCTATTCTTGGCAAAGGGTGCTTGTTCTTTGATAGTCACTTGCTTTAGTTCCCTATAGTCTCTGCATAACCTCATACTACTATCTTTTTACTTAACAAACAAAACAGGAGCTCTCTAAAGCTACACGCTAGGTCTAATGATCTTCTTCTTGAGCAGATCATCTAGCTGGAATTTTAATTGTGTAAGCTCTGATGGTGTCATACGATATGGTGTCTTAGGTATGGGTGTAGTACCCGACATCAAATCAATATAGAACTCCACTTCCCTCTTTAGTGCAACCTTGGTGATCTTTCGGAAAATCATCCAGGTATTCACATACAATTAGTATCCGAGCAAGATCTATCCTCCATTTATCTTCTATCATCATAATTGCCATAACTAATGTTAACCTTCCCCATACTTCATATGTAGGCAACACTAACAGTCTTTGTATATCAAGCTTATGTACAAACTGGTCCCCATTTAGTAGGTTAAACTCCACTACCAAGTTGTGACAATCAATCACAACATGGTATTTCATTAACCACTCTACTCCCAAGATTACATCAAAGTGTATCATGTCCAAGACTACTAGGTTTGCAGGTAAATGCTTACCTTCTATCTTTATATCTACGTCTCTATAAATCGGGTTCAACATAGCTCCAATCCCCAATGGCGTGTTTACAGATAAGCATTCAGACATAAATTCAACACACATACACCACATACATATATAAATGAATCAAATATGCATGAAAAGCTTGTACCGATATCAAAAAGAACATACACATTATGCAAGAGTATAGGGAACGTACTTGCAATAGTGTTTATGCTAAAGATATCCCTATGTTGAAGAGCATAAATTTTGGCTCATGCTCTTTGTCCTTGACCACCCTAAGCTTGACCTATCTGAACTCCTAAAATTATTTGCCTTCCAAGTTCTTTGCAATCTATAGCTTTATGTCCTCTCTGCCTACATTTGAAGTAGAAAATTTATGAGACAACTCTCTCTATGCACACTTTATGGCTATGTCTAACTTTACCACACAAGAAGTATGTGTTCTCAGGCTATTTACAATCTTTAACATCATAAGGTTCAAAGCATCTAATACATTCCCTCTCTATGGTTTGAACTACTAGTCTAACTTGATGAGTCATAGGTCTCTTTCCCTTATCATGAGTAGGCATAATTAAAGCTAGCCTCTTTCTTAAAAATATTTGACCTCTTTGTGGCTTCCTCTTTTCATCTTCTTTAAACCTTACTCCATAGTCTCTGCCTTGTTGACCACAGCTGAGTAGTTGATCAAATTCATCAAATTCACCTGATGCTGTATCTTAGGCTCTAATCTAGTATTAAATATGCTTACTTTAGCCTTCTCACTTTCCTTCGGAGGATCTAATAAAAACCTCATCAACCTATTCAACTTTGCTTCATACTCTTCAACAGTAATCTTTCCTTGCTGTAATGTGTAATATTCTTGTAGCATTTGTTGTTTAACACTTTCAAGGAAAAACTCCCTATAGAAGGCCTACTAGAATCTATCCCATGTAACCACTCTAGCCATATGTCTCTTGGTGCTCAATCACCAATTGTTTGCTATTCCAGTGAGCAAATAGGAAGCATATTCTACTTTCTTATTTTCAGGTATGTCTAGAGCAACAAAAGTCTTCTCCAGCTCCCCTATCCATAGTTGTGCATCTTATGGCCTCCTAAGCTTTGGTTCAAATTGTATGCCATATCTACAAATTTATTCAGACTCAACACATCCGCCTGTCTGGCACCATTACCACCATTGCTATTTTGCCTCTATGTCTCCTGCCTCCAGGCTTTAACATTGGCTTATATCATTTGCATATCCTAACACATGGTTTGATGTTGTTGTGCAACTACTCCCAACAAAGTATTTACTGCTTGCATCAACTAAACAACATCCCTAGGTACTTATTGTCCTGTAGGTGAGGGCTGGCGGCGGCGTTAGATCCTGAGGTAACTGATTTAGGGGTTGCTGTTTCAAAAGTAGCTGGTTCTCTGGTGGTTGTCCTACATTAACTTCTTCTCACCAGCTCTTGAGGAACTAACATCAGGGGCTCTCCTTCTAGGTGGCATTCTAAAAGGATAACATAAAAAACATAAGAACAAATATATAATAGGCTATAAGGATCAAAACACTATAAAACTACAAGATATCAACATACTAATTGGATAAGCAACCCCAAGTATTTGCTAGCTCACTCATCATTGCTCATTGTCTTGAGGAGTTCATAACTTAGATTTAATAAAATTCACAACCTAACGTTTGATACCAACTAAGTTGCAATGTCCTAATCTGAAGGTATTATAATTCGCCACGTGTCCTCACTTGAGATGGACACGCTAAGACTATAATATCAATGATCCACAAATTCATATATAACATCAAACTCTCATATAAAGGTACCCTTTTTTCTTTAAAAAAAAATCTCATAATAAATTTTGAATAACATAGTTGGCATAAACCAAAGCTAACATGATTCAAACTTAAAATATCATAATAAGGTATCTTAAAAAGATTTCAAAAACATAAAAACTATTTGAAACTTCACAAGATTCTCCAAAAAGTTATCTTCATATCAAAATCACTCTAAAGATCAGCAAGTTAATTAGGTCCACTATTGTCTTCTCTATACTCTACATAAACGTCATATCCAGAAAGATATAAAAACTACTGGATTATCACTTGTTCCTAAAAAAGATAAAAGAGTGAGCACAAAGGCCCAGTATACCATACTACAAACATATGCATATGAACAAGCATTATACAATTTTATATACAACTTAATAACTAATGCAGCAAACATAAATTATTATCTTAAATTAGCCAGCAAATAATACAGTTTAAAACCATTCATGACTAGTCCAAAACCTAAAGTAACTCAAAACCTCATAAAAACAACCATATAGAAAATAGTAATGTGTATATATATTGGAGTTGGGAACTTCCACACACCTTGGGTACCGTTTTCATACTACTCCTAGACTATCGGAATCATCTTTTTGCACAAGTCCACTTAAGCAACCTCACGCATAGATCATCAAAGCGTTGTCCTAGTAGCAATAGTCTTCCTAATCTACTAGACTCAGCCATAGACAAGCATCAAACAAAATTTTAAGAACCTTATATCATTAGATTCATTTGTAGATTCTAAACCTATAACCACAAGTAGCAAACAAGGTAAGGTCATATCTAAATCAGTTTTAGGAATAGAACCTTAATTTCCACCAATACACCTGGTCACATAAACAAAATCTCACTTTTAACACGTGTTCGTAAAATAATCACATTCTTTTTCTAATTAAACTGTAATCCGAAAAGAACTACAATCTAGGTTTGTATACACCTACCTCCTTTGATTTAAAAAAAAAAAAAGAATCTTTAACAGAATTGAATTCGCCAAAAACTCCTCCAATCTATGTCTCCCTTTAATATAATTCAAACGAATTTTAGAACAAGATCACTTCTATATTAGCATAAGGATAGAAAAGATTAATACATACCTAGAACTTTGAATGTTAATCCTTCTTGATTTCAGAACACAACTCACCAACAAAACTTAGGGTTTTTCTCCAATTTTCCCTTCGAAACCAAAAGAAAAAACTTAAGGAGAGATCATATCCTTTAAATCTCTAAAGAGTTGAAGAGGATCAACTCACCTTGATCTTGATTCTTGATCTCTCTTGATGTTAAGATCACAAATAAAGAGGTTTTTTGAGAGAATTCTAAACTTAGGAATGATTTTGAAGAAGAGGAAGAGTTAGATTATAAAGAAAATTCGTAAAAACCCTTTAAATTTTGAATAGGAAAGGCTAGTGAATTAGGAAAGAAGGCTAGTGGCCTAAAGCATTTGGAGACAATTATGAGCCATGTAGGCCGGCCTAACACCGACGATGCACAAGGTCTATGTCGACAAAGTAGGCATTAAGGTTGACAACCTTTGTGGCGGCTTTATGGTGTGACTTTCCATTTTCAATCACATGTTTGCCATTTGACAAAATAACTAATTACACGCTACGGTGGACCATAAAAACTCTCTTCTTTTTAATCTAATGATATTTTTCCCTTCATTATAAAACATTTATATATATATTACAGTTATGATGTGAATCAAAAAATGATTTTAGAAAGCTCGAGTATTAGATTATAAAATTGGCTAATTTTAATATCAAGAAGATTTTGTTATTTTTCTTTTATGCATTTTTTTTTATGATTACTAAGATTGCTTTCATATTTGATAAGTTTCTAATTTCACATATTCTTAGTTATTAGGATTTGTGTTTTCATTATTATTTTATTTCTAATATGTAGTTTTTATTTAGTTTTATTTTATTTGTATGTTTCCTACTTTTAGGATTTTACTTTATGCCTATTAATATGCTTTAGTTGTAGTAAACTAGCAAGATATAAAAGAAATGAAATTTTATAGTGTATCAATACTCATTTTTAGATCCCAAGAACTATGTTATTGTGGTGTTTGAATTTAGGATAAATTGCATCAAATCATATGAACGATTTTGGATAAATTTATATAAGGTATTGGTATTTCAAGTGGCTAAAACAAGAATTAACATTTTATAAAGTAAATTAGATGAGTATCAATATTTTACAAAGTTTATTTAAAATATCAGTATTCGAATTTTTTTTCAATCAATTTTCTTCAATTTATCTCAACATTTTTTTAAAAATAACTCATTTGACTCATTTTGCAAACGTTTATTCTTTGTTTTAGTCACATAAAACTTTGATATCTTTTGACTTTTAAATATTGATACCTTCTCGTTTATGCCCTTTGAATTAATAGAAAGATTCTTAACTCTTTGCAGTTAGCAAGCCAAGATTTTTTCTATATTGGATTCATGATTCAATATAAATAGCGGGACAAATTTTTTATATGTATGATGCCATGAATTTTTTTTTTCATTTACAGGGCTGAATCTAAATTAAAAATTAATAATGACTTGGGCATGATTCTTTAGGTTGAGTGACAGAGCCTATAAAGTCAAGTTCATGAAATTGGGATGATCAAGGGAGATTTAGCATGGTGAACTTATAGCAATGACCGTTAGACTGGACCGACTTGTTAGCTCCAACCTTGTTCAAGGATATCATGCATTTAAGGAGGCATTCTATGTGCCAGAAAGACCATAAAAAATATTATCAATAGGAGGATTCATCTCATTCATTGATGATTATTACAATCCTACAGATATTATCAAAAGTCAAGTTTTATAAATACCCAAAGCTTCTCGTAATTGGGGATGGAGAAATTGAAAGGCATTGCTGAAATACTATCACAAAAGAGCAAACAAAACTCCAAGTGAAGAATATGCTCATTCACCTGCCACTAGTAGATTTGAGCTCCCTAAGACTGCATATGTCATCTTGTTTGAGGCCATGTGTAGAATGAAACCTATACCGTGGGCACATGATTACTGCAATCGGATACACCCTGCTACAGTTTATAATTAACGGGTCAAAGATTTGTTATATCTTATGTTATCAATTGACAATTCATCCTGGATTTTTATCCATCCATCTATAACTTGATTTTTGTGTTTTGGAGTTTTCACTGTCTTCATCATTCCGTATTAGAGCTTCGGGTCTAAAATCATGTTCATATCCTACTTGTTTTGAAAATGATGAGTTCATTCCAATTTCAATTTGTACAAACCATTTCGTTTTCTATTTGTACATCTTTGTTCAGTCTTTATTATTTAGTTACTTTGCCAATCCATATATCCAGGGGAAAAAAAAAAAAGAAACATAAAATCCTATCTTTTGGCCTCTTATCCAGTGATGACTTTTTCTTTGAGATGTTATAAAAAATATTGCCTTTGGTCTCCTTACTGGCGATCATGGATATTAACGGAATGACATATGACATATAAACAGGGAGTTGATGTTGACTGTGAGCATTGATATTTGGTTTGATTGGAGACAAGGAAGGATCTTTATCTTTCGCATGTTAATTTTGATTAATAAGTTATAAGGAAAATTCGATTACAGGCCTGCTCAAGAAAGGGAGTCTAATGTGAACTGAGAAACAATTTAAGAAAGCATGATATATCTCGAATTAGCTCATCTTGGAATCAATAACATTTTTTCATTTACTTTGATGTATTTCTTTCCACAACAATTAGGACTGATTTTATAAATGTTTTCCTAGTTTATTGGGATTTTATTATATTTTTATTATTATGTTATTTCTTAGTTTATAAGATTTTATTTAGTTTTTCTTTATGTAATTGTTTTCTAATTTTAGAACTTTATTTTATGCATGTAAATAACCCTTAATTGTAGCAAACAACGAATCTAAAAATTATGTTTTTGTGACATTTGAATTTATACGAAAACTTCTGATTATTTATAGCCAATGAGTTAAGGTTTTCACTGTACTGAGATTTCTGATTCAATATAATCAGTCGGTTAAGGTCTTCCACATGTTTTATACCATAGGTTAATTGAGATTGTATATAATCAATGTATTAAATATATCTTATAACTTATATCCTTAATTGGAAGTTCTGATTGATCTTGGTCCATTAGTTTATAATCTGATTTTAGCATTTTGAAGTTTTTATTTTTTCTGTCAAGTTTATATAAAAAAAAAAAAAGAAAAAAAAAGGGACTTCCAACCATTTCGAAGGGAAGGAAATATGTGCATTTGATCAATAAAATCTACATTTTTCCGCGGAAAAAGGATGCTTCGGGCGTTACGAATTAATAAAAGGCTCAAGCTTGCTTCATCGGATCATTCCAAGCTGTTTCTGATTCCTAGGCTCCTAGCTTTGCCTCTTTGAGCCTTCCTTAGTCATGGGCCCACTTTGATGTTGGCTCTATTTTAATGGGCGTAAACACAATTACACAAATATTACTGACAGACAATGATTCCTCTTTTTGCAAAGGAAAAGCATTTACTAATTTTATACCACGATTAATAAAGGTTGGTAGCATCACGTTTTATCACTTTAATTACTTGAAAGCTTAAAGTCACCACATTTTCTTTTTCAAAGATCACCATCTAGAGGTTGCAAAAGCAAAATTTACTGCAGTACAACAAACGATCAATTTATTATTGTGAACGCAACATAATATGTGTAAAGCAAAAGTTTAACTTAAAATTTTATCTCATCAAATCGAGTTAAAAATTTTGATATTAGACTCAAATCTAAATAGTTCTTATTTTTTAAAAACAAGTTAAAGTTTATATTGACTTGAATTCAATCAATATTTAAACAAACCTTTAGTTGAATATATGCAATGCAAGAGTTAATTGAGCCAAATATCATAAATATTAAATTAATTCAATAGTTTATTTGAATAGTTTTGAACTTAATCCTAACTCAACCATTACTATTTCAAATTTGAATAATATCTAATTCAACTAAATATCTTAAAAAGACGTTACCTAATTATATGTCAGACTTTCTTCCCTCTTCTCTTTAAAACATAAAATAGAAGTATCCCTTTCTTTTTCTCATATGTAAAAAATTTCCTTATGGGGGTCATTCGTAGCCACTCACATGCAGACATACAATATTTCCTAAACAAGATGCTTACACAATTAATCATATTATAGAATCATATCGGACATTGCGAATTAATTTATTAAACTCAATCTCTGTCAAGTTTAATTAAAGCTGGCCATGCTTGTTGTTGGGACCATATAATATACTATTCCTTATCCGATACCCTAAGTATTTAAATCACTTTTCCTTATTCTTAACGCTTCTCTTCTTTCTCAGTGTAAGATTAGAAACCCTAACTTCTGTTCTTTACTCTCAAGTCTCAAACTACTAACGTTTCTTGTGTTTGTTTGATGCTAAGTTAACAAGATACTACTCTTGATCTGTTCGAGCCAGATCTAGCTCCAGTACCAAAGGGGTGTTTTTTGGGAAAGTTTTCGTACCCCTCTTTGTATCTTTTCTTTTTATTTATATTGTTTGTGTACATGATATTCTTGTTACATTTTGAGTAACTACTTGCTCTATTATATTATGATCTATACTATTCCAGCTGTAACTCTAACTAAAAACTATTAAGTGTAATAGTCTTTCATCTAAGCTGGTGTTTTCCTATTTCTTTGTTGTCTGTTTGTAACAAGTTTCCCTTGGTTTGGAAAAATGACCTTGCCCTCAAGGTCAAAGTATACATAAGTTGTCCGAAAATTGTGTCAATCCTCCCATGTTGAATCCTCCGTGGGTAACCCTTTCCACTGTATTAGAACCTGTGGAATAGAGGCACCATTTTGAACAATATAGCATGAGCTCAGAATAAGGAGAGGCTGAAGTAGTGGACATGAATTATATGACTCTTGAGGTAGCTCCAAAGGTTGTAAATCCGTTCCATGTGCTGGTTTCAACAGTGAAATATGAAAAACATTATGAATCTTTGAATAAGCTGGTAAATCTAATTCATAAGCACATTGTTCAATCCTCTTGAGTACAGTAAATAGCCCATAATATCTTTTAGATAGTTTATGACTCTTATGAGAAGCCAATGATAACCATTTATAAGGTTGTAGCTGCATATACACTTTATCTTCCACATTATAGACCACATCAACTCTATGTTTGTCAGCAAGATATTTCATCCCAACTTGAGCATGTTATAAATTAGCATGTAAGAGCTTAAGGGCCTGATCTCTAGAAACCAAATCTTCATCCATAACTGCTACAGAGGAAGATCCACCAATATAAAATGGTATAAATATGTGGTTCTCTCCCATACACGATCTGAAAGGGTGTCATTCCAGCACCCTCATGATAGGATGTATTATAGGCATACTCTGCCCATGGTAAAAACGTGATCTACCCCTTTGGATAATCCATAACAAAGCAACGAAGGCTGTTGAATAGTTCTATTCAATACCTCAGTTTGGCCATCCGATTGTGGGTGATAAGCTGAACTCATATGTAGTTTTGTCCTACTTAACTGAAATAATTCTTTCCAAAATTTGCAGAGGAAAATGGAATCTCTATCAGAAACAATGATATTAGAAAAACCATGAAGTTTTACAATTATTGTCATGAATAAATTTGCAACCTTAGTTGCTGTAAAATGACCCTCCAATGCCCCCAAATGGCAATATTTGGATAATCTATCCACTACAACAAATATCACTGTATAGCCCCTGGAATTTAGAAGATGTGTGATAAAACCCATGGCAATATCTTCCCAAATTCGAGTAGGAATTGATAATGGGGCTAATAATCCAGCTGGTGCCTTAGTCATATACTTAATTTGTTGACAAATGTGACAATTTCTAACATAAGCTTCAATCTGTGGTCTCATCTTAGACTAATGGAATTGATGGGTAATACGTTTGAATGTCTTAGTAGACCTAAAATGTCCTGCCATCGATGAAGAATGAAATTCCTCCAAAATTTTTGGAATCAACAAGGATTCAGGCACCAAAAATAATCTGGTCCCACAATATAATAAACCATTTCTCCATTCAATCTTGTG
The DNA here is from genome assembly GCA_024138025.1 of Combretum micranthum. Taxonomy (NCBI): domain Eukaryota; kingdom Viridiplantae; phylum Streptophyta; class Magnoliopsida; order Myrtales; family Combretaceae; genus Combretum; species Combretum micranthum. The sequence continues at coordinate 1,112,598 of JAMXBD010000301.1, forward strand.
CTTGGAGAAATTTCTCGCTTGTAATTGAGAAATAATATGCTGAAATGCTGGTAATGTCTGATATTCCTTCTTAAGATCATCAATACAATTGAAAATTAGCATAGAAAATGTAGAAAGAGGCATCACTATACTGCCTAGATAACCATCAGCCAATACATTGTCCACACCCTGCTTATAGACTACGACATGGTCGTAGCCCAACAATTTTGTCACATAATGTTGTTGTTCAGGAGTTTGAATCACTTGAGAAAGAAGTTCTTTCACACTTCAATGATCAGTTCGAATTTGAAAATGACTTCCCAACAGATACTGTCTCCACTTTCTCACTGATTCAACTACTGCATATAATTCCTTACTATATGTAGAACCTTTCCTTAAATGATTAGTAAGTTTCTTACTAAAATATGCAATAAGGTGGGACTATTGCAACAACACTGCTCCCTTCCCAACACTTGAAGCATCTGTTTCTACCATAAACGGCTGTTCGAAATCCAGTAATGTCAATACATAGACATGATTCAAAGCTTGTTTAAGCTGATTAAAAGCTTGATCAACCCTATTTGACCAATCAAATCCATCATTTTTTAACAAATTTGTTAAAGGGCCAGCAATGGTGGTGTTACCTTTAATGAGCTTCCTATAATAACCCAAGAGGCCCAAAAAAGCTCTTAATTGTTTCACACTTACAGGAGTTTCCCACTTTGCTACTGCCTCTACTTTAGAAGGGTCTGGTCTGACTTCATTGTAAGAAACCACATGGCCTAAATACTTAATGGCAGTTTGGGCAAAAGAACACTTACTCTCCTATAAATAGAAATGGTTATCTAATAAAGTTTGTAAAACCACAGTCAAATGCTGCAAGTGGTCTTCCATTGTGCTGTTATAGATCAAAATATATCAAAGAAAATGATCACAAACTTTCTCAAATATGACTGAAACATAGTATTCATTATGGACTGAAATGTGGAAGGAGCATTGCTTAATCTGAAAGGCATTACTAGAAATTCATAATGCCCTTGATGGGTTCGAAAGGCCATTTTTTCCACATCTTTAGGATCCATTTTTATCTGATGGTATCCTTCTCTAAGATCTAACTTAGAAAACAAACATGCATCTCTAAGTTCATCAATCAATTCATCAATAGTGGGAATGGGAAAATTATCTCCAATAGTGACTTGATTCAAGGCACGATAATCCACACAAAATCGCCAGCTCCCTTTTTGACTTATAAAACTACGGATGAAAAGGCATTAGTACTTCTTTGTGTAACCCCTTGAGCCAACATGTCCTTCACCTTCTTTTCTATTTCAATCTTTTGAAAATGTGGGTAGTGGTATGGTTTGACATTGACTGGAGAAGTATTTGGAAGCAAATGAATCTGATGTTGAATAGTACATAGTGGTGGCAATGATGAGGGTGCCTCAAATACATTAGAAAATCTGCCAAATAATGCTTTAATAGCATCGTTGTTGGTGGTATTTGACGATGTATCAGTATCTACTTTCTGAGCCACCAAATGATAACAAGTAGCAATGGCATCTGTGTATACCAATCGTCGTAATTGATGATAAAAAATTTCCTCAGTCAAGTTAAACCTATCACCTACCAGAATAACAATTTTCCCATTGGAAAAGAATTCCATTGTAAGCTTGGAATAATCCATAGTCACTGGTCCCAATTTATTCAACTACTGAATTTCCAATACAACCTCTGCACCTTGTATTAGTAGAACATAAAAAGAATTCGTGAAATCTTAGGATTGAATTGAAACATTAACATACGAACAAATTCCTTCATAATGCATTGTCGAACCATTGCCAATCATTACTGAAAATTTTGGTGTTGGTTGGACAAGTAATCCCAAGTGATGTACCGGTCTCGCTTACACAAAATTATGCGTGCTACCAATGCAATTAAAATCAGAACCTCATGACCATTTATATAACCCTTGAATTTCAACATACATGGTTTCAAAGTTCCTACTAAAGCATGATAACTGATAGATCCTGTCTCTAATTCAATATTATCCATTTCAGATGGCTCTAATATCCCATTAGAGTCATCATCAACATCTTACAATGATAAAAGAAATTTAGATTTGCACTTATGATTCTGATGGTTTTTTTCATCACAATTATAGCAAAGGCCCTATTCATGTCTAGCTAACATTTCCGCTGGTTTTAGCCTTTTAATTGGAATGCGTTTCTGTGTATTTGTGGGGTTATTGGTGGTGTGTGGATGAGTGTTTTGGTTACTGTTTACTGTTGAAGAATTTGAAATGTGCAATTTAGAAAACTGTAAAGGTGAAGAGTATTTGGAAATGTAAGGTGCTGTGTATGGTTTTGGAAAAGAAGATTGGTCAATGTGTTTACTTTCATGCATTTTAGCAAGCCAAATAGCATGCATAAGAGTAAGTGGTCTTGCAATTTGAACTTCTCGTTTTATATAAGATTTAAGACCTGATACAAAACAACTAAGAAGAAAGGATTTAGGTAAACCAACAACTCTATTTGATAAACATTCAGATTGAGTTTGATATTCCTCTATAGATCTAACTTGAGTAAGTTTTGACAAGGTACCTTGAATGTCTTCATATTCAGAAGGGCCAAAGCGAAATTCAATGGACTTCTAGAAATTTGGCCAAGAACTGAGTTGCTTATTGTTGTACATCCATTTGTACCAATCCAAAGCTCGTTCTTCTATTGCAAAAGAAGTGATTGTAATACGCTATTCGTTGGGAATTGCATGAAATTCAAAGAATTGATCAACCTTAATGATCCATCCTAAAGCATCATCCTTGGTAAATTTAGGAATTTCCAATTTGATTCCTTATAACAACTTCTCGGCCATATTAGCCCTATTATTAGAAAATGATGAACTCGAATTTTGATTTGTTGAATGATTATTTATCGGGTTCTGATTTTGACTTAAAGCTTTGGATAATTCCTTGAATTTTTTGTCCATTTCAACCCTTAAAGCTTGTAGCAAAGTAGTTTGCAATTGATTAACTAATCCAGCAAAATTATCTTCCATTGCCTTTGATTTGATTGAAGGAGCCATAGCAACGAGAGCACCAATTTGTTGGGACCCACATAATATACCATTCCTTGTTCGAAACCTTAAGTATTTAAACCACTCTTCCTTATTCTTAACGCCTCTCTTCTTTCTTAGTGTAAGATTAGAAACCTTAACTTTTGTTCTTTACTCTTAAGTCTCAAACTACTAACGTTTATTGTGTTTGTTCGATGCTAGGTTAACAGGATATTACTTTTGATCTGTTCGAGCTAGATCTAGCTTTAGTGCCAAAGGGGCACTCTGTTTATAGGGGAAGTTTTCGTACCCCTTTTTGTATCTTTTCTTTTTATTTATATTGTTTGTGTACATGATATTCTTGTTACATTTTGAGTAACTACTTGCTCTATTATGTTATGATCTATACTATTCCAGCTGTAACTTTAACTAAAAACTATTAAATGTAATAGTCTTTCATCCAAGCTGGTGTTTTCCTATTTCTTTGTTGTCTGTCCGTAACACTTGTTCATGTCTTTCAACGCCTTTTAGCCTAACATGGTAATAGACTTTTTCCATGATCTTCATGTGAAACCACATTTGTTATTATTATTATTTTTTTGCCATTACAACACGAGGGATAAATTGAACCTAATACCTCTCACTTGAGAGATCATAGGAGATGCTACTAAGCTACAACGAAGAAACAAGAGAGATTCAAGCTAACAAAACACAATCAAATTGAACGTACATACATGATTTATGAAACTTAATCGATAAGCTGAGAAAATAGAGAGAACAAAAGAATAAATATGAAGTTTGTTCAGAAATGAATATTTCATAACTAACTCTCTGTAGTTTAAGTTTATATGTACACATATACGTCAATTTAGCATGAGAAGGAACATGAATGATCTGAAGAAAGCCAGAAGCTATGTGGTCACAAGTGAAGTGGACATTTAGTTCAATATGCTTGGTACGAGCATGAAAACACGAGTTTCAATGATCAACTTGGTTGATTTACTGTTAAAGATGATTGTAATTGGAAGATGGATTTTAATTTGTAAATCATGAAGTAAATATGAATCCATAAAAACTCCTTGGTGGTGGCAGCAATAATGCATTACTTAGCTTCCACGGATGAGATAGAAATAGTAAGTTGTTTCCTTGTTTTCTAAAAAATTAATGAAGAACCAAGTAACACATAAAAAATCCACTTATTGACTTTCGATCCAGTTTGCTAGATCCCCAGTTGGCATCAGCTATACAAGCATCGTGAATAGAAAAGACCCTTATTGATCAAACCCTTAAGATACTTTAAGATGTGATAGGCCACAGATAAATGCACTTGCCATGGATTCGCTACATGCTGACTTAATTGTTGGACACCAAAGCAAAGATCAGTACAAGTGATAGTTGGATATAATAGCCACCTAACTATTCAATGAAATAGAGTAGGATCAGAAAGCTAATCACTCATATTGTCATCAAGTTGTAAATGCATAAGAAAAGCAGTAGTGACAGGTTTAGCACTTGTCAAACCCATGTCAACTAAAATGTCCAAAGCAAATTTTTGTTGGTTGATCATAAAATCGGCTGTTGATCTGGAAATGTCAAGACTTAGAAAAAATTGTACTTCCCTAAGATCCTTTATAGTGAAAGCTTTATGTAGTGCTCGTTTCATTGATTCAATATATGATATATCATCTCCAACAACCAAAGCATCGTTTACATAGACAAGAATAGCTAGAAAACATGAAGATGTAGATCTCGTAAAAAGAGAATTCATTTTTAGACTGTTGAAATTTAAACCATGGAAACACTTGGAAAATTCTTTATTTCACTATGTGAACCTTGTTTTAGCCTATTAAGTGAACGAATCAAGTGATCAACTTGACCACTAGAAGCTCTTTCATAACCTTATTGAGGATACATATAAATTTCTTTTTCGATAAACCCATGAAGGAATGCATTATTTATGCCTAAACTAATGTGCCACTATTGATGGCTGTTAAAGCAAGCAAAATTCTGGCTGTTGTAAGTTTGCTACAAGGTGAAGGTCTAAGTATAATCAAAACCCTCAATATGATTGTAACCTTTTTGTAACCACTCATGCTTTGTATCTTTCAATGGTACCATTAGATTTATGTTTTATTTTGAAGACCCAATTACACCCAATTGCCTTTTTCCCTACGAGCAAAGTTATTAACTCCCATGTGTTATTAGACTCTAGAGCTAACAACTCTTGTTGCATTGCATTCACCAATTCAGGATCTTGTTTTCTTCAAAATAAGATTTTGGTTCTCAAACTATAAACACGTTAGATAAAAGATGCACGATACTCCTTTGAGTATGAGATGGAATAATGGATGTGAGGCTTGTATGTATAATGCACATGCAATACTGCCTCCTACATTATGTATAAAATCTTTTAACCATATGGGAAGTTTCTTTATCCTAGTTGAACTACGCAAAACATTAGAATGTTGTGTATTATCTAAAGATAAAGGAACAAAATCTATTTATATATTAGAAGGAAGTGTATGCTCTGAATCCAAAAAAGCAAATTGACTAATATTCAATTAAGGAATGGAAGAAACATGTTCCATATAAGAGGGAACAATTGGAATTGTAGGACAAAAAGATGCTAAATGATTTTGTTCAAAATGTGTAGAAGATAAAGACGAATTAGAAGAATCATTGAAAGGAAAAATGTGTTATAAGAAAACTACATCTCTACTGAAAAAAATCTTATGAGATGCAAGATCATATAGCTCATACCCTTTTTGCCTAAAATGATATCCTAGCAATACACATCTTCTACCTTGTGGATCAAATTTATCTCTATCATTTGCGAGTGCAGCAGCATAACTTAAACAACAAAAAACTCTTAGGTTGTTACATGATGGTGGCTTGTGGCAAAGTTGTTCAAAAGGTGTACACCAATTTGAACTTTACATTAGCATCTTAATTACTAGATGATTTGCAGTATGGATGCACTTACCCCAAAACTTTTTTGGTAGCTTAGCTTGAAAGCGTAAAGCTCTAGCTATGTCTAACAAGTGTTGAGGTTTTCTTTCCACAACCCCATCTTGTTGGGGTGTGTAAATGACACTTTTTTGATGAATGATTTTAAACTTTTGAAAGATGTATTGACACTCTTTAGAATGAAATTCAAGTCAATTGTCACTTCTTATGGTTAAAGAGTCATTTGGAAATGGTTTTGTGAATAGACAATAAAGGTAGCAATTAAGGTTGGTGTTTATGACTTATGTTTCATCAAATAAATCCAAGTTGTTTTGATTTTGTCATCCACAATCGTTAAAAAAAATTTTCACTTGAAAGAGGTGTATTACAGGGTCATCATATATCCATGTGAAGCAATTCAACGGATACAAAGAAATCGAAAAATTTTGAGTGAAAGGCAAACGATGAAATTTGGACATCATACATGTATCATAAACAAAATTTGAAGACTTACAATCACTTCAATCTACCAAATGTAGAAAAGAAGACAACAAAAAGTGTCCTATTTTTTGATGTAACAATTCTAGGAACAACTTATTATCTAGATAAATGACAATAGAACTAGAATTACAACAAACATTTCCGATAGGGTAAATTATATCATGGATCACAACGTTTAGAGGTAAGTTTATTTTGGGTCACAATATTTGGGATGTAAGTTTATTTTAGGTCATAACATTTGAAAAAGTGATGCAATTTAGGTCATGGTGGACACGAGTCACCTTCTCCTGTTGACACGTGTTACCTCCTATTGATACGTGTCACCCTTCTCCTATTGACACGTGTTCACTTTGACCTGAATTGAATCACTTTTCTAAACGTTGTGACACACTGGTTTAATTTACCCATTTATGATATCATTGATACTTTTACTATAGAATCCTTCAATATGTGTAGTAGATTTCAAAACATAAAGTCTAGATGTAGCTAGTGCTTGTGCTATGATTTTGTTAAAAGCTAGGTCTTGAAAATTACAAGTGGAATGATTAAAAACAACAAGCAAATGTTGATCTTTCAATAAGTGATTATGGACAACAGGTTAAATTTAAATTCAGGTAGAAGAAGAACATTTTTCAGTTGAAAGTGTTTATTTATGCAAACATTCCCAACAATGTTTACCAATTTCACATGACCATCAAGAACTTTAAGTTCAATTGCATCTTTAAATGTGTGTGTTTGATGCAATAAATCAAAGTGAGGAGTAATGTGATCCATTGCTCTCGATTAGTCACCTAAATTATGTGCAAAATTTGAGACTAAAGTCAGAGTATTACTTGCAAATTACACCATGCTTTGATCTTATGATTTAATATGAGTTTTCTTTTAAAATTTGAGGACTTCTTGACACACTTTGGCAACTAAGTCATTTCTGTAGAATGCATTGCCAGTCGCCAAATCCAATGGAATTTCCCGTTCAGATTTAGTAGTAGAAACTTGAGCATTCATACATGATCATGCTCTAGAAATTTTTTGTCTTTGAAACTAGTTTGGATAGCCTACAAGTTAGAGACACTTATCCACAGAGTACCTAACTTGTTTGCAATGTATGCAGATTAACTCCTTTTTTGTCTCACCTATCTCCTTGTTTGGGTTCTGAGTATTCTTTACAAAAAAAATTTTAATTCAATTCGCTATTGCTTCTAGTATCACACTGATCTACTTTTGTTTCTCTATTTGACATATCAAATAATAAACTTTGCTAATCGTAGGAAGAGGATCCACTGAGAATATTTGATTTCATACATATTCATATATGTCAGTAAGGCCAAATAAAAATTGCATCAGCTTTTTCCTATTCTATATCAATTGCACTTTTGATTTGAGATTACAAGAACATTGTTCAACAGCCAAACAAACACGAATAGGATATTAACAAAGTTCACCTATTTCATCCCACAATTTCTTAAGTCCATTACAATAGATTGTAACAAATGAATTTCCCTATTTTGCATTGGATATTTCATACTGAAGTTGTTAAACCAATGGTCCACTAGTCATCCTATATCTCTCACACAATTCATTCCACAATTCATGTGTAGAAGTAGCATAAAGAAAAGCTTCTGACAAGTCATTAGTCATTGAATCTAACAACCAGCAACTAATCATTGAATTAGTTCTTTCCCATTTTCCTAACTCAATTTCATTATTTTCAAGTTTTCTAATCTTTCCATCAATATACCCTAGCTTTGCTTTTGCTCCTAGGGCTAATTGAATTGATCAATCCCATGCTTTGAAATCTGTTCTGTTAAACCTCAAACTCATATGCAAAAGACCAGGAGAATCTAAATTAGAGAAATAAAATGGATCTCCATAAGTGTTCAAATCAGAATTTGTAGTAATATCCTACATGATGTTCTACTAAGATTTAATCGGCCTAAAAAACTTCTAATATAAAACATTAATGTGTGATCTCTGCTTTAATACCATGAAGAAACAAGAGAGATTCAAACTAAAAAAACAAAATCAGATTGAAATTACAGATATGATTTTTGAAACTTAATCAATAGACTGAGAAAACAAAATTACTCTCTCATTTCGTAACTAACTCTGTGTAGTTTAAGTTTATATACAAAAAGAAACAACACATGTATAAAACTAAAACGAAGTTTATTGAATAGAAATGAATATTTCGTGACTAATTCTGTGTAGTTTAAGTTTATATACAAAAAGAAAAAACACATGTGTAAAACTAAAGCATATCACGTGTAAACAAAAAAATAAATAAAATATGTCCACATATACATCAACATACAAAGCCATTTCCAAACCATATTTGTTAATTGACTTTCTCATTTTATTTACCCTAGATTTCTTTATACAACATAATTAAGGTATACAAAAGAAAGGATATTATAATTTTTCTTAATCTCCTATTGTCATGTCAATTGATTAGTTTACATTTGCTCAGACAATACCCTTAGCAAAATTTAGGGTTTAATTAATATTTTTGAGCTAGAATACATATCTTTTTTTTTTTTAAATCGCTTTTTGATGTTCTTTCTTTCTTTCTTTCTTCTCCTCTTGTGTAAAATATACATATACATATGTATATCCCTTTTTAGATTGTGTTATGCTTCGAGTTAATTATTTATTTATATTTTTTTCAAAAATTCACTATACCTTTTGGTTCATTAGTTAAGGTATGAGGTGCTTTTAATTTGTTAACTTTTTATTTCTTTCTTTTTTTTATTTCCTTTTCTTTTTCTTCGATTTCGATTCGACATATTTCTTGATTGATGTGCTTGTAAATAGAGATCTAAAATGAATGAAACATGCATGTAGGCAATATATATATATATATATATATATATTTATTAGGTCATATTCTTATGGAGTATATATTGTGAAGGAAAATTATAAGTTTGGCATAGTCATATAATGATATTAAATGATATAGAGGCATAAATTTGATTATCTTCTTTTTAAGAATTTATGTTACCTATACAAAATTTGTCACGAATTCATATCTTCCCTAAGATATAATTAAGTCTTAGTACTTAAATAGCAAATTTTTAAGTATATGTTAAACTGTCTAAAATAATATAGATGATATAAATAATATTATAATAAATTGTTGTGTGTGTGTGTGTGAGAGAGAGGGAGGGGAGAGAGAGAGAGAGAGAGAGAGAGAGAGAGAGAAGAGAGAGCGCATGGTAACAAAAATTTAGGTGAAAAAAAAACCAGAGTCAAAATGAGAAGCAATGCATATTTTTTTAGGCAACTTTTCTAGAAAATGACTTTTTCACATTCTTGAAATTTGAATCTATCCATTATATTCAATTTAGTTATAGCATAAATTGGCATGAATAAACACAATTTTGCAAAGCTTTCAACAACAGTTTTCAACAATCCATTTAGTACATTCTATAAATGATCCAAACAAATCCATGTTTTGACAATATCCCATTACTCTCATAAAGATCCATCCAAACACCTTGCATGAGTTATGTGGATGAATCAATGTGACATTAGAGTCCTTTGTTCTCGGAAAGAATTTTTCTGGACAAATCCTTCAAGCGATTAGGACATACGCTAAACACAATGCAAGTTATCCCTTTTAACTCATTATTAACACTTGTATTAAGTTAGTTAATTGATAAGACTCTTGATCACCTGGTTTGTGTTAATATCAATACCAAATGAAAATCTTCAAAAAACAACTAAGCTACTACTCACATGCGAAAACTATAAGGTAGGTTTTTAATATGATTTTAAGATTACTTAATCCAACCATTATCTCTTTTGTCAATTTATGTCAATTTCATGCCATTTCAACAAAAACACCAATAACAATAAAGAGATAAGGGAATAAAAGCTTGCACCGTATTTAACCCGGAGTTCAGTCTACCTTCTCATCTTCATAGTCCATAATTGCCTCACTTAAGAAAGACTTTATATATCCATTCAATTTAAACAATGCACCAAAAAGAAGACTTCGCAACAATGTATCAATAGTTGAGGACTTCACACTTGCCCAATCAAGAGGACTTCACTCAATTGTCTCAACATATAGGGACTTCACTAAAACACTCAAATTAAATACAAATAAACATGTGAATAGTGTCTTACAGTATTTGCTCACAAATTTCACTATGATACCGTTCACATTAATACAAATACAAATTGAGAGAGAATTTTAACAAAATCTCTACAAATAAAGCCCCACTCTCATTACGCAAAACACCCCCAACACTCTTATTTATAAGCACACCAACAAGCTAGCTGTTAACTCTAAAATTCTTTGCTAACAATTGAATGGAAAGTCTACAATGGCTAGTTTCAATGTACCGACTCACAGGTCCAAAACCCACTAGCTCATCTGTGCAAGTCGTCCCCAGAATCTCCACTGATAGCTTTTTAAATTGTGCTTTCTTTTTGCACCAATGAGCTGGTCCAAACTTTACCAGCGAGCCAATGCACATCCTCTATATGCATTGCACAAAAGAAAAAAAAAAAAGAAGCAAAAACACACCACAAAACACAAAAATATGTACACACACATAGTCCAAACATATCAAAAACATATTTTATTTATTAAATGTAACTTAATTAAGTTGTGAAGTATCTGTGCAATATATTTTCTTATCAAAATAGAATCGTAACCTTCCTTGGTTCAATAGTTTGATTATTGAAAACATATTTGATAATTTATTTAAACATTCCTTGCTAGATTGTCAATTACTTAAATAAAACAATTTTTTAAATTGTAATTGGCAATTGTATTATTAGATTTAAGTTATTCCTTAGTGTCAAATCCTCACAATTGCAATAACTTGATAAGTTATTAATCACTTGAACCTTCATGCTTCGTGCTACAATTCACATCTATAACTATGTTTGCATGTAATTAGTGGATTTAATTGTAGAGCATTTATTTCCACATACTCATTTGGATTTCATGGGCATTTTAAAAAATAAAATATTCTCTTTAAACTTTACTTGAAGCAACATCATTCCTATGTTCTCATGGGTAGATTTCATCAAAATGAATGATTGAGATACAAAATCAATCCATTAAAAGATATTCACTCTAGCTCACCTTCTTCAAATATATATTATCTAAAGTAATCTAGTTAATAATAACTTGATTTCACATATTGAACCTTGAAGACTAATGATATGTTACACCAAAATAGGTTTCCGTTATAACCAACCATAAAAGCTTAAGAGCTTAAAACCATCTTAGCAATGTTATCCTTTACTAAATTTTTGTACAATCCTTGTAGTAAATGATCAACCTAGTTATTATTGTTTTTAACGTAATTGATGATTGTAGCTCCGTTTCTCAATAATTTTATTATAAGTATGTTTGGTTCGTCATTTTTAAGTTATCTTGACATCTTATTTTTGTTATTTTGAAATAGATTATTTATCAAAAATAAATATAGATGAAAATGGACATTTTTATTCATGAATAGATCAAATATAATAGATATAGATAAGATAAGATAAGATACAAATACAAATCGAGTACAGATAAAAGTCAAACAATCCAAACAGACCCTATATGCTTATGGCTTAACCATATGTGTCTAAACTTTTCATTATAAATTTAGTATTGGTTTTAGACACTATTGTTTTCCTATCACAAGATATTATAATGGTTGACACTAGTTGATGCCATAACTATATTTTCATGACAAAGTTTCTTAGCTTTTTGCTTTTAGCAGCTAGTGTTATAAATTTAGCCTCAATGATATAGAATACATGTCGTACACTTTTCCCTTACAACCTAATGGCTTCACAATCTAAGGTAAATATTTATCCTAGTGTTAAGCTTCCACAATTAGCACTTGTTATACAACTCAAATCCTAGTAACATGCTAATATAACTAGCAAATTGTAGATGTAGTGTTCTTCCTAAAGTGGTCACATGTGTGTCGTGTAGATCTCATGCCATATACGTGACTTTAATGTGTTGATGAGTAGATGCCACTTGATGATATGATTACTTGAAGAGAATGACGAGGAGGAATGGACAATCTTGGTATCTTAAATACACAAGTGACAGGAAAGGGAGTTTGAGTAGACCTTATATGTCAACCTTATAGCTCTTGAGCTTTTAGATTAATTGTTGTTTGAATTGCCTATTTGATAATTAAGAGTAGAGCTTCCTTTATAGAATATTTTTTTTTGTCTTCTTTCTCCAAAAAATTGAAATGGTAAGGAATGATTGAATATTTATAAGCCTTTGGCATGATGATAACTGTCATATCATCTTGGTGATTAGTAGATGATATGGAGTAAGGCTCATGTCATGCTTATCATGAATGAGCTTATTAAGGGCCAATGCCAATAACTATTCTCATGTGTGCCTGAGCGTACCTAAGAGAGGTTAGATGTAGTGAGCTGTTCCAATAATCCATACTCCAAGCTTAATAAGCCAAATTTTCTTAAGTCATCCCAATAAAAGAACTAAACTTGTTGAGCCATGTCCTCTAGCCTATAAGTCAAGCCTACATAAACATATAAAATATCAATAATTATTTGGGTTAAATGCAAAAACACCCATAAACTTGAAGGGTAGCAAATTGACACCTCTGAATTTTAAAAGTATGGTTTTTGACCTACCAAACTATAATCGCAAGTTTAAGACATTTTGTATGTTTCTAGCAAAAACGTACAAAATTTGTACTGTTTCAGCTATACTTTATTGTATAACATTTGTATGGGGATTTATATAGAAAAGGATAAAAAAGGACGGGATGTCCTAAACTTGTAAATTATATATTCAAGGGGTCAAAAGCCACGCTTTCAAGGTTCAGGGAGTCAATCCACGCTACCTCTAAAGTTAGGTGGTGTTTTTGCATTTTTCCCTAATTTTTTATAGCCCTTTGTGTAAATCGATTTAGATTAATTTAAATTTACAGTTTTCTTTACATAACGGAAATGTCTACATATATCTTTCTGATGCTTCATATTAGGATCACTAGTGTATCTTGATAGTTTACATATAACATATACAATATTAGGTGTAGAACAACATATTGTAATTGGTCATTGAACTCCCAGGAGCATCAACATATTCTAATTATGTCATAGCTTAACCCGAGTTTCCACTAGCTTGAAATGAGGGTCATAAGGAGTTAAACATTCTTTCTTCATTAAATGTTTAAACTTTTTAAGAATTTTCTTAACAAGATAAGTTTAACTTAAGACAATAACTCCACCATATGCTTCAACACTTTAATACCCATCAATATTGTATCTACCTAAAATGGATCTTTCATTTTAAACTTTAAAGTTAGGAACATCTTAGTTTCATAAATGCTAACCATAGTTACTTTAGATAAAAACATTTCGCAAACATAAAAGCAAATTACAATACTGTATTCTTTATTGAACAATGAATATTGATTATCACTTTTATATTTATTTTATAAGAAGTTATATTATTTTTATACAAGTTAAGAATGTTTTAAGTGATTTTGTTGCATAATCTCATTTTATTTCTATTTGAGGGAATAAATTAAATAATTTGAAAAATTGAAGATATTTGATAAAGGTTTGGAGTTGGAGATGACTGAAGATATGTGGAGACATGATTGAATTTAAATTGGAAGAAGATTTTTATACATGTTATTATGTCATAAAGAAGAATCATGGTTGAACTTTGATTCATGTAAAGTTGTGCTTGATTATTTAACGGAGGATGACATGTACGAGTTATAGCACAATCGTGCTTTATGCTGTGCAATCTCTGTAGTCATAATGGGGTGGAAATAGTATCGAATAGGTACTTGGAAAAATGAGATAAAGACTGGTCAGTGACAATTTTGTGATTCAAGGTCTCTATATTAAAGGAAACAAGCCAATAGGAAGAAGTTAGTATTTCAATAGTGTGCTATATTGGTTTTACGGCAAATTTCATCATTTAGGCCCTCAAAATGGTAATTTTTCTATTTTGGGAAAGTTTTAGATATGTTATAACTTTTTATAGACAATTTTATTTTGTTTGCTATATGTGGTGTTTTATTTGTCTTTTTATTGACTTTATGTCTGTTGGTTTTAGGACTTTTCTATTTTTAGTAGTTTTTGTCTTTTTGAGTTCTATTTTTGGCAACGTTCGAGTTGCATATAAATGTACGCCCTAAGACAATGACCAAATCAATTTTCATTACTAATATCTTTCTTTTAGCTGTCTTTGCGTATTTTCCTCCCAAAATCTTGAATTCCTTTACTTGTTTCAATTTTGGATGCCATTTGTCTTGATATTTGCATAATCAACAAACAATTGGAGATTATATTTTGGTATTCGTGCCCAAATCAACCGAATGTGATAATTTTCATATTGTTTCGCTGCATCAAGTCGTGGTATTTTATATGTATACCCTAATTTTGGCCCTAACGTATAAATGATTACATCAATTTTTTACAACCTTTGAATACTTTTGAATTTAGTGGAGACATTCTTAAGAGTGGTATTTTCATTAAAAAAAAAATTGATCATTGGGTTTGATCAATCCATTTTATTATGTTTTCTTCAATGTTATCATTATTCTCTTGTGCTTTATTGATTTATAGTATTTTCCATACTTGTGAGATATTATGATGTGAGGGACATTTTCTACCGTATCTTCCCTATGATTTTTTAGAGTTTATTTTCTTTTATTCTTTTGAGCTTTTATCAAATATAAAAATGATTGTGGTGAATCAGTAACTTATAAACCCTAAGTAGTATTAGATTTTATGTAACATTGTTAGTTAATTTAGCAAATTCAGTCATATGGATTGTCGATTTAACTGCGAACCAATTCGTACATGATATTGTCTTTTATATACAAAAGTCCCCCCCAAAAGTACATAAACCTCGGCTTGGATCTGTTTTATCACGCCTCCCATCCATCATGTACTGGTTTAAGTCCTCACTCTTGCATCCTTCACGTGTACTTCCAAAATTTTAAATTATGCCTAAAACTATATAAACTCCACTACCACCTAAACATTTAGATATTTATTATTTGTTTACTTTGTTACAATGATAGTTCTATTACAATTATATATTATTATGGAGAACTATTATAGTGTATAGTAAATCCATAAAAATTCTATTATGAAAAAAAAAAGAAGATTTTTTGAACAATCATTCATTACTCAAACCTATGAATAATAGTTTAATGTTGGAATTGATTTTTTTTTCTTTTTCTAAAATACCATCATTGTATAAAGTAAAAAGTGATCAACAATCAAAATTTATTGTAGTTTTATTTTATTTCTTAATAATAGTAATTATATTAGGGTTCTAACCCACTTATTGAAGTGAATGGACAAGCAGTGAAAATGCCCGGATATGGTAGAATTGGGTTCCAGATCTGGTAGCATCGCGTAGATTGTGATAAGCATAAGATTTGAGAACACATCGCATGTATAACATAGCATAACCGCAACAATCACAAATGCCATATTTTGTTCTATTTGGTTGTCACTTTAAAGCCGAGGAGTAAGGAAAATATCATTATATATATATTTTCTACCATTTATTGGGGCTTCACTTGAATTGAAAAGTAAAAACAGTTGATTTAGCTTTTGAATAATTTATTATTTTCAGGTTGTTTTGGTATCTTTTTTTTTTTTTGGTTATTTTTAATCTGAGATGGGAAAAATAAATACTTTTACTTATATACAAATCAAATAGATCAAATACAAATAAAATATAGATACACACAAAAATCAGAGAATTCGAGCAGATCCTGTGCTCAATTTATGGGAACTTTAACAAAAGATAGTTTTCTTATTAATTCTATCTCTATGGTTATTTGTATATTCACGACACCCAATATTCCTATTCAAAATATGCTGCCCATAATGCTTCTTAATGCTAGTGAAGCCCCTTCCCATATCCGAATCGAATCGCAGCATAGAAAATTAAGTTAGACACAACCTAAGATCCTGGTCAGGGTTAATAATCCAAATAGTGCGTTGAACCAAAATGGCAGGTGATACAAAAACAGGACAAGGCGGGGTCATACATTGGCCAGATCATGTGCACATTAATAGTATCCAGGTTTTGTTTGATGGGGGGGAAAACTGGATCGAGATTATCCAAATGATACGTGTCTTCAAAGGATCCAATTATGTTCTTTTTTCTCAGCTGTCCAATGTTGGGTTTTGCTGGTAGGTAACTCAGCATATCTCGATATTGCAAGCCAAAAGCACCTTCCATGCACTGCACCTTTCGCTGTCCAAACGAACTGCATTATGCACCAATCAAATAGGGAATAACTTACAGCCTTATAGTCAAAATAAGGCCAAGGTCTTTACCAATATGTTTGGATAAAGGATTAGAATCGATGGGTGGGAATATGGTGGTATAACAACATTGTTAAAGAAAGTAGAATAAGTTGGGCTTCAGAAATTTTAACCTCACTTGACTTTTGCCAACGATATTCAAGCTTTATTTCGCAAAAGAAATTATGGTAAACTACCCTTTACATACATATGAAAAACACAACTATTGATTAATTAACAAATAATTAAATTAATAAAACCATTCTAATAAGTATGTTTAAGAAATAACATAACAAAAATAATAGAAAATACCAAAACAAGTGACAAAAAATGAAAAGTAAAAATTAGAACCCCCTTCCCGACCACCCCATGACTAAGGAGTTGCCCATAAGGTTCTAAGTGAATGATAGGATTGTCAATGATGATTAGATAGTCACTTGATACCCTAAAAGTGTTTAGAATGGGGAGAAGAAAAATCCAATCGGGTTGAATATAGTTGGGATCCTGCCATGCCAACTCATTATCAATGGCTCATTTAGGTCAATCTATCGTGACCTACAAACTTGTTAGTTTGGTAAACATGGTTCAATTGGGTTTATCTAGCTTGCACCTTATAGGTGATTCTTGGTTTACTTTTTGAATAGAAATACATTATAATTTTTTCAAGTAGATTTGTTGATATGAAAAAAATCATAAATAGTAGGTTGTAAGTTTCATTTTATATCAAATATAAAGAATAAACTCTAAATGTTTTGTCCTATTAAATTTATAATTAACATTTCTTTTGTTATAATTTACATAAGCACAACATAAATTTGATTTTGGCCTAATGACTACCTTAATCTTATCACATGTTTAATTCTCTTGTTAAACTTCAGAACCATCACCACGCGAAAAATGAGGTGCATACTATGTGATAAATTTTCAAAAATGTGAAATTCCACCAATCAATCAAGATCAATAAATGAGATGCATGCTTTGTGATAAATATCCAAAATACGGATTTGCACACATGACACATCAATCATGATATATTCCATGTACAACACTCATTTAGATTAATGAATGAACTGAAATTTTGAAAATGGCTTCGTTAAAATAACTAACATGATCCATTAAATCCGTTGCTCATTTAGATTATTGCAAAGGCTTAGCTAGTCAACTTTTAAACTACTAATACAACTAGTATGATATACTAAACCCATCACTCAATCTAGCTAAAATAACATGTAATTGAGACCCTTCAAACCAATATATGGACTCTCTATAATGACCTATAGATTAGAGTTATGCAAATGGATTTTGGCTCGTGGCCAGCCTGTTTAACCCTTTTTAAAAATAAGTTATGACAACATTTTTCAGTTCATTTAAAAACGAGCCGATCTTACTCAACCCATTTAACCCATGAGCTAATATGGGTTAGCTCGTAGGTTAAGTGAGTTGGCTCGCTCGCCTATTTGTATAAAAAAATAAATAAATGAAAATTACAGGAGAAATAACTATTAATGTAATATGAATTTCAAGGCTTTTATGCTTAAGCTTAAACTGTTAATTATAACAGAAAATGACAAATTGATGCACATGTATCATAACATTTTTTAAGTATATATATTCATTGTTTTAAACAAAATATGATATCTAATAAATATTTTTTAAAAATTATTCTTTATATAAGTAATTAAAATAATAAAATTAATCATTAATATATAAAACCCTCTAGAACTTAATTTTTCATTATAATAATATCTTGCTCAATTAGTGTAAATTGGTTAAATTGGTCAACTTTGCCTGTTTAACCCATAGAGGGTCAAGAAGTGAGCTAACCTATTTAACCTACAAACCAAAGTTTGCTAGATTAGGACCAATAAGTTTTGTCCCTTTTTCAAATTAGTCAAAACTTTTGGCTCGTTTAACCCACCTACACACCTCTACATTGATATAGACCATTTGCATGACCCATGAAAATATAAAAATTTATTAAGGTCATTTGGTTTACATGATTTGCTCATCCTAGCCAGTCATTTGACAAGGCAAAATTACGGAGTTAACTAGAAAAAGACCCATTACTTATAGCGTCCTATTGATGTGAGTCACAAAGTTGGATTCTTGATTAGGTGTAAAGTTACATCGCGACAAATCATCTATGAATACAATTCGTATTATGCATATATGGATGATTCATCTACTCGGTCCATGAACTAGATATATCAATGTTGTATTTGTTGTTGTATAGATTGCTAATGAACAAATTAATAGTTTTTTTCACTTGACATGAATACCTATTTATTCCTTCTTTGTTCGACGTAAAACTAATATTACGGTATTTACTTGAAAGGAATGATAATTTATAATGAATTGTTATTACGTAAAATGATAAATAGTAATTCATTTATTCATCTCATGAATTGTTATCCAATGGTTTATTTTTCAACTTTGCCATAATATCTCTGTCTTAAAAATAACATATATATAATTATTCTTTCTCAGTAGTGAGGTTGATGCTTTCTAACTCCCTCACCTATTATATGTGTTAGAGCCTATTGAGATTGCTTACTCCTCATTTCTACATGATCCTTTATTGATCGTCCTTATATGTGTTGTTTTTTTGGATCATATGTAGCTAATAGACATATGGTACCTATGTGATTGTTGCCTTTGGACTCCTACCTACACATTCATAGACAAGTGATCATTTCTAAAAGTTAAATTGAAGTCCCTTTTTTTTTCTTTTTTTTTAATACCAAACTAGATATTTTCAGTTAATAATAAGTTAAATTGGGTTTTGAAAATGAATCTCATAAAGCAAGTCATTACATCGAGATTTTAAGCAAGAGATTCAAAAAGACAGTAAGTTCAAGTGTTGTTGTCCTCCATGTAAGCGTTCAATTCGACGAATTTAAGAAAAGAGTCGTATTTTACACTTACGAAAAACAACCCTTTAGAAAGCATTTAGTTTACATTTCCTTTTAAAGTATTAGATTAGCATAAAATTTATTATACATATTTTGTCCGTGAAATATGTCTGATGTTCATGCCCCCCCCCCGCCCCCCCCAAAAAAAAGTTCTGATGTTCGATAAAACTCCTCGATTGTTATTGGATAAACCAAAACAAATTTTATTCGTTCCTTTTGATGGTATAAAAATCTTAGAGTAGAATGAAAACAAAATTTCTTAATCAAAATTTGAAAATAACTTCCACAGAAAAATAAATAAATAAATAAAATAACACTAATACTATCATCTAATTATTGTTGGGTGAATTACATTAAAAGACCACAATGTTTCGAAAAGTTCATTTTAGGTCTCAACGGTTGAAGAAGTAAGTTAATTTGGATCTCCAAGAACACATGTCAACATGAGTAAATATTTAATCAAAACTCAGAAGACTCTTCCCGCATTAGCATGTGTTATTGGAAACCTAAATTGACCTACTTCTTCAAACTTGGAAACTTTAAATGAACTTACTACCAAATGTTGGAATCAAAAAGAACTTTTCTAAACATTAAGACTCAAAATAAACTTATCCTCTAAATATTGGGACCTTCTAATATAATTTACCAAATTATTATCTCGACCTAGCTTCATCACTAAGCAATCACCACGGCCATTATTTCCTCACTAACATGACATCGTGATTAGTACCACCCTAAATACAATACTAATACCAAGCTACTCTCTTTACCACCACATCATTACCACCTCTCATCACCATGATGGTCAATGACACTAGCATCAATATAATAATATCATTTGTATTAAAGGTGTCCTGGGATGGACGTAGGATAATATGAGTTAGATTTTCACCTTGGGAATAGCTTATTTAAATTAATATTAGAAGTGTTAATATATATCCACTTACTATTATGATTGTATTGCATCTTATATATGTATAAGAATTTCATTAATGGATTTACTTTAATATTTTCTAATTTTATAAATATAAAAAAATCATTGAAAAATAATTAAGGATATTTAGTGCATTTGGTAAAAATTATATACATATTACTTTAAAATTAATTATCAATTAAAAATATAGAGTTAATATATAATATATTTCGTATTATTTAAAAATGTTTTACGTGATAAAATCAAAACATTTTTAAAATGAATAATGTAATTGTCATTTGTGTGTACCATAAATAAAATATAGTTGATTAAAAGAATTTACTTAGACTTATTTTTTTTAAGAAAATTATTTGTTAAATAAAATGTTTGTTCTTAAAGAGGTTTTCTTAAAATGTAACATATTTTTAAATGTTTGACTAATTTATTAAAAATAGTTTTTCTTTGTTTGAATAACTTTAAGTAACTTATATATCTTAAATATAAATATAAATAAATATTTTGTAATAAGAAATAAATATAGCTAAAGGAAAAATATTAAAAAAATTAATAATAAATATCTTTTGATAGTAAATGATAGGTAAAACTCGTAAATCGATAGAAAAATGACTTGCACTTTTATAATTCGTAAGTTGTTTAAAAAAAAGTTATCCATGAGTTTATGTTTTCCAATAATTATATAATTTTCTTTAAATAAACACAAAAAAATGAAAAGAAATTTTCTTGAAAAACATTTTCGTTAAAACAAATGGAGCCTTAGTTAAATATAATTTTATAATAAATATATTTAATTCTATTATTGTGAAAGACCAAAGTAGAGGGGGTAGCGGGGAGGAGGGAGTAATAATTACATATTACCTAACCACTAAATTATCATTATTTTCATATTATCATTTGCTTTTTATAATATACATATAATAAAGGGTTAATATCAAATTTGATACATCAACTTTACTCGAAAATTCAATTGGGCATCTAAACTTTCGAAAGTTTAAATTTCGTACCTGAACAAACTTTACATGGATATTTTTGGTACCTCGGTTAATGATGTTAATAATGTTGTTGATATAGACGTACAAACCAATCACATCGTGACACATGTCATCTGACGTGTCACCTTATGATTTTTTATCTTATTTTCATTCTTGACATGATAATTTTTTAATTCTAAATATATTTTCTTAATAATTTATTTTATTTTAATTGATTTTTTTCCAAATATATTTTCTTGATAATTTATTTTATTTTAATTGATTACTTTCTTTTTCAAAATAACTTTAATATGATATTTAAGCCCAAGCCCATCCCATCTTATATATCCTATTAAAGCAAGCCCATAATGCCTTTATTTTTCTCTTTTAATTTTGCTTGCTCTAATGTTATCTTATATATAAGTTTGTCTTTCAAAATTTTTTCCATGTGGGACAAATTGTAAACCAAAAATAAGCACTATCAATTACAAACTACTCACTCTCTACCTGTCTATCAAAACAATTCTGATACTAATAAACATTTTGTCCATGTGGAAGAAGATGACGACTCTCTCTCTCTCTACCCTATATACATTTGCCCGCTTTAAATTTTGAAGCAAAGACCCAAACTGAGGGATATGATGGTAGCCATGGTGGCAAAGGCGAACATAGTGGTGGCCAAAACAAAGCATTTGAAAAGCTAAATTCATTAAAACAAAACAAAGCAGGCGGCTTTGCAAAGTATAGCGGATCCACCTCTGTTTTTCTTGTCCAAAACAGAGCATGCAGCTTCGATGGTTTTAGTTATTGTTGTGGCTTTGCAAGGTAAACCAATTCCACCTCTGGAACATCTTCTATGTAAATGTCTTGTTCGGGGAGCAATTGTGGAGTCAAGAATGTAACATCTGGTGCCATAATCCAAGCACCTCAGCTAGACATAAACATTGTAGCTGCTAATGGTGGGTCAAATTAAAATTTCAACTTTATAAGGAAGGATAGGCAACAATTCCAAGGGAATGTTTTTCCTTAAATTGTTGAATAAATATGGATTCCAACTCAGGCTTCACAAATTGACCTATAGCTTCAGTGCATAAGCAAGGAAGTCTGACATTTTCAAGTGGTTTAATTGTTCATCTCTTGAAACATATATATTTAGACTCTTAAGCAAAGGTATCCTGCTCTTTCTTTTGGGATTTACCGATGACTAATGAAAAAGTTAAGGGATATATCTGTACATAATCAATATTTTTAGGGTGTATATTTATAGCTCACAAATACTTCAATTGAGTAGTATTAGCTTCGACGGAGTCCAAAACTAACTTACTCGCAATAGTATTAACCATTTTCAAACCTTTACTCTCAATTCCATCAAAGAAGGAACGAGAGAATACCACTTCAAGATCAAAAAGAATCTCAAGTTACCCCATCTTTCTCTCAAAATAGAACTGTCTCACACCTTTCAAGCAATTAACTACACTTTCTAAAACATGTACATCCATCTCACTTAGAACTCCAGCTAGCCCAAGTATTATCTTATCCTCCTCATTGCTTTGTACGAGTGAAGCTTCAAAACCGACATCTTTAATAACATTGACAACATCATCCTTAGGGATTACAGTAGGGTCGTATTCCACCTCCCCTAAGGATGTAGCTAATGCGACAACAACCTCTTCACCAACTGACAACAATAGCATTGACAATCTCTTGTTTCTTGTGAAAAGAAGCACCAATTGAGTCCCTAGTTTCAGTTGAGGATGGAGGTGATTCTGCGTGTGGAGGTCGTGGATAATGAAAAAAAAATCAACATTGGTCGTTTTAGGTTCTGTTCATGATTTTGATTTCTATAGAGAGAGAGAGAGAGATTGAACAACTTTTAGAGAGAGAGGGAGAGAATTTACGAGTGGAAGAAGAGAGAGAGAGCAATAAGCAAAGACAGAGAAGAGATGAGCAGGGGATTTGTGGCTTTTAGTTTCTCTTAAGTCCCACATGAAAAACATTTTGAGAAATAGACTTCTTTATATAATAAAATTAGAGCAAATTCTATTTGAAGAACAATGATCCATGAAGGAATAATGGGCTCAGGAAATGGGATAATATAGGCGGATAAGAAAGGTGTGCTTGGGCTTAAACATAGATTTAAAGTCATTTTAGAAAATGAAATGATATTAATTATAATACATTAATAAAATTATAATGAAAAAATATAAAAAATTAATATTTGGCATGTAAAAAGGGAAAAATGAATAAAAAAATAAAAATGTGCCACATCAAATGACACGTGTCACGACGTGATTGGTCTATATATATATATATATATATATATATATATCTATGTCAGCAATGGAGTTAACACTGTTAAGAGAGATACTAAAAATAGCCACGAAAAAGTTCACTTAGGTATTGAAATTGAACTTTTAAAAGTTCAGGTGCTTAATTGAATTTTCTAGCAAAGTTGGGGTACTAAATTTGACATTAACCCTATAATAAATATATATTTTTCCTTTTTAAAAAATTCAAAAAATTAATTTTTTTATTTGATTTAGGTGATGGTGATGCAATTCTATGGTGTTGGCAGCAATGTCGACAATGTTAGGCCATGATGAAGTAGGATACAATAAAATGTTATGTGAAAATATAAATAGGTGAATCTCATAAGAATACATTAATGTTTGAGGTTAAGTTTATTCAACATACCAATATTTCATGTGGTTAAGAAAATGAATTAATATTTCATAAAGTTTGCAAAATAAGGTTTTTCTTGAGAAAAATTAATAAAAAACAAAATAAACATTAGTATTCTAAATGAATTTGCAAAACTATTAATATCTTATTTGACTTACTTAATAAAACGTTGATTCATCTTTTAATCATTTAAAACTTTAATACCTAAAATGAACATATATCTAAACGTTGGTATCTTTTGATTTAGCTTAGCCTAACGTCAATAGTATAAGTATCAAAATCTCTATTTTAGCGTATGTTTGTGCGTCACAAACTACATAAAGCATAAACAATATTTTGCTATACTCATCAAACCACAAATGGTATGAGGAATATGTATTGTAATATCCTTTCATATTATACTATGCTGTTCTAATTATAGTTGAAAAATATTTTATCATAGCTAATGGAAGTTATTAATTGATCACATATTAAACATTTGTAAGAATTAAATCATAATCACATTTTCTTTCTATTAATGTGCTACTTCTAGATATGTGTATACTATTGTTTTTCATTTGTGTGCGTTGATTTAAAAATAAACATTAATTGTTATGAATTAATGTTAATGTTTGCTCTTAAATGATGAGTTTCAACATGGATAGAAGCGACTGATTAGGTGATTATGTAATTGTAGTTCAGGGGCGAGTTTCCCTATATATGGTCAGGCTAGTCTCAAGATATAACAAAATTCTATGATTTTATCATTAATTTTGATATGATCGATTTTGTCATTATCCAATGGCTTACATCGTATCCAATCAAATAACTAAAATAATTAATATTCTATGTACTATATTTATTTTAATTGTTAGATTGTTGACGGAGGACGGTCCCATTAATGGGATCTAGAAGCTCCCTAAGATATAATGAAAAATCACTGATACATGTGTTATGGAGTTCGGGAAGAAGTTAATGTCATGTAATCAGTTTTTTTTTTTTGGCACACTATTTTTGTTAGAGGCAATGGTTAGTGAATCCAATAAAAGACAATTATTTTTGGTATTCCTATTGATTTTTTGCCTTGGAGTATTCAAATATTTATATTGACCTCGAAACTTTCAAATTCATATTTGTTTTTGGAATCTTGGGATTCTTATTGGTCTTAAAATCTTTGGATACGTGATGACATTGATATGTTCATATCCATACGTGGTCGAAGAATCTTTGCATTATTTGTTTATATTTTAGGTATGCATTTTGTGTGGCATGTGTGTATGAAGTATTTCTATATTTAGTTTTATAGTTCATCCATGTTTGAGAATTTTTATTTTACATAAAGATGATGATATAACGTCTAGTTCATGAGTAGGAGTGGCGTTTGTGCACACGTTATGGAAATATGTGATGTTTTATTTTGAATTTATATTTGATTAATAACTCTAAATATAGCGTACTTTGTTGAGATTTAGGCAAAAAAGAAAAAAAATTGAAAAGAAAAGGATTTTGGAATAATTATTTATTTAAGTATATTCGACGATTGGGTGTTCTATAAAGCGTAGAGAAATATAGAGAGCTAACGTCTCGCTTCTGTAATTGCATTCAATTTATGAAGGGGTATGATGGATGGTATTATTCATCTATTTGAAATTTTACTGGGATATATATTATTTTTTTTTTTGGGTCAAAGAGATATACATACATACATACATATATATATATGTAACTTCTTTAAAGCAAAAATGACTCTCTTCCTTAAAAGTATCAAAAACTTCGTTCCACATTCTGAGTAGTTTGAGGGGGCTTTAGATTGCTATTCAAACTCTTATACACAGTTGTATTCTGTAAAGTATTGCCATATAGAATTTCTTTCTTTCTTTCTTTTTTTTTTTTTTTTGGCAATCATATATTAAAATGCATAATTCTCTCTAAGATTATTGTGAAATTCATGATTTTATTATTTATTCATGGAACATATCGAATAGATAAAATCATATTGAATCCGTATAATTATATACTTATAAAATCATATACCTAAATACATGACTTTAACTAAAACCTGTAGCTAAAAGATTTACGCACTTATAATTTTGACAACCACACTTTCTAGAATACTAATCTACTTGCTTTTACATCATTTTTATTTTCAGATTTCATTTCACTTGCGGTTATAGAATTCATTTCCCCGTTTTATAGCTTGATTGGCTTCACTACATAAATTGAAAAGTCCAGGGCATCACTAGGGATAAGGGGAAAAAGGGAAAAAGAACAAAAGAAAATCGCAGGGGACATTGCATTTAGAAAAGTGTTATTTGGGGCCACCTATATTTTATCACATGGCATATAATGCATGAAAACAATTGTATTGTCCAATACATATTGTTTTTTTGCATAATTGCACAAAAGAATTATTAGGTTGCATTGAATTTTCATTGGCTTCCAGTATTGGGAAGTTAAAGCTCCTCAACAATCTTTTTGTCTCATTTCTAAGCAAGTTCCAAATTGAACTCATATCTCAGTCCCACTTATTGTTAAATAATAATTGTTGTGGATGATTGAAAAAGTTGCCGTGTTCTGATAGAAAGAGTGAAAAAAAAAATGTTAATTAGAAAATTTCATACATGATGATATATAATATTTCATTATAAACCAATATTATTTAGTAGACATTACATGTGATACATGCAACAATATTACAAAAATGAATTGGACATGAAAATTTGTTTTTAATAATGCATGAACAAAAATATTGGATTAAAGTAATCATAAGATCAACCATAGAATTTCTATATTTTACCTAAAGAAGATAAGAATAACAAAAAGATCATGGAAAGAGTAGTTGTATTAGTATAAATGAAAACGAAAGAAGTGTTAAAAATACGCAATAAAAACCTAGTTATTAAATCAAAGGATCATAACTCAGAGAATTATTATTTCGTGCAAACATATTCTTTTAAAAAAATGATTAAATTAACTTCTGAACGAAACCTTGAAGTTTGCCAAAGGTGTTTGCAAAATTGAAATGGGGCCTCAAAGATACTTGTGAAAAATGAAGAAATGAAATCCAAATTGAGCTCCATCGAACTCTAATTATATATTTTGGAATCAAAATCAAGAAAACAGAGCTTTGTAAAATGACATGTATTATGAAAAATTAGAATCGTTTTCAATTACAAGGTGACACAGAATCAAAACTGACATCATCAAAAACAACATATTATATGATAATGGACTAGGTCTATTTTCCTTAAGCACAGAGCAATCATAAACAACATTCTAATCAGATTGTCGACAAGGAAATATGAGTTCAAAAAACACCTATTACTTGGCAATCTTTTTGACTCAAGATCATGGACTCTGTCACCTTTTTGTCCATTCTCATAACCTAGGAAAACACATCTTGCACTTTTTCAGTCATATTTGTCTAAATGAGGTGATAATTTGGCAACATATTGCAAACATCCCATCACTTGAGAATTGTCATAAGAGGGTGTTTTTCAAAAAGTATCTCATATGGTGATTCCCAATGTTGCATTATGCATCAGATTAATATGTTACGTAGCAATAAGGATATACTCTCCCTAAAACTCCTTTGAAAAATTAGCATGGAATATCAAAACTCTTGACGTTTTCTTTCAATTCTCCCATTTTGTTGGTGTGTTAACATAATTTATTGATGAGTGATTCCTAAACTATGAAACATGGATTGACATTCATGATACAAAACATTCAGCACCATTATCAATTTGAATGAACCTAAGAGTTACAGGGAAGTGATTTGGCAAATATTTGAAAAACTAATGTAAAATAGAATAAGCATGATATTTGTGATGCAAAAATAAAGTCCATGTAGCTTTATTGAAACCATCCACAATAATAAAAAAGAACTTTGCACCAGACGTGGATACAATATGATAAGGGCCCTAAATATCTATATGTAACAATTGAAGGCAAAGGAAGAAATATAATCATTCCGAGAAAAAGGAAAGTCTACGAAACTTTGCCTTTTGGCAAGTATGACAAAAAAAAAAAAAATTCTTGTGAAGTTAAAGTTTTACAAGTCCTCAAATGTTGTCCTTTGAAAGAGAAGTATGTCCTAGATGCTCATGTAACAATCTAATAGTATCAACATTGGTACAAAAAGAGTGAAAACAGCCAAACAATCGAGTTTTTTATTTAATTGAACTATTACAACTATTAGAATCTCCAACTTTAAGCATATAGAATCCATTTATGACCTTTGCTATTGCAATTAGTTTTGTAGATCTGAAGTCCTAAAAAATACATTTGGAAGCGTCAAATGTAGCAAGTAATAAGTGATCAACTACATCTTTTGGAAGGACAATAACTTATGTGTGACTTGAGATTTGAAAAAGACATTATAATTAACAAGTGAAGATGAAAGCTTGACAAATCCAATTCTATCAACAGTGAGAACATGACCAACTAGCATCTTTATAGAAATTTGGTTAGGCAAGATTCTAATATCATGTAAGATAGTAGAGAAAGGAGTCATATGGTTAATAGCCCCAGTATCTACTACCCAAGAAACCAAAAGATTACTTAAAGAGTTAAAAGAAGAAGAAGTGTTAGAGGTAATTGCAAATTGAGTCACATTAGCACCAAATTTCTTTTAATCTCTCTATCTTGCATTATCATCATCATTTCCTCACAAGCACTTCCAATAATAGTCTTATCAACAATTATTGCACTAATGTTACTAATCTTGGTCATCCTTTCACCTTGATTTTTCGTATGAAAAGCACCTCATTCATCAAAAGGTGTTTCAAACAAGTGATAAGTTGATCCATTTCTGTTATAACTAACCATATTTGCTTGCTTTTCCTTCAAATTTTTCTTTCCTTTATACCAATTTGGATACACAATCAATTGAAAATAATGCTTGCAAAATAACTTCTTTACCTTCTTCTTATCTATCATAACTTTACCACTTTTACTTTTGCCAATATGAAAAGCTACCATTTTATTGTTTAAATTCAATACTCTAGTGATTTGCCTTTACTTTTCTACTTGTTGAACCAAATAGAAAGCCTTATTTATTGAAGGTAAAGATTCCATAGCTAATATTTGATTCCTACCCCCTTCATTGCCTCATTCAGTGCCATAAAAAACTAAAGTGATTTGCTTTGGGACTCAAACTCTAAAACTCTTTCTTTTAATTGACAAGTATAATAATCTATTCTTCCACAATATTAGTTGGATAAGCATGTAAAGCACTCAATTCATCCTAACATCTCCTTGATTTGTTGTAACATGATGAAACTAATTGATTGTCTTGCTTCATATTATAAATCTCATGTCATAATCGGCTAATTGCTGGCCCACTTGCAACTCCATATTACTCATATATTTCTTTCCACAACTCTTGCGCAAATTACACATACAAGAAGTTCTGAGCCAATTCAACCTTCATAGAACTTAATAATCAACATTTAACCTTATAATTTAATCTTGTCCATTAAACAAAATTAGACAAATTCTCAGATTGCTTAGGTAATGACCCATCTATAAAACCTAGTTTTAATTTAAACTCCAAGGTCGTTTAAATGTCCATGGATTATCTGAATGAAAAAGAAAACAACGGATCAAATACTGACTAATCTCCTAAATTCAACCTTGACCGATCACCATGTAATTCCATAGTGACGAAACATGAATCAAAAAGTAAAAGAAAGTAGAAATTGTAAGTACCCACACTGATACCATAAGGAAAAAAAAAAAAAAAGGGAAATCTATATTGAGTTTGTTAAGCTCAAATAATTTTATAATCAAAATCAATAAAACATAGTTTTGTAAAATGAACTATATATATTATGAAAAATTAGAATCATTTTTAGTTACAAAACAAAATGACTTATCTACTATTTGTACATTTTACACTACTGCAAACCGCATCAACCAACACATCTAGTAACATACAAGCATTGGACACTCCATCATAATGACATGTAGTTCCCTAGTACAAGGTCATTCCAAAGAATTATAACTCATAAAATATCCATGAAAAGATAAATAATGGGAGAGCTATGAGGAATTCACATATAGTAGTAACTATAACTAAACTAGATATGTCATTCATAAGCCAACTATAATGCAATGAGCAAGTTCATTCAGTTTTATAATTTAAGCATTTAAAGTAGCACACCTCTACCATATGAGAAGTATGACTAAATACAAGAATACTCATCACTTTAAAACTACAAGACAAGGGTGTATGAAATTTGATCCCAATGGGCCCTTGAGGTAGTGAGAACAACTAGATTTCATGCCCTTAAAGACAATCAAAAGTGATCTGGTATGGCAATTACTCTTATAATTTAGACGTCACCAATTGCAATCTATCCATAACATATTGCATGTGCCTCTCATTATATACTATAATAATTTTCAAGATTTTAGGTGTATAAATTCTTAGATTGCTTAAGCAATGACCCATCTATAAAACCTAATGTTAACTTAGCCCCTAAAGTTGTTTTTACAAATCTACCCCACAAGGGGGAAAAAAATTGTTGCCATTAAAGATCAAATTTGCAATATTCATTTTTGGATTATCTAAACTAAAAAGAAAACGATGGATCGAATACTGACCAATCTCTTAAATTCAACCTTGACTGGTCACCATGTAATTCCATAGCGATGAAACATGAATCAAAATCTAAAAGAAAATAGAAATTGTAGGTACCTACTCTGATACCATAAGGAAAAGAAAACAAAAAAGAAATCTAGATTGAGTTTCATCAAACTCAAATAATTTTATAATCAAAATCAAGAAAAGATAGCTTTGTAAAATGAAGTATGTTATGAAAAATTAGAATCATTTTTAGTTGCAAAAAAAAAAATGAGTTATCTACTTTTTGTACATTCTACACTATAAGAAACTAAATCAACCAACACACCTATAACATATAGACATTTGACCCTCCATCATAATGACATGTAGTTCCCCAATACAAGGTTATCCTAAAGAATCACAGCTCATAAAATATCCATGAAAAGATAAATAATGGGAGAGCTATGAGAAATTCACATATAGTAGTAACTATAACTAAACTCGATATGTCATACATAGGCCAATTATAATGTATTGAGCAAGTTCATTCAATTTTATAATTTAAGCATTTAAAGTAGTACACCTCTTGCATATGAGAAGTATTGATTAAATACAAGAATACTCATCACATTAGAACTACAAGATGAGGGTGCATGAAATTTCATCCGAACGGCCCCTAAGGTAGTGAGAACAACTAGATTTCATGCCCTTAAAGACAATCAAAAGTGATCTTGTATGGTGACCACTTTTATAATTCAGACTTCGCCAATAGCAATCTATCCATAACATATTGGACGTGCCTCTCATTGTATATTGTAATAATTTTCATGACTCAGAGGTGTATAAATGGTAGCAACTAAATATCAAATTCAAAATATAAAACTTTAAGTATATAATTATAAAAAAGCGTATCATACAATATTACACAAAACGATCTTCTAATTTATTGCATGGTTCCAATATTATGTGTGTGTATATATATAAATATATATATATATTTGAGTTCAGTTTCATGGCCATACTTACCTCAAGCCTTCACAATAGAAGAATAGAACCGCACTTAATAGACAGTCAGTTTCGTTGATTTAATTTTATAACTTAGGGCTTGAAGGTGGAACTAGAATACGTCATCTGTGTGTTGGCTATAAAAGGAAATGCTGGTGGGAATCGCAAAAGCTATATGGATATGTTCAAATTATAGAAAAACCTATCTTTTACAATATTTATAGGATAAAAAGGTACCTTTTGAATTAGTTTCGTAGAACATGGGTATGTAAAATTTATACCTAGATATGTTTTTGAATTGAAGTACATGAATTTTATACATAGGAGCATCTATTTATAGAAACCTCTTACATGATTAGTAATGGTAGATGGAACAATCTTATCAACTACTTTATCTATTACTAGTTGAACAAAATCTCAACTAAAATTTCTAGAAATAACAACTATCATATCTAGGAACAACAATAACTAAAACTTTTAGGAAATATTACAAAATATCTTAACCATTAACTCCAGAAAATTCTCACAATCCAATAGAAATTCTAAAAACCAACGTGGCAGATGTAAAAATTTCTACAGATTGCGCTTTAAGGTCTACCTCAAATTTGCTGGAGGGTACAAATATGGCACCGTCTACAATCTACAGTATGAATTTTAGTGAAACTTTTAGTTAAATTTCCAATTCATGCGGCCTTGGTGGTCATTCTGCGTTTAATGTTGCTTCGCATTCTACCTCGTATTACTTTACTGCCTTAGAAGGGGCGTACTCAGACATCGTAAATGGCCAAAAAATGGGGGAAAAAAATAAAATAAAACTCAGACGTCGTCAAACAATTATCTCCTTCATAACATCAAGCTCAACGTGATCATCGAGGTCGACGTAGGTTGTGGGATGCTTCTACTATGCATTTTCCTTCCCTTTCCTACTCATTCTAGAATTTTATAAATAACCACTAAAGCATGCCAACATATGTTTATGGTAAGTAGAAATTTAAAAAGAAAAAAAGAAAGCGTTGAAGAAGTCCCGAATGTAAAATATTAATAGGGAACTTGGAATGGAATATTTCAAATTTCCGCATGGGAAACTTTTGGACAGGGTTAAAAGGACAATTTGCAAATATGGGACAATATAACAAGAGAAAAATTGAAAAACTATGTAATTGTGAAGAAATTGGATGAATTATAAATGAAATTAGCGCTACACAAAAATATAAACTCAAATGAAAATTAAAAAAGAAAAATCGTCTAAACCATGGACGCAATCGCAATTTTAATTTTGTTGCCATCGATGCAGTTGATGGATTCTGAAAATGAAGTCTTGGAATTGGTTGGGTCTCGTGTAGATAGCAAGTTGGGCCTTAACGAAAATAGCCCTTTCCAATTGTTTTAAACCCAATTGATCAATTGGGCTTGTCCTTCAAAACATTAAAACCAATGTGGGTTTATTCATTGGTAAATGATTTCAAAAGCTGAAGAAATAGGAGAGTTCACTCAAATTGAGAAGAGGTAAAATGGGAAATGGCTAAAGTGCCACCTGATATCTCATTTTATTCAAATATAATTTCAAATCATGTAAATTACAATGGTCGGATTTGGACCAGCCTAGCCACTTCGACACAGTCTAACCAGCACCGATTATATAAGTGGGTTAGTCCATATATTTGGCCTCAATTCGCATTGACTAGTCGATCTAGGCGATCGGATAGGATGTAGTAGACCTAACCAAGCAAAAAAAATTATTAGAATTTTAAATATATATATCCATATTATATTATAAATTTATAAAATATAATCATTATATTATACTTTCTTCTTTTTTTAAAGTATATGTATTTAATAGCAAATTGATGCTTTTGATCCAAATATAAATTTAAGTGACTAGTGCCATATATATTTATCTTCATAATTAAAATGTGTTTTATATTTTTATTTTTTATTGACTCTTATTGAACCTAATTTGATTCTTCAAACCTTAACAACTAAGCATGTCTAGGTCAAACACCGATTCGGTTCTGACAATACTTTATATCATACTTAAAACCCTAAGTTAGGTTACAATATACTCTATGTTTTTTTTATCATCTTATGAAAAACATATATTATTTTGTCTAATTTAATACTTCTAGAACTTTATTGTAGCACATGCTTTTTTTAAGAATAGACAATAATTTGAAAGAGTACAACATATTTCATTCATTTACAAAAAAAATAGACTAATAAACTGTAGAAGATGAAAATACAATTGAATATATACATTGACATTTTCAAGGGTTGATCAAAATCATGAACCAATGCAACTTGGCCACGCCATGTTTGCCTATAGACCCACCTCAACTAAATAGGTCTAACCTGTCGTCTGGACCCAGCAGGTCGAACCAAGTCTTGTTTCTTAAATAAAAATAAATATGTATAATTAATTATAAATATAAGAAATAAAGAAAAACAAAGTATCAAGTAAAGAAAAGTTAAAAAAAAAAATCATTTAATGTTTAGATTATTTTTAATATGAATAGAAATTATTATTTATTCACAAGTACTTAATACGTTGTTGATAACAACATAGATATAAATATATTTAAAAATATATCTCATACTTTGTATAGAGTTCTTCTAAGAGAGTAATCTCATTTTTAAATAATATGTGAATTCTTTTCTTTTGCAGACTCTACTCTATTAGAGTGTTACTCTACACATTGCTAAATTTTTAACTCAAAAGGTTGTGCTTGTATATAAGCATTGCACATCTTTGACCATTTTAAATAAAATTGGGTTAAAGAGTAGTATATTTGTATGCTCGAATTATAATTTAATTTTGATATTTTATTTTAAATTCAAAAAAGTTGTTTCTTCATAATAAAAAAAAAAGAGTGGCAATTAGGACCCAGCCGAACTAGGTAAATCCATGAGTAAGGACCCACCCTAGTCATGGGAACTAGACCCTAGACATGTCTATATATACATATATATATATATATATTTCTCAAAATACATAGGGCGAAAATTACAAAAATGGTAATCTATATTTTTTACTATTTGTGAAGATGTGTTACTTTTGTTTTATTCTTTGAGACAAACATAACTTGTATATATTAGAAATATAATAGTTTTATTTTAATGATAGATAAAATATCTATCAATATGTAATTGGTTTGTAAAATATTAGTTAAGTGAAGTAATAAAATTAAATACATTTACATATATAATTTGATAAAAGCCTGCTAAAAATGAAAAAAAAAAAACAAATAGAAAACGAAAAAAAAGGTGGGAACTTGTGCAACCAGTTAAGCCACTCCTAAGCCTTGGTGTAGCATGACAACAGTGAAATGAACCATAAGTTGTGTGATCCACATATTGTGAGATTCTCTTAGAGTGGGAGAGCTACAAAAATCTAGCAACTTAGAGTTGACTCACATACCACCACTTCGAGCAATGGTGACTACCCACTACCATTATATGAGTCACCAACTTATAAGTTGTGACCTATAACTTATGTGGTTGCTTATTGGCCACCCTAAGGTTTGGCGGTGGCCATTGACCACCTTAGGGGAGCCATTCAAGCCTTTTGTGATAGTCACACGACCATCCATAATCTTAGAGTAGCTAGTAAGTGGTTATACTATTTCCTTTCTTTGGTTTCTATTGTTTTTTTTTTTTTTCTCTCTTGCAAAATTTTCATTAAATTATATAAGTAAATATGCTATATCACTCCACCAAAGGAAACGACCATCAATAAGGTTAGGTAGATCAATATGATAACTATTGGTGAATTTTCTTCTAATTGAATCCATATAATTTATTTCATTTCTAGTTTCACTAAAAACTATATTTATAGATTTTCCTTATTAATTTATTTCATTTCTAGTTCTTATCAACTCATTAGTTATTAAGAATTGCCTTAAAGTCTAATGGTTCGAATTCAAGGCAATTGCGGTGACTAGCTAGGTGGCTATTTAAGGCTAGCTATCATAGCCTTCTAAATCTTTTTCATCCATGTAAACAATCTCTACCTCCACTAACTTATTAGTGAACTCAAGTTTAATTCTCACTTAAGTCCACATGTAAGCTCCTTTAGAATAAATTTTCTTACCATTAGAAACTGTCTTGGCTAGCTCCTCTTCAAAGTGATCATCCCCTTAATTACTAGAGGGATAATGATAGGCAAAGTGCCTGTACTTTCAATTTTTAGCAATTTGATGTCTTATATTTATATTTTGGAAAATTAGTGCTCTTACTTTCAAAATATGTACGATTCAATGCATTTGTTAAAAAATATTTGATGATTGTTCAATTTGATGATAGGATAATAGCAAATCGAGTGCCTATACTTTTAATTTTTGGCTTTTTTTGACAGTTTTGTATTGTACCATTAGATTTTTAGCAAATTTTTGCAAAGTATCTGCCATTTTCCTATCATCAAAATGAATATCCATAACATATTATTTAACAAAGGTACAAAATCGCACATACTTTAAAAGTATGTGTACTAATTTGCCTAAATCTGAAAGATGGGACTTTAAATTGCTAAAAATTAAAAAAAAAAAAGGCATTTGGCCTGCCTTTATCCTATCACTAGGGGTCTGTTTATTTGTTGGCATATTACATATACAGACACTTTTTTCAAACTTTTTTCTAGCCAATTATTTATAAAAAAATTAGATACAGATAAAAAAAAGTTGACAATTTTCATTAAAAGATTAAATAAATCAAATATAGATAAAATATAAATGTAAACCAGACATATTTACACATACCATTTTAAAAAAGATACAGATACAAATGAAACATACCATCCAAATACCCTAGAATACTCCTTTCTTATTTTGCTTATGGGTAAGAGCAAGTCCTATTCTTCGTCAATTTTTCACAATATGTAGATATGCAATAATTAAAGGGTTTTAGCTAGAGGGGTTGGAATTTTAGTGGCATTAGCAGCAGAGGAAAAGGAGGGAATAACAAGATTTTTGTCCAAGCTTTAAATAAATTCATGAAGGGTTAAAGGAATGTGATAAATGTGTAAAATTTTACACATTTATCTCCCTCAAGTAACATAAAGTTATACACTTGATTAATGCTTTAGTGTTAATTTCATAAGAAATAATGAAACGTGAATGTTTGTTCAATTGCATAAATGTCAAAAAAAGGATCACCAAGAGCCAAAAAAATTGTGATGTGTTGACGAGTGTCTTGATTTTAATTGCGTCTCACAAGCAATGTAATCACCACTCTTTTTGCATGAACCATTGATGATCTAAAACAAAACAAATTGAGACTTATTTTCTTAATAATCCTACTACTTGGTAATTTGGGGAAAATTATGATTCTCGGCATTGCATGGAGTTGTAAAATACAAGACAACCACAAAGCTATAATAGAGCATTTGGTTAATGTGGTTCTTACCAATGTTCTGAAATAGGAAGCAATGAGAAGTTTATCACGTTGGGATCAAGCTCGTGCAGCTATCAATTGAAAGAGAGTAGTTGATGCATAAGTGAAAAGCCTCTAGTAATCAATTCAAACTACACTTAAATTATTCAACTTGAGTTTGCATCAGAAGAGTACTATCTAAACCCGATAAATAAGGCATTAATGACTACAATATAACCAATGGAGCATTCATGCCTTAAAGTCAAAGCAGCTGCTACTATGCCCAAGGAGCACCTAGCAGCATTTGAAAACTAAACTTAAGCTGATAGTACCTTAAATTAGGCAATTTGAACTGATTAATTTGAGCTTCAAATGATAGAGAATTAAAACTAAAAAATAAGGCTACGTTGTTTCTTCTAGAGATCTAGCATGTGAGTCCAAGCCTAATATAACAAGAGAAAATTCAAATGACAGCAAAATTCTATGTATTGTGCATATTTCTATCATCTGAACTTTGATTAAGGTAATTCAAAATGTTATGAAAGGATGAGAAGGATCACTTCAACTTCCATGTCTTTTTATCAAATTTCAAAAGCATTAAGGTCAAAATCGAGCATGAAGTGATTGTACCTAAGCGTTACTTGTGTGATCTAGTAATAGCAATTGACAAGATCATGTAGAGTTGATAAATCCAGAATTTGAGCTGCATTTGTTGGACACTTGTACAACTTACAACAACCATTCAAAGCAGTAACAAAGATTCAATTATTTAGAACATTCACAATTGAGTTTATACTCATATGCACTTAGAAATAATGGAAACAAATCTATACTTTAATGAAGTTAGACTAGTTCATGTTTGCTTAAAATTGTAGTTGAAGACTAAGTAGTTCATCCAAGAACCAATCTCTTTGATAACAACATTTAAATTCGACCTAAACCAAGTGTGAAAGCTACTGACCTGATATCAAAAGCATAAATTTGAGTAGACAACTTTTGAATTATAGACAGAAGAGATTTAAAAAAAATCCAAGCATCATGATCATAATCTGTGTGAAGTAGCTACACAAATCACTTTGAGTTGCGAAACATCCATGCAAGAACTAACTTGTGGAAGCTTTGACTAGAATAGCTCAACTCCCTTTGCAATAGCAAAATAGTCACCACGAATCTAAGAAGAAGAGCATCTTTTTTAAGTTATTGTGCTAGCTATTTAGTCGAACCAACCTTGGATAGAAGACTCAGCTAAGGTTACTCCTTGCTTTAGAGTAATTGTGTCATTAAGAGTTTCTTCCTTTCCAAGCAAATAGATGCAACAAGTGTAGACCAAACACAATGAAAAGCCTACTAAACACTTTCATCCAAGCTTTGACATGATCAAACATAGGTAGGACATAAATTAGAGATTTGACCAAGCAAAACCACAACAATTTGTTCTCTCGAGTAACTTAATCCTTCAAGCTAAGTTTCAAGCACAAGCTAGTCCAAAGT
This sequence comes from Combretum micranthum, assembly GCA_024138025.1. Lineage (NCBI taxonomy): Eukaryota > Viridiplantae > Streptophyta > Magnoliopsida > Myrtales > Combretaceae > Combretum > Combretum micranthum. The sequence continues at coordinate 1,151,268 of JAMXBD010000301.1, forward strand.
TATGCAATGATTATAGCAAAATTAGGCCAATCTGATAAGTTATTTCTACTGAGCTGTTCATTATTAGACAAAACAACTCGTTACCTATACAAGTAGTCTAGAGTGATAGTATTGACATGATGAGCTTCCAATCCGAGCTGATTGGCCGAAAGCCAAATAGATTAGAATCGACTAATGCTCAAGCACTCACTAAGTTGCCACAAACAATCAAAGCAACATAAAAAGATTCCTAAAGTAGGAAAAATAGAAAATATACACATAAGGAGCATCCACAAAAAGTGATCAAGCTAGTTTCACCTACGACAGCTGGACTTTGACTTGTCCCAGCACAAATATGAATAAGAAGCTAACAACTGGGCAATCTACTACACAATTGTCGACCTATCTTTCAAGCTACTGTGCTTTAACAAATCAAAGATGAACTGAAATGTGAAGAGCTATTATTAAGAAATCAAGCTAAAGTAAATAAAGACTCCAAGCTACTAGGTGTTAAATGTATTAGGACATATACTATCCTTAGTTAAACTATATTTTTGCTTAGTCTTTGTTTACACGTGTCTTTTTTTTTTTTTTTTTAGCTATGAGATGTATATATAAATATCTTTTATGTCTTGTAACAGATTAAAATAATTCATTTACTTTACCCTTTCATTTATGTATTACTCTCGTCCTCTTGTCCTCTCGAAGCTTCTCGTTTCTTTCATGGATTCTATTTTCTAAGTAATGGATTTGTAAGTTTTTTTTACTTGGTATCAGAGTAAGTGTCTGCAAGTAAGTCTTTGATTTCTTTTCTTGCCCGACTGCTTTTCTCATTTGACTATGGCAATGCATGATGGATCTGGAATTTTATATTAGAATTGTCATGATCCTCTTTACTTATCTGGTTCTGATAATCCTGGATCATTGAATACTATTGTTGTTTTCAATGGATTAAACTTCCTTGGATGGAGTAGATCTATTAAATTAGCCTTAGGTGCTAAATCTAAATTAAGGTTTATTGATGGATCTTGTTTGAAACCTAAAGATAACAAGCATGAAATTGAAAAATGGAATAGATGTGATCATATGATAAGATGTTGGTTATTAAATACTATGACAAAGGATTTGGCCGAGGGTTTCATGTATTCTAATTCAGCTAAGAAGCTTTGGGAAGATATTGTCGAAAGATATGGACAAACTAATGGTCCTCTGTTGTATCAAATTCAACAAGAAATTGTGAATTTGCGTCAAGAACATGCTTCTATTATTGACTATTATAATAAACTTAAAAAACTATGGGATGAGTTAGCTAGTTTGACAGGGATGCCTGAATGTGTATGTGGAAGTTTGGTTGGTTGTTCATGTGATTTTCATGGACGTCTTACTAATTCTGAGAACAGGACAAGACTCATACAATTCTTAATGGGACCCAGTGATGCTTATGACCATGTTAGGAGTCACATACTCTCTCTTGATCCACTTCCTTCCATTAATAGAGGCTATTATTTGATGCATCAATTGGAAAAACAAAAACAGATATTAGGAAGGAGTATTACTATTGATGAATCTCCAGCAGCTTATCATACACGAGTTCAGTTTAAAAATTTTGATAAAAGAGATGGTAAAAAAGGAAAGGTTCAAGAATGATATGTTCTCATTGTAAAAAGAATGGACATTTAGTTGAAAATTGTTTTGAGATAATTGGCTATCCAGATTGGTATAAGACTAGCAGAGATAGAAGAGGTGCAAAATTTGCAGCACAGGTGATGCAAGATACTCCTTTAGATGTTCAAGCAAGGCATGCAAATTCAGGACACAGAGCTATAGATGGTGCTTTTTTCACTCGTGTTTGTCAAGAGGTAGTAAAGGCTTTAAGGAACAATGGAGTTGGAGAATCAAATCAACTTATGATTCTATCTTTTATAGGTCAAGTTTTTGCTCTTGAATCCTTTGTAGGTTCTTTTTTTGGTCATGAACAAATTATGCATGATTGGATAGTAGACACGAGAGCTTCTGACCATATGACACCTTTTGTTCATCTTTTAACCAATAAACACCTCTTAAAAAGACCTATTTACATAAAGTTAGCAAATGGTAGCAAAAAACTTGTGCGTGAATCTGGAACTATAAAACTAAATGAGCACATTGTATTAGATAATGTACTCTATGTACCTGACTTTCATCATTATCTACTTTCTATTCCAAAATTACTTTCATCCTCTAACCTTGTGGTTGTTTTCCATGCTGATAAATGCTTGTTTCAGGACCTGAACACTAAAAAAAGTGTTGCACAAGCTGATGTAAGGAGTGGACTTTACATGCTCAAGCTTGAGTCATGCTGTCATGTATCACATTCTGCTGGTAATATTCCTAGTTCTGGTCATTCTAAACACTTGTCTTTGTCAGATTGTAATAGTACAAATCATTGTACTGCTTTATCTTTTCAGTTAGTACATAATCGCATGGGACATCCCTCTTTGTCTAAAATGAAACACATTGTTTCCTCTGAAATAAATGATGGAAGTTCTTTTGTTTGTGATGCTTGTCATCTTACTAAGTCTCATAGATTGCCTTTCCCTTTGAGCACTACTAATTCATCTCATAATCTTGAATTGGTGCATGCGGATTTGTGGGGACCCTACAATGTTTATTCTTTTTTTTAGAAAAAAATATTTTCTAACCTTGGTGGATGACAAAAGTAGATGTACATGATTTGTTGCATCATAAAAATCAGACTTCAAGTATGATTCATAAGTTTTTATCTTATGTTAAGAAACATTTTGGAGTACTTCCTAAGTATATGAGAAGTGATAATGGTGGTGAGTTTGTTTCCAAGGAGTGTCAAGATATTTTTAATAGCTTAAGTATTGAACATCAAAGAACTATTCCATATACCTCTCAACAAAATGGAATAGTTGAAAGGAAGCATCGTCATTTACTTGATACTGCTCAGGCATTGAGGATACAAGCTAATTTGCCTAAAGTTTTTTGGGATGAGTGTATATTGGCTTCTACTACTCTTATTAATAGAATGCCAATGAAAAAGTTAAATTGGAAGTTTCCTTTTGAAGTATTGTTCAACAAAACACCAGATTATAACTGTTTGAGGACTATTGGTTGTTTATGCTATGTGCCAATATTGCATGGTTTTAATGACAAGCTTGATCCAAAAGGGAAAAGATGTGTTTTCTTAAGGTATTCCACCAATCACAAAGGCTACAAAGTTTTTGATTTGGAAGCTCAGAAAATTTTTTTGAGTAGAGATGTTAAGTTTTTTGAAGACATTTTTCCCTTCAAAGATTCTAATGTTAGTTCACACAATTTCAAAGGTTCCAATATTCATATGCGTACGTCTTCTTCTATTCTATGTCCACAAGTGTCATCTCATACATCAAATGGTCATTCTCATTCGTCTTTGAGTTCATATCCTTCTATTTGTCCTGGTCAGTCCATATATCCTGCAGATTTTTCTACTGATCTCAGCCAACCCACATTACAACAAATTCCCCATTTTCAAATGTCTGCAAGAGTCAAACACACTCCTGCATGGCTTAAAGATTTTGAGCATGAAATTCATTCCACTTCAGCAAATGTATCTCGTTCAGTAAGTATTACTTATCCTCTTTTTAATACACACACACTTCATCAATTCCCACCTGATTATGTTGCCTCTTTAGCTAACGTGTTCGCTATCCAAGAACCACAATTTTTTCATGAAGAAAAACTTGGTCCTAATTGGGTTGAAGCAATGCACAAGGAACTATTGGCCTTAAAGTCAAATAACACTTGGGAAATTGTTCCTTAACTTAAAGGAAAGAAGCCAATAGGCTCAAAGTGGGTTTACAAGATAAAGTACAAACCAGATGGTTCAATAGAGTGATACAAAGCTTTTCTGGTTGCCAAAGGGTATAATCAAATTGAAGGTATCGATTATACACACACTTTTGCTCCAGTAGCAAAGTTGTCAACAGTTCGATTACTACTTGCTTTAGCAGTCATTCAAAAATGGCATGTTCATCAATTAGATGTCAATAATGCCTTTCTTCATGGTTTCATAGATGAAGAAATATATATATGAAGCCTCATGATGGTTATGATTGTGTTCCTTCAGGTCATGTTGGTAAGCTGATTCGATCTCTTTATGGCTTGAAACGAGCCTCATGACAATGGAATCGTGAGTTTACCCATTTCATTTCGTTTCTCGGTTTTCAACAATCGAAAAACAATTATTCATTGTTTACACGAATGCAAAATGGAGAATTCACAGCTTTATTAGTTTATGTGGATGATGTTTTGGTGGTTAGTAGTTCTCTTGATGAAATTTCTCATGTCAAAGCTTCTATTCATGCAACTTATACCATTAAAGATTTGGTGAAGTTCGATATTTTTTAGGAATAGAAATTTGTCGCACCACTGCTGGTTTGATGTTAAATCAACAGAAATTTCTTTTAAATATACTCCAGGATGCTAAGATGACAGGTTGTAAACCTGTTAAATTTCCTTTTCCTCTTAGGCTTCGTTTAGATGTCATTCTAGCAAGGAGTTGGATGATCCTGGTTTGTTCAGGAGGATTGTTAGCCATTTGCTTTATCTCACAATTACACGACTAGACATGTGTTTCTCGGTTTAGCAGCTTAGTCAATTTGTTGCTAGTCCACGCATTCCGCATTTATAGGTAGCCTATCATGTCCTTAGATACCTTAAAGGGTCTTTTGATCGAGGCTTGTTTATTCTTTAGATTCATCCTTGAATATTCATGGTATTGTGATGCTGATTGGGGAGCTAGTATAGTGGATTGCAAATCTCTTATAGGCTATTGTATGTTTCTTGGTTCCTCTAATTTCATGCAAAACTAAAAGAAAAATACTGTTTCTACTTCTTCCACTAAAGCAAATACAGGATATGGCTTCAATCACTAAAGAATTGATTTGCTTAGTTCATTTGCTTCAAGATTTGAATGTCCAAGTTCGTTTACCAATTTCCTTACATACGGATAGTCATTCACATGGATGATAGTTGAAAATCATGTTTACATGGACGAATGAAGCATCTTGAAGTAGATTTACACTTTACTCGAGATTATGTAGCGATGGTTTTCTACAACTTTGTCATGTTTCATCTTCTTCTCAGTTGGCAGACGTTTTTACGAAAGCTATACATGACAAGCAGTTGCAGGTTGTGCTGTCCAAGTTGGGTTTACTAGTTCTTCCAACTTGAAAGGGGGGTGTTAAATGTATTAGGACATATACTGTCCTTAGTTAGACTTTATATTTTTCCTTAGTCTGTGTTTACACGTGTCTACACATGTCTTTTTTTTGTAGCTATGAGATGTATATATAAATCTTTTATGTCCTGTAACAGATTAAAATTAATTCATTTACTTTACCCTTTCATTTCTGTATCACTCACGTCCTCTCGTCCTCTCGAAGCTTCTCCTTTCTTTTCATGGAGTCTATCTTCTAAGTAACGGATTCGAAATGTGAATAGCTATTATTAAGAAATCAAGCTGAACTAAATAAAGACTCCATGCTACTAGAGTACCCACGAGCATCCAACTGGAGAATGACACATCCGATTATTCTTTCATACTAAACCCAAACAAATGCCAACCTGACTGAACCCAGCACAGTAGTCGATCTCTAACCTCTAATCATTTAGAAGTTGACTTATCCAAATGTTAGAATGAAACCATGCTCTGCAACCCTTGAACCTAATAACAGCAGTGTAATTTTGTGAAGTTAAGCAGCTTTAAGAAAAGTAAGACCGAGTTGAACAATGCGAGGTTGAGCAGCTCGAGTTGGAACAATAATTGAAGAAGAATCTCTTTAACCAAGCTACATAATAACAGAACACTTCAATCGAGGTTCTTCTTCGACGTTGAGTAGCACATGGACTTCAAACATGCATATAACCGATCATGCCAAATTTCAGGCTTGATTAACCCACATTGATATAAATCTGAGTTAATACTTTGCCAGATATATTGTTGAAATTGAGGGATCATTAATACACTGATTTCTTTTATGCAGATTTCAAAGTAGTGTTATCAACCCGAGCTTCCAAGTAAATCACGGTGTAAGTCCATGTCGTCCAGCTTGGCATAAAATATACTAACTGAGCTTCAGTAGAACCAATAAGAAAATATGCTGAGCTACTTACATGTTCAAGTGTCAAGTGGTTTCACTTAGTTTTTAGGCTAAGAAGCTAAGCATAAGACAACTGAGCTAAACTTAAAATTCACTGACCAAGCTGTAGAACCAAGCGTCAAACCGATCTCTGTAGCTAAGGCCGAACTTGCATGTATCCAAGCTATTCTGAAGCACATCAAACCAAGCTCCACACAACAATTTTAAGATGTACAACTGACTGAATTGCAGCATAGCAAAACCAACTTCCTCGATACCAACCTTCATGTGACTGACTGGGCAATAATCCATTTTATTATCTTCTAAGTATCAAAGCCGACTCTTTTCTAAAGCCCCTTTTTTTTATATTTGTTGAGGGTCCACAATACCCACACATAGACACATCTGCTAAAAACACTTCTTAACTCATTTTTACACAGTTTTGTATAGACTCTGGAGACTTATTGGACATTATTAGACCAGACCAGAGACTACCTAAACATACAAGAATACACAATAGCTTATTTTTATTTCTTTTTTTTAATTTTATTTGGATTCATATCAAGACTAAGTGGAACATCATATATACTTAGATTTAAACATGAGATCCCTTAATAATTTGATTCAATTCTTTTTCTTTAATTTTGTGATATAGATGACGTCTAATACTTGTGCCTTTTGCACTTGTTAGATTTTGAGTTCATATTTTGAATTATTAGTTGGCGCTATGGTTACTAATTGATTTATGTTTGTATTAAGTTATTAATGTGAATCTACTAAGAATGTTTTTTGGTTCATTTATGGAATGCTTGTTAGACTAGGGTTGAATTTGTCAAAAAAAAAAATTCTAGTCAAATATGTGAGTACTGATTTTGATTGAAAATTGCATAGAGATATGGATTTAAATTCAATTAGGTTTAGAAAATCAAACGGGTTAATCGATTAATCACTTTCCAAGGAATAAAAAATTAATTGATTAATTTTGAGTAAATACATACTTAGAGAAAAGAGGTTTTCACTGAGGATCATATTGATGAAAACCATATACCTATTATTAACTTGGAAATTTCAAGCATGATTTTAATTGATAAAATATTCTCTAATTAATATTTAAGTGGATTGCCTCTAAACTAAATTCAATTAAGGCATTAGAAATCCCAAACTTCTTTGTAGAGTAGTTTAGTTTTTGCTTTTGAAAATCTTAAAAGAAAAATCTACTGGTTTAGTTATGAATAGAAATAATATAGTTAGGATCTAGCCTTTCATTCCTTATGGGTCATGACCTTGAATACTCATGTTAATCCATACTTATACGATAGGTACACTTGCCTATGGCTTTTACTTTTAAATTGAATTTTATTAAAAATGTGCATTTATAGTTGTTTGAAAATGTAAAAACTAGTGGGGTTATTCATTCAAGTATAATGTTTGTGTTCTGACAGAGAAAAAGGCTAAGATTGGTTGAGTAGAATTGTAATCTCTTTCTTAAAAATAATAAAACTATTAAGTAATTAAAGCTCAGATAGTTGGATACTTTCCTAAATTCAACCGTTATTATCCAGCTAGTTAAAAATGTTCATCTCAACAAAGAATATAAAAGTAAAGAAAATGTTGATTATTCAAAAAATTGAAATAAGTCTACTTAGATTCAAGTTGTTCCTCAAATAATAATACAAAATCTCTAACTCAATATGATATAGTTGACCCATCTAACATAATTAAGCACTCTCAAATCAAAAGGGGTGAATCACTGTATTCTATTTCCTGGAAAAAAAAAAAAAAAGATGGCAAGGAATGAGTTGCCTACTCAATAAAGATAGCTAAATAGTTGTCAAAATCAATTTTACACATATGATTCTACAAGTTTACCATTTTAGCAAGTTCTTTGGAGTTGACTTGTGTGTATAATAGTTCTTTAGTAGAATTTACGATTTCAATTGAGTATACAAGAAAACTTGGTAGAATCTTACAATTTTAACTGAGTTTACCGATTCTACCTATTTAAGTCAAATAAGCTACAATATAAAAAATACAACTATGTTTTTACAAACTTATCAACTATTATGAATTAGAATGATGTATCTTTCTTGTTGTCATTTCTATTTAGTTTCCACACACTCTTTCTATCTTTTTTCCCCCCTCTCCCAAAACCTCTATTCTATATTATATAATTCATTCAAGTCAATTTATAGCTATAAATATACAAGAAAACTTATTTGTTTCATTTATATAATTAAGAATTTAATAAGTTGAAAATTTTAATTTTCTTTCAATTCATCACTTATTTTAAGCAAAGCAATAGAAAATAAAATAATATTCGCTCTTTTTTCATGTATGTTATATCATAGATTAAGAGTTATTATAAAAAATGAACTTAATTTCTTATTTGTTTTTACATCTATAATATATTCTAAGTTTTCTATGTCTTCTATATGTATATATAGTTTTTCAAAGCTATTTAGCAAAGTTGTAGAACTTACGTTTCAATTTTACGCTTCGATTCTACCGACCCCTAGCCATTCTATGTAGAATCACAAGTTTGATAACCTTATATATATGACATGCAACTATTAGCCACAAAATCATTTAATCCTTACATACCAAAAATTATAAAGCAGATCACTACTTGTAATTTTCTAGATTTAAATTAATTAATTATTGGGATTTGCTTAACCTTGTTGAAATATATCCAATGGTTTTGCCAACTTTCTTACTCATAATCATAGTATCAATTTCATTTCTCATAATCAGCACGAATACCCTACAACTAGGTATCTCGACACTATCTCAGTGTCTAGCATAACAACATAGGACATTCTTGCTACCTAAAATATCACGACACCCTTACATAAGCATGCCAAGTAAATCACAGATGACATCTCATTTCCTTTTCATCATATCTCAAAATCCATTGGATATACCCAATCTTAGGTAAACTATCAATTTAACTTCGCTTCACTATAATGACAATTCCAACCATTAGTATCAATCCATAATTAAATAATAACATTCAGTATTCAATAGTCATCTGAATCACATCTCTAAGCATATCACCATACAACATAGACTACTAGAAATACTTTATAGTACAACAAATCACATAGCATTCAATTAGCAATTTTTATAAGGTTCACACAACAATTGCACCTTTAAATAAATAAACAACACACACACACAGACACACACACACAAATACTTATATATAATTAACTAAAATTATCTCAATGTAAAATTGTAGTTTAGCTAGCTGAAGATCCTAGTTGATTCTCTATTCTATCTCCATGGCCTAAATTATTTATAATTCATAAAATAAATATCTCTAAAGATACCATAAACTGTAAATAAAGAATTTTCCTCCATATGACTTAATTGAAATATGAAAATTTGGCATTATGTGTGTTTTTACACAACTTTCCAACACAAGCTATATAGGTTGCCTATGTATGAGGAAACACACAAATTGTTGTTCTATACAACTTCAAACACAAGTTGTGTGGGTTGTTTACGTTGAACTTTGATTGATGCAAGCTTTGTAGGTTGCCCGTGTATGAGGAAACACACAAATTGTTGTTCTACATAACTTTGAACAAAAGCTGTGTAGGTTGCTTGTGTTGAACTTTAAAGAAGGTTAGAAAGTTCTACACGATTTTATACACAAGTTGTATAGATTACTTATGTAAAACATTATAAAAGGTCAGAAAGTTCTACATAACCTCATACATAAAATGTGTATGTTGCTTATGTAGAATGTTAAAAAATGGTTAGAAAGTTATACGACCTTATACACAAAATGTGTGTAGAATGTCAAAAAGGGTTAGAAAGTTCTACACAACCACGTACATAAATTGTGTAGACTGTTTCTGTAGAACTTCCGAAAACACACTGCACCTCAATCTTAGCATTACTTTCAATACAAAATTCCAATTTACAATCTGTTTGGATCATATTAAACTAGACACTCTAAGCTTTCCAGTGATATATAATTTGCCTATTGAAAACACAAATTTGATTATAATTTTTTTTTGTTTTATTCTAGGTTATAATTTTGTCCTAGCTATTTGGCCATACTTTTGTCAAACAAATCATCCCCTATACTTGCCAAATCTAGAAAAAAATGTTCACTCCTTATGAACAAAATAATAATTATAACCTTTCATAATTAAAATAATCATATTATTAAATAAGGATAGATCTAAAATATAAAACATATTTAATACTTTAAGTAATCAAATCATGATACCATAATAACTTGATATCTATTATATGCAAAGATGAGGACCAAAAACCCAAAACCATAATATATAAATTAACTTTAGTGTTTAAAAGTAATACCTTTTTCGGAGGAGGACCATGTAGAAGAGATAGAGAATTTGCAATGTAGAAGAAATCGAGAATTGGAAGTTCTTTTCTTTTTAATAGTGGCTAAGGTTTTCTTTTATAGAGAATGAGTTCTTTTCTTTTAAATGAAAAATAAAGAGATATAGAAGTTATAATATTTCTATCTTTTTTCTTTAAAAAAAATAAATTCTCTTATTGTTGTTATTATTACTATACTGGCGTTATAAGAATTTTGGCCCTTCCATCAACCTCATCATTTGATACAATTGGTGTCAAATAATCCAAATTTAATATTAAAAAAATGTGGGGTTCAAGTTCAGCCTTACCTAATGTTAATGATAGGTAAAAGCATTATTTTTTGAAAAGTTAGACTCTATATAAATATTCACTAAAAAATTAGCAGACGACGTACTGCAATGCATTTATAAATAAAATAACTCAATATATATAAATTAAATATATATATATATATTTTAACAGGTTGGAAAACAATCTTAATTAGTCCTAGAAATTAGGAAATTAATTAAATCATAATTATAATTACATTTTTCAAAGATAACTTCTCCATGTTGAATTGCCATACATAAATATGGTATCAGAATTTTAGATCGGTATACTTAGGCTAAAAAGGAAAAGACTATGTCTATTCAACTATTATTTAATTCTATTCAAACCCTATTTAATTTAATGATTTCAAAGATATAAAAAAATATTTTACGTGCAAAAGACTATGTTTATTTAACCTCTATTTAATTCTATTCAAACCCTATTTAATTTTATGATTTCAATGATATAAAAAATATTTTACACCAATACTAAAAAAGGAAAATACAATGTCTATTCAACCCCTATTTAATTATATTCAAACCCTATTTAATTTTTTATGATTTTAGGGATACAAAAAATATTTTATGCCCATATGATAAAAATATTATATTAAAAACATTTACACTAAAAATATTTACACTAAAAACACCAAAGGGAGTAGTTTTGCTTTAACAGTATAGATAGATTATAATAACATTTATTAAATGTCACATAAAATATTATTAATAACATTTGTGATTAAGTTTGAAAAATGAAAACATATTATTTAATTTATGACATGACAAAAACTTTTATATTTTTAATATATGTATTCTCTTAAAAACATTCATTTGCCATACCTTTAAATTAAAGAGACTTAATTATTCTACATGACCTCAAGAATGAACATTTATCATCCTATCAATCAGAATAAATGAATAAATAATCATAAAAAAGGAACCATAACATATTCTAAAGGTCATTTATTATTATTTTTTTCAAATGAGATATCGTTTTTACTTAAGTTATGTAACTTTAAAAGATGAAATAGCAATTGCGTCATTTAATGCAAATTTAAACTATCCTTCACATGAATTTATCAAAACATACATATATATATATATATATGTATTTGATATTATATCCTATCACCAATTGCCAGCATTAGTTATAAATATACTTTCCTTTGGTGTAGATTTTAATGATTTGTCTGTTGCAGTAGATATTTAAAAGTAATGAGGATCAAATCTTTCTATCAAATATTTATTTTTTATGTTTGGAATACTATCTTATCAACATCTTATTTGTTTCAGTTTCAAATCTAAATTTATCATTTTTGTATCTTGTCAAATTGCACTGATAATGTTGATTTGGGAATAAAAAGTTAGGAAGAGTCATATATTTTCAAGATGATTATAAAGTAAAAGGCAAACTTTATTTGAGGTTTTTTTTAAGCAAAATCAAATAAAATGTAAATAAGTCAAACCTTATAGAAAATTATTAGATATATTTTTATAAAAAAGTTTATTGTGTACTTGTATTTAATCTTTTTGGTATCTTATTACCATAGATACAAGATTCTCAAACTGTATTAAAAATAGGAAAAATAAAAAATAAATAAATGAGGATTTGATGTCAAAAAGTAGGCTATATTTTCAATTCATCTTGCTTTCCTTTCCTTTTTTTTTGCCTTTTTACCAAAGATCTGCCAATTTGCTATTATATCATATATTTTGTATGTATACATTATATTATATATATAATATATACATGTCTATAGATTTGTGTTTACTTTTTATTCGCTGATCCATTCAGAGAAGCATTTAGTAAAAGACGACATTATTGATCAGTCGAGGCTTGGGCATGGGTTGAAAATAATAAACTCTTTGGCCATGTCTACTTGTGTGAATTATTTGCACAACTTGAAAGGGAGACAATGAAAATCGATCCATACATATTTTTCAATCTTCACACTATCAAATTAAGGCTTATATATCTAACAAAAACAAGATTAAGATTTAAGACGAAAGCTATTAAGGAAAATTTTAAATATTAAATATTTAATTATAAGACTAAAATTATAAAACCTTTGCAATATTTTGGTTCAATGAATGAAATCAGTATTTTAGTTTTATTATCATGAAATATCTATTATTTTGTTTAGTTTGTAAAGAATTATATCAAAAAAATGTCTATTTCGTGTAATATGAAATAAACAAAAAATTTCACTTCTTCTTTTTTAAAAGAATGACTATTTTTGATAAAAAAGTATGTTTTATTTTAAAAAGATTTAATTATTAAGTAAAAATTATTATTTTTTCTAGTCTTATCCTATTTTAATGAACCAAATACACGAATGATGTTAGAAGTCAAAGAAGATGCAGGCAAATTCTGTAACACTTCTCATTTTTAATGGTTATAGAATTTGTTGACTAAGTCTATTCCAGTTCTGTTTTTTCCAAAATGCCGCGTTGCATAAGTCCATTTGGACCAGCTTCCCCAGGGGCGCATCCACGCACTCTCGGTCAACCTGTTCTCACTGTGGCGTGACCATGACTCCCACCTATCTACTTCTAGTACCCGCCCACTAGCCCTAGTTAGGCGGAAGAGAAGGTCAGTCTAAACTCTAAACGTTAGAAGGTGTACGTAGATACAGTAACTTCTAGTGATTAATCGGGTTTATATTATGAACGGTATATAAATTTTAATAAAATATTTAATTAGGTATTTAGATTTTAAAATTGATTAATTTAGTATATGTATTATGAAATTTATCAAGTTAATACTTGAAAAAACTTTTTACGCACCAACAGTATCTATATTAAGTTATTTCATGTATAAAATTGATCAATTTAAAAGTTTTAAAAATAATAAATTGATCGTTTTCAAAGTGTAGATATTAAATTGATCAATTTTAATATTCAGATAGCTAATTACGTATTTTACCAAAATTCATGTACCAATTATCCCTTTCTTTGATATGAACCTTTAGTTGCATCGAATTTGTATTAATATTGAAAATATATAAAATTAATTAAAAATGATTATAAGATAGTTATATCAATCTATGTTAAATAGTGTATTTACTTTGTGTTTTGTGTTTTCTTTGAAGTTTTGTTTTTAATCATATTGGGTCATGTTACCATTGTCAATCATAACATAAGTGGACTTCATTTAGATATTAGAAAAAGACAAAACATTTTATTGGCTTCACCAAAAAATGGTTGTGATTACCTAAATTCTCATGCTATCTTGTGACATTAGAACTTCGTTTGTTTGTTTAATCATAAGGATCATTTTGGTACCATTCTATTATCGTTTTCAAACCGATGTTTATCAACAAACTAATATCGATGAAAATCTGATAGTTTTACTCATAACTGATCATATAGAACCGATATTGAATCAATACTGATATAATACGAATAAGTTATAAATGCTAATCCAATCTAGATACAGATACCGATAAAAATTTGAAATCAAACATGCCCTAGAAGTCGCAGTAGTTAGTTACATTCAATGTCATGTGACGGATTTTTTTTAAAAATTAGAAAAAATAAATATAGAGATGTGCTTATAATTGGATGATTTCCAACATTGTGTGATTTATTGTTACATAAAAGATATAGCATATCTAAATGAATAAATTAAGCTTACTAGACATTTAACTAGTTAGTACAAGTTAAATCTAGGAGTTGCAATAATAATAATAAACTCATTTTAGTGCTCCATCTAGTCAAATGGCTTGGGTCTGCATGAAGTATCGGATTTTTATCATTATCTTATTTGTATATATAATTTATTTATATCATATCTACATCCTCTTTATATGAGTAAAACTATATGTTTTTTATCGGTATATATTTCTTGATAAATATTTATTTAAAACTATAAAAATATGATGTTAAAATTATCAAAATACAATGGAACGAACAGACCCAAATTAAAATCTCATAATGATAATATATGCTCCAAAAGTTAGAATTTTGAGTTAACTTTTTTATCGATTTTACTTGGCTAGCTTTTGGTAACCGAATATTTGTATTGTATATTAGATTTTCAAATTTTTTCGCTACTTTCGAATTAAGTTAGCACCAAGTTTTATTACCCTACTTAAATCTTGATTCGAATAGGCACCGATTGATTTGTCAAAAAGCCTCAAATTCGGAATGACGCTGATGCATATGATGAAGCAAGTTCAACCTGAGTGATGTGGGGTGACTACGGTGTATTTGTTTAGAAGGAAAAATGTAAAAGAAAGGTTTTGAACTTTTTCCCCACATTTATTGTAATCAAAGTCTAAAAAACATTAGGTATTATGAGTGTAGTCTAAAAGGGCAGGAGTTGTTGTTGCCTTTTGATTTAGGGAGGCTAATAGTATTAGGTCAAACCATAATTAATGACCGCCAATGGTTTTACATCATGGCTGAGAGAGACAGAGTCAATAAAAATAAGGAAAATGATGTCTCATGCAATAAACAAAGTGAATGAAAAATAACAAGACAAAATCATTGTTGTTATTATTTATTGGAATTTTTTCATTGTCCATTGTTGGAATCTTTCGCCATTTATTATCCTTTTCAGTGGAGCTGAAAACAAGTTGAGCCAAGTCATAATTTTGAAGGTTGCAACTTTGCTCTATTAAAAATTATCAAGTTTAGCGAATTACATTATAATTTAATAGTATTTCTCTTGTCTTTCAAATAATAGACCTCGTTGTAATAGCAAAAAAAAAAAAAAATATTAAGTTTAAACTCGAGTCAAGCTCTTTATCTAGCTTGAAATTCAAACTCAAGCTTAACTCGTTTAGCTAAACCAAATTAAACTCCATTTGAAGCCCAATCTCGACTCATCTACAAATGAAGCTTGAATTGAGCTAAACTTTTTATTAAGTCTAACTAAGCTTTTATCATGCTTTAACTTAGCACTTTCATATAACTCATTTTCTAATTTATTAACCTAAAAATAATATATAGGATCTACAAAATATATATGCATATATATTAAATATAAATTAGTTTTGTTATTTTAATTATATATTTGTATATACTATATCGTAAATATAAAACTTATAAATTTACTAACGGCATCTGTTATCAAGCCAATTCACAAGCTTGTTTATGGGCCGGCACCCGAGCCTAAAGCGAAGCTTGGGATCAACTAGTTGAGATAAATGAATTTTATTTTAAGTTTAAGATTGACTTGTTTAAGATTGACTATGCCATCTTAGTAACAAAAAAGAAAAGAGTATTGATATACATGTTGGTATATTTAATACAATACGGTGCCAAATTCAATATCATATATAAAATATATCTATTAATTCCAAGGCAAGGATAGACTTTTCAAGATAAGGATAGTTAACACGGCATTTACCTTGGCCATTAAGTTTCGCAAAGTAACTTCATCTTGTTAGTCGTCTTAAGAAAAATAGTAGAGGGATGACCTTTGGATTTTAGTTCAACTGTTGAAGTTCCTACGTTAATCCTCACTCAAAGAAACTTCATTAACTATATTAATTATAATACAAATGAACGAAAACTACGAATCCTAAAATTTTAGGAGCATGGAATCACTTTATTATACAGCTGAGCTACGAGTTTTATAACCTCAATTTCAAATGGAAATCTTTATCTAGGTCATATTTTATATGTAGCAGTTTTCTGTGGATGAAATGCACGGCATAACCTTGAATTAGAGTGCTCCAGGCGAAAAACCGTATAGTAAGGCTTATTTTTATTGAATTTCGAGAGAACATATATTTGCCATATATGCTGTTAGTTACATGATTGACCTTGGTTTACATAATTTAAAATTAAATGTATACCTTTTTCATTCTTACTTGGAGAACAGATGTTTGTAATTTTATAGTAATTATATGGGAAAATGTAGATGGGATATAATTTTAATATCAATACACGTCTACACATTTGTATAAAAATTTTAGATAATTAACTGTAGGGAAGGAAGTGGCTCTTAGATACAGTCAGCAGTAGTGGAAAGATTATATAGGCTCTGTTTGCTTGATTTTTTTTCTAGTGATTTTGCAATTTTACTTTTATTGTTTTTAAATAGATGTTTATCAAAAACAGATATAAATAAAAAAATTTATATTTTTATTTATAAATAGATTAAACAAGTAAAATACAGATTCTGATAAAATATAAATAAGATACAAATAAATATTAGATAATTTAAATAGACCTATATTGGGTAGGGCTCTCCATTAGCGAATGAGAGTTCATATATAATAGAAGTCTTATGAATAAGTTTATACCGAGAAGTATATGTTATATAATTGAAATATCCTAGACTACACATGCTTAATTAATTTGTGTGTATGTGTGTGTGTGTGTATTAATTGTTTAGGACTTAAAATTGGTTGTGATAGTTTAGTTAATAGAATTTCATATGTTAGTGTGATTAAGTGTTGAGCATATCACTGAGTGTATTTATTCATTTTACCCCAGAATTTTTGTTTTCCACATTTGAAGTAGGTTTTTAATTTCTAACTTACAAAAGATCTTTTATCTAAATGAAATCCTAATATAATTTGGCTGAGTTTTATGCCAATCTTGTTGTCATAATTATTTTTTAAAGAAACCTAAGTTTTGCAACCTATGAAGTCCAAGCCCCAACAAACTAAACAAGCCAATGAACCAAAGCCTTTGACCTACTCTTTGATATGTACCATCACACACAAGATGACTTCATTAAGATATTAAGAAGTCAAAGCCTAAAGGATCATTATCATGTTAAAACTTTGTAAAAATTAACTCCAAAACAAACCCTTGGCAAAAGCCACTTCCAAGCGAAAATACTCTATCAATTTTGATTAAATTTTCTTCCAAAATTCATCAAGATTTCCTTCAAGATTTCATCTACAAGTCAAGTTTAATTAAGGTAAAGTATTTCTTTTACTTTTTCTAAGTTTTTATTCGCTTGTTTCTTTCACAAGATAACTCCTGTATAAATGAATTCTTAGTGAATTGAAATAGAGTTAGTGAACTAAGTTGATCTTTAGGCTTAGATGAATCTCTAGAACTTGTAAGAGTAGAGTAATGAAAGTTGTTTTAGCTGTTTTGGTAAATAAGTGAGTTTGCATGGTTGATGAGTTATATATTGAAAATGAAGTAGTGGATGTTGTTAAATGAAATAAGTGTTGAGTTTATGCATACATGATACTATTAGGTATGTGTAGTGAGTGTATGCAAACAAGTTAAAGTGAAATATGATGTATGAGTGTCAAATTTAAGCATGCTTTGTTTTTTGAAGTGAGACACGACAGGAACATGAGTTACCTAATCATTCGTGTGCCTTGTTGAGACTTGAAATTTTTGAAAATTTAACTAATCAAGAAGAAGCCATTTCCAACATGCTTCTTATTGTGTATTTCATCAAATGGAATTTTGGGATAGGACGGTTGGAACACGAATGCCCTTTTCTCACTGTGTTTCTCTCTGATCCTTAAGAACCTAGTTTGCCAATGATACATGGCAGGAACATTAGTGATTAGATCTCACCATATTTCTCTCCAACCTTTGAATGCTTCGCATATCGATGAAACACGAGAGGAACACAATTTATCCTATCTCGTCATGTTTCTTCTGATTGCTAACTTAAGGAAAAGCACGACTGAAATACAGTTCGCCCTATCACGTCGTGCTTCTCTCTGAGTTCTAACCCACTAACAAAACACATGAGAATACGATAGATTGTATTTAGTCGTGTTTCTCACCCGAAGAAACATGAGGGAAACATGGCTAATGTATTTGTCCATGTTCCATATAAAAAAAAAAAAAGAAAAAGAATAAAGGATGAGTAATATAGATATATGTATAAATATATTAGGCTATGTTTAATTGATTAAATATTTAGTGTTTGTTTGTGATTTGATGTTAAATCGTATATAGAACGATTTCCTTTTAACAGATTTCTCTATCAAATTGTATTTTCCTACTAATCCCTTGCAAGATATACCTGTTCATTTAGGTATGCAGTTACTTGATTGTTGGTTAAGAGGATAGGCATCTCCGAAATGACTATAAACAAAGATGGCCTAAATGTTTGAATTATTTGTGTTTGTGTCGTTTAATCAGGTCCAATGAGTGATAACCCTCCTTGGCAATTCCAGCATGGTAGTTAGGCTATAAACCTATAGATTTTTGGTAATCCTGTAAGTAGAACTTTAGAATCATTATCGGAACCGGAACCCTAAAGTCAAATTGAGTCAACTTTAAACCTTATATTGGACCAGATAGTTTCTAAAGTCCTAAAATATTAGATGAGTTAGAAAAATAGTATAAACCCAAAATATAAGTTGAATATAAGGCATACACCCTAAAATGATTAGTCATTCCAAAACTTCAATTGCTTCGATCCTTTTTAGATTAGTTTCAGTGTTCAATCATCAACATACAAAATGAGGTAAAATTTTTGGATAAACAATTTATAGTAGAATAATATTAAACTATCAATATAAAATAGGATAAAATATTATTGACTCATAAAAACACCGGTTATAACTTTTATATGTGTATTTTATCTTCTAACGGCAAATAATTTGTCTTGTTTACTATTTATTAACTATTCACTACTATTCACTCTACTCTAGTCTACTTTTTCTATATCTACTCTTACACCTATTCTTACATCTTACAAACTTATACCTTACATTTTTTTCCCATAAAACATTTTTTACTAAACTTTACACTTAACTTCTTTTTTATTTTTCTTTTATCTCTTTCTGTCTCATGTAGTCAGCGCTCTACAACCCCTCTCTCCCTCCCACACACACCCACGCCCCCGCACCACCCCCCCCCCCCAATATTTTATTTATTTTTTATTTTTCTTTCATACTTTAATTCTCTCTATTTTCTCCTATAAATACCCACCACCACCCTCTTTTTTTATTTTTTTCATTTCTCTTTCTCACCAAAACTCTCTCAAATTTTTTTCTCCCCTCCCCCCCCGGCACATACATACACACACAACTGCTGCTGTGCGAGCTCCAATTTTTTTCTTCCGTCTTTATTTAGGCAAACACTAAACACATTCCATATATTATGTTATGTAATATATGCATGTGTGTGTCTTAATATTTCTCATAAAAATCCCCTCAATGTATGATGCTAGGAAATGGAAATACAAGGAAACACACGAAGTTTATATCATAGTGTTATGTTTAAATTCATGTTTATGACATATTCATTTTTGTTCTTATTTCTAATCTAACTTTCTATATGTAAATATGCATATGTATGTATTTATAACCTTTAGAACCTGTTTCTTACTAACATAACTTTATTTATTTCATGCTACTTATTTATAGGGTAAATTACACCACTAGGTCATAATGTTTAGGGGGTAAGTTCATTTTATGTCACAATGTTTAGGGATAAGTTCATTTTAGGTCATAACATTTGGAAATGTGATTCAATTCAGGTCTCTATAGACACATGTCAACGGGAGAAGTTGTCACGTGTCAACAGGAGAAGGTAACACGTGTCTGCCAATACTTGAATTGAATCACTTTTCTAAACTTTGTGACCTAAAATGAACTTATCCCCAAATGTTGTAACATCTTTTTAACCACTCCAAACGTTGGGACTTAAAATGAACTTACCCCCAAATGTTGTGACCTACTGATGTAATTTACTCCTTATTTATATCATGTTCCATATTTTCATAAGACTAGTCCAGTCTAGTTTTGGACTGGTTTAAAAATCAAGTCTGAATGAGATTGGAATATTTCAAATCTTGGGGAGCCTTAACAAAAATTTAAGACTCCCATTTCATTTCTTTTTATTTCACTTGATTTTATTTATTATACAAAGTGACTGGATTATTTCAAGTTCTGGGTAGCCTTGATCATATTTTAATGTGTTGAAATTGAGAATTCAATGTGAATTTTGATGAGATAATTTAATGCACAATAAACTATTTATTGTAAACTAGACTTAATTACTTAAATATATATATGGTTTCTTTTTGCGTGTTTGTGGAGTTTTTCGCAGGATTTATCATAAACAGGAGATGGTCAAAGACAAGCCAAGTAATCAAGACATTGCAAAGCCATGGTCAAGGCTCGACAAGGTCAAGTCTACCCAAACAGTGGTCGAGAGGTCGGTCAAGGCCTAAACACGTTAAGTGATTGAGGGTTAATGAGTTAAGTCTGTTGCTTGACAAGCTAAAAAGAAAATAGACTTGTTAAAGGTCAAGTTTAGGGCTTGATGTGTTGGAAGGGCTTGACGTGCCAAAAAGTTAAGACTCGACAAAGCTAAAGAAGCAAACAGTGTTGTCGAGGGCTAAGTTTAGGGCTCGAGTGTTGGAGTTTAAGGCTCGACAATTCATTTTTTTAAGCTTGACAAAGCATGCATATAAGAAGCTGTCGCGGGCAAAATCTACGCCGGCGAAGTGAGTCATGAAGGGTATTTAAGGCATAACGGCTTAAAGTCAGAGGCTAATGTGAAAAGAAAAATAGCCGTTATAATGCATTTAATGTTTGGCATGTTATGGACGTTGTCTCTAACAGAAAAATGCTATTTATATATAAAGTTCTAGAGATAAAAATAGATGAAGTGCCAAATTATTTTGCGAGCTCGCGATCAAACAAATTCATTTTCTTTGTTCACTTGTACATAATATTTGAAAATTATTAAGAGAAAGAAAATGCACCGAACTGCTCAATTAATATTAATAGCTATTTGTTTTAGAGCACTTAAAGAGAGGAAATATTTTATTTCCTATATGTGTAGTATTACTCGTCTCAAGCCAACTTTTGAAATTAATTGAAGTAGTGGTAAAGACCTCAAAAGAGGCATTTGGTGAACCGTGGATAGTAGAGAAAGACCCGAACTCTACGTTATATTTGTGGCTTGGTTTTCTCTATCCCTCTCTTTCACTTTATACATTCTAGTTATCGTTTATTTATCCACTGCAAATCAATCTATTTTTAATCTGCTAATTTAAAAATTAATTATTTCGAAATTTTAGGCAAATACTCAATTCACCCTCTTCTTGAATATTTTTAGCATATTTTCACAGTGTTTCCATGCTCTTATTTTGATTTATATTTTTTTTTTTTTTATTTATGACCTTGTTAAGTTTTTATTTGGTGTTAGTTTATTAAGTAAAATGTTCATGAATTTAATTTATGTTCATGTACATAAGTACTCATAGTGATGTTGTCATAATGGTAAAACGAACCCTTCAATTTTTAATGCTGACAATTCTTTTTTATGCAAATGATTTTCTAAAACTTATTTTTCAAAGCCTTAGAAATCTATCGTACAAAAGAAAAATTTTAAAAATAAAAAACCAATCTATTATATTTCACAGATATAGGGGCCCTATCTTGTAAATTTCACAACATGGAACTCTTTTCTTAAAACTCATGAAAAACCAATGTTTTAACCAATAAGTTTTCAATAAAAATATTGAATAAGAATTGCAAAGAATTAAATAAAGGATGGAATTTATTTTAAAGAACAACTCATCCATTTATAAGTATTAAGAGATAAGAGTTTACTACAAGTTTTCAAGGTTGGAATTTTATAAACTTGAAAAATTGTCAATAGTCTTGAAACTATTCAATGAAAAACTATTCTTTTAAGAAACATCACTAGAATCATGTATGTACTATGAATTGTTATGATTCGTTAATGATTTGTAAGTAATATATAATAGATATGGAAGGTTTATATAAGGTAAAAATTGTAAAAAGTGGTAAAAATCAAGTTTGGAACAATGTGGGCATGACCTGTGCATAGGGTTCTGAGATCTTGATAACCTTACATGCTTGAAATAACCTTAGAATTGGATAGAGCTTTCGAAGTGGGTAGAAATTGACTACTTATATGCGAAAATTGGAGTTAAAACGAGAAAGTTATGGTCATTTTAAATTAGAATTTTTGTAACCAGAAAAATACTTCGAATCGAGTAAATAGTTAGAAAAATTAATAAGCTTAATACGAAATACTCATTACGAATATTTCTTTTGTTTAGGTGATGAAGATACCGAGCTGGTCTTTCCCAAAAATTACTTCGATTAGGAATTATCACCATAGCTAATTAAGTCTTTCTTAGTACTTTATGTATTTGTGTTTGTGCTTGTAAAGTAAAGCACTAGAATAGAACAAAGATAAAAATGGATTTTCATGAGGGTTATCATTGGAAAATGCCTATGTTTCATTGTGATTGGTGAAATAATGTTTTAAGTATACTGAAACTTGATATTTTGATGAATACCTTTTTCACTGTATTATGTTGGTATGTGTGTAATTATCTTGTTGATCACTATAAATGGAAAAATTAATATTTTGGAGATGAAATAATAAAATGGTCATGCATGGCATGTTGTTAAGTCTAGTATTACTTCAGTACTCATTCTATGCATGGGAATAAAAAGGTAAGGTACCTAGCTCCAGTATGAGGAACTAAGTCGTTTGAGGGAATGCGACCTCATGAAAGAGCCATGCCAGATTGATAACTTTAAGCATGGAGCTTTAGGACTAGTAGTAGCGATTGTTTGGAACCCAATAGAGTTAGATGATTAGAAGGATCCCTTTTATATTCAAAGCATTCCTTAACCTTTGATGTCGAGGGCTTAAAACGATTCTACATATGGTTTTCGATTAATCATATGTATTTACTTGATCATATGGATGATGCATCTCATAGGTATACTAACAAACTTATTTGTTATTTATTTTGAGTACATAATGCAGGAATTTATCTCACTAAGCTAATTATACTTATACTATAATAGATTTTCGTTGCAAAAAGATATATGTGGCTTTACTCCTCAGGTGTTTCCACTTAAGTTTTTGAATGTTTGCGTTGGAGAGTTTTTAATAGAAATTTACTAGAAGATTTTGAGGAGTAGACCTCTTTAAAAATCTCTTTTATAGCAATAGTAGCTTAAGATAGATATGTTTTCCTTTTAGAGAGACTTAATGACATGTATTATTTAAGTTTCACAGGGGTATGTCCCTATGATGATGTAGGACTTTAAATTATCAAGATTATGTAATTATGGTTGTAAATTCTTGTTTGTTGTTTTATTGCTATCCGCTTAAAATGCATTACTCCATTGGATTCTCCTATTTGTTGCACGCTTTGCACATGATATAAAAAGCTCTTGTGTGACTAAGGAAGTCATTCCTCAGTTTTAATATTGTATACGATGGACTACCACATTTAGGGTTCCCCTTGAAGTATGACATAGGTGCTTAGACTACCTCCTTGTCATGATGTAATGATAATTTATAAGTGGCTCAACAAATAGTCAATAGAGGTAACGGTATTAGTATAATATTTACTTATGTTTAAGGAGAAGTAATATGATTTAGTTTACGTTTATAGGACCGATTGGTCTATATGATATTATAGATTAAGATAAGTAAAGATATGAAACTGCTGTGAATCCTAGATGAAACTATTATCTTTGTAGATGTTTATACAGGTGATATAAGTATCCGATTTCTTATATCAACCTCCTAAGCAATAGCTATTACTTAGAATCACTAGTTTGCTAATGATTTGTTATCGGAGTTTGAATACTCCAATATTGATTATTACACCTAATTGTTAGAATATAACTTAATGGTTGTTACATTACATTAGACTAAAATACGTGTATTACATTGTATTTGTTTGTGTTACTATGTACTAGGCTTTGGTAGGTGTTGATGAAGATGAGTTTTATGATTAAATAGGTTACAAGATGGATTTTAAAGAGTTTCTTGACGAATTGGATGATTAGGAACCATGGCCTTAAGATGTTAGGTGTTTTCTAATAAACTTAGTGAAACTTTTCTAACTTGAATAACTTTTGTTAAAGGCTTACCTATAACATATGGTTTGTAATATAACTTATTAAGTTTTCTTTTACGATTTGAGAGAACAGGAACCTTATAATCTTTTGAGGTACCAACTTAAGTGGTGCTGTTGATGTAAATTTTTAAATCAGGTGACCTACTCTTACTAAGTAGCTTTATAAATGTGTTTAATGTATGTTTATACAAACAACAACATGGTTGTTATCTTTATGGATAGCTGTAAACCCTTAAATTTTGAAATCGGTTTAGCATAAAACCCTAAACCGAAAGTCAAACGGAACCCTAAAGGTCAACAAAACCCTAGTTTACCGTAACCGATTAAGTCCGGCATTGTCGTTTTCTTTGGTCCTAGAAAACGAAGTTGGAATAATTAGCTAGAATAGTCCGTAATAGCTATAGGTTATATAAAAATATCAATTTTGCGAATTTTGGGTGTCCTTGGAACCCGATCGGACACAGTTCTCGAAAAATGTGTCCGGGAGCCCAGAATAGTAAAAATATTCCGAATAGACCGTTAGACTCATAAAAATATAAGTTTTCCAAAAATATCAGTTTCGTAATTTTTCGGTAAGTAAAAATAACAGATATCGCATTTATACGCGTATTTTCTTACTATCGGTACTTTATTAGTCATATCTATCTTACATTATACTATTAATTACTATTATACACTATTCTTTTATCTCTACTTTTTCTTATACCTATTCTTACACACTCAATAACCTATAATCCTTACTTTTTACCTTTCTCATAACTTTATTTCACATCTACCTTACATATTTCATCTTTTATTTAACAAAAAGTCAAAAAAATAAATTCACTCCCCCTCTCTTTTATATGGCCACACCACCCCCCCCCCCCCCCCCCCCAACTCCCTCTCTCATTAATTTGTTTTAATTTTCTTTTATTTTAAACACACAAAAATCACTCCACATTTTCCTATAAATACCCCCCTCCTCTTTCATTTCTTTCACACATTCACTACCCATAAATTCTTACCAAAACTCTCTCAATTTTTCCTCTCAAAACTCTCCTAAAATACCATCCCAAAACTCTCTCAAAATATTTCTACAACAACTTCTACCAATAACTAAAACCCATAACCACATAATAATACCAAAGTCTTCTTTAGGTAACCACCTTCTACTATTTTCTTCTTCTTCATGTCATGTAACTTTACATGACCATAGTGTGAGTTTCCAAAGACTACAAGTTATGGAAGCTACATTATGTTCATGTATTGTTCTTGTTCATGAAAAATCTATTTATGTTCATGTTATTATTTTTGTTCATATCATTGCTACTATATCTAAATATTATTATATATATATATATATACATATTCTTTAGAGCATATAAGCTCATTTGCAATTTATTTACTTTTATGCAATGCAATTTATTTATTAATTCCTTGCAATTTATTTACTTATTCCTTGTTATTTTAAGACTAGTCTCTAGTCTTAGACTTGTCCTCATAAGTCAAAACAAGTTTTTCTTTCTTTCTTTCTTTCTTTCTTCTTTTTCATTTTGGGACTAATCTACTTCTTAGTCCCGAGCCTTGAAAAAGCTAAGACTCCAATACTTGACTTTGTTATTTATGTTTTATGTTATTTTTGTTTACTTTTATTCTCATAAATCATGTTCATTTAAATTGTTGTCCAAAGTTTCAAGTTCTTAAAATAAATTGACAAAAGAAGATTTTAACACATTAGAAATAAGTTTATGTAGAGAAGAAAATCTATGGTTTGAAAAACAAAAATAAAGTTATCTCTTTTCAAGAAGAAACTATTAAGATTTTAGAAACTACTTTACTATAAAAAGTTCTTAAGTCACATATTGTTCCACTTTGTTTTATCAAGAAAATAAACTTTTATGAATAAATGATTTCTATGAAAAACATAAGGCATGAGAAAAGAATGAGAACTTTTTAAGTAAAGATTTTTGTAAACAAATAGACAAAGGAATTTGTACAAGAAAAAAAAATAAGAAGAATAGTATATTTTCTAAAAACTTCAAAATAGTATTAGTATAAAAACTTAGAAAATAGAAAAAATTTAATTTTACTTGGGAAAAATAATGAAACCAACATAAAGCATTTTTAGAAAACAAAGGAAACAAGGTATTCATTCAAGAAATTTACAAAAACAATTTTTGAAAACTATATTTTTCTAAAAACTTCAAACCGGCATTATTTTACTCAAGAAAAATAATTGGACAACAAAACACTTGAGCATGCTTAAATATGAGTTATATAGTTATAAAAAGAGAATTTTTCAACTATATAGATAACTAAGTATTTATCAAACAAATTTTGATTTCTTGAACCAAAGTTGTTTTGTGTTGGAAAATTTGTGGTGAATTTTGTCGCCACTGTTTCGGCGCCTAAATGGTGTAGTTTGACAAAAATAGTTTTAGAAATGGGTAGATCTTTTCGAGTAGGTAGAAATCGGTATATTATATGCGCGATTCCGAGTTAAAATGACCAAGTTATGACCATTTTAAGTTAAAACATTCATTTATACGAACTTTAACGTTCTTTTGATATTGTTTTGTCAAATTTCAAGAAAATCATCAAGGAATACTCATTGTGGGTATTTTCTTTGGCTAGGTGACCCCGAGGAAGGAATCCTTTACCCCGAGGATTACTATGATTAAGTGGAGTGTGTGAATGATTCATCCGCCTAGAGGAATAGTCGACATGGCATCGTGAGTTTATTTCCATTAAATGCTATACTTGTGCTTGTAAATTAGTTGCATTAGACTTAGGAAAAGATAAATTGATATGTATGTAAAATAATTCTTTAAAAGAATTTTAAGAATATCGGAGCCAGAATTGTTTTAAATGTTTGTTTTAGTATAGCATTTGATTTGTATGAAATCCCTTGATCGCCTTAAATTCAAAAATAATTATGCTATGACTTCATAAATAAATGAATTCATGCATACCACGAAGTGAGTCACATTGCATTTTGGGTTATTATTCTTGGGTGAGAAGGATAGTAAGCTCATGTCGAAAGCAACACTTGGCAGGAGATCTCCCGAAAGCGATTGCTTGGCGGCTTAAGGGAAATGCTTGGCGAAAGATCCGAAAGCAAGGTCAAATCAAGTAGATTCGGAATGCTTGGCAATGAGTGCTCGCAAGCTCAAAACTTTTTAACTAAAACTACTTGTTTTGAGGTTAAGTATCACCAAACCCCGAATGGAGAGCGCAAATCCATTCAACATATAGTTCCCGGAAAATTATATGCTTGTTTGCTCACGTGTATGTTGCATTACATTTGATTGTTTAATCAATTTGTTTGAAATTTTGTTACAAGAAGTTATTTATGGAAATAGTTCTCACTAAGCCTGTTAGCTTATACCCCCATAGATATTTTTGCAGTTTCCTTACTTATGATTAAGGTCACGAGGACCCTGTGGATAGGTAATTCCCTTTAGATGAAAGAATTCTAAGATGAAGTTTAGTATTAGAGATATTGTATAAATATCTTGTAATAGAACAGTGATATTGGAAAATGTCCCTAAGTTTGTAAAGCCATTGATATGAATGAATGTTTATTATGAATCCTCTTTTCTTGGTATGTTTTTATATCTCCTTAAGCTTCACAATTCCATATATGATCCTTTAAAATTGTGAAAGTACGCCTTACACTTAATATAAAAGTTTTTGGGAATGGCTAAGGTAGTCATACTTAAGCTTTAATATTGAGTGTGGCGGACTGTCACGTTTAGAGTACCCGTTGGGGCGTGACAATAGCCTTCCGTGTAATACTTAGGTATTACATATGACTTAGATAGAGTATGCCTAGATTTAGATTTGGGGCGTAACAATAATCGATGTGTTAATCAGCTGAGCCATGGGGCTAGTGCATCTTTCACCTTAAACTTAACACACCAAGGCTAAGCAAGTTATGCTAGGAAATGAGGAGATGAGAAATCCATTCCATTGTATGCTTGATTAAAATAAAGTTTTAAAGGAAAACTAAAGGTTATAAATTAATAAAGAATAAGATATAGGTACAACATCTCTATATCTTGTACCTACTTTCCTGCATATGGCATGCAATTTCCTAAATATCAAGTAGACATCTGTAAAGAATTATTAACTAATATTACTAGATATAACATAAATTATATTTTCATCTAAACACATAACTGCCAGTAAGAGTATTAACTATCACATACATATATATATATATATATATATATATAACTTTGTGATTGTGAATGTAATGATCCTTTTATAGTGGGATGGTAGACATTCTTAGCATGGTTTGGTCTGGCCTGTGAACTCGACCCATGAGGTTCGAGGTCTGCATTTTAGGATTCGTAATTATCCTATGTAGGAGACGGGTGGGTCCAACCCATGGACCGTTGGGTCCAAGCAAGTCGGGATGGGGTATAACCTGCCCTTTTTAATGTGTATATAAATTTTTAATTATTTTTATCTTTTTAACAAGGAACCTATTCAGATCTAGGGGTCCATGGGTTAGCTTCGCAGGTCATGCCCAGCCCAAAGAGATATGTAGATGGTAATATAAATCCCTTTCTATTTGTGTGGGAACAAGTTGTTAAGATATAGAGATGCCCTAAAACATTTAATTTTCAAAAAAATTATCCATATTTGGTTGAGAAAATGTTTTTATGATAGTGATTGTAACTTTATGATTCTTAGCAATATAAATTGATGAGTGAACTAGTTATAAAATTTTAGAAAGATTAACAAGATTTTTTTAGAAATATATCTCAAAATTTTAATATTATAAGAAAAAATATAAGAAACTTACTAATATCACAAAGTACACTATCCTGCATAGGTTCTATATGGTACAGATTTAGGACAATTTCTAAATATCACAAGATAAGATCTAATTCTAGAACTTTAGAGTCGGTACCTGTATAATAGGGTACAAAAAGAGTCTTGTATTCTAACCACTTTAAGCACAAGAAAGTTTACAAATCATAAACTTGAGGGTTGATTTCATACTTAAAAACAATTTTTGTTGTGTTAAATTTGTATTTTCGTCTCTAGATTCGAGCACGAGTTTGATCCCACTCAAAACTAAACCAAGAATAGGCAAATCCAAGTTTCAAAATCATTAAACTAGAACGACCCAACTGGAACAGATTCCTATTGAATTTAGGGACCCATCTGACATTGGTTGCAAATCGACTCATAAGGGCTTCTTCCTTTTTTTTTTTTTTTTTTTTACATTAAAGAAAATTTTGATTATGAAATTTAAATAGGTTAAACTTCAAACTTAAAAAAAAATAGAAAATAAAAAATGAGCTAAAGAAACTTTGTAATCTTTGACCCATTTCTCAAACAGTTATCAAGAATGTGCAGTAATTAATATGTATAACTATATTCAACATAAATATTAACATTAGAAATGTGGAAAAAAAAATCCAGAGGCTATCAAAAAGATCCAAAAATAAAGATCACTCTTTTACTAATAAGAAATGAGATTTTTCTTCTAAGTAGAAGTCAATATAAAACAAAATAAACATTTTTTAAAGGACTTTTTTTCTTTTTTAAATTTTTTTCTGTCTAGTTGTATTTGCAGTACATTAAGTACTCCGAATGGGGTTCTTCTATTATATAGGGATGGGCCTACCCATACTCTGCTCAACCGGGTAAGATTTCTGGTATTGAGGGTTACAATGTAGGATACATGTACAAATTCTTAGAAACCTACACTCACAGGGTAATATATAAATACAAGGTATTCTCATTTACTTTATTAAATATTATAAAATAATGTTAATTTATAAGATAAAAATAATAATACTTCATTTTTTTTATCTTACAATTAGTTTTGCTCAAGATTATTATTTGTAGACTATTTTTAGAAATTTTATTATCGAAGAACCTATACTATTTTATTTTGGGAGAATTTTTTTTTTTTTATTTTGAAGAACTACATTTATATGTATGTAATTGAACTCCTAAATTTCATAAAAATAATGTTTATCTTTTCAAATTGATCAATAAAAATAGTCCCAAAATTTTTAATTTTGGGATTTGCTACATGTTCTGCATTTTTGTTTAATATCATATAAATATGTTTTACAGATACTTATTATAAGTTTCAATTTTACACATAAACTTATTCGATATGTTTAAGAACTTATGATATTAGCATATTGCTTTCAAAATTCCTTTCTATATTTTATTTATAGTGAATATAAGAAAATATGGTAGTTTTTATATATTACTGAAACCATACCAAATATTATAAATTTGAAGTTTAAGAAAGAATGACAAAAACATAGCGTTTCATTGAAAAATCTACAGGTTCTATAAGCTACCCTGTATCTTATAAGCTTTACAAGAAATAGTGTACAAGGTGAGTACAAAGTACCATAGGATAGGTTCGGAATATAAAATTTAATATCTTGTGCTTATATGATAGAGTATGGATAATGCTTCATACTACATCCATTCTGTACCTGCTCATTTTTACTATTATGCATGAAAGTTGTATAAAATTTCAATATTGTTAAACTATATATTTTTTATTTCATTTTTTTTTCTAAAACTTTTAAAATTTTCTCAAAAACTATTGTGTAACGAACAAGTCCACAAGTGTTGGCCAAATCCATCATTCTACATCGGGTGAAACGAAGTTTATATCCAATTTGGTCATATCCCAATATGACCCTTAAGACTATGATCGGCTTGTCGGTTCTATGCTAGTTTCTAGTTTAGATTAAATCGTGACCACATCTATTTGTCGCTTCTCTTTACAATCGTATGTTATCTTGGAAAAATAATAACATAAGATGCACACTAAAAACTTTTAGAAAAATTATACAAATATTACTTGTGTTTCTCAACAAACACATCCTTTTCTATTTGAACCCGAACTTTGGTTTTTGAGTCATGATTTAAATTGGCCTGTAATGATTAATTTGATTAAATAATAATATTTAATTTATTACAAAAAAAAAAATAATAATACTAAATATATTCAACTGCATTATATAATAAAAATAATAAGTGCAAAAAGAATTAAGAAAAAAGTGTTGGCAAAAATTATGGAAACACTATGCGTCTTAGCCAAAGCTATACAACAAATAACATATTGCAAAAAGAGACACAAAATTTAACAAAGTTGATGGGAGTTTTATTTTGTAAAATCTAAACAGCATTTTGAATAGGGAAAGAATTTGTTGAGGACTCAATTTAAAAGTAAGTGAATGTTGTGAACTAAATTGTGCTTTTTCCATATAAAAAAAAAAAATCCATTAAACCATATTCATTTTCAAACTACCCCTTACCCTTGCGATGATGAAAAAAGGACCGTAAAAAAGGTGCAACCCATTTATGATCTATGGCATATTTTTATCAATTTTTTCTTTTCCATTTTCTTTTTATTCCTTTCCATTTCTATCATCTTGTGCAAACACACATTACCTCAACAACCCCCTTAGGCTTTATTTGACGTGATAGAATAAATTAGGACAGAAAAATTATGCAGAAAAGAAAGTAGAAAGAATTAATTATTAGAGAATTTGAATTCTTTAACTTGTTTAGATAATAAATGGAAGGAAAATAGATAAGCTTTTAATTATCATAAAGACGAAATAAGATTTAAATGTAAATTACTTATATATTTCTAAAAGATAAAATAAAATTTAAAAAAGAAAGGTACAAGAGTAATTTAAAAAAAATCCCTTTCTTGATTATTCTCTCTTTCTTTGAGGGGATAAAAAAATGATAAAAATCGACGAAAATATTATATTTATTTTCCTTCCATTCATATTTCCCTCTAAAAACAAATAAATCTATCCTTTTCTTCTCGCTTCTAATTATTTTTTCTAACTCCCTTATAATAAACAGAATGCTAATATTAGCATGACTCTGCCAGCTTAATTGTGGTTTCACTAATCCTAATGGCTAGGGATGGTCATCTTTACCAACTAGGTAAGGTTGTACATGCACCCCATAGTGGTTGGCAAATCATTTTAGGGTTAGGACCTTTCTTTTTCAATTTTTTAAAATCTGTTTAATCTTTTTGTAAATTATATAATTAGATATACTTTTGAAATTATTTCATTAAATAAATTATTATGAAACCATTAGAAATGACACATGTTCTCTAACTTACGTTAACCCATAATTATAAAATGCAGGTTAAGAAAACACTAGTCGTTTCTTTGCGAGCCCCAAAATATAAGTTATAATTTTTTTTTTTTTTTTTTTTTGATATAGAGAAAGCAGAACGTGATTAGAGAGTAGAGACCACACATAAAAATAGACCTCATTTACATATATGGAAGTTCGATAGATTTTTTCTTATGTCTATGTTTGGATTTTTGACGAGCAAGGCCAGTCTTTTGAACAATACGAAAGGGGCTTCAATTCATATGGTTAAAATTGGATTTTGAGTCTATCTTATATGCTTGTTCTTCTTCCCCCAAAAATGGGGCTTGATTTTCAAAAATATCCAAACGGGGACTCATGACCCTATGTTTTGAGTCTAGGAGTGTACACCAAGTACTTTTCTATGAAGGTTTTTGGCTTTTCAAAAAAATGAATTTAGACTAATATTTAGAGTTTTAGATAATTTCTTTCTTTCATTTATTTATTTATTTATTTTTGGAGTATAATGTATCATTTCATGTCACCTATTGTTTTTCTTGTACCTTTCGTGAATTTTTAGGTTTGCTATCACTTTCAACATTCTTACTTAGCTTTACTCAATGGTCAATTAAGAAAGCATTACTTATTCCATGCGATATTGATCAGGTACCACAAACTCTATATTCGCACATAGATATAGGCAAGGTTCGGTTCTGAAACGGAAACCAAACTAGAAATGTCATCGACAGTTAAAAATCAAAACTGGACCAATTAATTGGCTCCAAAACCGGCTAAGGAACCACCTATTTTCTAGTTCCTAGGCAGTCCTATAGCCCAAAACTAGAACCACCAGTTCTAGCAGTTCCATTAGGAAAAAAATTAGAGGAAAAAATTTTAAAAATTATATTAAATATATAATTATTAATTTTTATACTTTTTCATATAAATAGTAAAATTTATTACCTATTTATAATATTTAATGTATTATTATTAACAACACAACAAACATAATTTAAAATCATATATAATTTAATTTATATAAACTACTCCTAAAAGTTAAATTTATTTCCTTAATGACACTATTTTATGTATTATAATTTTCTTTTTATCCTCTTGAGTGTTTTGCAATTTTATATTACTAACTATAATTGATATCGATTGTGTTTGTATATAAATAAATGTGTAGTCTAAATAATTTTTTTAATTTTTCTTAAATAATTTAACACTTTTAGACTTAATAATTAATCATTTTGAGTTAAAAATTTATTTTACTAAAAAATATTCATTTTTTTTATTTTTACATAAAAAAAAACGATTCTGCTGTTTCAAAACTGGACTAAGAACTGCTGTTTTCATAGAACCAAACCGGAACTGTGGGAGACGGTTTCAGTTCAGGTTCTTCATTTTCAAGATCCGAAACCGGCAGTTAGTTTGGTTCTAAAACCATGCCCATATATTTGCATATGTAGAATAGAATGTCTACCTGTTAGTATTTAGTTGATTAAATGCATTAATTTTTTTTTCGATATTATTGTTGAAAGAAGGATTCAAGGCTAAAACTTTTCACTTGAGAATTCAGAAATGAAACCATTATGCATAAAGTTATAGACAATACATTCAAATTTATTCTTAGCAGCCAACATATCTAAATATAAAGTTTCTAAATGCAAGTGCGGATTCATGATTATACAATTAGGAGATTGAATATTAATTAAATTAATCTTAAAATGATTTATTAATATTCACTCGTTGTTACATTATATTACATTTTATATATTTATGAGAATTTCATAATGATTTTAATGTGATAAAAACTTTATGAAAAAAATCATTCAAATAATAATTAGGAGTATTTAGTGCATTTCATAGAAGATGGTATACATGTCAGTTGAAAATTAATTATTAAAAAAATATAGTTAATATCTATATAAATTTTGCTTTTAATAAAAATAAATCATAAAATATATCTATATAAATATTTATTCAATACTTTGTGTTCATTTTCTTATCATTAAATATAGAAAAAAACAATATTACTAAATCAAATTATATAATTAACATGCAATATGATTACTTTTAGCACAAATAGATTATAAAATATGTGTAGATAGGATAATTATTCAATAATTCATATACATTTAAATAACATTAATTGAAAAAAAAGTTGCTAAATCCAATTATATGACTAGTGTGTAATAAGATTCAATTGTAATATGTATAATAATGATTTTTAGCTTGTGGTATACTTTCAATATAAAATAATTATGAAAAGAATTTATTTAGTTTGATAATTTTACGATGAAATAATTTAATATTATTATTATTATGAAAGAAAAAATTAAAAAGAAACACACACACATATATATATATGGAGAGAGAGAGACAAAGAAGTTAGTGTAATAAATGCTTATTAAAAAAAGCAATGACCTCATTGATATAAAAATAGATACTTAATCATTATACCACACTTAATTTTATATTATAATTTTCTTTTTATAATATATATATAACATATAATTTTTTCTATTTAAAAACATTAAAAATTAATTTTTCCAAAATCTTAATACCGGGTCCTTGGTCCGCTGCCACCCCATCCCCCCTGATCCGTCCCCGTCCAGTGACCTTCGACATGTACCTTTGTGGGTGTCTATTTCTTTTGTCTCAATATTCTTAGAATGATGGGGTGCTCAGGTATAATTAGATTAATCCGATGCTCTCGAAGTCCTTTTCTGTTGCTCAATCACAGAAGTGAAGATTCATTCAGTGGTTGATTTCAAAGTTTAATCTTGAACTATTTATTCTGCCAAAAAAAATTATTTATTAATTTATTGGCTAACTACAAAAGAAAAAATTCTAAATATAAATTTTTACTATAATTTTTCACACAATGAGATTCCGCCAACTCTGTATTATTTTGCTCTACTATATTTGAAAGCAGAACTTGAATAAAGCTACAATCATTGCTTTCAAAAGAATACAAGGCATGAAATTTTTCGTTACTTCCTTTTTTTTTTAATCATTTTTCACAATTACATGTTTTCAGTTTTTATATTTTGTGTGTCCATATTTTCTAATTTTTTTTAAAAAAACATAAGTTGGACTTTGAAAGTGGAGAGAAAAATTTAAATAGAAAAAGAAAAGAAAAAAAAGTTTGAATTGAATTGAATCAAATCAAAGGGGATATGAGGATTCATTCATCTTTCCCCTTCAATTGGATTAAAGCTATATGTGGCCTACCCGGCCTTGACCGGACCTATGCAGTTTGAACCTGTAAAATATAAAAAACTAAATACATATAAGCAATGAGAGGTATAGAAATATATGTATACACTATATTTATAAGGAAAATATCAAATTTAGTACTTGAATTTTGTAAAAATTCAATTTGGTACATAAACTTTGAAGTGTTAATTTTATATGTAATTAAAGTTTTTGTGGCTATTTTAACTACTTTACTTACACCGTATTTGTTTTTGATATAGAATAAGCGACCTATCAATGCTAACATTATTAGAAGTACTTGTAAAAATTAAATCGTAATATCTTTTTCTTCTTTTGCAAACAAAACAATCCGTGTTAAAGGGGTAAATTTAACATTTAGCCATACGTATGTATGCCTATATCATGTATTTAAAGACAAGCTTGAAAGGAACAAAGGAAACATTGATCGCACCTTATTATATATTTTTATCATTGTATTTTTTTTTTCTTTTCCTTTTGTTCTTTTTTGGGTGCCTGTGTGGCTTTAACATGTGCGTTTCCGTCAGCTTGTTCCTTTCATTGGGCTTACTTCACTATTAGTATTATGGACAACAAATGGGGTCCCGTTCATGCTGGCATGAATCAGCTTCACGTATAGAAAAACCAACACATATCTCGTTTTTGGTCAGAGATAAGAATCAACACGCTTTAGTTAGTTTTTTTTACTTTCTTTCCCTTCCCCTCCAACGCATGTGCAGTAGGTAAAGAATGTCGGTTAGTTTCAAAGTCATACGTTGGGACCCAAACCTCAACTAAAGGATAAAAGATCTTAGTCATATGTGTTCCTTTTTATTTACCTCTGTTTTGGGTCGTAATTGGCAAAATCAACTCTCATTATCTGAGTTGACTTTAAAATTAAATGTGCTCTCATTATATGGGTGGGGAGAAGCATTAATGGGATGTTGAATAGGGTTAACAATATATCTGTCACTCGCTTGTCTTTCACGGCTATGACTAAGGTGATATTTTAGACGTAATAAGATTTCAGGTCCATCATATAAAAGATATAGTTTTCCCGAGCATAATATAAGGGTAGGAAAAGTTATGTATTTCCATCTATGTATTTTTGCTAGACCGATCTCGTAAGGTTCAAAATCATATACAAATATAATCCGATATTTTAATAATTGAATAATGAGCTGAGCAATCTTATTAAATGGATCATGTAGAAACTCTCATAAATTAATTTTGAATGAGGGAGAATACACTTTTATTTCTTGACATTTGACAGATATTTAATTGAAGTGTCTCCATTTTTATTTTTCTATTCAAGTCTTCACCGTGTTGACTTCATTAAGTTTTGATGATATTATCAAATATATATTGATTAAAAAGAATCAAAAATATTTTCAAAATAGAAATAAAAAATTAAGAAGGAAGATACAAATTTTTTAAAAATCCTCCCATCATTGTTGAGTGTTAATTACTTGGAGCTTTTTATTGCTAGTTGTGATGGCACTTGGAGTAAGTCTTGTAACAACCAAGGATAATGATTATGCGCTTATGCCATTCTTCTCTTTCTATAAGCAATAGAACTTAATTCATCACTACTTCTTTTATTTTCAACGTTTGAAATGGACTTGTATTGATCTTCAATTTATTTCACCAATTACCTTTCACAGTTCTGAAACAAATTACTTTTTAAAATTAAAAGAAAACTTCAAACATCAAACAATTAAACATTCTCAAATTGAACTTATTCTTATAAAAGGGTCATTGAGCTTTCTTCATGATCGCATAAATAGATTATATGGGTTCACCGTTATATTAAAGATAGTGCTACTAAATCCAAGTTGTAAAAGCCATTTTTTTTTCAATTATCAGTCTTTCATCTTCAATTTTTTTTCTAGTATATATAACATGAATTATGTGTCTGCACATGGCAATGATATAGATGAAAACGTTAAACAGAGGCAACATAAATCCTAATATGTAAAAGTCTAAATATATTAAGGATTTAAAGTGAAGAATACAATCAAGCATTAAGGACTAAATGTATATATACTTTTCCGTTTAAGGGGGTGAATAAACCGCTTGATCATTTATTAAGAAGAATTTGAGGTCTTTAATTGGATTTCTCTGCCACAATTTTTCTTTGAATTAGATAGTTCTTTAGAGATTAGTGATTTTTGAACAAAAATCATGTTTTTATTTTGCCTTTAATCTATTTTTTGTCAGGAAAAATCCTTCAATAATCTATAAACAAAAATAGATTTTTCCTCTTGTCAATGCAATAACAACAATCAAAACAACAAAAAGAATTAAAAAATAAACAATAGCACTAGGATTTACATGGAAAACCCCAATTTGGGAAAAACATGTGGGACCGCGGCATAATTTTCCTCCGCTATCAATAATAATAGGATGCACGAATTGTTCTTCATTAGATAACACTAGTAGATCATACAAATTTTCACCACAACTGGTGGATTTCAACAACAATAGACCTCTTTTTCTCTAGAGTCTCTCTCTAGGATTCAGGATAGCCTCCCATAAACTCTCATAAAAAACCCTAAGACCAAAACAAGAAGTATTTATATACAACAACAAAGGCTAGCTCGAATTAAACATAGGCTAGCACGTGATAATTAAAGGCTGACTATGCAAGGATTTTGGTGTTCCAATGCTAGTTCGTATACCAGCGGCACACTCTACTTAGGCTAGCAGCATTGAAGCCTGCCCAGCTTGATTCAAGCTCTCATAAATAATTTCCAATTCCTATATTAGCTTTGTATTTAAAGATGGTCAGTGGCGTATGTCTTCCCACTGCTAGTGTACAGCAATCCACTTCCTTATTTGCAAAAGATCTCCTTACTTTCAAGTCCTCTTCCAAGTATATACTATATACTTAGGATATCCTTAATTATAGACCAATATGGGTTGGATCTATTGCCCAACAAACTCCCCCTGTAACTCATATGGGGGGCTCTATCACATCTACTACTTGTCTGCAACTAACAAGTTTGTCTTTGGATAGAGCATTGGTTATCATATCTAAAGCATTCTCATCAATATGGACCATCTTAAGCTTCAAAAGCTTTGATTCCAATACATCTTGAATCCAACGATACCTGACATTAATGTATTTAGATCAGGAATGGAATGTTGGATTCTTACCGAGATGTATAGCACTTTAGCCGTTACAAAAGACCCTCAAGTCTTCTTGCTCTAACCAAATTCCTCCAAAAACTTCTTCATCCACAAGATCTCTTTGTAGGCTTCAGTTACAACTATATATGCTGCTTCAAACGGTGGAAAGTACAACACATTTCTATAGCTTTGATTGCCAAGACACCGCCCCCACACCACCACCCCCCCCCCCCCCCCCCCCCCCCCCCCCCCCTCCCCCCCGCGAGCGCGGCATAAAGTAATCAGATAGCTTAAAGTGGACTTCCTAGAATCCAGATCTCCGCCATATCAGCATCTGAAAATCCTTCCAATATAGGCTTACTACCCCAAACTCTAGACTTAACCTAGAAGTGCCCTGAGATATCTAAGAATCCATTTAACAACAGTCTAATGCACTTTACCTGGATTCGAGAGATGGCGGCTAACTAACTAACAACATGAACAATATCCAGTCTAGTGCACACCATAACATATATTAGACAGCCCAATGTAAAAGCATAAAAAGTCTTTTTCATGTCTTCTTTATTTGCCTCATTTTTAGGGTACTGTTGAGAACTAAGTTTGAAGTGACCTACAGGTGGAGAACAAACAGGTTTTGCTTTACTTATATTGAATCTCTCCAACACCTTCTCTAGGTATCTCTTCTATAATAACCACAATTTCTAGTTCTTCCTATCACGAATAATTTTCTTATCAAGAATTTAGTGTGCAGGTCCTAAGTCTTTCATGGCGAAAGACTTATTCAATGCAATCTTCAAATTGTGAATCTATTTGACACCATGGTCAACAATCAACATATCATGTACATATAGTAGGAGAATAAGAAACTCACCACTGGCAAACTTCTTGATGAAAACATAATGGTCTGATGTAATCCTTGTATAACCCTGATCAAAACATGAAGGAGTAAAACTTCTTATACTACTGCTTTGGAGCCTGTTTCAACTCGTACAAGCTCTTCTTCAATTTACAAACAAGCTACTCCTTCCTCTTGACCTTAAACCCTTTAGGTTGCTCCATGTAGATTTCTTTCTCTAAGTTACCATGAAGGAATGTTGTCTTCACATCCATCTGCTCAATCACCAGGTTCAAATTGACTACTATACTCAATATAACCTGAATGGAAGACATCTTCACCACTGGTGAGAAAATCTCATCAAAATCAACCCTTTTCTTTTAACTGAACCCCTTCATAACTAGTCTTGCCTTATACCTTAGTTGTGAGCTATTTTCATCAGTCTTCAATATGTAAACCCATTTATTCTTTAGAGATCTATTGCGCTTAGGTAATTCCACCAGATCATAAGTCTTGTTCTCATGTAAAGATTTCATCTCTTCTTGCATGGCTTAGACCCATTCTTTTTTTCTGCTTATGTACTATGGGTTCCTAATACATTCAGGCTCTCCCTTCTTAGTCAGCATCACATATTCATCTAGACTGTGTCTTACCGATGGTCTTTTATCTCTTGAAGATCTCCTCAACTCAACCTGCTGATGAAGCTCTTGGGGCTCTTCATCTGAATCTCCCACATCTCCCTCATCACTAAAATCTTCAAGTGAGGGCAATGTATCTACATTTGTAGCGATCTCCCCTATCTTTACTGGATTCTCTATATCTTCAATAGTTTGGTCTTCTAGAAAAACCACATCTCTGCTCCTAACAATCTTCTTTTTACCTAGATCTCACAACCTATATCCATACTCATCATGTGCATAACCTAGAAAATGCACTGTTTTGAGTTTGCATCAAGTTTAGCTCTTTCATCCTTAGGAATATGCACAAAAGCCATGCAAGCAAACACACGTAAGTGATGATAAGAAATTTATTACCTGTCCAGACCTTTTATAGGACATATCCATCAAGAGCATAAGAGGGAGACAAATTTATCAAGTCGATTGCTATTCTTATGGCTTCACCTCAAATGATCTAGGTTACTTGGCATGAGATAACATGCACTTCACTCTCTCTGTGATAGTACGATTCATTCTCTTTACGATACCATTCCACTGTGGGGTCTTTGGAACTATCATTTCCAGTTTAATTCCCTAATCTCTGAAATACTCTTCAGGTGGTCCTCTGTACTCACCACCATTGTGTACTCTAACACATATCAATTTCCTTTCTGTTTCTCTTTCCATTCTAGTGTGGAATTGTTTAAACACATCCAACACTTGATCCTTGGACCTCAAAGAAAAAGTGTAAACCCCCGAAATTTTGGATTCAAATTAAAGCTTAAACCCTAATTAGAAGTCAACCGGATTTCTAAAGTCAACAAAACCCTAGTTTACCATAATCGCTTAAGTCCAGCATTCCCGTTTAAGAAACCTTAAGAGAGTAAGAAAGAGTTTAGTGAGTAGAATAGTTCGTAATTATCTAAGGTAGCCTAAAAAGGTCAGTTTAGTAAAACCGAAACTCATTTTGAACCCGATCGGACAGTTCTTGAAAAACGTGTCCTGGACCTCGAAATGGTAAAAATATTCCGAATATACCATTAGACTCGTAAAAATAAAATTTTCAAAATATCAATTTCATAATTTTTTGGTAGCTAAAAATATCAGATATCGCATTTATACGCGTATTTTCTTACTATGGTATGTAATTATCATGTCTACTTTACATTACACTATTTACTACTATTCTACACTATTTATTTATCTCTACTTTTTGTTACAACCTACTCTTACAACCCATACACCATTTCTTACACATTTTCATTTCTAACACAATTTCACATCTTTTATATCTTACTTCTAATTAATCAAAAGACAAAAAAACAAAATTTTCTCCTCTCCCATGCACACAAATTGCGCCGACCCCCTCTTTCTTTCCCTCTAATTGTATTATTTTTCACTTATTTAATTAACAAAAATTATCTCTCACATTTTCCTATAAATACCCTTCATACTTCCACTCCTTTCACACTTCTTCTATACTAAAGTTACTCTCTAAAAATTCTTCAAGGATTCTCTTCGAAGAAGTTCTCTCTAGTTTAGTTTCTCTAGGTAATCTTTCTTCAAGTTTTCCTTATGTTCATCTACTTAGTATGAACTTAGTGTGTGTTTTCTAAACCATGAAGGTTAAGGAAAGCAACAATAGGTTCATACTTTGTTTTTGTTCATCATCAAGTTCCTTTTATGTTTATAACTATCTAGTATATCTCTATAACTATCTATATTATTTAGAGCATATAAGCTCATTGTTTTGAAATTTATTTACTTTCCTTGCAATTTATTTACTTCCTTGCAATTTATTTACATTCATGTTATTTTTAAGACTAGTTTTCTAGTCTTAGATTTGTTCTCATCAAATCAAAACATTTTCTTTTTCTTTTTCTTTTGGGACTAGTCATTTCTTAGTCCCGGGATACCTTGAATAAGCTAAGGTTTCAACACTTGATTTATTTTCTTATTAGCTTATTCTTTCAAGTTATTATGTTTCTTTATGTTTTCATAACTTTATGATTCATATTCATGCATGAACATAATGGTTTTGTCTCAACAAAATAAATGAAGAAATGTTTTCTTAAAATAAAGATTCTTTCTAGAAATAAAACTAGGAAGTTAATGTTTTTCTAAAAAATTAAGAAGTCATCTTAAACAAACCTAGAGGAGTTCATAAGAGATTTTATAAACATACATAAAAAGGACTTTTTGAAGTAAACAAGGATTTTACAACAACTTCATCTTTTCTTCAAATGATAGAAATTATTTTTATTAAAACAAAATGATCTCAAGAAACCAAGAAATCATTTCTCTAAATATAGGAGTGTTAATACTTTAAAAAGTGTGTGAAAGCTAAGTATAGGAAATAAAAATCATTCTTTAGGAATTTGAAGAAATTACGAAAGTAAATTTAGAAAATAAAAGAGATACTCATTATAAACAAATTAAGATAATCTCAAAGCAAAATAAATTAAAAGTTCAAGTTTCAAAATCTTTAAAGACTTTACTTTTTCATAAATGAGACAACTTCATTTACTTCATACATTTATTATGAGTCAATAAGTACATGAATATACTTTCCAAAGGTTTTACAAGCTATTATATTACCTATCTCTTCAAATGAGCTTTGGATAAAAGAAGGAAAAACAAGTTTAAAAATTCGTAGTGAATTTGTCCGCCACTTTTTCGGAACCCAAACAACTTAGTTTGATGAAAATAAGTTTAGAAATAGATAGATCTTTTCAAATAGATAGAAAACGGTATGTTATACGCAAAATTCCGAGTTAAAATGAGCAAGTTATGGCCATTTTAAATTGGGATTTCCTCTTATATGATATTACCGCGATTTTAAAAAAATGTTTAAGATCTTCAAGAATAGAAACTTCATGAAAGACTCATTTTGGTATTTCATCTTGTTTAGGTGGAGAAGGACCCGAGATCACTTTTCCGAAGGATTACTTCGATTAGGATCTACCGACATGAAGTGAGTTATTCCTTTTATTAAGTTACATTTCCTTGTTTTGTGCTCTTAAGTAGTAGCACAAGCAATTAAGAAAAAGATAAAATGAATAATTGTTGTGTGACTTAGAATTATGACTGAGTGAATATGAGTTAAGAATATCGAAAGATTGATATATAAATTGTAATTCTTGTATGGATATGATGGGAATTGTGTTGATCACCTTCAACTTGAACTAAATATTACTTGGTTAAATTTATATTGAAATCAATTCATGCATATCATACTTATGAGCCACATTTGTTTCATTACTATTCTTCGTGTGGGGAAACGAGGAAAAGGTAGTGGTGGCTGGTAGGAGCCGGAAAGTCTACATGCGCTAGTAGGAGCCGGAAAGTCTACAGGGCAAGCAGGAGCCAGTAAATCTGCAAATATTGATAGTTGTATGGAACTGTAACCTCCCAACCCTCGACATGGAGGGCTAAAATCCATGCACACTTGATTTTCAGTTAATCATGTGTATTTTGTTTGATCATATGATTGATGCATTCTCTATGTTTATTTAAAATACTTATATGAATTATTGAAATGTCTTATAGATGGAATTATCTCACTAAGCTAGTTTTGATTATACCCTTATAGCTTTTTGTTACAGTACGATTACTTTGGTTGGCCCAAGGAGCCCGTATGTCATGTACGAGTTTAAGCTACTAGGAGTTTTTGGGAGAAGCTTCATGTATTTAA
Source organism: Combretum micranthum (assembly GCA_024138025.1). Classification (NCBI taxonomy): domain Eukaryota; kingdom Viridiplantae; phylum Streptophyta; class Magnoliopsida; order Myrtales; family Combretaceae; genus Combretum; species Combretum micranthum. The sequence goes on from JAMXBD010000301.1 coordinate 1,195,482, forward strand.
GTTTTGAACATAGGCTTCTAGGAAAATCTCTATAGTAGGCTTATGTTATATTGTTATTATTTTGGAAAGACTTCTAAAGCGGGGGAATACCCCTAAGATGATGTAAAGATATTATTATAGAAATCTTATGTTTATTTATATAAGTTCTTGCTTACTTTTATTATCTACTTCAATGTAATACCCCTGTGAGTCTCCTACTATCTTGGAAGCACACCTTGCATGTGATATCGAACTCCTGCATGACTAAAGTTGTCATTCATTAGCTTTAATATTATATGCGGCGGACTGCCACTTAGGGTACCCTCCGGGATGTGACAAAAAGACCACAACATCCTAGAGTGATCATCAATGAAAGTGAAAAATAAATAACACCACCTACCACCTTGTCTTTCATGTAACACACATCAGTGTGAACCAGATCCAATAAATGAGATTTCTTAGTAGGTGGATTTCTCTAAAATCGAACCTTGTGTTATTCACCAGAAAGACAATCAATGCAAGTTTTCAGAGGAGTACATTTTACATCCAACAAAAACTATTTCTTGACAAGTATTTGAAGCCCTTTCTCACTTATATGACCAAAATACTTATGCCACAATTTTATTGAAGTGTCATCAGTCGGATTCACATCTTCTTTACTTAGCTTTGCTAACATTAAGTAACAAGGTATTATTTTTCTTCTCTTTAGCCACAATGAGAGAACCATTGGTGAATTTCCATCTACCTTCACTAAAATGACTATGATAGCCTTCATCATCTAATTTACCTGCAGATATAAGGTTCATGTAGATAATTGGAACATGTCTGGCATCTCTGAGAATGAGCCTACAACCACTGTTAGTCTCTAAAATAATATTTTCAATGCCCACAATTTTTGATATTTCATTATTTCCTATCCTCATTACCATAATCACCAGCAACTAAGATAAGAAAAAATCACCATATGTTGTCGCATGAAAGGAGGCACTAGAATCTATAACCTAGTCACTATCATGACCTAAAAGACTAACACAATCCTCATCCCAGGTAACAACAATTTCACTACCTGTTGCTACAGCAGTTATGTCTTCATCTTTTTCATTACCCTTACCTTTAATCTACTCTCTCTTCCACAGTTTGCATTCTCTCTTGAAATGACCTAGCTTGTCACAATAAAAGCATTTGATATTCTTCCTTCTTGATTTTTTTGCCTTGGGTTTATCATTACCCTCTAGTCCTGCTTCTACCACGCCTTTCATGCTTGTCAGTAACAAGTGCCCATGTCTCTGAACTTGTACCCAGATCTTTCCTTCTGGCCTCTTCATTCATTAAGCTATCTTTTATCATTGCAATAGTGAGCTTTCCATCTAGAGCTGAATTACTAACAGACACTACAAGTGTCTCCCAACTTTTCAGGCAGTGAACTCAACTGCAAAAGTACCTAAATCTCATCATTAAGCACAAGCTTCATAGCAGTCAGTTGATTCACAAGCCCTTGAAAATCATTTAAGTGTTCAGTCATATTGGATCCATCCTTGTATTTTAGATTCACCACTCTCCTAATCAAGGAGGTTTTATTCAGGATAGTCTATCTCTCATACATGGACTCCGATTTCCTCCATAGAACACCAGCTCTGGTTTCTTGAGCAACATGATGATATACACTTTGGTCAACCAATTTTTGAATATATCTGGCAGTCTTTCTATGCATGATTGCCCAATCTGCATTAGATTTATTGTTGGATTTGTAGTATCACCATCCAAAGGCAAATACAAATTGCAATACAGTAGATCTTCCATCATAGACTTCCAGATAGAGTAATATGACGAATTCAATTTAATCATCGTACTTGATGATTCAGCTATGTTTGCAATTCAAAGACAAACCTTAATTATTATTTTTTTTTAACCATAAGCTCTGATATCACTTTGTTAGGAAAAATCCTTAAATAAGTTGTAATCAAAAACAGATTTTTCCTCTTGCCAATGCGATAACAACAATCAAAACAAAAAAAAAAAAAAGAATCAAAGAAAAATAATAACACCATGATTTACGTGGAAAACCCAAATTTAGGGAAAAACCATGGGACTACCGCATAAATTTCCTCCTCTATCAACAATAATAGGATGTATAGATTGTTCTTCACTAGAAAATACTAGTGGATCTCATGGAACTTCACCACAACTAGTAGATTTCAACAACAATAGGCCTCTCTCTCTTTAGAGTCTCTCTCTAGGATTTAAGATAGCCTCCCATACAGTTACATAAAAACCTTAAGACCAAAACAAGAAGCATTTATATGCAACAACAAAGGCTGGCTCGAATTAAACATAGGCTAGCACATGATAATTAAAGGCTAGCGACACAGGAATTTCAACGTTCCAATGTCGGTCCATATGTTGGCGGCTTACCAGCCTATAGCTTGCAGCGTACCCTACCTAGGCCAGTGGCATTGAAGCCGGCCTAGCCTAATCTAAGCTCTCGAAAATAATTTCCAATTCCTATGCTAGCTTTGTATTTAAAGATGGCTGACAATATATGTCCTTCCAGTGCCAGTGTACAACAATCCACTTCTTTGTTTGTAAAAAATCTCCTTATTTTTAAGTTCTCTTCCAATTATATATCATATACTTAGGATATCCTTGATTATAAACATAGGAGTTGGATCTATAACCCAATATTTTTTATTGCTTTATTTAATAATTTTGCAATTTAATTGGTGTTAATTTTTTCATTTTTTCAAATAAACAAAATACTAGCTTGTTGTCAAGGTATAGTGGAAGGTCAACAAAGCTCAACGTTGAAAATGGAAAAATAAGGTTTGATGTTATTGAATCATGCATCACCATGGTCAATTTGGAACTGAGGTCAAACTGATCGGCGATTCCCAAACCAAGATCTCGCCTAGTAAAAGCAAATTAAAACCGATGAAAGATCCAAAGTCTAGCCAATTCAGTTTTTTCAATTAGGTGATGACTTGCTGATTCAAAAACCAACTAGAATACCAATTAAATCAGTGGACTAGGCAGTTCCACAAAAAAAAATAAATAAATAAATAAAGGAAAGGAAAAAAGAAAAGAAAATTAAAAGAAAGAGTAAATTTAAATTTAAATAAGAACTAAATATTTAAATTATATTGTCATGTAAATAGTGAAATTTTTTTTTTAATTCATGATATTTAATGTGTTGTTATTAATAATATAAGTGATGAATATACTTAAAAACATGTATTGTTAAATTAATATAGTCTTTAGAGTAAGGTGGATTCTTTTTTCTAAATAATATTACAACTAAAAGTGGAAGTGATTATGTTTAAAAAATTGCAAACTCCAAAAATTTTTCAACAAATAGCTAACAATTATTCATTGGCCCAATTTTACTTTATGTTAAAAATTTCTTTTGTATTTTTTTTACTTAAATTAAGAAAAACTATTTTTATTTATTTATTTTTAAATACCATGGTTCTCGATTCAAAAGAAACTAGAACTAAATCGTGGAAACTGGGAATTGGACCTACTCCACGTTCTAGTTTTAATTCCTCATTTTTTGAATTAGGAACTAGCAGTTCGATTATGTTTGTTAACCAAACCAAATCGTGGTGAACACTATACTAAATCTTAAAGAATGTGCAACAATTCAAGATATAGTAACTTTGTGAGATAACACAACTAAATATGCATAAATATATCTTCAGACCGCAAAATAGAATAATAAAAGAGTGGCTTATATCATACTTTTTTTATTTTAACCATTGTACTTTATGTTTCAACCATTTTGGAAATATTATCTTTTGAGATACTTCTAATAGTAGTCATATTTAGTAAATGAGTGTTCGTTATCTTGCATTTACTCATAAACCATAGAGATTTATCTACTCATTGTGGGGCTCGAAACTAGTTCAAATTAAATTCCACTACTTTGCCTTTGCCAATGGTGGAAATAGATCAGTTTAGTTCAGTTTTTGCTAAAACTAAACCAAACCACAATTTACGATTTTTTTTCTTCCTAAACCAAACCCTTAAATAACTGTTTGGTTCAATTTGGATTACGAATTGAATCATTTTTAAATAAAAAAATTGAGTTATAATATTTTACATTTGTAGGGATATTCAAATATTGAAATAACTTTACACATTTATATTGTAAATCTCAACAAAATACTTTATAAATCTATCAATTCATAATCTGTAATCTCTTATAAAATCATTTAGTCGCTAACATAATACACTCATTGACTAATACATCATAAAATATAATCTATAGTCCCTCTAAAACCATTTAATCAACATCTACTAATAAATTTGAAAAAAAAAAAAAAAAATCATCTATCAATGAAATTCATTTATGAATAAATATGCAATGAAAAATTAACACATCATAAGATATGTAACTAAATAACAAAATCCATACTCTATAGAGTTCAAATGATTAATAAAAAAAAAACATTAAGCTACCAATGGAGAAATATATCTTGAATCCAAACAACAATTAAAAAAAAAGAACAAGTTATTATTAACCAATATTCATCATATAATAAATACTATAATAAAATTGTAATATACAAATAAATATTTTATACTGAAGGGCAAAAATGTCATTTGATATAAAATAAGAGGGTTTTATGGTCAATCCTAATATTTAAATTAATTACTTTTATAGGCTATCAAATACATAAGAGAAGACAAAGAGACGGAGGGAAATTAAATAGGCACAAGGCTAAGTTGCTAAACACTATAACCTAACTTTCTATGCCGCTGGTATACATATTGAAAATTACCAGCGTATGTAAAGTGAAGGAAATGAAAAGCCATGATTTTTATTATATCTTTCTTCTTTATTCTTTATTCCAACATAACCTTAAACCTAGCAAACATCCTCTGGCGAATTCATAGCCATCAAGACGATTCAGTAATCTAGATCAGGTAATCAAATCATCAATTTTCCTCTAGGTTTCATAGATCTATCAAGTTCTTAGAGTTTTTATATTGTTTTGAAGGAGAATTGGAGAATCATTTTAGTTTTCTTAGAGAATCTGAAGATTTGGTGTTTAAGGAAAGTTGAGGATCAGATCCAAGTAATTTAATAACCATTTTTTCTTTAATATCTACAAATCTATAGTATCCTCAGAATTTGTTTGTTGTTTTTGAAGGGAGATTAGAGAAAACCCTGATTATCTTGGAGTTCTGGATTTAGTGTTAAAAAGGATTCCATAGTCCAGATCAGGTAATCAGATCCCTATTTTCTTCTAGAGGATTTTACATATATATTAATTTCTTAGATTATTGTTTATGGTTTTGAAGGAACTTTTGGAAAAGGAACCCTAATTGAGTTTGAATCTGATTTTTGGTGATCAAGGAGAATTGAGTGTCAATTCTAGGTAAGTTTATATGTTCTAAACCTTTATGATTAAAAATGAATTATTTTTATTGTTTTTGGTTTAATTTGTATTGAATGGATTCTAGGATTTAGAGGAATTGTGAAGGAAAATTTTAATCTTTTGGAAATTTTGTGATTCTATAAACAAGGAAAACGGGTGAAATTGATTCTTTCAACCCTTTAGAAGATCTAAAAATATAATCTTTTGTTAAAGTTTTTGTATTGGTTGTTAGTAATCAAAGTTCTTGGAAATTTGGAAGAAAATCCTAAACTGTGGTGTTTGAGGATTTTATGGCTTTACAATTTATAGAAGAAAGGTGTTTTGGTGAATTAGGGTTATATTCCTAAAGCGAAATCAAGTACGACCATTCATTTTTGTTGTATGTGCTTGTAGCTTATTTGTTTGTTGTATGTGACGTAGGATCAGAATTCTAAATTGACTTAATTCTTTATGACAATAAGAAATTTGTTTGCTGCTTGTGTTTGGCTTTGGTTAGTAAAGACCAACAGAGTGTGATACTAACGAAGCACCCTAATGTATGTGTGGGGTTGTCCCGAGTGAACTCATGCATAGAAATGATTCCGATAGATTAGGTTTTGACAAAGGCGCGGTGTGTTGATGATTCTTAACACAATATATGTATATAATTACCTATTTTCAAAAGTTGGTTGATTTTCATGGGTCTGAGTTACTCAATTTGAACTAGGGATTCATAGTTCTAAATGTTGTTTGACTGGCTTAATAAAGATAATAATTTGATTGGTTACATTAGAATAAATTGCATTTGATATATATTGTGTGTGCATATACATTTATTTTGTGGATTAGCGTACTAGGCGTTTTTGCTCATTCCATTCATTTTTCAGGAACAGAGAAGATAAGATAATTTATGATCATACTAAATATGACATCTTTGTGATCGTGGGGATGGCGATAGTGAACTTGACTTTCTGCTAAGGATCAATAGAGGTTGATTTTGGATACCTAGAGATAGGAAGACAATTTAATAATATATGAAGTTTAATTTGAAACCATTATTAGTTTGAAAGATTTTATTTACTTTATGAGTTTAATTTCTTTATAGGACTTTTCAATTAAGCTATAAGTCAGGATGATGTTGGCTTTGATTTATACCAACAAGTTAATTCAAGAGTATTTTTATACAATGAATTGTTTAATAGGAACTCTTTATATATGAATATTAGAGTTGTATTTTATATAAAATATGGATTAGTATTTCATAGTCTTGGTGTGTTCTTAGAAAGAGAAGAACACGTGGCGGGTTATAATGTCTTATTTTAGGGCGTTACAAAAATCATAAGAATATATATGTCATTTAATCAATCATCATAAAAAATTTATATTATCAGTAAAATCTTTTTATGTTTAACTAAAATAATTTGGTTTGGTTTTATAGATTGGTTTGGTTTACTCCTTTAAACCAATCACAAATTTATAAATTGGTTCGAATTGAAAATTTTCTAAATCAAATTATTTAAAAGGTCATATTAGTTTGTTTGGTTTTTTTTTTTCCCACCTCCAGTCACTTATGTAACTACTATATATGTAGATTGATATATGAGTTGTGTTCATATATATATATATACACACACATATATATATATATATGCACGCATGATATGTAATTCCAATAGTTAATGCCTAATATAAATTGTTTTAAGCGTTTTAGATATTAAAAGATTTTGATAAAGGGGAGAAAGTGAAGGTCAATTTTCGAACCTTTACCTATCGTGGACTAGATGATAAAAACAAGCGGCAAGTCGACGCGCATTTTCCATACGCCGCCTCGCACCCCTCGCAACGCTGGCAAAATCTCATCCCTATCGCTATTACTAATTTTTGGCCAGATATCCTTGGCAAGTTTAACTTCCAATTTGAATCGAGAGCACAAAGAGTGCTTTCCTTTTTGCCCGTATGGGTCATATGTTATGATATTTTAGATGCAACAACGATTTTATGATAGTGAAGTTTACTCGACACTCAAATGTGTACAAGGAAAAAAAGATAGTGGGGAACGCACTAACTTGTTGCGTGGTCGTATTGGATTATGAAAGAGCTTAGAGCACTAGGCAAGGAATATCCCACTTTCGAAAACCGGATGCATATGATATGCATTGAAAATCAAGACAAGGAAAATTTAGACTCTTCCATGTTAATGGTTGACCTCATAGAAGACAGGAAAGGCAACCTAATTGATTTTCACCATCTAATGCACAACGTGCGACTAGTAGTTGTATTGTTATTAAATTGATACAATAATCTTATGAACCCGTCATGGCTTTTTTGTTGCTCAATAACAAAATTATTGATCTAAAATGAACAGGATAAATCTTCTCTCTACTAAATATAGTAGCTCTGGCTATCTAGTTTGATTGATATAAATATGTACAAACGTGCCTAAGATTATTTTACAATGGATCAATAACATCATTCAATTAATTGTCTAATTATTATACTCTGAAAGATGAGTCCCTCTTTGCATAGATAAATATACTAGAAAAGGGAAACTCATGGCTAAAAAAGATCATATATCCCCACAACAAGGTACCTAGATATAGAAATTATTAATTAAAAAAGTTTGGTGTTTATAATGGTCTTTTTAAAAGGAAAAAATTACAAAAACATGACTGGGTTTAAATACTCTTACAATCAAGTGATCTGAGTTTTTATTTTTATCAAATACATAACCCGCGTTTTGATAATTTGATAATCAAGTAACCTGAGTTTTATTTTAGATAACCTGTGTTTCAATACTTTTGCAAATAAATTACCTCAGTTTTGATTTTAGACAAATAAGTTAGGTGATAAAATATAGATAATATATTTATTAAAAATCAAAACTCAGGTTGCTCATTTGTAAAAGTACCAAAACATATGTTTTATATTTGTTAAAAATAAAAGTTAGGTCACATGATTGTCAAGATGTCAAGACACGGGTTATGTATTTGTCAAAAATAAAAACCCAAATCACTTATTTGTAAAAGTACCAAAATATTAGAAATGTTTATGTATTTAATCCTTAAAAAAATTAAGGGTATTTGTATAGGTTTTTGGGCGTACTCTATATAGTCAATTTATATAATCAATCTTTAGGTTTTAGGGTATTCGGTACAACTTGTGAATTTTTTTTTTTTTTTGTTACCTTTTTAAATTACAATATAGTTGTTGTCCATATCCAATTTCATAATGTTTAACTTGTAAATTAATAATTGATTGAAAAAATTTTAAGTTAATGTTTTTTTAATGTAAATTATTACAAATATAAATACAATAAGTTTCAAGTAAAGCAAACATAGTCACAAATCATGATAAATATAAGCCGCGATGCCGCAACTTCGATTGGAGATTTAAGAAGAGTTTGACTACTAAAAAAAGGTAGACATGGTTGAATTGCAAATACATTTGTTTAATTAATTTATTTGTTATTAGCAATGTTACCAAGTTAGTTCATAGGGTCTTGCATAGGTAAGACCATGGAACTTAGAACTCGTAAGTCACAAATCATATCTTATACTCCACTCTATGGCTATATAGTTTTCAAACCATTGAAATAGGAACCTATGATTTTTAGTAGGTAAAATTATATTTGATATAGGAACTTCATTTACTATTGACATTAATTGCTCGAAATTTAACTTTCTGAGGTTATTTTTTGATCGTTGAACCATCTCTAACAAATATCAATAATGTTTAAGTGCTAAATTGATATATTATATTTCAAATAGTTATTTATAAGGAAAAGCAAAGTTCAAATATCAAATGCGACATTTACCATTTCTAATATCATATCAAAGCCTATTGACCATATAAGGTATTATAGGTTTCAAGGTCCCATAAGTTTTGACATTCATCCCTTATATTTAAATAACCTTTTATTTTTAATAGATATCTTAGTGTATTAATGTTTGTATTTTTGAGGATAACGTTTGGTTTTAACCTTTCTAGTGAATGTATGGTAGAGCTTCAATATGCTATATGTAAAAAATTGGGACTAAATAATGTCAAGGGATTAGCAATATGGCTAGAATTTTAAATTTAAATCTCCATATAAGCATTTTTTTAGTGCTCAAAACAACCACATTAACATTAATGTAAGCATAAATTGAATGTGCTTAAATAAACAAAAATAGTACTAATAATATGGCATGTGTTGCAATGGAAAAAATACGAAAAGTTAATCTAGGGGATCAGCGAGCAAGAGGAGATTAATGATATGATCTAGACATTGTCACGGGTAAGAACCGGACCCAAACTACTAGTTCCCAGTTCTAAAAATGTGGAATAGGAACCTAAAATGTGGGAGCCGATCCGGTTCCCGGTTCTTAGGAACCACCATTTCTGCTGGTTCAGTTCCGGTTCCGGTTCCAGAAGATTTGAGAACCATGAAATTGAAAAAAAATCAATTAAATAATTTACTTAATTTAAGTACAAACATAATTGTGAAATAAAATTTTAACTTAAAATAATATCGAGTCTAACAATAATTGTTAATAACCCATTAGTTAAAAGAAGATTTATGGTTATATATTTATTTATATACAATCACTTATACTTTTTTAGTTACCAAGTTAGCAATATGTCACTATAAAATATTTAAGAAACAAATAAGTCTACAATACAAAAACAAGTCACACATAGTTAAGAAAGAATAGTCCATTTTGGTTAGAAGTTTTCATAAACTCAACAACACATGATTTCAAATATATTTATTACATGTGTTGTTAATAACAACACATTAAATTCATGTGAAAATAATTTTAAATATTTCTTTAATTACAAAATTTTATAATTTTATTTTCTTTATTTTTCCTTTTTTTTTTTTTGTAACATAGAACCATTGGAACCGCCAGCTCTGCTGGTTCAATAGCCTATTCTTGAATAGGCGATTTTGGAATCGTCACATCAGGCAGTTTTCAAAGTGGAACCATAAGGACCCGCAAGAACTGGCAAGTCCTTTACTGGTTTGGACCTGCCATCCATAATCCCGTGCCCGATTTAAGAACCGCTGGTGACGGGTGGGGTCGATTCCCGATTTAGAACCGACCCACGATGATGTCTAATATGATCAGTTTTTTATATAAGAAATGTATCATATTTAGTTAGTCACCAAGCTAGTTATAGAGAATCTAAGTGAATAATTTGGTAATTTTTCCCATTGATCAAATGAAAGTACTTATTATATTTGAGAAGTACTCACAAGAATGAAACATTATATTTAAGAA